>OX596017.1:48428062-49628062 GCA_951394055.1 Villa cingulata | reverse complement strand
GGGAAAAATGGAGTCATAAACTCCGCATATGAAAGGTCAGATTGCCAAAGTGCGTCTTTCTTGGGTTATGCGATTTATTATCAAAGTCGACAAATAATAATATAGCTTTTACAAGAATGCGATTTTTGTATAACATTACTCAAAAAAACCGTATAAAAAATTATATGGGATTATTTATATGAGTGTATAAACAATTTCAATTTAATTTTGGGAATTCTTTTAATTAATTTTGTATAACTTGATAATGAACATAAGGTAAAAATATTGGCATTCAGGAAGAAAATAATTGGAAGATGTGTTCATATAATTTCGACCTACAGGTACCTACTCAAATTTTAAACATATGGTAATGTATAAAGACTTTTAATGTCCACTGTATATTTATGTTAGTTTTAATATTGCTATGTATTTTTACAAATAAATCTCATATCATATAAATTAAAAAGTCAAAATATAAATAAATTAAAATCTCTCTATTTCTGAGGGTAAATGAGAATAAAAATAATTCTCATGTACGATTATAATACTTATTCTTACATATGTATGTAGGTATGTTTGTATGTTTTTTTTTTTGGCATGTTTAAAAAACAATTATGATTATATTTTATAAAGTTTATGTATGAATAACATTTTTTATTCATTTTCATTATATTATATTATTATCAGTATTTTTATATGCACATTAGTATATTCGTACTTTTGTATTTTTCAAGTATAGTGAATCTACATATAGTCTGTAACCCTACTGTGACTCAAAAAACTGTTCAGGGAGTTGAAGCAAAATCAAAACAAATGAGCATACGAGTATATCTTCACCACAGCCTGTGGACATAATATATAATTTTAACTTACATATATTATGCTTTTTCCTTGAATTGTAAAGACATCATTTTGCCCTTAGAAATTACATTAAAAAGGCCATGTTATTGAAATTAAGTGGGTGCCCGAAAAACTTTTAATTGCCGTGAACAGTGGTTTGGATTTTTCGGTTTTTAATATAAAATATATCTACTTTAAACGAAATGATATGAATTTTAATTAAATTGAATATGAAAAAAAAAAAAAAAAAAACATAAAATTTGCTACGAAAAATATCAGAAAAAATTAAAAAGTGGTATTTTTGTTGACAATATAAAAAAAAATGCAAAATTTTACCTAACGGTTAAGAAAGAATTGATCAAAATTGATTTACAGGATGTCGTTTCGGTTGCTAGAGGATTCCACTAGATATAAGATCCTGAAAAATCATTCAGTTATTTGAGTCACTGTATATATTTAGTTTTAATAGAAGACAAAAAAAAAAAATGTGATAATAAACTCCATTATAATTGTGAAAATATTAAAAATACTACATACATATATAAATATGTACATTATGATAAAAATTAATTTATATTTTGATCTCTATATTTATAAATAATTTTTCAAAACTCCTATATGTATACTCGTACATATATACCTATACCTCATTTCATATAAAATAATTTTCTATAAATTTGAATTAAAAATATACTGTATACTCGTATACGAATTTCTGTAATATATTTATTTTTCTTTTAAGAGTAGGATTCGACTTTGGAAAATTTCGAAAACAGCAACAACGATTTTCAAAAATTTTTAAAAATGCCTTTGCATACCTTTTGGGTGCTAATATAAATGGATTTTTGAATATTTTGATGAAAAAAAACATAATTTTATTTTGTTAATAAAAATGGAAATATAACAAAGAATTTTATACTTTTTTTTTGTAAAAAAATCAGAAAAATCCAAACTTTATTTTGATTTCAAAATGATATAGATATATGAAGATTTAATGTTTGAAAATAGAAGTCAAAGTTGAAAGATTTTTCAAAAAAAAAAAAAAAAAAACCCTCTCCTTTTCTAAGAATTATAACTAAATTTCAGGACCTAAAATCAAAAATGTGCTATATTCAAGCACCACAATATCCTTCAGGCTATCAATATTCAAAATTTCAAAGAAATTGGTCAATCATTGTTTGCTGTACGACATGCATTTGAAGCCGAAAAATCGCAACTTCGACAACTTTGACACCCTGTAAAAAGGAAACAAAGACATTTAAAAAAAAAATCGCTTCGTCAAGCACCACAATTCCTATGAAAGTATCTATGTTTCAAATTTCATTGAAATCGCTTAAGTAACTTCGGAGATAACTGGTGCACAAGATAGCAGATATCTCGAATCCTAATCTTAAGTATCTTCTTTAATATGTGTATGTTTGAGTATTTATTTGTATGGGACATGATCATATATAATTTACATACATATGTACCTAGATCTGGCTTTAAAATAAATGAATTCTATTTTAAATTTCTGTATACGAAAATAGATATATGAACAAGTAATAATTTTCAATCAAAATTTCTTTTATACTTACACATATGAATTCATATGTTTGTTTTTTTTTTTTTTATTATTATATTATTAACTGCGATTATACGCATCTGATATTTCAAATTTAAATTAAATATTAAATTGTAATTACATGATATATCTACAAGATATAAAGTACATACAAAATATGTTATATTATAGTTACATACTTTATGAATGCGCTCATCACACTCATATGTACATACAACACATCTTATATATTCATTTATTCTTCAAGCATAAATCTTAAAAGGAATTTATGAATATTATTTTTATTTATTTTTTTTTTTTCATTATACGGTTTATGCTTTTATGAATATTCAATTTTTATTTTTCAATTTTAAATATTACGTATACCTACACATAAATAGTACTCTGTATGCGGAAATTATGAAAAATAAAAATTGTATTATTTTTATTTTATATTCTAATTGAAAAATATATTTCATTTAATTTTTTTTTTTTTTTTTTTTTTTTGAAAAAAGGATCTTAAGAAGTTCAAAATTTACATAGCATATACGTTACATTTTATATATGTATAAATAAATATTTTGTAACAAAAATTTTTATATGTTATCGCGATAAATATATGTATATATTTATGTAATACACACACACAAACTTACTGAGGAGTAGCATAAAATTATAAAAGTTTTTTATGGAAAATGTATTTTTTATAAATCAGAATTATTTCAAAGTAAATAGATTTCATGATATCTGCTTATTTTTTTTTTGTTCGCATCACATATCTCCGAAGTCATTCAACCGATTTTAATGAAATTTGAAATATTTGAAATACACTTTGAAAAGAATAATTGTGATCCTTAAAAAATGGAGCATATATTTTTGAAAAAATGTCTTTGTTTTCCTTTTTATTTTTATTTTTCATTGATCCTACAATATGGAAGAATTTTTTTTTTTTTTTTTTTTTTATAAAATGTTTTTTGTCCTTTTTATAGGTTGTCAAACTTATCAAAATTATTGCGATTTTTTCGTTTCCAAATTCATCACGTATACAGAGTACAACAAACGATAATTATTTTTATTAAAAACATATCATGTGTATACGAGTATATTTATACATTTATGTATGTAGTTTTTAAAAGATTTTTTTCTCCTAATTTTCTATTTTTTTTTTCTGAAGATTAAATTGAAAAAAATAATATATGTATATATGTACATAATATAAAGTATACTTACCTAACAAAAAGAAAATACTAAAAACTTCCACATCTATTATGTAAATACATAGGTTTTAAAGTAAATAAAAGAATCTACATTTATGTACAATTGTAGACTCAACTAAAACAAAAAAAAAGCATATCTCTGCAAAAAATAAATCCCTCTATCATTATTCAGGATTAAATGTAAGACTATATAAATAATTTTATTATAAAATTATTCGTTATACATAATCATTTATTTTTAATTTCTTCACATTTACTATCCATCAATCTATATCTATCTACGTAATATCCATAAATGATTTTATGTCTATATTTATTTTCATTAAATAAATTAATCTTTAGAGCTTATAAAAACAGATTAGAATCGAACAAAAAGAAAAACAAACAAAAAATTTTAAGAAAATTTGAAAAAAAAAAAAAAAATATATGTAATATGATGTTAACTAAGTACATAAAATGAATATTAGAAACTTTTTAACTTTTTCATATACTCGTAGTCTCGTAGAACAAAATATATACATACTTATGTACATAATGTATGATGTATAGGAGTGTACACGTAATATATAAAATTGCAAATAATCGTATTTGAAAAAATTAAATATTTGTAAAATACCTAACCTATAAAATATGTGCATATGTATGCGTATGCGTATATACAATTATATCTGAGTATAGGTAAATATACATTATAATGTAAATGCAAATCGATTATTATACGAGTATGATGATGATGATGATGATGGTAAATGGATAAAATATTTAATTTAGAAATTATATATAGAATTCTATCAAATCATTGGATGATATATAGATAAGATGATTTACTTACTGCATATATATACAGTGGTTATCAAAAGTTTCCAAATTAAAAATTTTGGTATACTTGTAAATTAAAATCGAATGAATGCATCTTCCCATTTTTTGTACAAATTAAATGATGTATATGTTCAAATTATTATTCCGGAATTTCAAGTAATAGAAAAATTTAAACAAAACAAGTTCCGAAATTACGATTCAAAAATGTTTATACACTTATTATATAATCCCATATAATTTTTTATACGGTTTTTCTGAGTAATCTACATTTAAGGTCCTGAAATTTAGTTATAGTTCTTAAAAAAGGAGAGGGTTTTTTTTTTTTTTTTGAAAAATCATTCAACTTTGACTTCTATTTTCATACATAAAATCTTCATATTTCTATATGATTTTGGTATCAAAATAAAATTTGGACATTCTGAAGATTTTACAAAAAAAAAGTATAAAAATCTTTGTTATATTTCCATTTTTATTAACAAAATAAAATTATATTCTTTTTCATCAAAATATTCAAAAATTAGTTTTTATAACACCCAAAAGGTATGCAAAGGCATTTTTAAAAATTTTTGAAAATCGTTGCTGTTGTTTTCGAAATTTTTCAAAGTCCTACTCTTAATAACGTTAACACGTTAATGAAATCAATTAAGTATTTGATTTGAAAAATAATAAGATTTTCTACTACATTAATGTAAAAGACGTATTTACTCTTGTCAATAGTTTGTTGGGAAGAAAGATCATTTTACAAAAAATAATGGAGATGTACAAAAACTTTTGACGTCAACTATATTCCATATACATATTTATACAAATATACATATAAATGCATGTGGATCTGTAGCAGATTATTAGCACATTTATTATAGTTCTTATATATATTTATGTAGAATACTTGAATAAATCAAATAAAGAATATTATTATACAATATTCGAACATGTACTCGTATACTCGTTTAGTTAATTATAATATAACATAAATATTCAATATAATAAGTATGTTGTAGTTGCTAAAATGCTAAATGCTGCAGTAATAAACAAATTGGTTCACTCAATGTCGAATAGATTTAAGAGAGAGATTATTAAAATGAAGGGACACTCTACTAGATATACTAGGATATTAATAGAATGTTCTCCATCAATATCTTTGAAGAAGATTCATTAACAATTTAACAATTTAACAATTTTTCATATTCTTTTGTACACCCATGTTCTGTATTCCACTTTTTCGATATTCCCCTTGCGAAAGTGGAATTGGGTGTTCTGCATTCCACTTCTACTCATTTTTAGTGAATTTGATTACGTCAAATTTTTGTAAGTGGAAAAAATTAATTTATATTGAAATCAAGTATGATTTGAGTTTTTTTTTTTTTGCTATACATATACAGTCAAATTCCTCTAAGTCGAAATTCCTGTAATTCGAATTTTCCTCTATCTCGAATTTTACAGACATTTTTTTGCGTTCCCTTGAAATTTTCATAGTTAAATCATCCTCTAAGTCGAAATTCCTCTAAGTCAAATATTCCTCTAACTCAACATTTTTGTCAAGTTTTTGCGATCTTTAAATTCCCTTAACTCGAATTTAAACATGAAACAGTGCTTTAAATTTCTATACATACATACATACATATTTGGATACATTTATTTCTAGTTAGCTTAACACTTGTTCTATGATGCAAAACATGATTATTCATGTTCACTTTTGTTTGGCTTGTGTATATACAATATGCAAAAATTACAATGAAGAATCAATATCTGTTTGTTTGCGAATTCTGTAATGCAAAACATGATCATTCTGATTTAGAAAATGCCATTCAAATATTACAGAATGCTATTGAAATGACTCCTGGTGTTCCTGATGAGGTGCATGTTAGCTTGTATAAATTAGAAACCTTTTTTAAGCAAAAAAATGTAAATTTTCTATCAAAAATAACTGATTTTTTCTCAAAATAAATTAAATAAATATGTACATATATCTAAACATATATGCCCACTGTTTTTTTTTCATATACATACATAGTTTTCAAAAAAAAAAACTTATTTTTTATTTATGCCATTTTTGTAAAAATTTATCTAATAAATTGTACGAATTTTATTTATTGATTTAATCCACCTAAAATAAAATCATTTTTTTTTTCAATTCCTCTAACTCAAAATTCTTCTAAAATCCCTTTAACTCGAAGTAATTTTGATGGCAGTTGACGATTCGAGTTAGAGGAATTTGACTGTATTTTATTTCAAATTTAACAATTTTAATATAAACTTTGACACTTGAAGAAAGGTTAACTACAATAAAAATAAAAAAATTTGACACTTTTTATATACAAACTACATGTCAAATGATTTCGAAATTAATTTTCGAACTCCATAATTCCACATGGAATGCAGAACAAACACCAGTTTTTATTCGGCGTGAAATTGAATTCGTATTCCACTTTCATTTTTTACGAAATCCAGAACATGGATGGTAATCAGAATTTATTCTTTAAATTTGTAGTATGATGGCCAATACTTATGTCTATCACTGTACGAGTACATATGAATACGTATATATGTGTATAGAATTTTACAGCATATATACATATGTACATATTTATATATTTATTGTATGTATACATACATATATACATTTATACGAGGTATACTGGAAAGTAAAAAGAAGTATTTTATGTAGTTACAAGAGTAAAACATTTTTATTTATTTTTTTTTTTTTGGTTCAGTTTTAATAATGAATTCAATAAATTCACGTTTTTTATCTTTGAATGCAATATTACATAATCATTTTTTTATTATTTTAATTTTTTTTTTTTTACATTTTTTATTTTGTAACGTAATCAAATTTATGAAAATCTATGTTTAATTTAATTAGAAAGAGTTTTCATACTGTATTTATGTATTATACAACCACAGAGTGTACTTTGTTGGAAATTGTTTTTTTTTTTTTTTTTTCAGTTAAATTATAATTTTTATCATTCTGGTAAATTTTTTGCTTTTATTTATACAAGTACGTATAAATATTATGTAGTTGAGTTTGTATTTAATATATATACATAAATAGATATTAATATTTTTCTTGTATAACATATAAATAAATAATAAAATAAAAATAATAAAATGTAAAAATGTTATAATATATAAAAGTTTTCAATTTTATATAAATAACAATTTTCATAGGATGCATAGTACATACATATATATAATCAGCATAATATAGTACATTTCATACAAAAAAAATTGAAGAAAGAAAAAAAAAATATGAAAATAAATTTAAGAGAAAAATTAAAAAAAATAAAAAAAATAAGAATACAAAATAATAATAAAGAAAAAATAAAAAAAAACCAAGAAAATTTTACAAATTATAATACACCTCTATATGTATTTTATGAAACTGTCATCACTAACTATCTATTTGTAATGTTATTTGTAATGTAAGCGTATATAATATAGACAGGGTGTTTTTTTTTTTTTTTTCTAAGTACAATTATAGGAACATTTTTGACTATTTCTGCACTTTTTTTATCCTTAATAACTTAGCTTAGAAAAGTACATTTTTTTTTTCGTCTGATTTTAAAAACTAAGTACGAAATCTGACGAACACTTCTTTACACTTTTTTTTTCTCTCTCTCAAGAATCAATAATTCAATTTATACATAACATTTTCATCATAAAAATTTCTTCATAAAATTGAGACTTCGATGTCTTTTTTTCTAGAATTAAATTCTAAATTATTTTTTGTGGAATATCAAAAGGTACTACATAATTTTATTTCCTATATATTAATCAGTTAGAACACTAAATTTTTCTATGTAGTTATTGTGTAAAAAGTTACACATAATTTTGTGTTAGAAGTTAAGTACGAGTATATTGCAAAAAAACTAAAAATTTTGAACGCTATCCCTACCGATCCCACCAACCTCCCTCCCCTACTACTATCGAAAATATATTGTCGATAGAAAACTTCGCTAGTACAATAATTTTTTTTTGTTTTTTTATTAAATAACGGTCTGAAGATTATCGTGGTATATATGTACCTATACTTGTATACATACATAAAAAAAAAAACAACACCCTGTATACAAACATAGCATATATTATAGAGCCATCATTTCAATGATATAATGATTTTATCATCGCGGAAAATAAAAAGAATTTTTCAATTCTGGGTTTTTTTTTTTTTTTTTTTTTTTGTAAATTACTTTTTTCGATTTTTTTTTCTTTTTTTTCTTGCTTATATTATTATTATTATTATCCTTGTTTGTTATTATGTACTGTGAAAGACATGCAATATATACAACATATTTATACATAATATATTTTTTTGTGGATATGTGTATATACATATATGTATGTATATAATAATGTAGAAAATATTTATAATATTTATGGTATGTACATACAAATACATCAACAATACGAGTATATACGAGTATAATACAGAAGAAGCGAACGTTAACCTATTTTTTCTTGTATTATTATTTGTATGTTACATATACAGTTTTTAGATTCATTTTTACATTTTTTTTTTCTCTCTTATGTATTACACATTTTTTCACATTTTTTTAAATGATTTACTATTTTTATATATAACCATCCATAGATAAGGATGATATCATTCTGCATACCATCAAATAAACATTCTATTATATATATGTAGTACTTTTAAATTTAATTTTATTTATCTATTCTCATTTTTATTTTTCTCATCAAATGTAATATTATATAATCAGTAATGTAATGTATATATATGCACCAAATACTTACACATAGTGAATGTTTGTATGTGAAAAATAAATTAAAAATATTATAATATTTTAGTCTACATAGTGAGACATATACATATTTGAAGTGTCCTGATATTTTATAGTACGAGTACTTATGTACTTTTATAATTTATGTTCTCCATAAAATTTTTAGTTTATATTTATATAAATTTACACGTATGTATATATTAAGTAATTGTATGGATATGATAATATATACTTAGTTGCTTAAGTAAAAGCTTATATGTATAAACAAATTGTATATTTATGTACATAATTAAGTGCACTCGGATACTCAGTCTTTTATGGCACCACCGATCAGTAATTCTGTCAGATAATATCAATCCATGTTTATTATCAGTAACACAGACAATGATATCAATTACATATTGTCTGTGTCAGTAATCAATAATTACTGGTGTACATTGCTAATTGGAATTAATGATCGACTTGGGCGGGCGTGAGTAGTGCGTTTTGACTAGGTTTGATAGACTTAAAACGTTAAACGTATACCAGTCCAACACCACACAACCTCTTAATATAATAATTATTCTATAGCAAACATGTCAATAAGAATATAAAAATATTTTCATATCGCAGTGGCAAGTGTTTGGTTCAGTTGTGAAATAACCGCAGTAGATGAAATTGAAGAACATGCAAAGCCTTGTGTTAGAACAGTATAGTTATGAGGAAGTCAATGAATGCTCCTGTAGTGCAGAATGCAGAAGATTGTTATACAGAAAATACCTAAAATTTCAATTTTGTAATAAAAAATGAAAATATTCCATAGTTAATTATCCATTATCACGTAGTTTTTGTTGTTTCAGAAAAGTCATTGCAATTTTATGTTAACGGAGACAAATATCAGCGAAGCAAAATCAGTGGTAAAGCAGAAAACGTCACTTAAAATGCTTTTTTTTTCAGATAAAATTGGAATTCGTTTTAATTTCTGTATGTGATCATAATCGTGATAAAAGAAAAGTAAAATAGAATTGATTCTCCGCAAGTCATATGATTTTTCCTTCTTTATAATATTTAACTTTTACCATTTTTGGAGGTAAAGCATAACACAGAAAAAAGACCCAGAATTATATTATTTACTCTAACTTCTCTAGCTTTAGAGTAATTGCTTTGTGCTTCAATTTTGGTTCCATTTCTAATTTTTTTTTTCATTGATTTATCACGTTGCATTGCTGAAAAATCGATTGATATTTTTAAATAATTTCGATAGTCGATAATTAAAATTTGTTTCACCTTTGAAAAGGCTCAATTAAAAATATTTTCCGATATAAATGTAAGCTAGTTTATAATTTTATTGGGTTTTTTGTTTTTCATTTTTCAGAGAATCCGCCCTTAAGTGAAAATTATACATAAATTGTAATTTTTACTTTTTACATTCATGTACATACCTACCTATATACATTTTTTATGATTATTTTATTTTTTCATTTTCATTTATGTTTTTTATATATAATTTTTCCTTTCGAAAACAATCCATTTAAATTAAAATTTATAAACACAAAAATTCACTTAATATGTACATACGTACATGTATATAATGTAGGTATAATAAAATGATAAATTCATTAAAATTGATGAAATGATATATGCATGTACTGTACATAAAGTTGGTTAACCATCATTCAACCTAAATGAATAGTAGATAGTAGTCAGAAATCATTAATAGAATTTTTTTTTTTTTTGAAATACCAAAATGAGCATTGCCATATGAAAAAATATGTGTATATAACGTATGTATATAAAACAATATATGTACGTACACTACACATATATACGTATTTATATGTAGAATTTACATACCAAATATATGTGTGATTAATAACGTTTACATCATACGGTAAACGGAATTTGAATAGACGCAATAATTTTGTATATTCTACTTAAATTATTATTTGTTTATTGTTTTTTGAGTAGATTTTCTGTCAAAAGTTTTTAATATCACGTGTAATATTAATATTTTAATTGGTTTTTAAGGTTAGGATTCGAGATATCTGTTATCTTGTGCACCACATATCTCCGAAGTTACTTAAACGATTTCAATGAAATTTGAAACATAGATACCTTGATAAGAATTATGATCCTTGAATGGAGTACTTTTTTAAAAATGTCCTTGTTTCCTTTTTACAGCATGTCAAAGTTGTCAAAATTTCGATTTTTTGGCTTCCAAATGGACTACGTACAACAAACACTAATTGACCAATTTCTTTGAAATCTTGAACATAAGTAGCCTGAAAGATATTGTGGTCCTTGAATTTAGCACATTTTTGATTTCAAGTCCTGAAATTTAGTTATAGTTCTTAAAACAGGAGAGGGTTTTTTTTTTGAAAAATCTTTCAACTCTAACTTCTAGTTTCATACATTAAATCTTCATATATCTATATAATTTTGGTATCAAAATAAAGTTTGAATTTTTCTGATGTTTTTACAAAAAAAAATGCATAAAAATCCTTGTTATATTCCAATTTTTATTAACAAATAAAAATTATGTTCTTTTTCATCAAAATCTTCAAAAATTTATTTTTATTAGCACCTAAAAGTTATGCAAAAGAAATTTTTCAAATTTTTGTACGTAAAATGGTTGTTGTTGTTTTTTTTCGAAATTTTTCATATTCGAATCCTACTCTTAACTATTAATAATTGTTATACAATTCGGGGAAAATCCATATAGGAAAATGGAAATTTTTGAAGATTTGCATTTTTATGAAATTTCTAACTGAATTTTCTGACCTCGATATAATTTTTGACTATTTTGCGCTATTTCTGAAAAAAAAATAATACTAATTTTTAAACAAGAAACCATAAAAATAAAATTAAAGTTCGTTTAGTGCAGTGCGTTCATCCAATTTGCGTGTAAAATTAAAAAAAAAAAAATCAATTTAATTTACTGTTAAAAAAAATACATATGTACATACTTACGTATATATTTATATTATTGTTTTTTAATTACATGCTATATTTTTTTTTTTTAATGAAAACTTTTTTGATTTTATGCCCACCCACATATTTTTTTTTTTATTCACATAAAATGACTTCGTATCTATTCAAATTGCCCTCACTGTATATACGAGTATGTACATACATACATTATGTTTCTATTACATTTTTGAAAAGCATAATATGTATTGTTGTGTGTAATAAAATTGCAAATCAATATACATATGTTGTGTATATCTATATAGATATATTTGCATTTATATAATAATAATAGTGCATTCATATATACATATGTACATCTACATATATGTAATATATTTATTTATGTATGTATAATGAATGTAAAATATATCTTTGTAATGTACAATACATTATATTAAGTAATTTTATCTATTCAGCTGCTATATACGTCCAATAAGTCTATACATACATACGCACATATCATATACATAACTAGATACATAATATATACATATGTAAATACGTACAAATAAACATACATACATATATAATATACATACATATACATACTATATATCATAAAAAACAATTAATTTATTTAAGGATATATAAAGGATTATATGTACATACATATTTTGATTCTATAAAATTGTCCATGTAAAAACCATGGAAATACATATTCCGAAATTAAATATAAGTAGATACTATATGCTATAGTATATATGAATATGTATATATGTATGTATCTTAGTACATAGTAAATATAGTAAATATATAGTAGTACAGTACGAGTATAATACAGATTCTATATCACATACGAATTTTAAATGAATATCTTTTCGTCTGTATATGTGTGGTATATTCAGATATAAATGATTAAAATCATCAGATACACATATGTATATGCAATGTAACTTTTTCATATGTTTTAGATTTAAATCAATTTGATATACACACGCACATACATATGTATGTCCGAGTATGTAAGAGTACGTAAGTATCATATATTTATGTACATAATACTATACATACAATTGCATTAATCTAGAAACAACTAATGAATCATAGATAAACCAAAATCTATGCGTATTAATTACTCATTTGTATATATTACTTACATCGATATGATATGAAAACATACACATAAATATATACGTATCTCGTATCGTATGTTCAATATGTATGTATGTATATATTACATATGTACCTACTAGCATATACGCAATAATCGCATTTAGTTACATAGATATATATGACATTGAAATAGTCCGTTTTCGGAAATTAAGATATTTTCTGACTTTCCAGTTAGTTCTGACTGTTTTAACACTAACATCATTTCACAGTGCAATGTAAGTGATGTTCATGATGTGTGACAAAAGCGTAGTATAATATAGTAAATGGTAAATCATGGTAATTGATGGTAAAAATTTTATATGGAAAAACATGTTATCATGTAAGTAGTAAATTTTTTTAGCATAAATTCAGGCATGTTTTTATATGGTAAATGAATGATAAATCGTAATATTTTTCTGTCATTTGTTCGTTCAAGTCAGACGTGTCAATAAATATAAAAATGTTGTTGTTGTGAAATAGTTGAAAAATTATTTATTATAATTTCACTTTTTTTCTATATATTTTGACATACATAATTAATAATTTAATATACATACTTAAATTTCATTTTGGAATTAGAATGTTATAATTTCTGAATTTCGAATTTATAGATTCGGACAATTTAAGTATTCGTATATTCATGTGATTTTTGATTTGAATGACAAAAATTTACAAAGTTTCCTTTAGTACTTTTATCATTTACTATCAATTTATTTACTATATTTACCATACATTATGAATATCACTATTATAGTAAAATCAGATCAATAAAAGTGTTCGTTGTGTATTCAGTTTCAGATAGTTTTTATCTGTCATTCAATTTAGACGTCAATTTATTAATAAAATCTATCTTGTCTATATGTCAGTGCTTATAGTAGATATCTGATAATTTTATAATTTTCTTACCTTTCAAATCTGCTTTACCATACCATTGACTGACCATTGACCATTGACATACATGTATTATTATATAGTCAATGACCATACTTACTTTCAGATATTTTTTAATCAAATGGACTAACTTTACAGATTTTAGTAAAACCTTAATTACCAAAAACGATCATAATTTTAACAAAATTGTAATTATTGATTAGCCTCAATGTATATTTATCAGTATACATTTTTATTAATGCACACAGATACATATTTATACATGTATGCAAAATTTATAGGCAAAATCAATGTCGGTTGATATTTTTCCCATCATATGTATCTGTGCACGTAGAATTTCTGTCGTAATCATAATTTTTTTTTTCTTACAATATTCCGTACATATTAACATTTATGTTAATAATAACTATCGTTTTTTCTGTATACCTATATCTATATTATATAATATATAGATATAGGTATAATAGACGTATAAAACAAGATTTTGAACACACCACGTACACAAACAAAACAATAAATATTTTAACAAGAATATATTTATCATAATTTTTATATTCAATTTTATATAGCTATACCATGGTTTTCATTTTATATAAGTAGTACATGCGACAGTATTTGTTACATGATATACATATTACAATACATACATCATATGTGTATACATTTATATGAGATTTTATTATTTACGTAAGTATTAAAGGTTATTAAGCACCTCTATACGTATACAATTGACGTACAATAAACCCTGGATTTACGTCTTCTTAAAGGCCAGAAAAAGACAATTTAAATCGAATGAAGGAAAAAAATGTCGTAAATCGACAAACAAAGAAGAAATTCTGCACGTAAACAGGAGGTACCATATACATACCCAGAAATAAAATATAGGTATAGTTGTTTTCATTTTGCAATAGATTATGTCTGAACATTATTTCAATACAAATTAAACAAAATGTAAATAAGATAACAAAAATATAATAAAAAAAAAAAAAAATTCAAAATGAATATGTAGATACATACAATAATAAAAGGATCTGGAATGCATATACATATAATGTATGTAATGGGACTCATCCCATTACATATTTTTGGTGATAGAGGTTTGTGTAGTGTTAACAGCGTTGAACATTTTGAAAAATAAATTTTCGAATTAGTACGAAGTAAATCGAAATTTAGTATAAAATGTTTACAAAATGTAAAACGAGATCATCATCCATGTTCTGTATTCCATTTTTTCGAAATTCCACTTGCGAAAGTGGAATTGGGTGTTCTACATTCTACTTCCACTCATTTTTAGTGAATTTGATTCCATCAAATTTTTGTAAGTGGAAAAAATTATTTTATATTAAAATCGAGTATGATTTGACTTTTTTTTTATTTTGTTATACGTATAGGTATTACATTTCAAATTTAACAATTTCAATATAAACTTTGACACTTGAAGAAAGGCTAACAAAAATAAAAATGAAAAAAATTTGACACTTTTTATATACAAATTACGTATCAGATGATTTCGAAATTAATTTTCGAACTCCATAATTCCATATGTAAATGCAGAACAAACACCAATTTTCATTCGGCGTGGAATTGAATTCATATTCCACTTTCATTTTTTACGAAATCCAGAACATGGGTGCATATTGAAATTTAGGCTTTACTGTACTATATGTATATTCAATAATGTTTTCCTTTCAAATTAAATATATGATTGTTGTTTAATATATAAGCTTCAACAAAAAACAAAAATGAAGAAGAAAATAATTGAATTAAATGAAAAGAAAAAAGAAATATTCATCTACATAATTCGTGTTAATTGTATTAAAAATATGGAAAAAAAAATTAACTTGAAAAAATATATAATATGTACTCGTACATATATGTTTTTTGTTTTTCACTTAAACTCATCGTATGTATGTAGAGATAATCGTATATATGTACTCATTATAAACCTCTTTTTTAATTTTGTATGTATTTTTTTTTTTTTTTTGTGATTTTTTTTACATCTTATAAATATGTTCTGAACATATTCTCAACTAATATGTAAGTATATTTACACATACAATTTATGTAACTCGTATCTTGTATTTACCTACATACGAGTACTTTTGAAAGAAAAATAAAAGTTTTAAATAAAAGAAAACCACATGTGACTTTTCTTTTACACATTTTCATAATATGTACATTTATATACATACAAGTATATACCTATATAATATATATATATAAATTTGTATATATACTACCCATATATTTTGAAGAAAAGTTTTGTCCAAAAAAAAAAAATAAAAACACGAATACTCGTATTTACCGAATAAAAAGTTTATATTTTTCTTCTTCTTCTTTTTTACAAAAGTAACTTACAACGCACATAACAAGTATACGCGCGTACTTATACAAGTATATACATTATTATAGAAAAATTAAAAAAATATGAGAAAAAAGAGAACATTCTACAAGCCTGTTGAAGTTTTTTGCACTTTACTTTTTCATATTTTATACATTATAACGCAAAAATTTCTTTCATTTTTTGTTGTTGTTGCGTTGCTATTTTATTTTTTTATATTTTTGTAAGCAGTTAACAAAATTAAAAAGTTTCTAAAAAAAATTTAATCAAAATTTTTATTTTTTTATTTTTTTCTTTTGGTTTTGTAAAAAAGTGTAAAGTCTTATTAAAATATGTACATACTTACAATAAATTATGTAAATATATTCAAAATAAAATCAAATAAAAAAAAAATAAAAATAAAGAAAATAAAATTAATAAAAAAATTTATTATTTTTTAAAACAATTGTATAGGGAATTAAGAATGCTATAATCAAACACAATTATGATGGAGCTATGTAATAAAATTCGTAATAACTCTAATTATGTATAGGTAACTTACTTAAAACAGAAATAATCAAATTTTTTATTTAAATTTTTTGACTTTTTTATTATCTATTTTTAAAATTTCTTGTTAATTATTTAATTAGTAAAAAATTTTTGAAATTAATCCAAGTATTCAGCATCATCCTTGATCTTAGATTGACCCTCCCCCATTACTCACAATCTTTAACTTTTATTCTTCAGTTTTGTATATTTATAATAATTTTTGTTTTTCATCTCCTCTTCTACTATATCAATCTATCTCATATCTATGTATAGTATTTTTTTTTTTTTTCATTTTCCATCTGGTGTATATTTTTGGAATATTTTGCACAAAACATAATCTTCCTTCATTCTTGCTACCCGTCCAATACATATTTAATTCGTTGCAGTTTTATTTAATCATAATTTTAAAACCAGCAATATTTCCAATGGAATATTCGTCTTTTTTCAAATTAATATTTTATGCAATCAATATGCCATTTCTTCAAATAAATATAACGAAATTTTGTTCCTAGTGAACAAGTGGTTTTTTTAATTTGAAGTTTCATCATATCATCATCATCATTAGCACAACAGCCCGGTGTCGGCCTTCGCTTGCTCCAAGATCTGCTGCCATTTATTTCTCATAATATGCCAAATCTATCTAATTCTGCTTAACCTTGTGCGTTGTGCTATGCTCACGTCCTTGTAAAGTTCGTACAGTTCATCGTTGTATCACTTTCTCCATCTCTTTTGCCATTTTCTTGTATTGCTCCAAATATTCTTCTCAATATCTTTCTCTTTCTTTCAAATATATATTTAGATATGTGGTGTTCTTCTTTGATAAAGTCCATGCTTCTGCGCTGTAAATTACTATTGGACAAGTGGACAAGTGGATATTTAATTTGAAATTTACTTACATGTATTAAATTCAATAAAGCTTTCAAGAAATATTAATTTAGATTACAAGTCGTTATAATCTGGAATGCTAGATACACACATATAAACATACAATTGTATATAATCAAACTGACATATACGTATATTATATATATATAAATAATAAGTAAGTTAATTGTACTTAAGTCGTCGGTTAAGTAGTGAAACCTCGTAAGTACAATTTGTCGAAAAACAATTTTTTGTTTTTTATTCAATTTAAAATCGGAAAATACATACATAAAATACATAAAATTATCAAAATAAATACGAGTATATGTCCACTAATTATTTCTATAACTTTTAAACAGCTTTTAAAATTTTTTGGAAAAGTCATTAAAATTGTACCTAAAATAAAGTTTTTTTCTTCTCCTGAAAAAAAAATTTTTTTTGTTTTTTTAGTTACAAGGTTTCACTACTTAACCGACGATATACATAAGTACATTTATACCATTATACTAAAAGAACGTATATATATGTAAGTCGTATGAAAAATATTCGACTTGAGGTGATTTCATTTTATTTTATATTTTGTTTTAAATTTTTTATTGAACGACTAGAAAACTATGTATATAGAAAAAAAAAACTTAGATAAATGCATACTACTCTGTATAATATAGAAATAAGTATATACTTATATACATATATGTACATATGTACATGAACAAATATAAATATTCCTATCTATAATGTACATTATTATATATACTCGTATGTATGTATGTACACTTATTTATAATATATACATATACATGTAGTTTTGTGTATACGATAATACTAAATATGTATGTATACGTACTATATGTTTGTAGTATGTATATGAATATATGTAACAACGTTTCCTTTTTCATATTGTTTGGTTTTCTTTAATTTCTTTGCTTTCATTATAAAATTTATTTTCATTCTTCTTTTATAAATTTTTTTTACAATGTAATCAGTTTTATATACTATATGTATGTAGTGTTCTTTTGTTTAGATATATTATTATATGTACATGTATAAGTATAATATCATGTATATTAAGTACATAAATGTATGTATGTATGTACATACATATGTACATATATGTACATATAATGAAAATTTACAATTTTCTAAAAGGATATTTAAATTGTCCAAAAGGTAAAATGAAATTTTTCGTGTACATATGTAAGTACGTAAGTATATATACTATTACAGATATATGGTATAGGAGGTTTACTTATACTCGTATATGAATTTCGTGTATGATGTATACGTATACATATATATAATATATCTATATATATATATGTATGTGCATATTTTATTTTTCTTTTAAATAAATGTATAAACATTATATATATATATATATATATATATATGTATATATATATATATATATATATATATATATACAGATGTGTATACATATTGTAAAATGTTCGAATATGACGTAAATATATTTAATATGGTAATATGATATAATATACTTACATAAACATAAATGAAAATATAGTATACATTATAGTATTTATATGTACATGTACTTATAGAAGATAGTGCATTAAAACAATCATTTTAACGTAATTTTTAATTTTACTACATAAGTATATATAGCATTCATTTTTGTCAAAAATTTGTTAACAAAGTATGGATTTGTATATGTATGTATCTCTATCTATGCGTATACACGTACTAATATATATATATTTAAATGTTTTGTACATATGTATATATAATCTTCTATAATGTATTATACATATATAGCTATAATATCTTTGTACATATACAGTCGTGCGCAAAATTTTAAGACCAAAAATTTCAAATGAGCTTGAATTACATTATGTTCTGTTGGATTGATAAGAAAACCCGTTATATTAAAAAGCTTTTATTAACAACACACATGCAAGGAAAAGGTACGTTTGGTGTAGACTAGACAACACAGATATTGGACAAAGAAAAATTGGATATATCCATACTGTTTCCTGATGAAAGCACTTTCCAATTATTGTTGCCAAACAGTCGAATCACATTTCGAAGTAAAATTATGATTTATGTATCTTGTGTAAATTCGCAACAGCAATACGGTGGAGAAAAAGTAACAATTTGAGGTGGCATTTCATGGTATGGATGTACACGATTACATATTTATCAAGATTGTATTAAAGCAAAAGAATATATTATTTTAAAAGTTATACTTTGGTCTTAAATTTTTTCGCAAGTGTTCATGTTTTATTATTTTTATTTAATAATATTGTAAAATTTTTCTGTTTGTTTTTAATTTATTGAAATGAATAAATTAGAACTTAATAATGCAGAAAAAAAATGCATTTTTAATTATTAATTGCAATATATAGAATAATATATAGGTTGTCAAAATGAGAGCCATGGAGTAATTTTTCTTTTGGTCTTAAACTTTTGCGCACGACTATACATAAGTATATGTACATTATATGGTAGTACATATAATAGTACATAAAATTTTGCAAAAATGCAATAAAATCAAAATAATTTTATGTTGTTTTAAGTTAGCTAACTGTGGTGTATGTGATGTACTCGTCTACCTACATACATCCTACACAAAAATACACATACATAACTACTATTAACAGTGTATATATGTAGTATACTAAATGTAATATGTTCATAGTAAAATTTAAAAAAAACTATATATAATTTAAAAGTAATTGTGAACTATGTAAATGGTAGCATAATAATAAAATGCACGAGTGTATGCATATATACGTATATATGTATATAAATTTGATTTGATGTATCTAAATTTGTATACATATATACTATGTTTATATATATCCGATGTATTATTAATATCATATAATACATATAGACTTATGTAAAAGAAAATTTCTATTATTCGGACATACATACATATATGTATCTATATGTAAAAAATATCAATATAAATATTACAATATGTATAAGAGTATACAGATAGATACTTAGATGTACTATGCATATATGTAGTTGTTAAGAAATTTATATTTAAATTTGTATATTAGGTGAGCATATCATGTGTATTTAATATTTATACATACATATACATACATACATATATATTCTTATACATATAATTATATATAAATACATTTATGTATTATAAATTTATAATACTTTCGATGTTAAATATTATACTTTGTTAATCAATTCATTTTTAAATTTGTAATTAATTTTCTAAAAATTTTTATTCAAAAAAAAGAATTTATATTTTTCTTTCACATATAGATAATAATATAGTAAGTAAGTAGGTATAGATACACATATATTATAAATTAATTAAATATTCTTATGAAATGATGAAACATTTACATATACATATATATGATATGTATCTACCACATGATGTAGGAATTTTTGTGTATTTCTTATTTAATTATTTACAGTTTCAAATTTAATTTGCTTAAAAATATCAGTGTATATTATATTATTTTTGATAAAAAATTTATATGAATATAAATACATACATATGTACGAGTAAATAAATTAAAAACAAATAATATGTACATATACGGGTTTTATCTCACTTTAATCGAGGCAAAATAGTGTTCCCAAAACAATGGTTTTTTTTTTTTTTTTTTTGATTTATTGAACAGATTATCAGTTCATTTAGAAGAAAAAGCTTTTCATACATTTTATAGATTTTTTTTCAGACCTTCATCTGTTTAAATCAAATTTTTATTGTTTTAAATAATAAATTTTGGAAAAAACGTAGCCTATTATTTGTGGGAGGAATTTCTCTTTCAGATAAAAAAAAATTCTATCAAGATTGGTTCAGCTATTTTGGAGATTATCCCGAACATACAGACAGACAGAAGCACCAAATTTATTTATAAGATTAGTATACTCGGGAAATTTAAATGAAATGAAATACCTTTATTTTTTTATCACAGAAGTAGATAATATTGGAAAAATGCATGTAGTTTTTGCATCAAATTTTTTTTTTTTTACATAATGTATACAAAGAGATTAGAAAAAATTTTATTCTTATAACGTAAATTAAATAAAAAAAAAATTAAATTATTTAGGTAACAAATAAACGTATTTTTCGTAAGTGTGTTTACGACTACGTAATATAATTTTTATTAAAAATGTGTATATGTGTATGTACAAATTTCATAGTATAGATATATTCGTATTCTTTGTTTTATATGATCTTTCTAAATATTACTTTTTTCGTATTAATTCCTTGGAAAAATCAATTTGACTTTAATCTAAATAATATTATAAGGAAATATATGTTAACATCAAACATAATAATGTCTGTTAGTCTTTGTTGTTTTTTGTGTTGCTGTTGTTGTTGTTGATGCTTATAACTAAATACTACCAATAATAACAAAAATAATAAAATACCACCCATAAAGTATAAATGTTTGATACAAATAATATTAAATATGATTTACAAAAAAAAATAAAAAATAAATTTATTTAACAAAAGAAAATATTCAAAATACTACTTTATAATATTTACACTCGTATCTCATATAAACCTATGTACGAGGGTAATTCAAAATATTCCCGGAATATCTGCGTCAGTAACTAAGTATAACTATAGCAGGCCAACAGTTAAGAAGTTTGGTTTATATTTTGAGTGTTTTAAAAGCGTAACTGCTGTGTATAAAAAATGTAATTCATTTGTTTTTATTTAAAAGGATACAGATATCTGGAAAAATTAGATATTATTAAAACCTATAGTGTAAAGGGTTGCGCGAAGAACACATTGAAAGACGTGCCGAACTTCCACTGAGTTTTTGAACAAATACAATTCAAATCCTAAAGATTTTTTCGCACCGTATAGCGACTGATAATAAAACTTTATGGTTCATACGTAGAAAAATAAATCCATAACAATCAACAACTAGTGTATTACTTATTTCATTTATCCGGGAATTTTTTGAATTACCCTCGTATATGTACCTATATGGATTTATTTTGAAGAAATGAATAATATCGATAATAAAATTATACACATATATACTTATACATACAAATATAATCACTATTACTACATTATTGCTTATATGTACACTGGCGTGAAAAAATTATGGAACAAAAGTAGGTAACTTTTTAATGAATATATAAAACGTAAACATTTACTGACATTAATAAACGATATTTTTAGCGATTAACCACAGACAAAAAGGTAAAGTAAAACACAATTTCTCTCATTTGATGAAAATTCTTCCCTACCCATAAAGCAACGATTTAAATTTCAAACGAACATCTTTGTTGGGGAACAGAGAACAATTAATTCCAGAAAAATAGAATTAGATTCTAGAAGATTTTATGTTTAAAATCTTTTGATATCAATGCCAGTTTAATTAAGAGGAGGATGAGTAAAGTTCATCATCATAATACAAACTATTGATTTTATCTTATTTTTTTTTTTTTTCAAATAAATTTTAATAATTTTTTGTTCAATATCCTATGATTTATTCATACATTAGTTTTGATATAATGTAAATTTATTTTTTGAATAACTAACCGCCAAAGCTAATTGGCTAATGCTCGATCCTTAAATCAAAAGTTTTGAATCACAAAATTCAAGATTATTAATGTAATATTTGATATTTGAATGTTTTTCAGTTAGACTGCTACAGACTATACGTTAAAATCGAATTAGCTTTCATGCATAGCTAAGTAAATAAATTTGAACTTCATCTACCAGCTAAAGTTAGCTAACAGCTAACTAAATACACAGAGATGAAAAAAATACAAATTTTCTTGTTATATTCTTTCCATTAAATTAGCAAGAAGAAAGTTGAAAGTATAAGGAAATCTGGCATTAGAATATACTGTATTTTCGAAATTTATTTATGTTTGTGACATTATTTTTGCACGGCCGTGTATAATAATTCGTAATTTAAGTTTAATAATTCGAAATTTAAATCTAAGATACATATTATATAAATGAATATGAATATGAATGTACATGAGTATTTAAAATATTTTCTTTTTTGTATGAAAAAGTAACATTTTAAAAAAAAAAAAAAAATTTTTTTTCGGCTTTTTGATATTTTATTGGTTTACATGAAGTCATTGTATGTATCTTTTTTTTTTTTTTGTTGTACATCATTTCTTATTTGGTCTTTATATGTAGTTGTATTTCATTTTTTTTTTTTTTGTTTTGATATATGTATTTATTTCGACAATTTTAATAAAAATCATAATGAAAATAAGAATGACAAAATCATGATAATATCTATGTATATATCTCTATATAGATTACAATATCAAAAAATATTAATATCTACAAGTACATAATATGTACACATTCATTCAGCTACACAGACAAGATTCAAAATAATACAATTTTTTTAAAAAGGAATTTCCTTTTAAGGTACAATGGAAAAAAAAAATAAATTAAGAAATTGTAAAGAATAACAGGAAAACAAAGAAGAAAAGAAGTCAACAGAAAAAAAATTTTTTTTTTTTTGTTTTTTTTTTTTAAAGAAAACTTTTACATAGGAAATGAATTTCAATTCAGAATGAATTGTTATTGTACACATTTGATGGTTATGTTTTCTTTCTGTCTTTTTATATTTTTGTCTGATTATTATTATGTATTATTATTATTTGTTTTTTTTTTGCTTTCATGTTAAAAATAAAAATGTACATACATGAATGAAAGAAATGATTTAAGGTACATATTCTTAAGAATATACACACATAAGTACTTATATACAACTGATGATGACATATAAATATGAAAAAATGAAAAGTTTTGAAGAAAATAAATTAATACAAAAAAAAGGAACAAATTATACAAATTTTTGTTATAGTTTTATTGCTTTTATATACTTATGTACATATGTGTGTATAGTATACCTAAAAGTATAAATATATAATGTACATATACTACTTGTTCATATAAATTAAGGATATCTCTGGTTCATAAGAAGAACTTTGTGAATTAGTATGTGTATGTATTTGAAAGTATAATACAAGAATGTAGCATAAACGATTATAATAATAATAATAATAAAAAAAAAATAAAAAAAGAAATGTGAATAAAATGAAATGAGTATAGATACAGTGTTGAATTCGATTAAAATAACGGTCAATATACGTATATACACGTAAACCTCTTTTTACGCGAATTAGAATTTATAAGAAAATTCTTTTTTTACGCGATTTTTATTAACTTTTACGCGATTCAAAATAAAAGAATATGATTTCATCATTCAAAACTATGCTTACTTGATTCAATTTTTTCTATTGTGCATATCTAGACGATAGAACGGTATAACGTTTTTTAGCGATAATATTTTACACCGGAGTTTTGTTCAATCTAAGTAAGTGCATTTCGATTTTGGTGTTTGACTAGACAACACAGTGAAATTTTTTGATATAATTAAAGAGAGACTGAAACTGGTTAATAATTTAGAAAACTATTTTACCCGACATGATCCTGATGCTGCTGGGAAGTTTTCACGTGATCTCAAAGGTTTAATGACTTCATACAGAGAAATATATCGTGACCTAACTAAAGGATGAACACAGCGCGATCAATAACTGAGTTCATGCCTCAAAGTGTTACTGCAACAGTCTCACGAAAACGAAAGCTTCTGCATTCATTGTGTGGAACTGATAGTCAATATAAAACAATTTATTTTTATTGAATCTTTAACAAACAACCGAAATAAATATAATATGATGAATGTATGCATGTTCTCTATGGAATGTAAATAAAAATTTTCTCATTTTAATTAATTTAATGTTTGTTTTTTCTTTATATTGCTTATATTTCAGATTTGGAATCATAATCTTAACTTTTTGTATGGAGTCAGTAGTTATTTTTTTACGCGAATTATATTTACTAGTAATTTTTAGGAACACGTATCTATCGATGTAGAAAGAGGTTTAGGTGTATATATGTACATATTATATCAAGAAAAAAATTTTTATAAATTATTTTTGGCTGGATAATATATCTAAATGAAATTTTTGTTCATTGTATGCATGATTGAATGTGCGGCAATCGCTAAACTTCTGTTCATTTGAATATTTCGAAAATACGATTATACTATATGTATATAATTTGAATATTATGTATGTACAGTTGAAATTATATTAATTAAATATATTTTTATGCAATGTACACAGTAGTGTACATGAAAAATTCTTTGTACACCTTCAAATTTTTAAACTTTGTATACTTACTTGTAAGGCTGTAAGTCGAAATCAAATGAATTCATCTTCCCATTTTTTTTTTTTTTTCACACAAATAAAACATTGATATATTTTTAATTTTATTCTGAAATCTAATTTTTATATCTCTGTTCATTCTTAAGTTTTTGAAAAATAATAATTAAAACAAATCCCAAAATTACAAAGTCAAAAGTGTTTGTACACAACCATTTATAATCCCATATGATTTTGTATACTGTTTTTCTGGGTTATATTACAAGTATATTTGCTTGTAAAAATTACATATATTTTCGATTCGCGATTATAAATTAGCATATTGAAGGAAGATAATACTTTGGCAATTTGGCCTTCATATGCAATTATGACTTTATCTTTTCCGCGTTCACAAAAAATAAATAAATATAAATCTGTATATTAAAGATGAATCTATAGATGATTTTTTATACAAAATTTTTTTCACGGCTTATAACGTTAACATATTAGTGAAATCAATTATACATAAGTATGTAAATATTTTATTGGAAGATAATTTTTACTACATTTTTTACTACATTAATGTTAATAAACACGTTTTTACTTGTCAAGAGTTTATTATTAGGAAGAGAGATAATTTTTGTACAACAAATTCAGAATTGTACAAAAATGTTTGATGTCAACTGTATTATAATTAGTATCCTCGTTATACTCCAAGTAATTTAAGCTAAAAAGAAATTTTATTTCCAGATAAATTTGACTGTATTATTTAGATTTATGTATAGAAACTATACAGTAATTATTGCTTTTCGTTTTTTTTTTTTGAAGGAAAAAAATTATTGTCGATTCTTTGCATTGAAAAACAAACATAAAAATAAAAATAAAAAATAATTGGTATACAGATTTTAAATTTAGAATTTATTTCTATTTATGTTTCATATTTATTTTATTGTCATCGATTATAACGGAACTGAGGGAATATAAATTGATTTTTCGGATAAATTTTTAAGCATCAGAATTGACTAATTCGCTTTTTTTGTTTGTTTTTTTTTTTTTTTTGGTTTTTGTAATTCTATAAAAATGAGTGCATAATAGCAGAAAATAAATGAGCAAAGATGGTATAGTGATAGAGGTGATAGAGCAACTAACCTATACTGATCTTGAAGTTACGAGTTCAATTAAAATCCTGTTCCACTGCGCAAAAGTAACAAAATAAGATTGGAATTCCGAAAAGGTGAACTCTCTGATCCTCTTGAAATTTTGACCACAGATAGTCCTTGTGACACAAAGTACAGGACTCTAATATTTTTTGTTCTAAAAAATGCTCTAAAATAATAATTTTGACAAAAATTTTTAAATGCGAATTGTGACCGATAGAGAGCTTTCCGACAAAAAATATTCCGTCAATTTTCTGGTATTGTCCAGTAGAATCTGTGGTCAAAAATTTCAAGAGGATCAGAGGATTCACCTTTTCGGAACTCCAGCCCAAATTAATTTTCAATTTTTCGTTGTCTATTTCCAAATTTTAAAATTCATTACCCCCAAAATTAATTCAACTATAAAAACTCAAATTCGTAATTTAATCAATAGTTTGTCCAATCTTCAACTCGCTTTGATAACATGCCACCATTGCTACACATTACCTTTATTATTCTATGTTATTATAGTCACAACTTGTGACTTATTATCTTGACGTACTCCTGTGTGTGTGTAAGTGTTTTTTTATTTTGAATCCCTACAATTGCTGCTTCAAGTAAACCGAGACATTTTCAATAATATTACATTATTCTTTTGAGATTTTCATTCGTTTATCTTATTGCATAATCTAGTCTAATTTAATATAATCTTAATTTCTGTATCCATTCTAGTTGTGTTTAGAATGCAGTAAACTATTTCCATACTGTTTTGTCATTCGTTTTATGTCCAGTATGTCTGTGAAGCACACACATAAAATCCGTATCCTTTTTGTCAGGAAAAACTCTCCATATTATGTGTACTTTTGCTGGGTATTTAACAGTATGTTCTATTTAATATTCACATTTTTTTTTTTTTTTCAAACACATCTTAGAAAATTAGAAACGAGAATATAATAATGTCTCATCCTTACAGACAGCATAACTTTAATTTCGGTTTATATTTTTCGGGACTATTCTAACCTTTTTTGCATATGAGAACTTGTCAATAAAGTCTTTTTTGTATTTTTGACAAGTTTTTTGTTTGAATTTTCTAGAAAGAGGCTAACAAACTGAAATTACTTACTACTTTGAAATATGAACTCACTTCATTTTTGATCAGTGTCACTTACAAGAAATTAAATTATAATATGAAGGCATAAAATCTTATCTGAGTCAAAAAGTATTACGTTCTTAGTTAAAATCGTCAACTTTCTATAGTCAAATACACTGTATTATGGTTTAGCATGGTTTTTAGCATAGAATAATACTGTCTGATGTGTAGTTTATGGTTTAGCCTTAATACACGTATGATATGACGAAAAAAAAAAACAGGAAATACATTTTTATACACTTATCTATTTCTCTGTATAATAATGTAAATAAAAGTATGTCACAGAATTCATTCAGTTTTGTTATCCTTATCAAAATCATTTTGTTCTCGATTATAAAAAATATTCTCTTCCAGTCATTTATTTTTACCATCAGATTATCAATCAAAACAATATAAGAAAAATTTAAAAATAAAAAAAAAAAAAATCTTAAATAGAAAAGAAATAAGATAAAATAAAATAAAAATGAAATAGTGATCGGAATTATGTACATATATTATGTATGTATATAGTTGAACGGTAAATTCTTTAACACAATAACTTCTCCAATACTTAGATAACATCAATCATTCATATGAATTGAATTTATTAAATTTGATAATATAGGCGAAGATTCTATATAATGTGCAAATAATATTAGTTCCACATTATTCTTTGGCGTGTTTCATTAAAAAAAAAAAAAAAAATTGTATGACAACTTCGCTAGGTATCGTGCAAGTTTAAGGTAGGCACATTTTTGAAAATTTCTGAAAATCTTTGATACTTAATAACTCGATAATGGATCATACTATAGACATCAAATATTTTTTTTTCTTTTAATATCTTTTAAAACAAGATATTTTCGCTTTCTAATTTCAAAAATAAAAGAAAAAAACATTTTGTATAGAGGGAAAAAATGTACTGAAATCTCTTTGTAAAGGTTGGTAAAGGGGATAGAAGGATGGTTGCAACTTGCAAGTAACAGAAATCTTTATACGTAATTCGTCAAGTTATAGAGGGTATTGAACGAGAAGGAAAGAGAATGAATATTTTTTTTTTGAGTTAATATTATGATTCGAGATATCTGCTATCTTGTGCACCACATATCTCCGAAGTTACTTAACCGATTTCAATGAAATTTGAAACATAGATACTTTGATAGGAATTGTGGTGCTTAACGAAGCGTTTTTTTTTTTTTTTTAAAAAATGTTCTTGTTTCCTTTTTACAGGATGTCAAAATTATAAAAATTGCGATTTTTTGGCTTCCAAATGCACTTCGTACAGCAAACACTGATTGACCAATTTCTTTGAAATTTTGAATATAGATAGCCTGAAGGATATTGTGGTGCTTCAACATAGCACATTTTTGATTTTATGTCCTGAAATTTAGTTATAGTTTTTAAAAAGGAGAGAAAAAACTTTGACTTCAATTTTCAAACATTAAATTTTCATATTTCTATATGATTTTGGTATCAAAATAAAATTTGGACATTCTGAAGAGTTTACAAAAAAAAACAAAGTATAAAATTGTTTGTTATATTTCCATTTTTATTAACAAAATAAAATTATGTTTCTTTTTCATCAAAATATTCAGAAAATTAATTTTTATAACACCCAAAAGGTATGCAAAGTCATTTTTTAAAATTTTTGTATGAAAAATCGTTTTTTTTCAAAAATTTACAAAGTCGAATCCTACTCTTAAAAAGGATTTCCACTTAACGATATGTTCGAGTTAAAGAGGTTCCACTGTGATTACCTATGTTATACTATATAAGTATACATATTATTTATTATCCACTGTATTTATGTATATACTGCTTCTATATAATGTAGATATTTTATAGTATGTCATATTAGTAATGATGTATGTGAGTGAGTACATACAACATGTATCTGCTATACTCATATACATACTATAAAGGAAAATTTCACAGAATGAATGAAAGTGATATGATAAAAAAAATACTTTTTTCAATTTTTATTTTCGTTTTGTTTTTATTATATTTTTTTTTTTTTTTTTTTTTGCCAAAATTGTATTCCTATTTTTATATTATACACATATCATATGATTTAAACATTCTGAATCTGAATGTATTTAAACACATTCTGAACATACTATATGTAGATATACTATGTATAATGAATATGAGTGAATATAAAATGTGTATTTGTTGCATAAATACACTTAGAACCACGTAATACTTGTACACTCTTTGTTATTATTATATCCTTTTTTATGAGTGTAAAGTACATGCTTATACACTACTCTCTTACATTTTCTATTTATGTGATCATATCATATATTGATTGTTTCTTTGTTCTGTTGTTGTTGTTGTTGTTGGTGTTTATTTATTTTTGTTTGTTTCAACTTTTTTACCCTAATATTTTGACTTTGTTATTATTGCACATACTCGTATATGTACGTACGTATATATACGAGTACGTATATATGTACATATGTACTACATTTTATTCTTTAAAATGATTCTCTTTTTCAAATAATTCTACAAGATTGACTACTTTCACCTGATGTTCATATATGTAATGATAGATATATATACTAATATATATACATACGTATATAATGTATTTATAGATGTACATACATATGTATATAAATTTTTAAGGAAATGACATAAGTATATTATTAAAAAGACAAATTCAAAAATAAGAAAAAACAGAAAAACAAAAACAAAAAAAAAAACAAATTTAGAAAATTTTCATAAGAAGTGTATGATGAGAGAAACAAGTAACTACTTGAAAAGTGTAAAAAAGAATACAAATAATATCTGAGATATATACATAGATATTATGTACGTATATATGTATGTATGTAACTATATATACTTACGTACACTTAAAAAAAAAATAAATAAAAATGGAATTTTCATTTTCTTTCTTTTTAAATTTTTTACTCTATTTAAGTATACATATGAGTATATTATATTATATGTATAGCTATATAAATATATGTATGTATATGTATGGATATTATGTATGTATACATATGTATATTTTCCTACTTGAATATTATATATCATTATATAAGATATATACTCATTATAGGATACTTGAGCTTCTCATTCAAAATTTATTTTTGTTCTTTGTTCTTACTTAACTATGAGCACAAAAAAATTTATTCAACAAAGGCACGTACATATATGCATTTTGATTTATTTTTCTTTGCTTTTTCTTTTTAGGTTATTTTTTTTTTGTTTTTTTTATTTTATTTTTTTGCATTAATATGAAGAAAAACGAACGAAAAATGAAAGACGAAAAAAAAAATTCAAAATTTTAAAATTTTATATCTCGACAGGTACGACGACGAGTATATAATAATAAAAGAGTATCTGTATATAAAATAATTATGTATATGTATGTATATGTTAAATATATTCTATATGTATGTATATAAGTATGTATGTATGCATATATATATACATTTATTATATGAATCATTTTTCTGATAAAATATTAAAAGTTTTTCATTAAGATATTTCAAAAATCATTTCAATTAGAGTATTCTTTAGAGATATTAACATCAAAATGATTTGATTTAAAATTATTTTCGAAAAATATAACATATTAAAAATCTTTTTATAATAGTAAAAAAGAAAAAAACAAATTATGTTATTCAAATTATTTTATTTTCATATTTTTAAAGGGTCAGAATTAATTTTGTGCAAGAGTATATAGATTTATCACAACTCTCTATAACTTTATATATTTTTCGTTTTACATCTTCCAGCGTAGACATTAAGGTTCTAATAATAATGTTCTATTTATAATTTGACGCTGGTAATACCGAAAGTTAATTCTCATTTACAATTCAACGTGGATTTTATGCCAGAGTGGATTACTCATACTTCCTTCATTCTCATACAAGTAATTCTATATCGCTATCCTTTTTCCGTCTACCGTGAATTTCTCCAGAGTCAGAGTGAGATTAAGTTGTATTTCTAATCTGACACTGATGATTGGAAAATTATATTGAAAGTTTTAAAAGCAGTGTACCAAACTTTCTCAATCTTTCCTTTATAATAACATGCCGACATACTACTGTGAATTTGTGAATACAATATAGAAATTCAATCTACTCTATTAAATCATTATACTCTATATCAATTTACTCTATATTACAACCCGAGGTGGATTTTGGTCTCTTTCATAATGACGTTGGTCTTGAGCCTGCTGCTTCCAATTTCCAATATTCATTTTCTTGACGTCTTGCTGAATGTTGCCATACCATCTAGTCTTCAACCTTCCCTGATTTCTTCGTGCATCATTCATTCATGTCACGTGCCCTACCCATCTGAGTATTAACGATTTAATGTATATATTGACAACAAGTAACACAAAGTATTACGTATTACCATTGACTATATAATAATACATAGACTCAGAAACCATACAAAGAGTGGTATGTAAATTCAGAGCCGCAGCTGGCGAATTTATGAACTAAATTTTTTGATTTTAAATTAAAAATTATCAATTTTGCATAAAAATAGGCACGATATTTTGAAAATCCATTTAAAATAATAAATTTTGCATAAAAATAAACGCCACATTTTGAAAATGAATTTATATAATATAAGTATTACATTAGTTTGTAGATAGTGTATATTTGATATTGTTACTATATAGTTATTATTTTGTTTGTTGTAATCTACATATACGTCAAAGATATACGTATATATATGCATACATATAGAAAATATTACACGGCGATTCAATCCTGATTGTATTCTGTATAACGTATAACTGGTATAACTGATATCTTGATTGTATTGTGTTAACTGATACAACACATGTTAGTTAAATACAATAAATATAATAAATATGGATCGTATCATAAGACATATAATGAATGATCTTTTTTTAAAAGGGTAGATTTTTTTTCTCTTTATAATTTTCTTATTGTTTACGAATATTACATAATGAATGTATTCCATTTATTTCATTCATTATTTTTGTGCCTTACTTTATTATGATAATATAAATTTAAAAGAAATGTGAATTTCGCTTTTAAATTTGACATCATCGATTTTTTTATGCATTACATGATTGATATCCTCTTATGAATAGTAATAGAGAAAATGTATGGATGAAATTTCACTTATGTAATGTAAAAATTTACAGTATACTACAAATTACATAACGAATTTATTCATAGGTAAATAGTATATACTTTATATAAATTAAATGTATATTAATTTCAACATTTAAAAATTTATGAAACTAAAAAAAGGATGATAAAATTTCACTTACATATGTATTCAGTATTTATTAATGAATATGAATATATATATAATATATAATATCAATAGATAAATACACATATATATATATATATATGTGTCTATGTATGCAGTATGCAGTATGATAAATTATTTTTTTGAAAAGTCCCTTTTATTATCTATATTTTATTTTACAAAGTAATTAAATACAGTAATTCCTTTCTTTTTCGGTTCTTTTGTTTATAACTAAACAGTTTTTTTATGTCTATATACTTAAATGTACAATTTTATAACTTCATGTGCCGAAATTTACAATTCAATTTATTGAAATGCAAATCTTTTATTATAATATCGATTTTTTTATTTTTTTTTTTGTGAATTGGAAAATTAAATTCAGAACCTTTTTCTGCATTAAATCTAATATTAGACTACATATAATATTTGTAAATTTTCATTCATATAAAGAGATATGTAGATAAAAAAAATAATTTTAATATCCTTGACAGGTAGATTTTTAAAATATTGTATTATTTTTGATATTTTATTCATTGATTTTTGTGTCATTATAATCAAGCTGTTTAATGATTTAACGCATTTCAGACTCATTGTAGAATTCAAATTTAAATTTTAGAAAAAAAAACGGAATGAATAAATTTAAATTTTTTAATATTTTGAATAGTGATATATTTAAATATCAATTAAATTTTAAAGTAAAATTTTGAAAAAAGACCAATAATTGCCATGTTTGACTTCGTTCATTTATTAAAATCTTTAAGAAATATCCTTTTATTAAATTATTTACAAACCATTGATGGCAAAGTTGATTGGAACATAATTGAAAAATTGTACATTGAAGGTAAAAGTAGAACAACTAGGTTGTGTGTCAAATTAACTTCAAGGCACATTTGGCCAAATAATTTCCAAAAAATGAAAGTCAAAACTGCTGCTCAAGTTTTTAGCTGGTCTGTAGCATCAGCTATTAGGGCAATGCAAGTCGCTACATCGACAGCTAATTTTGTTGAAAAAATCAATCACTTATTTGATGTTTTCAATGTAAGCAAATGTAGTTCCAGCAAAATATATATAAACGACCTCTTTATTCAGACAACAGATTTTCCATAGCATGATATGAAAATTTTTTTCCATTTTTGCATGATATGAAAATTTATCTTGAAAAAATAAAAGTTTTTTCAAAAAAAATAATAAACCCGTTAGAGTATATGCCGTAGATGGTTGTATTCATTTTATTAACGGCATTTTCAAATTATTAGAAATTTTCAAAAGTGTACCAGAAACTAAATTTCTCCTAACTTCAAAACTCCAACAAGATATTGTAGAAAATCAGTTTTCTACCTTACGTTCTATGGGTGGATACAACCGATTCCCTTCTGCTAGAGAATATCACACAAATGTGAAACACATGATAGGAAAAAAACATGTTGGATTAGAATTGGTCCAGACTTTATCCAGTTGTCATCCATACCAAATCATTTTTTCATATGTCATAAATCTTACACCAAAGATAAAAGTGTTGCACTCAAATGTCCGTCGGAAGAATTTTTCAAAATTTGTTCGACACAAGTTGAAGTTTTTGAAAAATATTTCAATTCAAATAAGCACAGTAGGAATATTAAAAAAATACTGAAACAAAAAGCTATTGAATTAACGGCATCCAACGTGGTTTCGTCAAGATGATGAGTGCAATGACCATAAAATTCAAATTTTAGATTTTTTAATATTAGTTTTAATGAGAAAAACTTGTATTTGGTTGTCACAAGGTATGAAAGAAGCCAAAGAAACTGTTAGCAGAATGGAAGTTTTAAAACAATAACGCATAATTTTAACTTTTTGGTTGTACGTTTTCCGAGCTGAAATCAATAAATCAATAATATATAAAAAATTGGTCCTTTTCAGGACTACCAAAAAAATACGCAAAGATTAAAAGATTTCAGAATTGAAAAACAAAGTTAAAATGTTTTAGGTATACACGAATAAAAAACAGGTTCTTAATTGTTTTCTTCATTTATCTAATTTAAAAGTTAAGTCAACATTTACACATGTAAATATTTACATACGCAAACTAAACCTTTAAGCCTGCATAGGTACTTAGTCTATGCCATTGACTATATAATAATACATGTATAGTCAATGTCTATGCTATATATATAATATTATATAGTCAATGTCTATGCTTTAGGTGTATAATTCAACACACACAACACATAATATTGATATTATATATTATACACGTTTTAAACTAACATTGATGTACAGCATACGAGGTTGATATACAGTATCATCAGAGGTATCATGGTTACACACATAAGGATACAGTATACAGTATACACTATACAGCAACAGCACAGCAACAGCACAGCAACATTACACTAACAAAAGTACTCTATGCAGTTAACAAGCAGTTTTCTTCTTTTTTTTTTTAGATCAAATGAAAAATATTTAAAATCCCATGAATATGCAATATTTTTAGTTACTTTATTTGCCGCATATGGCTCTGAAATCACCTACCCGATTTAGAAAATAATTCGACATAAAAAATGTATGGGCTTTCTGAGTCTATGTATTATTATATAGTCAATGGTATTACCATGTAAGTACATATTACATTTCACGTATTACATTATTAGAGCATTATATCAGTCTCTCTAAGCCCTATGGGCCCTATCATGTAAAAGAGCTTGCTTCTCTATCAGCCAATCATTGATTCACAACAATTCACTTTAAACTGTAAATGCATTCATGATAGTAAGAAATTCTATAAATCACTTTAGAAAATGAAGACACAGAGACGATTTGTCCAGTAAAGAGCATAATAAAAAAGGTGTGTTCGAGAACTGAGAATGCATATACGCTGTTATAATTTATTTGTATAACATCAACTAAAATGTACTTTATGCATTTTCAGTTTTCCATTAATTAATATTTTAAAAATTTTAAAATAAATAATATTAAATGAGAATAAATGTACAAAAATATTAAATTATACATGAATATAATATAAAAAGCATCAGGACATGTTGTCATTGACACAAAAAAAACAAAAAAAAACGATTAATTAACTCTATGAGCGACGACTTTTCTCCACACTGTCTGTGTATATTATATTTCTGTGTTACACTGACTTACTGATATTCGTATAAGTTTTGTTTTGAATAAAAATTTAAAATTTTATGTTTTTAGTTAAAATTATGTATATGTATATACTTACATACGAGATATGTACATATGTATGTGCATATGCTACTTACAAAGAAAATAGTAAATTTTTAATACTTATTTCTAAATATGCACTTACCTATAGTTTTTTAAAGAATTTTATTTTATTTATAAAATTTATTTATTTATTTTTTTTTGGTTTTGATTTTTTTCAAGCAAATACATATTGTATTAAACATATAAAAAAGTAGTAATAAAAAAACTTGTAAGTAAAAACAAAAAAAAAAAAAAACATGCATATAATGTAATTTTAAATGCATTTTGTCATTGTTGAAAATAAACTAAAAAAAAATGTTTTTTCTTTTATATATAAATGTATTTTTATATCCTTTTATATATAATATTAAAAATTATTTTCATCTTCTAAAGTATAATTATTACGGACAGAACCAAAAATCATCGGAAAAAATAAAATTTGAACTAACTAGTATGTATAGTATATAATGATGCATTTGAATAGACCATTCAAATAAAATTAACAATATTTATTTTTATTCACATGAAAAGTAAATTTTTATTGGTCATCATACAGAGTAAAAAAAATTCCTAGAATAATATAGACAAACAGAAATATGTACATATATGCAATGACATATACCTACAGAATTATACTCATAGATCTCAACAAGAACAATAAAATATATTTTTTTTTTCATGACAAGAAAACGTACATATACAATTTATTATTTTAATCGTTTAGCCGCTACCAGAAGGCGCTAAGGTTTTTTTTTTGTTTTTTCCTCATATTATACTTTACAAAATAATATTCTAGTAATTTGTAGCAAAAATTTTTTAATCTTTCAATTTATGTACATACATATGTATATCCATCTAACATTAGTAAGTATTTCCGATGTTTTATTAACAAGATACACTGTTTTGAATGCAAAACTTTCAAATTATTTTCTAATGAATTTTAGTTCTGTCTGTAATTATATACATACATATTATAATAAAATATATAATGTATATATGTATATTTCTTATATAAGTATTTTTGAAAAATTTATTTTTATATTATTGTGTTAGTCAGATAGAAAAAATGTTATACGTTAAGTTAAAACTTACAATTTACCTATGTACTTACTTTATACTTTTATAATATCTTTTCAAACTATATTAAGACAATTATAAATGTTTTCAAGAAAATTTCATATTATCTAATTAATTTATATTTTTTTTTATTTTGTATTGTCTTGCCTGTATACATAAATATACATATGTAATGTGTACTTCTACATTTATATACTCGTATGTATGTATATTTACTTTGTAAACTTTTTAAAACTTTTCAAATGAAATTTCATATTTGCATTTATATCAGTCTATCATTAAAATGTTATATTTTATCTGGAATATATATGAATTTATACACACATGCACTTATATGTATATATATGTATATGTATATCTATTTGTTTTGTATAATATGTATATACTTACATAAATACATACATTTACTTAGATTAGGTGTATACAAATAGATATATAGTAGTGCATATTTCAGTTTAAAAACACTTAAATTTATCATTTTTTCTTACAAATTTTTCTACATAAAATACATGTATATGTATATGTATACAACATATTCGTATGTGTTTATACCTATCTCTATTCATATATTTACATACATATTAACTTATTCAAATAATATTCAAATAATATACATTACTCTTATATGTATGTAATTTCAAATTTTATGCATAATAGTATGTATATTTGATGTGTATATCATATACATACTTTGTTTTCATTTTCACGGTAAAATATCATATATTATATTTTTATTTTGTTTTAGACTTTTGTTTTAGACTTTTGTTCCTTCTTGTTTTTAATTTTTTCTTTTTTTTTTCAACATATTTATATGTATATTTTTGTGCTTTTATTGTTATTTCACACGTAATTTATCGCATCAAATTTATATACATATATATAGGTACATAAATACATACATACTATTCTATACATACATAAAAGTATATTTGTATATTTCTAAAGGCATATTATGATGATGTGATGTTGATGATGATGATGATGATGTACATACGTTTTCATATATGGATGTATTTATTTATTTTGCATTTATATTATATGAAAAAAAAATTTATATAAATTATTTACATATATACATACATATTTATACATTATGTATGTACTCGTATAACATATACATAATAATATGTATATTGCATACAGTACAGTACACACCACGTACGTATATTATATGATGTTATAATAACTCAATTTATTGGAAAAAAATGAAAAGAAAAAAATTGTTTTTTTAAATTTTCGATAGATATACCTACATCTAAAAGACATATAAATATATCTCTACCTATTTGTGTAAATATAAATTATTATGTATGTATATACTCATATATTATATAATATATAAACATATGTATATAAAAATTTGTAAATAAATAAGCGTATATATATAATAAAATAGAAAAAAATATTTTTGTGCTTTTTTTTTTCATTTTTAAAAGATTGTGTAAAATTTGCAAATAAAAAAAAATTACATAGAACATTTCATGCATAAATGATACAAAAATATATCAGAAAATGTTTAGTCTCTCTCTCTAGGAAATAAAATTACAATATTTTCACATATAAATTATGTATATAATTTTTTAAATATTCTCAGATTTATTCTCAGATAAATCATTCAAAATTATTGTTCTGAAAATTTTATTAATTCGATCGACAAAAATCCATTATACACAGTGGACGTAAAAAGTATTTGTACACCTCCAAATTTTTATAAAATGTTCTCTCTTCCTAATAATGAACTATATCTTGATACATGAAGAAACGTGTTTTACATTTTCAAATCAAAAAAAATAGATAATTGATTACATTCAGTTGTTTACATTATCAGTAGCAAAAATAATTGAAATCAAAAATCATCTATAAGAATCATCAACTTTAATATAGATTTTTTATTTTTATGAACGAAAAAAGACATATGCCCAGTTTCACAGTGCAGGTTTAAACTTAGTAGGTGGTTTAAACTTCAAATTAAAATATTAATGAGTTTCACAGTACGGGTTTAACCTTTGTGTGGAGTTTAAATACCGACAAAAGTTAAACTTACAAAACCTATTGGTTAAACTCTGGGTAAGGTTTAAAATAACTTAAAAAGGAGAAGTCAGAGAACAGTCAAATTATAATCTGTAAAGGCCTGCTTATGATTAGACGTCACCGTCATCGCCACCGTCACCGTCATTTTTCAAATATATGAAATTAATGTTTGTAAATATTATACGTCGTTGCCGTTTTTATTCAGCAATACATTCTGTTCGTTATAACCGCATGCAGCGCTTCAGGATATAGTGCATGTTATGCTATATGCTACATCCACCTACAGCCGTACTACGGCTACACATTCTGTTCCAGCAGTTATAATCAGTATATAAATATCCCCTCATTGTGAGCTTTTCATTAAAGTTCAAGTTAACTAAACTTTGTTAAACTCTAGTTAACTAAAGTCAACTAAAATTCAACTGTAAAACTGAATGAGTTTAAATCTTCAATTATTTAAACCCAAGGTTTAGTTAACTTTGACTATAAACTTCCACTATGAAACTGGGCAATAGAGACATAATTTATATTGTACATAATATGAAAGGCTTTAAAGAAGTGTCTTATTTATGTATGTTAATTATCACAAAAATCGAAAAAAAAAAAAACAGTTTTACAAGAAAAAAATTTTTGAGACTTTTACAAGGAGAGACAAACACTTTTTACTTGTAATTTCGAGACTTATTTTAATTTTTGTGTCTTGAGAATGAAAATAAATGTAAAAATAAAATTCCAGAATAATATTAAGAACATAAAATATGTATCAGAATTTTATTTGTTTGTGCAGAACATGAGAAGATGTGTTAATTTGATTTTAACATTACATCTCTACAGGTATCTAAAGTGTATAGATTTGAAGGTGTACGAAGACTTTTTATGTCCACTGTATGTGATATGAAATTTTGTAAATTTTTAAAAAATTTGTAGGTATGTATAATTATTTAATTTAATATTTAATTTTATTTAATTATACCCGCGCGCTCATAATAAAATTCATATAGGTATACATATGTACATACATATGTATATTTAGGAAATAATATTTCGAATGTGATTTTAACAACATCATTTTTTTCAATTTTGATTATTTTGAAATTGTGATTGAAATTCTAAAAACTACATTAAAATGTATGTGTGTGCATTAATTATATTATTATAACTGTGTATATAATTGAATATGACTATGAATATGAATTTATTATTAGCAGCAACAACAGTCTAAGCAGTCTAAGAGAGCAACAACAGTATCAGTTGCAGTTATTATTAAAGATTATGAAAATGTAATTATATGAGATGCGCTTATGTACTACGTATACGAGTGTATACGTGTTAATAATAATTATTCTAATAATCTGTTGTGTTTCTGTTTGATTTTGATTCAATAATAATCAATAATTCACATCATTGAATATCATGAAATATAGGAGAATACTCGTATATCCTTAAAATAATTCATACAATGAAATTTGTTTTTTTTTTTCCTAATAATCGTATGTTTATACATATACATACATATATACATACTCGTATTATGATATCTCATGTATTCCTTAAATATAATGATATAAATTTAAATTTCATCTATAATGTATATCAATGTTAAACATATAAACTGATATAATTTTATTAGTAATGTACATACATACATACTTGTATAATACATACATACATAATTGTATACCTGATTTTTAACACATATAAATATCTGTATCATATTTAATAAATGTTCGTTAATTTAACAATTTTATTACAATCATATAATGTATAAATTTATTTGTATACGCATATTTTATATATGTACATATACATACATTTTATTATTTATTGTCTTCTCTGGCTTTATGTAATATTATTTATTATTTCGCATCTATGATTATTATAATAAAATTTTATAGGTATAGGTCGTAAGTATAGTTACTTACTTACACATTATTATTTTCTACATTCATATACACATTGCTTGTGTATATATACTCGTAAATACGTACATGTGTATAGTTTTTATATACTATACTATCGTATATGTGTTTTATTATTATTCTGGCGCATAATGTATTATATAATTAATATCAATAATATCTATGTTTTTTTTTTTCTTTATTTTCATAAAATTGAAATAATTTACCATTTTATTTTGAAAAGCAAAACTATACAAATCATATTAATTAATTAATTCATTTTCATTATATGATATTATCCATATTATATTATTTATATTATTATATATATGTATAATAAGATTATTCCAAAATTTAGATATTTATTTTTATTTTCTTTTGTTTTGTTTTCTTTGTTTTTTTTTTTTTTTTTTGGTTTTTTTTTCCAAATTTCGATCAACAAAATTCTTCATAAAATTAAAATTCGTAACGATATAAATATTATACATATATAAAATGCAACATTAATATACATACGTATATGTATATGTGTATAATTCTTATATAAGATGCTGGAAATATTATTAAGAATGAAGCTGTTAAACAAAATGATTTATTACCTCTATGTGTATCACTGCCTAATTATAAACGTATATCATCATCATGTTATAATGTTGATATGGCAGCACCAGTTTCCACAACAACATCAAAAATTACAATTGGATCAACAATTTTTCAAAATGTATTAGCAACAATAAATGCAACATCAACAACAAATACAATAACATCATCGTCTACTACAACAAATTTTATTAGTAGTTGTAATAATAGTAGTATAATAAGAAAACGTTCATCTGTGCCAAATTGTCCACAATTGTTACAGCCACGTCTTTCATTAAATGGTACTATATCAGCAACAATATCAACAACTACATCACAATTTAATCAATTAGTGCAATCATCACAATTACAACAAGAACAACACCATAACAACCAACAACAACAACAACAGCAATTACAACAGCAACTGCAGCAGCAGCATCATCAACAACAACAACAACAACTGTTGCCTTCATCTTCATCATCATATTTTATTGAAAGAAATTCACAAAATTTTCGACAATTACAACCAGAAGCAAATGATGCTTATACAGATATACATATTATTCCCACGACAACGGTGACAAATAATACGTCTGTGGGCCAATTAAATAATCCACGCCGATTATCGGCAGGGCGACAAAGTTTATGTGGTAAGGTGTTTTACTGTGTCAAACACATTTGCCTTTTTGAAAATAACTTTTTCCATATCTAAATACTCTTAGAATACATACATATCCTTATACTAAATACATAAATGCATATAATATACTCGCGTGTTATGTACAATTATGTCTGTATAAATATTAGAAAATTTCAATTGTAATTATTTTATCATCATTACCCACCACCATCATCATCATCATCATCATCATCATCATCATAATCATCATTCTTCTCACAATCATTCCTATTATCATATTGCCATCATCGCACAATATTATCTTCTAATATACATACCTACTTATGTACTTTGTAATATTTGTAATTATTGTGATAATTCTTTTTTGGGTCATGATTTTCAAAGTTCGTTAGCATTTTTACTTTATACTATATATACCTACAATATACTTATGTATACTCGTACATACTTGCATAATTCTCATCAACATTAGTTCTACTTTCTTTGTACTTATTTTGTATATTTTTATCCTCAGGACATTACAAAAAAAAAAAAAAAAAAAAAACTTTTAACTAAAAAATTTGTTTTTATATTTTTTTATATATTTTGTAGATATTGTAGGCTCAAAATTTGGCATGTCGCGGCCACAATTTGGGCAAAGTGTTTCACAGCAAGGTTTCTTTTCATCACATGATAGTTTAACAACACCATGTGTTACACGTACCTCACATACACATGTATCAACAACTGCTTCCGAAATGGATTTATCAAGAAAAAATCGTCGAAAAGAAAATAGAGTTAGATCATTAAAGCCAGGTGAACAGCCGCTATTAGGCTCATGGAATCGTTCAGCTGGTGGTACAGCGAGAGGATCACATGATCATACAGCCGGTGGTACAACGGCATCCAGTAATCATTTAGCATCTGGTGGAAATAGTTGCAATGGAACTGACAGGTATAATATATGTATATACAACATCTATACTTTTTTATGTATTTATGATTTCAATTTAATTGAATTTTTCACAAACATAAATTCAATTAATTTTTAATACTTTTTGCCATAAATAATTTCTAGTATATAGCCGGATCCGATATATACTTAGTATATGATTCGTATTTTTTCAATTAAATATTTAGTGTGTTAATTGTGAAAAATTTTATTCTAAATACTTTGATATAAGTGTTTTCTTTTATTATATAATCTTATATACGAGTGTGTCTGTATACGCAATATATAATTTGAGAAAAAATAATTTGATTTAATGTTATCGTCTTTGAAAATTTACTTTAACATAACATAATATACATACAAGTACGTCATTACATAAACGAATATATACATTTAGTAATAATGTAACATACATACTCGTTATTTATTTAGTGGTTATATGTATGTATGTTCATTTCATACAAATTAAGATAATTTTCCACATTGTATTCGGTCATTAATGTACGTAAACATAGTTCAAAATGTTTTTAATCATATACGAGTATAGGAAGTAGGAACTAGATTGTATAAAAAATCATTTTACATTCTCCGTCAGTTATATCTATTACATTATACATATATGTATGTATATATATGAACATGAGTATAATAGTTGTACATATAACATTTATGTTATACATTACCTCAGTAATAGAGTAAAAAAAATTAAAATAAAATTTCAAATTAAATAAATTTTAAATTTTAATCAAAAACTATACTTCATATGCATATGTGTATGTACATAATTTTGTTATACTCGTATGTACATACATACATACATATGTATAATGTCTACATAAAGTAATGTTGTATGATGGAATAAAATTGTTTATTTCCATGTTTTATTTTCGTACACATATGTCCTTAATACATACTTATATGTATGATGTGTACATAAAAAACTTAAATATTTTCTGGAAAATTTATTTTAATTGCATTTCATGTACATATTCACGATGTGTTAAATAGAATTGTTGATTATTGTTTTTTTTTTGTTTTTTTTTTTTTTAATTTTAAATTTTTCCAATTATCCATTCATTATATTATACTCGTACATATGTACACATGCATATAGAATATCGAATGCGTAAATTCATTTCAATCGTAATTTATTTTTATTCGATTTTTATGTGAGAAAATTTTTGTAATAATATACATACATAGTTTTAATTTTTTTATATTAATGAGTATTATATATGTACATTTTTTTTGTTTGATTATACAGACTTGGACGACGATCTGGATGTTCAACAGCAACACGTACACGTACTAGTAATAGCTCAATATTACCGCGTTTTACATTTGTATTCGATCCATCTGGACGTTTATGCTATTACTGGTCAATGGTAGTTAGTTTAGCATTTCTTTATAATTTCTGGGTTATAATATATCGTTTTGCATTCGATGAAATTAATGGACAAACATTAGTGATGTGGTTTTGTTTTGATTATTTTTCGGATTTCTTATATTTAATCGATATATTATTTCATTTTCGAACTGGTTATTTAGAAGATGGTGTATTACAAACTGATTCAACTAAATTACGACAACATTATATGAATTCAACATATTTTTATATTGATTGTTTATGTTTATTACCATTAGATTTTTTATATTTATCAATTGGTTTTAATTCGATATTAAGATCATTTCGTTTAGTTAAAATATATCGTTTTTGGGCGTTTATGGATCGTACTGAACGTCATACAAATTATCCAAATTTATTTCGTTCAACATCGTTAATACATTATTTACTTGTTATATTTCATTGGAACGGTTGTTTATATCATATTATTCATAAAAATAATGGTTTCGGTTCACGTAATTGGGTATTTCATGATTCAGAATCAGCTGATGTTATGAAACAATATTTACAAAGCTATTATTGGTGTACATTAGCTTTAACAACAATCGGAGATTTACCAAAACCAAGATCAAAAGGTGAATATATATTTGTGATATTGCAATTATTATTCGGATTAATGTTATTTGCTACTGTTATGGGACATGTAGCAAATATTGTAACGTCTGTAAGTGCTGCAAGAAAAGAATTTCAAGGTAAGTTTATTTACATTTACGTATACATATACATTTTTTATTTTTAAAATTTAATTAATAATAATTTTAATTTTAATTTTGAATATACATAGTACATATATATATAAAATATACGAAAAATATAAGACTATGAAATACTCTTACATATAATTTGTAAAATGTTTTCTCAATTAATTTCGAATTTTCAATTAAAAAATATTTACGTTAATGAAAATAATAAATTTTTTAAATATACACATAAAACAACGCGTATAATAAGGATTCATATATATTTTAAATAATTTTTAATAAATATTAATTTATTTAATTTAATTTTTTCAAATTATTATTTTTATTATTATTTATAAATTAATTATATTTAAATTACGATGAATTACCAAATTTCATCAATAAATTACCATAACTTGGATTTAAACAGTTGTAATACTTTGAAATTTTTAGAGGTATTTATGTTTTCAAACACATTTGAATAAAAAACAACCAAAAAAAAAAAAAACGTTATTGGTTTCGGTCAAATTAATACAAATACTAAGATGAATATAATTTATTTTATTTTAACTTTAAAGTGCGTTTAGTGAGTAACAAAAGTAAAAATGCCACGAAAAAGGTAATTATCGATTGAAAACATAGCTGATATTGTTGCTGAATATGATGATGGTATTCCTGTATGTAAAGTATTTAGCTAAAAAGTTTAGTATTCAAAGAAATACCATTCTATATATCAAGCCTTCAAGAAAATGAATTAGGGAATCTTATAAAATAGGCAGAGAGAGAAAAATTAAAACAAATTTATTATGTACAAATAATTTTTGTAAACACTTTACTATACGGGATGTCCCACCTCGGGTGGTCAACCGGCACACAACAGATAGGTATCGCCGAGATAAACAAAAAATCGTTCTACAGTAGGGGGGAGGGCGGTAATCTCAACCGTTTAGCCGCTAGAGGGCGATGAAGATTTTTCGCACTTTCTCTACGAAACACCCTACAACAACTCCGATGTACTAGCTAGAAGAAAGTAGTCTAAGATAAATCTGTAGAAAACTCCCCTCCTCTCTCTTTCTATCGATACCTCACACGTCACTCTGCGTTGTTTTTTCTTTCAAGAGTTATTGTGTTTCAAAGACAGAATTTAGTAGATTTTTGCCATTTTTTTATAGAAAATACAGGCTGTGGAAGTACAGCACCCTCTATATTAATTTTTTTTTAAATATTTAGTATAACATTTCATATACTAAATAAACTAGATAAACTAGTATAACATTTAATATTAAATTTATTGTAAAATTTTAGAATTCTTTACTACACTTTACCTATGTACATATACGTGTATTATGTATACTTGATTTATATGATTCAGTTCAGGGTGTATCTGAAATTAAATTTTTTAAAGTTTTCAAATGTCTAAAAATCCAGAAATTTTATTTTATTTCATTTTCGTTTTTTTTTGTATATTCTTTTGGATTTTTTTTTTTTATCGTATTCATTGATTTAAATTGCATTCAACTTATTTTCTTACAAGTAAATGTATAAAGTATATTTCAAAAATAAGTATATAAAGTGTACGTATATTAAAATGAAAATTTTATGTCTTATTATACTCATAAATACGAGTATTTATCTAGTTTCATGTACATATGCATGTATGTATATTGCATATTGCTCTTTTCTTACACAAAATATGCACTATATAGATATTCATACATTTATATTTATGTATACATGAATACCTCACCTACAATACAAAAATATTCTACTCATATTTCTCCTTGCGCAGGGTGATTCGTATAGTAAAGTGTTCCAACTCCAACATTTTTATACCAATCTATTCCTTGAAGTATTGTGTATTGTGATCAGTGTTTATGTAGAAGCATTTTTTCGTGAGATCCCTCTTTCACTCCTTTTTTATGGAGCTAAAACTTTTTCGCCTGTGCAGGGAGGTGAGCTCATATAAAATGTTATAACTTCTGTTCAGAACACGATAGGAAAACAAATAAAGGTTTTGATAGATACATTATGAGTATCCAACAACAGCATTTTATATTTCCTGATCCGATGCTAAATTCGTGGCATATATGAACGTTCAAACTTAAAGTTTTAAAAAATTTTAGTCAAAAATTTAACTTTTTATCTATCGTCCTTAAAAATTTCCTTGATAAGGATATGATTTTTTCTAAAAACAAAAAAAAAAAGCGAACCTTTAAAATATCTTTCAAATAGAAATAGAGTCATGTCAATATCTTTAATCTTTCAAAAGTTAATAATATTTTTGTGGATTCAAAAGAATACAAAATTGAAAAAAAAAAAAAAGAGCTTTGAAACACAACAATTCTCGTATGAGGTTTGATATTTAAGTGTTAATGGTAGACATTTTTATCGTATTCCGAACTGACAAAAAAGTTTCAACCCTTAAAAAAGGGATGAAGAAGAGATTTTATGAAAAAAAAATGCCTTATCGTAAAAGCTGATCACACAACTTCAAGGAATCGATTGTTGAATCAATATGAAATGGAATATGAAATAGAACACTTTATATTACGAATCACCTTTTATGTATATATCTACTTACTTCTTATATCTTATTATTTAACTATACACATATACAGAAATCACATACTCGTATAGTGTATATGAACATATGCACTTACTTATTCGCAGGTTAAAATGTATGTTATATAGATAGTACACATACTATATACTACTTGAATATTTTTCCAATTTATTGATTCTTCAAGAAAGTTATTTTATTTCTTTTTGATTCTCTATTAAAAAAAAAGGAAAAAAAAAATTTTTTTTTTTTTACTTTACTTTGTACTAAAATAGACAGAAAAATATAACCGACGACAAAAGAACAATAATAATATAACAACATTAAAAATGAACAAAAAAAGTTAGTTTATAGAAAATAACCAAAAAACAAAAAAAAAAAAACAAAATACTTTATAAAAAGTTTGTCCTTTTCTTTTGAAATTGTTCTTTTCATTTTTTTTTTTTGCGTTGAAATGCATAGAACATTTTTTTTTATTTTTCTTTACATTCATTTTGTTTGAAACCTTATCACGAATACATGTGTAGGGTATTGATAAGTTTTATAAATTTTTAGTATTTTTATGCGTTTAACAATGTACACATGCATACATATACATATGCGAACTATACGAATATCTATTGATAGGTACGAGTACGAGTATGTATACATTTAAAAAAATATATATGTATATGTATAAAAATTTTAATTTTTTATCACTAGAATTAGTTCTAGACACTACTTAAAGTATCTACTATTTATATTCATATATTTTGTTTACTTTTAATTTATCTGTATTTTATTTTATTTGAAAAAAAATTATTTTTCCTTTTAATTCATTTTTATTTACTATACTTATATTTGTCTTTTGATTGTTTTATTTTTTGTTCTTCTGATTTATATTTTTTATAAATAAGTTTCAGAAATAAATAAATAAAAATTTTTTAGTAGGTATTATATAAGTACGAATATCAATAGATATTTTGTTTTATAATCTCTTTAGAAACTATACAATTAAAAAATAAAAACAAAACGTTATATGAAAATATAAAATTAAAAACTAAAATAAATAAATAAACTTGGTATATGTAGGTATATACTTAGCATACACAGTGCTGTGATTAATCATAAACTCACATATAATTTTTGTAAATTTTTAGTAATACCTAATGGTAAATAAAAATTATTATTATTGCCAAAAAAAAAGGGAAATTTTTTCTTTCAGAAAAAGCAGTAAAGAGATTTGGTTTAAATTGTGGTTCCAGTTGGGTTAGAAAATGGTTAGCTGTTTTACCATATATATCATAAATATATTTGAAATATAAAATTGAATCGTTCCTAAAATCTTGTCATTAAGAAATTCGAGTAAAATTTGGTGTCATGTCATAATTATTGACAAAAAAAAATTCAATTTAGATGAATCTAATGGTTTCAATTTTTATTGGAATGATTTACGCAAAGAATCGAAGATTTTGTCCAAAAAAAAAAAAGATCAAGAGGTGGTGGTTATCTGTTTTGATTTGGGCTGTATTTTAAAGTACATTTAAGTCTAAAATTGCTTTTATTGAAAAGAAGAATAAATGCGTTAGGATATCAAAAAATGCTCGAGCAATATCTTTTGCACCTTTTATAACGCTGACGATGATAAATTCGTATTCTAGCAAGGCAATCTCAATCTCATAATAATCTCAATCCAATTGAGAAGCGGTGATAACTAAAAGCAAAACATATATTTACTTCAAGATATTGATGAACTACGAAAAAAGATAACATTAGCTTTAATCAATATATCGGATAACATATTAAAATTATTGATTTAAAGTGAATGTACATAAGTTAGAATGTAGTATATAAAATATAATTAAAAATCAAAAAAATAAATTGAGTTTATAATAATTAGTCACAAGTGTTTCTATATAATTTCTAAAGAATTTGTGTTATCTCAAGAACAGTTAGAAATGAAATATCTCATTTTTATAATACAAAATTTTTTATTGACCAAATATCGATTTTATTTTTTATTGGAAGGTTATAGGTTATATAATTTTTTATTTTCCATTATTACTAAGAATTTACAAAAATTGTAAATGAGTTTATAAATATACATAATTAATCACAGCACTGTATGCATGTATGTATGTACATAATTTATAATCGATCAATGTTTTTTGCAAATATTTGGTATTTGATTGAATGTTTGAAATTCATTCAAACTTTATTCAATATTTAATTTGAAGTGTATCATTTATAATTATCCTCCTAACACGTACATATATATGTATTATTCATACTCATATGATTTACGAAAGTACAAAATACCATTACATATGTACATAATAATCATATTTTATTGACAGCCCACTTATCACTATATACATACTATACCTACTACTACCAATATATAAGTATATGTGGGATTATATAAAAGAAAAACTTAAACTTTTTTTTCAAAATATATACCAAAAGAATTATATGTAACTTTATTAAAATTATAAAAGATTTATAATTTAAAAGATTTATAAGAAAAGAAAAAAAAAAACAAAAACACATTAACCAATTAACTTCTACTATTAGGGTGGTATTCATAAAGCAGTAGTAAGTCGGTATTACCTTTACTACCACTTTAATCATTGTTCGTATTTCTGTATTCATGAAGTGGTAGGTGGTAGTAAATTCTGTACACAAACCAATATCGAAAATTTTCGATGTGTTAAACGAATGTGCCATCTGTCAATTGTATCTATAAATTAAAATAAATATGTGTAAACGAAAAATAATTAACCTAAGTATTTCTGCTGTGTGTATTCAGATTCGAAATAATTTTATTGACGTTTCGGCGATTAACTTTACTACTACTATTCACTGGTAGCAACTTCACTAATTCAAGATTAAACTACTACTATGAATACATTTACTACAGTAATAATCTACTACCGTTCTATGAATACCACCTTTACTACAGTAATAATCTACTACCATTCTATGAATACCACCCTTAATGTTATTACTAATTACTATTAATAATAATTCACAAAAATACAATTCAAAAAATACACCGTCTAGACTATTTTAATTCCAAAAAGAGAGTGAATTTCATAATTGAAAATTATACCTGCTATACTGCCTATTTATAAATTTAGAAATACATATGTATATGTACACTCATACATAATTGATAAACTCATATAATTTACAATTTTTAAACAAATTTATGAGAAGAAGAAAGAAAACATAATTGATAAATCATTAATCGTTCCTACATATATGATGTATAAATATACATACTTATTTATTTTATTCTTAAAATGACAGTTATTTTCATATTTATTTTCATTACTTGCTACTTACTTACTATATACGAGTACACTATGTGCTACAATTATTATATTGTATTTAGAATTTTTTTTTTTTAATTTAACTTAAACATTTCATGACACAAAAAATATGAATCACTCTTCTTATATGAAACTACGTATATTTAAATACACAAAAGTACATTTATGTACATTTATGTACATATACATTTATAATGCTGTTGTAAGTTTTTATTCAACAAAAACTTAATCATTTAAAAACGAGATACAATCATGACGTAAACACCTACACATACAGTACTGTTCAAGATTATTTGTGCTATCTTGAACAGCACTCTGTATACCTATGTTTAGGTATAATCCTTAAATTTTTTTTTTACCGTATGTACATAATATATATGTATGTTTATAAACGTATATGAGTATGATATATAATTATCATAATATATATGATATATAATCAATTTATCCATATACGAAGTACATATTATGTATTATAAATTATACAATATATATGTAGATAAAACATAAAACGAAATACATATTATGTACATAATTCTTATATTCTTTTATTTATTTATTATTGTGAATATATTTGAAAAAACACAAAAATAAAAATAAAAACAAATTGAATGAACATGTAGGAATAAGCAAAAAACATCATGCATATGTTGTTAAAAGAAATAAAATATGATAATAACACAAAAAGAAATGAATCAAAGGCAGAGAGAAAATCGAATATAAATAAATCTTGAATGAATAAATCTAAATACGTCTATGTGTATTATATATGATTTGTTCTGTATATGTCATATATACTTAATACAAATATATAATAGATATAAATTATATGCACATATATAGGAACCTGAAAAGGTAGAAAATAAGGATATTATGTGTACGTAACATGTACATGTATTTATAAGAAATATAACATAAGAATGATAGATAATATTATGATGAAAACAATAAATTATATACATATGTATACAGTCCATGGCCATCGAATTAGGACCATCTGATATTATTTTTTCATATTTTCTTAATATTTTTCGTTTCTACGTAACATCAATTTACATATCACTCTAAGTTGCTACCGCCAACTCAGTTAACATTCAAATAATCAAGTAATTTTGGATTTTCCTTATATACAATGTACATAACTGCTTTTTTATTTAATGAAGATTTCTTCTTCTTGATAAATATATGTAGTATATAACAAGATCTGAGTATGTGATATATATAATGTGCGTTATAAAAGGCTGCAATGTGCCGGTTTGTGTACATTTATCGTTTTATTTTTAAAGTTTAAAGTGTTTAAGGTTAATAGACTGCATATCTATAAAAATGATTTTGTTTATTTATTTATTTATTTAGTAAATTGTATAAGAAGCATGCCTGAAAGAATAAGGGCTCAAATGGAATCCAAGGGCAAAAGTACAAAATATATTAACAAGCCAAATTTATATACAATATGATGTAAATAAAATTAATAAATCAGATATATTAAAAATAAAACGTTTTTTGAGTTAACATTCACTTAGGGTGGTATTCACCAACATGGATATATCCGTCGGATATATTTTAGTCGGATACAATTCCAGCTTATTCATCAACCAAGATAAAATTTGTTTTCGAACTTCGTTTTCGGGTCGAATATGTGTGTCAAACATGTCAGGTCAGCTGATTGTATTTTTATATTACAAAATGAAAAAGAAGGTTCTGTGATGTGATAATTATATGCAAAGATGATAATACAGTACAATACAACTAAATTATCTTTATTTGTGCTGTTGCTGTTAATAACAAGGTTATGTTCGAACGATATTTATAATACCACTCCGAGGTTGTCTTAAGAATATCCGAGTAGTGTTTTATCCAGGTTGATGAATACACTTTATCTCAGATAAAAGATAATCTACATATATTGGTGAATACCAGCCTTAAAGTATTTTCTTTGACTTCGAAAAATAAATGATAGTGTTAAATACTTTAGTGGTCCTAATTCAATGGCCATGGACTGTATGTATATGAAGTCATATTTATTAAAATGTACATATGTACATACTCGAATACTATACCTGTTCATGTTATATATATATGTATATATGTATATGTATATGTATATATATATATATATATATATATATATATGTATAATATATGTATAATATACATACGATAAGATAACTTAAATATCATATTATACATATTCATAATTTGTATATATAAACTTTTACTTATGCTAACGTTATTAGAATACATATACAATTATAATAGCTATATACAGTGTATGTATAATTTACATACGTCTACATGTAATCTACTCGAATATAATATATGTAATAGGTATAGTATACAAGTATGTATTTAAATGGAAAAATTCTTATAATTTTTCTTAATCATTTACATATAAGAAAATTTATTATTTGTTTCGCGGGTAAATGAATAAATTGGATGAATAAATTTATCAATGAATGAATAAGTAGTTAAATGATTTATGTTATGTATATTGCATTATATAAAAGTTCATTGAGATTGTATATGATATGAACACATACACACATATTTCTGATACGAAAATATTATTAATACATTAAAAAAAATTAATTCATTTTGCTATATTCCTTTATTATAAATGTTTTTTTTTTTCAGTAATTCAATATTTCATTTATTTCAATTTCATATTTTTTTATTTTACACACAATGTATGTAATGTACCTATACAAGAAACAAGAAAACACATACAAATGTATACATACATAGTACATTACATCCTTGTGTGCTTTATGTATACTATACATAGAGTGAATTTTTTATCTGCTAACACTAAAATATTTATTTTTTATTTGAATCGCAAAAATTTCGAAATTTATATGTTCTATATGTAATATTTACAATAAAAAGTTTTCGGATTCGGAGATGTAATGCTATATATAATTTAATAATGGTGATCTTCAACTTGATCTTGCCATCTATCATCATGATCTTTTAAAACTAACTTTTATAATTTTTTAATGGCAAACTACATTATATACCTACATTTATATATTTTTTTTAATGAGGGAATCGTGTTTTTCACACAAAAATTTTAATTTTTATTTAAAACAATTTTTTACCCATAAGACTCCATTCTCGTGATAAAGGGGGAAAAAAAAGGATTTTGAATGAAAACTTTTTTTTTTTCGTATGTAAAAGTTAATTTTGTTTGTGATCTCTATTTGGAAAATCGATTCCAAGATATTCCAACTCTCAAATGCCATAATGATTTTATTTGAGCGCCTGCCTCCAAAACCATAAAACTTTTGTCTATAAAATATTTTTCAAAATAAATACTATACTGTGATTTAAATGAAATATTTAGATGTTTGCAGATAAAAAATCTCACCCTTTATATTATTTACACACATTTACATATATATCAATATACATATGTAATATGCACAAAGAATATAATCTTATAAATAAATTTGTTGCGTCTGTCTGTCTGTCTGTCTGTCTGTCTGTCTGTCTGTCTGTCTGTCTGTCTGTCTGTATGTATGTTCCGGGTAATCTCGAAAACGGCTGAACCAATCTTGATGGAATTTTTTTTATCTTAAAGAGTGATTCCTCCCACAAATAATAGGCTACTTTTTTTTTCAAATTTAATTATTTAAAACAATAAAAATTTGGATTAAACAGATGAAGGTCTGAAAAAAATCTATAAAATGTATGAAAAGCTTTTTCTTTTTCTTTCTTCTGGTTGATCGTGGCAATCGTGGTAATTGAATTACAAACTCAATAGAAATGACGCAATAACATAAAGCTTTACAAAGAGCTTCTTCGCTCGGGATCACCTTATTCTGTATATCGTGGTTCGTTTTATAGCTCTATGACAATGCGGACGAAGTCGCAGGCACACTCTATTATATAATAAGTATATTCTCATATATCTATATATATATATATATATACATATACACATATATACATAAATTATTATATATTATATCTTTTAAAAGGATGAAAAGAATAAAGAATTTCATTTTTTTTTACATTTTTTTATAATATAAGTGGAATTTCATATAATAATAAAAATAATAATAAAAAAGTGGGTAATTTTTTATGTGCTTCTTAATTAGAAAGCACTTAATAAACACTCACTTCAGCATCAACTTATGTATTTATTAAAATGATTAAAAACATCTTTAAAAAAAAATCATTTTTATATACTAATATCTGATATTGTGTATCACAATAATATAGTAGGTGATGAGTACATGATTAAATCTTGTAGTATGATTAAATGTAAATCATCGCGTATCTACAACATGAATATTTAAGTGTATTGAATAGCAATGCATTTAATGTGTACGGAAACGTTAATAAAAATGCATAGGAAAATTTTATTAATTATTTTCTTTGTATAATATGATAAGATTTTGGGTGAATTCATGTTTACAAAATACTGATTTCAGTACTATATTAGAATGATTTTCAGTTCTAAATTAAGTATGTCATTGACATGTATCTGCGTCGATACCATGGTATAAATATCATTGTGTATGAATTATACTATATACCATAGTGGCACATACATTTATGTAATCTAGTATAAATCTAGTATTAGGTAACAACATAAGTATTTTATATAGAAAAATTATATTTTTATAAAAATCAACAAAAAATCACACATGAAAACTATAATGTCAAAAATAATTCATGTAATTTCGACAGCATCAAAATGGTGTTACGTTTACAAAATTTTGTGAATACTAGCCTGATACTATAGATAAATATGTAGTTCTATAGTCTTTAATATGATGCATACAAATATATTGATACGAAAATATTATATGTATTTAATTTATAAAAATGCATGCATATGTATAAACATTTATTTAAACTTTTTTATATATGTATCAGAGTCGTATTCACCAACCAAAATTATCTTTTAACTGAGTCAAAGTGTATTCATCAAACTCGATTAAACACTATTCAACATTATTTTTAAGACAACCTTGGAGTGGTACTGTAGATATCGTTTGGCAACAGCACAGCACTCACATACTTATAACAACCGTTTAGCCGGTAAAGGGCGATGAAGATTTTTTGCACTTACTCTAAGAAACATACCCTATAACAACTGCGATGTACTATAGCTAAAAGAAAATAGTCTAAGAAAAATTTGTAGAAAACTCCCACCTCTTACCTACCTTACCTCATACCTTTCTTAACTCTCTAAGTTTTTTCTTTCAAGGATTATTGTGTTTCATAATCAGAATTTAGTGATTTTTTGTAATTTTTTTTTTTTTTTTTCAGAGAAAATACAGGCTGTAGAATTCCAGCGCCCTCTAGATTAATTTTTTCTTACATATATTATACGAGTATTTTTACTACAAATTACAAATTTCCTTTGTATTCATTTATATATATGTGTGTATTATTATGTACATATTTATCAATTTATATTTGTGATTTAATTTTCATTAATTCCATCTCGTTATAATTATTTTATACAAAAAAAAAAAAGAAAAGAAAAACAAAGAAAATTTAATTTTATAAAGAAAATTAAACATATACACACATAATTATTTATTTTAAATAAAATACAAAAGAAAATTAGAAACTAAAAGTCTTCTAATTTAATTATATGAGGTTATGTATATCGGATCAATTAAAAAAATATATACATATGAATACGTATTGTATATAAATTTAGCTGAATAATAGAGGAACATATATTATTTATATTCCTCTCACTCACATACATACATACACATAAATATATGTATATAAAATTGAATGGATGAATTATATTTGTCTTTAATTACTACAAGCAGTTTTCTTGTGTTCTTCAATTAAAAATACTAATATTTACTTGTATAATAAGTTTTGGGAAATGTTTTATTAAACGTCTATGTATATACATACATAAATGTATGTAGAATAATAGATATATTATATGTACATATATATAGTTGGTTATATACTTGTATATTTTCTTGATATTTAATTCGTGAAATAAATTTTGGTTTTATATATAAAATGTATATATACACGTATACAAGAACATATATCAATATGTGTATGTAATATAAAAATATATACAAACTAAAGTATCTTATAAATGATAATATATGAATATGTACAGGGTGATTCGTATGATAAGATATAGATAAAAAAAAAAATAACTAATAAATAAATAAAAATGATCAACTATAATAGAAAGGATATTATATATAATTACATTACTATTGTTTTGTAACATACATACATACAGGGTGTCCGGAGTTCGGGTGCAGGCATTTTGCCAGTCGATAGGTCTTGCTGATGAACGAAAAAAATCATATGGAAGAGGGAGGGGGGGGGGGGTGTGTGTGGTGTAGTTATGGGTCTCAGAATTTTTTTTTTTTGAAGTCAAGTGACTTGTTTCTTTTTTGTAGTCACAACTCACGAAATCCTTAGTCGTTTCGAATTATTTTGCATTCATTGGAAAGATAATCAATCAGTCTTTACTTTGATACTTGTTGATACTTGAATAATACAGATCGGTTCAGTGATGCCAAAGATATTGTACATCAAATTCAAATTTTCATGGAAAAAAATGCGAAATTTTTAGTTCAAGGTCAAATATAAAAAAATTTTGTCCTATTTTTTTTTAATTTTCCTTACCTAAAATATTGCCCAATGGATTGCCTTTCATTTGCAATTTATTTTATTCAGTTCTCCTCTCGTGGTTTTTGAGTTATGGAAAAGAATGTAACTGTAATGTAACATAATTTACATACTTATGAATATTACACATATACATATACATATGTGTACCAAACTAAGAATGTATACTTTACGAATACATATATTATAACAAAAGTAATTTAATACTTAAAGTACATATTTTACATATTATTATATAACTTTACGTACATACTACATTACACATATGTGTAATATTTGTAAAAAATTATGTGTAAATAATTATATAGATGTAGGTGCTTTAAAGAAAAAGAAAAAATAAAAATTAAAATAAAAAATATAAACTAGGATGGATTAATAAGTCTTTAGAATGAAACAATATGAAATATGTACGAGTATAATAATTTATTTTTTTTTTTTTTAGTAAATTCGACTGTATTTTCAACAAAGTCCCCTTTCAGCTCGATACATATTTGTCAACGTTTTTTCCAATTTCATTAAATCATCTTTAAAATATGATTATTTATTAAACTTCTCAAAATAAGTGTATTTTTCATCTATTACTTGAACATTTGATGCAAATCTTTTCCCACTATCCATTTATTCATATTTGGAAATAAGAAAAAATCAAAAAGAGCTAGATCAAAATGAATATATGATGGATAAGGAAGCAACTTCAAGTTAAATTCTCAAATTTTTGATGAGTTTTACATGATGAATTGATTCAGCTTTTTAAGAATTTTGTTAACAAAAGGGTATATCCGTCTTGCAAACAGCAGCTTTTCTATATATGCAATTGATGTGAGTGTTGTCACCTATATTTTGGCCTTCCTTATAACGTTCAGTATCACTTTGTGCTTGTTCGGCCACACTTTAATATATTCACCCAATTATAAATGGTTGCATTTGAAGATGCATTTTTACCTAACCCTGTTTTTATCTCGTCAATTTGTTTTGGTATTTAGCCTTTTAAATGAAAGTCTTTGATCACCGCACCAATGTTCACTTTTTTGCCTTATTTAAAAAAAAATAATAATAATAATAATAAAATTAACTTTACAAAAACGACTCTTACTCTGAAATTATATTTCATCAAATGTCAAGAATTTGGCAGTTCTTCACAACTGCGACAAGAAAAAGTATTATTAGTAACGCATAGATAGGGTATTTCTAAAGACTGATGAATTTGCCCTCGTTACATCCGTAAATATATATAGGACATAAGAAGAAAACATTAGGAGGACAAAAAAATGTGCAAATGTACATTTATATATTACAAATAAAATACTAGAATATATATGACTTATATGCATGTACTATATAAAAAAATACCATAGAATAATTTAATTTTTTTTTTCTCTGTAATTTTTGTATTTATATTAAGTATATAAATCGCAATAATTTGGCGACCATCAATATTGAATTAAAGGATGATGGAAAAAATTAAAAAAAAAAAAAGTGTCGAGTTTATTGTAAGTACACGTACTATATGTACATATTATATAATACCTACATATGAATGTACACTGTACATACACAGTCTATAGTAAAATACATAAATACAATACATTGTACATAATATTATATGTATACGTATATATTTTAGTAATGGTAATAAGTAATATGATGGCGGCAGAGAGGTTTTTTCATTTTATCGTTGTCATTTTTCTTTTGCCATTCTTATTGGTTTCCCTTTATTATTATTTATTTTTATTTTTTTTATTTATTTATTTTTTTTTCATCTTTTTTTTTTATTTACTTTACTTTTCTTGTACATATTTAATACTCGTAATGTACTGTGCTCGTTGTAATGTTATATGTATACGAATACATATGTATATACATAATATATGCTCTTATACATATACTTGTTTAATATTTATATATACTTACATACTTACATATATTATGTATTGTGTCCATATACTCGTATATGTAATGTTTTCTAGTGGCAATGAGGACATCACATTGTCACATTAATCAGCATGACAACGGTACTTATTCTAATTAATTGCGTCCTGAATAGCATTTCATTTTGTTTTTTTTTCTGTTTGTATTTGTTTTTTTATCTTTTTGTTTTAATTTCATTCCTTTATTATTATTTGTTGTTGTTGTTGTTGTTATTTTTACCAGTTACACATCCTATGTATGTTTTACTATTTTTTCTCTTATATGCATAAATAAGTAATGTATGTTATACTCGTGCACATGTAAAAAAAAAATCTTTTTTATCAATTTTTGTTTATTAGTTTCTATTATATCTCTATATATATGCATATACATTTATGTATTTGTATGTTATCATAATTTATGTAAATTAAATACATATATATTTACATACATATATATTATATTCAGAACGTGCTTAATAGATGTATACAGTATAATATTTGATATTTTCCATTCTATTTTTATTTCATTTTATTAATTTTCTATTACAATTGTGTTTGTGTATACATATGTACTTACATTGTATGTATACATAATGTATGTACATATGTATGTGTGTACATTTATTTACATAAATATTATAATATATGTGTGTTTATGAACAAATATATATGTATAAAAAAAAAATAAATACATGATTTTGTATATGTGTAGAAAATTGAATATTAAATTTCTTTAATTTTTATTTTAATTCTAATAGGTAATATTTTAAATATATTGGATATACATATACTCGTATGTACATATAAATAATGTATATACCTACTATTTATAGTAAATATATCTACCTATTTCGAATTTCATCTCAACACACTTTTGTATTCTCCAATCATTTTTTTTACTTTTGAACTCACTTCTCATTTACTTCAGCAATTAACTAAACAAACTAAAATCACTGTTTTGTCTTATGGGTCTATTCTGAAAAAAGTCTGTGATAGGTCATCTCATAAGTCATAAGTTAGTCATAAGAGTGTTGTAAATCACAAGTTGTGACTTTTTGTATTCCGCAGTAAAAAAAGTCACAACATATGGCATAGTCACAAGTTGTGATCTGCTACTTCAGTCGTCACAAGAAAAATTTTAAGGTTATGTGAAAAATATAAAATATAACATTTTTTTTAAAAAAAAATTTGACGTTTCATATTTTTACCACTAAGAGTTTTACCGTCAACTACATTGATAAATTAAAAAATTTTGTTGTGAAAACATCATAAAAGTCCAAATTTTATTTTGTCCTTAAAATCATATAAAAATATGATGTATCAGTATATGAAAACAGAAGTCAAAGTTAAAAAATTTGAAAAAAAAAAAAACACAAAAAATAAAAAAAAAAACCTTCTCCTTTTTCAAGAGTTTAAACTAAATTTCAGAACCAAAAACCAAAAAAAGGTTCCATTTAAGGACCAAAATTTCTTTGAAAATATTTATATTTCAAATTTGAAAATGCATTGAAAATTAAAGTGATTGAACTTAAAACAAAAATGAAAATTACAAAGTTCAGCAGTAAATTCCCAATTTTATGTTATAAAATTTACAGACTAAGCACTTTAATCTACTTATATAATATTTTCTTTGAGATGAAGGTTTGATAACGTAACTTGCGTATATATCACTGCAGAGAAATGTGAATATTAGCCAATTTGCTAAATTTTACTTACAAATGAATAAAATGTAATAAAGTTTTTTAATATAGCTATATATAGTGTAAATAAAATTTTAAAGTAATTCCTGTTGCTGCATGTCATCGCCCGCATATATTAATTTATTCGGATGTACATAGTACATATGCACATTAAAGTACATGTAAATTTGTATTTACCCAAATACTCAAGTAGAGTGTAAAATAAATTTATCCATCCATGTATTAATCATAATAAATACGTATTGTATTTGTAAGGATAAACAATCAATAATATATTTTATATGAAGTATGGTTATATAACATAGTATAACTATAGTATGTAGATACATATGTGCTTTTATTTATATATGCGGAATTCAAACATATCTCGAAATTCACATATGTATATTTTTTTTTTGTTATTGTTTTTAATATCTTGGTTTGAAAATTTAATATAATTATGTAATATTGTACATACATTGTATGTAGTTATATTTATATTTATATATATGACCAAATCGAACAGATAATAAATTTATTATAAACAAAAATTACACATTTAAGGTTGCAATTGGATATACAGGGTAAATCAGCTTAAATTGACTGATATAAAATGCCCATAACTCTGTTTTTAATTTTAATCTTTTATTGTATAGTTTAAGGTTTAAATGAAAAAGTATTTTGTTATAATTTTTTTTATTTATGTTTGAAAAGTGACATATAATACCTCCATCCATTTCCATATTGACAAAAAATAACTCTAAATTTGTAATTTTTGCACGAAATTTTATTTCATCTTTTGAACTGGAACTATTATTGGTTTTTTCTTTGTAAACGCTTCCCTTTAAATAGTTCCAAAGAAAGAAATCATGATATAGTCTTCGACAAAATCTTGTCCTGAGATCAAGAGATTTTATTGTCTTGTTGACCTGTCCAAAGAAATATAGTTCTCCAATTTGTAATCTTCATTCTGTTCGGCTCTTTTGAACAGAATCCTACCCTACCATCGATTTCTTGGTCTTCCTCTAAGTCTTTTGTTTTTGCTGACAGTATATGGAGTACAGTGTTTTTTGACAGGAATCTTGTTCTTTCATTCTATTAATGTGATTCAGCCATCACTGATTTTGGTTATAGTACATTTCATTTTTGTGTTTGTTCTTCTCCTAATTCTACCTACTCTTATCATCTTGGGTTAAAAGATTCTTTTCAAAATTTTTCTTTTGAAACACGACAAACTTGTAACGTTTGCTTCCTTCATAAGTCTGGCATTCTGCTTCATATGTTATCTTTTGACGCATTAATGTATTGTATAGAGTCACCATAGTTACTATTTTGGATTTAACATTTGAGTACTAGAGTGGTTTTCACTATTCTGTTTTTAATCTCAATCAATTCTGACGTTTACTATGATAGACTCAATCCGAGATATACATATACATGCGAATTCATTTATCACATCAAATTTATATGCACATTATTTCTAGAGATCTCTAGATTATTATTGAGATTATTAAATAGGTATAGCAATAGCTTATTGATTTGGAATTCAATCTGAACATTTTTAGCTAAGTAGTGTTTCTCAGTTTAAATTTATTTAAAATGAAAAATTTCATTTTAGTAAAATACATCATCATAATTCACACATATTAAGTATGTACGACATATATACCATTTCAATTCAACATACATATGTATGTACATATATATATTTGCGTTAGATTTCTCTCCACATGAACATATTACAATTAAATATAATAAGTATATAGTACGAATATATGTATATATGTATATGCCTGTATATATTTCTTTGTAATATTTTATTCTTATATAGAATATTTGTGTTATACTATATATGTTCTGCTAATGTATAATTTTACTAAATAACACCTCTCTTAAAGTGAAACGATAAGAAAAAGAAAAAGAAAAAAAAAATAACAAACATTGTACAATATATAGTACACGTAAAAAGGAATAATAAAAAAAAATAAATGATGAACGTCATGTAAAGGATTTCCCATGAGAATTTCATTTAATCTATTTCGTATAACGTATTCATTGTTATTGTTGTTTTTTTTTCTGTATTACATATTTTGTTCTTTTATTATTACATATTTTTTCTCTTTATACTATATTCGAAATTAAATCTAAGTTGTTCAATTGAGTTCACCACACACACATATGATATACATACACTACATATTAAGTATATATACTATGAACAAACAAATAAATTATATACTCGTATATGCACGTACGTATATATTAATGTATTATCCATATATATATGTACATATATAAATATATACATACATATATGTACATAAAAAATAGCGAGCAAATATAATATATATATATGTATATATTTAAGTTATGTATACATATTTATATAAATTATACATAAATGTATAAGTATTAGTATAAAAACCAATAATGAAAAATATATAAATTACGTACACACCTCCATATAACAATATAAAAATATAATCATTAACTTAGTAATCGTATAAATGTATAAAATATATTCTTGATGATAGAAATACCGGAAGACAACTTACATTAGATACATAAAAATATATATACTCGTACCATCTCGTACATATTAGTGCTGTTCACTACATGTCGTAAAAGCCTCGCGTAATCGTCGTAATCATCGCTTAAGGGTGCGTTCATGTTGGAGCTGCGACACTAGTGTCAATAATAGCTGCGAAAATAGCGTAGAAAAAATATGTGTTCACACTCAAATACATGTGTTCATATTGACGATGAGAGCAGAGAGCATATCATTTTTTGCACATATAGCTTCGATAAGAGCGTCAATAAATAATGATTTCTTTATTTTCTTCGCTATTATCGATGCTATATTATGTTCCGCTGATTTGTGGGTTCAAATTCAAAGAATATTTATGTATACTTTAAAAGATAATTACTGTTTTTAAACTGAAATTGGAATTCATTAATTTTTGTTTTTAATTTTTGTTGAGACGTTGAGCTCTTAATGTAAACTGTGAGTTTGTATACTGTACTGTATACGTGATACACTTCATTTATTTCATTGGTATCGAAGCTCCAATATGAACACACCATCGATCGGCCCGGCCCAACTGTCGACATCACTGCTATAAGCTCACAGCTATTGTCGCAGCTCCAACATGAACGCACTTTAAATCATAAACCATAGTAATTGATAGTAAAAACTTTATACATAAATAAGAAAACGAGTTACGACATCGTAAATTTTCATTATAAATTCAACCATATTTTTTAGTATGGTAAATCATAAATCGTAATCATTCATAAATCGTGTCATTCATTTCAAGTCATTTATTCAAGACTAAATCGATTATTTTTAATACAATTCATAGATCAATAATATCATTAATTAATTAATAAATTCTGACAATTTAATCACTCGTATATGCTTTTGTTTTTTTGACATTTTATGACATAAAATTTACTATTCAATATCATATTTATAACGATATTGTTTTCAGGTGTGCTCACCATGTTTGGACTTTTATACGACTTTTACGATTTACCATATCAATTTACGATATACTGTACTACATGAATACCACTATGTATTATATTTTAAATATATTTATATATGTACATATATATATATATATATATATATATATATATATATATAATATATATATATGTATTATACATACTGTCATCACGTTCAACAACCATAGAGTGTTACATATTACCTACACCTTTAAAAATTATATGTACATACACACATATTCATTTAATGTGAAGAGTATACATATATATATATATATATATATATATATGTTTATACATATACATATATTCGTATTATACTGATAACGAGTTAAGCATCAATTGAACTAAACCAACTCATGTATGTATTTTATGTAAAGGGAAATACTTAAAAGACACGAACAAAATAATTAAAAAAGAACGAAAAAAAGAAAATTAAGAAACAGAAAAAAAAAAAAAAATCCAACAACTCTTTTCCATCAAATCAAATATGAAAATTTCAATCATTTTTTCATGTTATTCTCCCATGGATTTATTACTATTACCAACTTCTTCTACCTACTTATTACTTTTTGATATTTGTATATGTGTATAAACATTTTTTACCTACCTATAAACATTTTTTTTTCTTTTCGTTTTTCATTATTTTGCTTTCCATATCATGCTTCTCATCTCATTTTCCATATTAGAAACATCAAGAATACGTATATATATGAAAAAAAAAAAACATAATAATAGAATTGTTTTCCTATCATAGTCATTTTAATTTAACATTAAAAAATAAATTAATAAATAAAAACAATAAAAATATATCTACATGCTAAAACATTGAGGGTATTCATTTCAAATTGTGTTATTCACGTAAGTAGAGTAATTGATCGTATTTTTACAAGACTTCTTAAGGTACGATCACACATCGCTACTTTTCTTGTTGTGCAATCAAAAAAACTTTGAAGGTCAAGAGTAGCAATGTGTGAATTGCTTTGAAGTATGAAAAACTGCACTTGCAGCTTGGTTGCTAGCGCTACTTGCTGTACGTTGGTTGCTAGTGCTACGTACTGTTTAACAAGTTGCAACCGCTGCAAAAAAATATATTTTCAGCTGAAACTTTTGTAGTGGTAGCACCTGCAACTGTCATTGTTCAGTTGCGGTGTTATAGCTTTTCTCATCTATATGTATTTTGTTTTTTTTTTATGCGTGGAATAACCAAACGTAGAAGTTCATCGAAGTCTTGATGAGATATACTCTTAGAAAATTTTTGTACACACTTTCATCACCTAATCGTAATTCACGTACCAAATTATTTATAGTTCCACTATGCTCTCTATTTTTAATCCATATGGCTTCACCCAACATTTTCTTCGCTTTTTTTGTGTTTGTTTGTTTAATAAAACAACTAAACAACTTGCTGCTAGAAATATGGTTAAAATAAATTTTTTTAAAATTATAATTTTGACATTTTAAGAAGTTACGCAGCATGAAAGTTGATATGTATATGAACAGCTTTCCAACTTTTTCCTTAAAAGTTGCAGCTGTAAAGTTGCATGCATCCAAAGTAGCAGGTTGCAACTATTATATGTGTAAGTGAAAACGCTATTTTTGCAGCTACAACCTTGAAAGTAGCGCAGCAAAAGTAACGATTTGTGATCGTACCTTTAACGTTTGAGAACATTAACATTTTCTGTTTTTGTTTTGAGAATAAAAAGCTCTGCTTAAATTAACGAGATTTTTTAATCACTGAGATTAACTTTGTTCTTAAATAAAATTTGTGTGAAACCAAGGTATGACAAGTTGTCATTTTTCTATCATTTGAAATTTGAAAATTAAGTTTATGGCTATATTTTAAGAAATACTTATGTCTATTAAATTTGTGTTACAAAATAATGAATTTGTTATGAATTAAGCTATAATAATGATTATTTTGTTTTACAAGATGATCTCATGTCGAATTTTGAGTTACGAGATCGTAAAATTATGCATTGTATACGTTTATACAATTTGAAATGAATACCATCATTATTATTATTATTATTATTATTTTTAAAGTCACTGTTGTTCAAATTAATATCTTTCTCTACATATCTCTATGTCTCTCTTCATCAATAATTTTGATCATATTTTTCTCAACCATTTTTAATACTGTCACACCTGATAATATACTTATATACATATATACATAAAATATATGTAATATACATATATATTTTTTATTTTTGCCATGTTTTAATCTTATTTAATTTATTATTTATATTTTTATATACTTATACACATATGTATGTGTATGTGCAAATTCATTTTTTTTTTGTTTTTTTTTTTTTTTTGGTTTTCTGTTCCATTAAATTTTTGTGTTAACAAATTTTTTTTGCTGATGCAAATGTTCAGCAGTATCATTGCGCAGTAATACATATACATCATTTCATATACATATACAACATACTTTTTTTTTTTTTTTGACTACAATATGGGTATAACACTGTGTACTTACATCATCATATAGATATGTACATATGTATATAACTTGTATGTATACATAAAGGCATAATATTTATGATGGTATGAAAAAATGTAAAAATGCATTTTTATTTTTTCAAAATGTAAATTTATTTTTTCTTTTTTTTGTTCTCATCACATAAAAACTAATATTATTATTTACATGCAGGAGTGCATTATTCAGTGCATTCATTGTACATAGAGAAAATGTTTGTAATGTAAAACCGTAAAACATAAAAATATGAAAATAAAATATGTATTAATAATATTTTTTTTTTCTTTTCTGTTTTTTCATATCAAAAAATTAGCCATAGAATACGAGTAATGTGTTTTATTATTATTATTTTTGAAAAAATGCAAATTTGATATTTTTATGCTATATATATTTATAAGTATATAATATCCTTTTTCTTTTTTTTTGTAATCCCAAAAAAAAAAATTTAAATTTATAATAAGCCGGCTATATGATAATGATGATGATGATGATGCGGTGTTGTCGCCTAAAGTTATATGTTATATGTTTAGTTATATGTATTTATGTGTATAATATCAATGTGTATCTAATTTAAAAAAAAAAGAAGAAAATTTACGTAAATACATACGTAACTTCTATATAAATATGTACATATGCTCGTATAATAGTAAATAGTATACATACAGTAAATTAATTTTTTTTTTCTAATTAAAATTTATAATTTAGAAATGAACAAAATAAAAATATGTAATAATTTCAAAACAAAGAGAAGTGAACATCAAAAATTCTATAAAAACAAACAAAATATACGTATTAATGTTTCTTAATAATAATAATTAATAAATGTCATAATAGAATTTAAATGAATTTGTTTTTAATTCTTTATATTTCTTTGAATTTCGAATACATATGATGAAAAACATTTTCTACTTTATAAATGCATCAATCATTTACATTAATTATATTGCATATTATGCACAATACAAATTAAAATTCATATAAGAGCATTACATAAATAAAATGTATACATAGTAATATATATCTCTTCATAATTCCATAGGTAATATACATTTAAATTTTAACAGAAAAAATATTCAAAATTCAATATTCTATACACAGCATATTGCATATGTGTGTATGAAAATTACCTTTAACATGTCAATTTCTTTATGTATAGTATTTAATTTACCTATATACATATATTTACGTATAGGTACTTTTAATAATAAAATAACATATCCTTAAAGTTATAGAAAAATATACTCGTACCTATAAGTATACACATATATGGACAAATTCTCTAATCTAATACTAATATTATTGTTCAATTATTTTCATGCATGAATATATGAACAGACATATATGTATTTGTATATATATATTTTAAGCAAAAATGTATTACGGATTCTATACTATGTATTTATATTTTTGTAACATTTTCATTGAAATTTTCAATTTTTGAAACAAATAATAATTCCAAACACAAAATTAATTGATCTCTGAAAGTGACAGACTCATTTGAATTATACTACATATACTCGTATATCATACAAAACACTTTAAATTTTTATTTGATATTGTATAAGTATTTTTTTATTTTTTTTTTTTTTTGTTTTTTCACTTTTGCATATTTAATAAACCTTGAATTCAAATATAACAAAAAAACAAAAAAAAACAAAAAAAATTGTTCATGCTTCACATACATATATACGAGTATTTGTTCATTTTTGTTCATTTTTTTTTCTGTTCCATCATAATCATCATCTGTTCACAATTTGATTCATTTTTTTTTTTTGAGCAATTTTTCACTTATTTTATTTTCATATATGTAATAATTCGTAAAGGTTATGATAGTGTATACACATATGTATCTACATTATATTTTTCATAAAATTATTTTGAAATAAAATATTGGGCCCTATTATGAGTGTCGATAGCATCGACTATCGACAAAATTAAGACGAGACGAGACGATGTAAATTTTGTATTATGTAAATCGATCGCTTCGACAGTAAGATATCAAATTTTATTTTCATTCAGTTTTACCATGCAATTTCTATAAAAGTAGTCAAATATTTCGATATAAAAATTTATAATTCATTTCTTTTTTCTTTCAATTTTGAATAAATATTTAATTAATTTTTGTAATTTTTAATAAATATTTGATTAATTTAAATAAATTGTAGCTAAGTAAGAAAATATAAAACATATTAATTTAATAATGATTTTTTTGGATATGAGAAATTTTTGTTTTTTTCAAACAGCTCAAACACCATTTTTGGTAATTTTTCTTTCATTAATTAAATTAAACTTAAATAAATTGAGCAGAATAATTAAATACACCTTATATTATATACAAAGCATACATAAAACGTCAAATCACCATAGCCTACTACATGCCTGTCGATTATTTTTAGCTGATCGACTCAAAATGTCGATATTCTCGCCTCAAATTGACACTCATAATACAAAATTTGTCGAGTCGAGGCGATAGTCGATGACGAGACGATATTATCGACACTCATAATAGGGCCCATTATATTTCTTTTCTCTTACTTGCCTTTTATTTTATTTTATTTGATTTTATTCGTGGTTTCCATTTTTCGATTACATTATATTGACATAAAACATAAATATTATACATACACATATATATTTATATATATAATACTTATATATCTACACGAATACGTAGTAATTTCTTTTTTCATTCAATGCCAGCAGGTAACCATTCAATTTAATTATAATTGTATAAATAATTGTAATGTATATGGTGTATTTGTATATTACATACATATTATGTATACATATTATCCTTCCGAATATATTTACACGCATAAAGGTATAAAATAAATTTCATTTAAATGAATTAATGATGATGATATATACATACATTATATACGCATATAATATATGAATATAAATGTTTACAGTGTACTCGCGTTAACTTGAACTATCCGGTATCTTAATCTCTCAAAAATTTATAATTTTATGATTTATAATTTGAACTAATTATTATTAAAATACTGAACGCTCTTGAACGTAACTTGAACTTTAATTTATTTAATTTATTAAACATATGGATAAAATACATATCTATGTATGTAAAAACATACAATTCATATGCATGTTCCATATTGTCTTTATTTATTGGTATACAATTATTTTACATACATATATTATATATACTCTTTTGAAGTGAAAGACGCCTTTTTTCGTTTCAATAAAAACCTTTTTGATTTCAAAATAAACCATTTTCGTTTCAATAAAAACCATTTTCATTTCAAAATAAACCATCTTTATTGCAAAATATAATAGTAAAAATCAGTTTTTCTAACAATGTCTATATTATATTTATAATTATCATAAAAAATAATGGTTTATTTTGAAATAAAAAAGATTTTTATTGAAATGCAAATGGTTTTTATTGAAACGAAAAAAAGCATCTTTCACATCAAAAAAGTATAAATAAAATAATATAGTTAATATTAGTAATTTTTTATGTTTCTTTATTTGCTAAATTGATTAAAAGAAAAATAGCTTCAAATAGTCGGGTCAGTCTTTAAATTAATCAAAATTTTTTTGTTAATATTCTTGTTACTTTTGTAATTTATTGAAATAATAAAAATGAAATTTAGTATGATTAAAGTTCAAAAATCAAATATTCTAACTTTTAAATATCAGTATGCTGCTCGAAGAAACTGGTCAAGAAAAGTTGTCAAATGAAAATTTCATATTTTCCTTTCTTGATGACGTATGTATGTTACTCGAAAGAAATTGATTGTGTTTTTTGTGTTGTACATGAGATGGCGTTGTTGTAAAAAACAATTTAATTTCTTCGCCAAAAATGTATCACGATAGTAGTATACCATATACATAGTATAACAAAAGTTAATAATAATAAAAAAAAAAAGTTGAGTCATATTAGCGCGAGTTCACTGTATACCTATATTATTATGTATTTATTAAAAATGTATAACGAAATATTACTGGTATATAACATACATATTTAACCACCACAATGCGGTTTATACGAACTTAATATTAATTTTGACCGCATTGAAATTTCTGCATACACCTCTACAAATAATCATCACATCAAGTATTAATATTAAAATGTATGAAATAAAAAAATAAAAAAAATAATAAAAATACTCAAAGAAATGAAACAAAACATTAAAATGAAAATTCGAGACAGTTCACATAAATGTATAGTATATTACTACATAGTAGAAGGTATCTTCACTATTATGCAGACAGTATACGCATACATCTTTGTAATTAAATATACATATATGTATATACTACTATTCTCGTATCCAGTCTATTCACATAAAAAACATGATATAAACATAATATAAAAAACATTTAACATTCAACGTATTTCACACGATCATCATTATTATTACATTCTGTGTTGGTTAATAAATACTAGTAGCTTTTTGTGTGTATGTGTTTTGTTTTAATAATAAAATCAATGAAAAAATTATTTCATTACATTATGTACATAATATGTAGAAGTATAAACGATTGATAATAAAAATATAGCTAAAGCTAAATGTACTTATACGTACTACTATATGTGCATGAAGTTGGAAAAACAAAATTCAAAATAATAAGGGAAGGAAAAATAAATAAAAAAATTTACTATAGAAAATTAAATGAAAGAAAAAGGAAAATTAAAGGATATTTTATTTTATTGAAAAAAATAAAAAATAAAGCAACACAAACTATATTATATGTACACATAGTTGAAATTTCATCAAAATTATACAAATTTGTTAATGAGGGGAGGGGGGTGGAGGTGGCGAGGAGGAAGGGTGGTGAAGGGAAAGCTATATAGGTGTGATGGTTTTGCAAAAGTGACATTGATAAATCGATAAAGTCTTTCCAAATGTACGTTTCTAATAAATTCAGTAAAAATGCATGCATATTAATATGTATACATATACATTTGTAAATATATATATACTGTATATATATATATGTATATATTTAGGTATACACGTATATATGTTGAATGTATAGAGATAATGGAAGATTCATATACTTAATATTATTGTTAATCTAGTTAAATATCTTTGTGAAAAAAAAAAAAAACATTTTAATTCCATTTTTAGACTTTAAAAAGTATTTGTATGTACATATTTTATTTTATTTATTTTTTTCATCAAAGTTTACATAAATGATTAATCCACAAAGTTAATTCATTTTCTTTTATAAATTCAAACTATTCTAACTATATCTATTTATTTATTTAGTAGACTTAAACAGCTTGTGCTACTAACTAAGAGCTACTAATTTCTATATTATTCAATATAATATTGATAAAGCTTTGAAACTTAATGAAATTAAAAATTATTTAATTAAGAAATTTAAAGAATATATGTATATACAAGAAAGAAAAATAAAAATAATACTTAAATACATTAATAAATAAAAATAGAATTACTTATTAGAACTTTACAAATTTATAATTTAAAAAAATTAATAGATAAATTAAGAAGAACTAAACCTATTCTAGACCTAGTATTTTATACTTTAACACATTTTTTACGAATCCCTTTTGTCGTAGAGCAGTTCTTAACCCATTGCGGAATTTCATTATACAATTTACTTGCACTAGTTTAATGATACATTTGTTGTATTGTTCTGTCCTACTTGTTTTTAAATGTAAATTTTCACAATATCTGACTGAGTTCATAGTTGTCCACATTCTTATTTAATGTCAAAATTACAATTATAATTATAACAGAAAGGTCAATTAACACATATATTTATGTCCAGATAAAAAAGTAAATCGTGCTTAAAATAGCGATTAATTCCTCCTATAAGGCAACATGACACACTTACACTTTTTTGGTCAGATTTGGTCAGGCCGCATCATATTACTCGAAGACTATCTTGAATTTCATGGAGCAGAACAATATTGTTTATGTATACTCAAGGACATAAATCCCCCAAACTTACCAGAATTACGTCCTATTGAATGATATTGAGCAATTATCGGAAGAAAACCTTGCAATGAGAGTAAATCAGTGTATTCATTGAAGGGTTTTAAAACAAAATGCAAAAAAAAAAAGTTTTGGCTATTTAGTAGAAAAAATTCAAAATAATTATATAGTATATACGAGTATTTTATAGTTACATATATAGTTTTTACGCTTGTAAATTTACAAAAATGTCAATAAAATTCATTCCAAAGTGCAATATACTTTTCGTTCTAATCCTTAATAGTGTGCATATAAAATATGAGTAAAAATTATAAAAATAACCAAATTCTAATCCTTGTACTAATACATAGGTAATCTAATTGATAATTATTATAGATTTCTCTTCTTGCGTAATTATATTTAATTGTTTTTTTTTTTTTTTTTTTTTTTTAAACGATTTCAATAATATCTATTCTTATATTTCTACAATCAATTACCATGTTTATATTTAATAATAATATTTATGTTTTTCCTTTAAATAAAAACGTACACAATAACACATAAATATACTATACATACGAACATTTTTAACTGTTTATAAACATTAAATAATTGACATATGTAAATCATTAAAAAGATACATATTTACATTTCGTTATAAACGTTGTAAACAATTTCATAAATGACCACACCACTACATAATACATACATGATATGTATGCGTATATGTAATGTGTCTGTACAATGTACATATATATGTTATAGATGAGTTACATATAGTATAATATATTTATTTATATGTATATACTTATGATGTGTAAACTTATTAACGAGGCTAAATATCATGATGATAATATTTACAATTTGTTTGTAATATATTACATATGAGTTTATGTATCATTTTATATAGCAATTTCTACAATATCGAAGATTCTTAGTAAAACGGTAAAACACAGTAAATTTCTGAATAATTCAAAAGATATACATAACATGTACCTATATCCATAAGATGACAAGTTACAATGTTATATTCATACTACAGTTTTTTAACTAAGTATTGTGCATATATGCATACATATATGCACATATCATATAACTCGTATATTCATATTTTTGTATGCATATATGTTCAATTTATATGTATATAATCAAATTCTTCATAAGCTATAATATACGAACACGTTTCCAAATGCACTTAACAAAATCAAATTACTTTTACAAAGATTTTAATGTAAAAATATAATTGACAGTAGTTTATTACATATATTCGTATATACATATGCATATCCATATGTATATATTTTTTCACACATTTTATATTCATTCGTATACATCTACATATAAATATAAAGTAATAAAGTATAGTTCATCATATATACATAAATATGTACTAGATGGGTTGTTTGAAAAGTTTTTGACCTAACACAGAAACAGGTACTTACATATGTATTTTTTTCGCTCAAATTATGTTTTATTTTTCAACATTGTCTCCTTTTAAGTCTACACATTTTTCATAACGATCCCTTTAACCTCTTTAAAAAATAATAGTTTTCATTTTGCTCTGGAAAATATGATTTTACGAATACCATGATCTATTCATTTAATAATTTGATAAGTTTCTGTTTTCCAAGCCAAACTTTGAGTCTAGGAAACAGGAAAAAGCGCCAAAGCCAAATTTGTTAATTATAATCGTATGATAAGGGTGAGCTCATAGCTTAAGGATGCCTTTTATTTTTTCTTTTAAAAAAATCATATCCCAAAGAAACTTTTAAGAACGATGGATAAAAAGGTAAATTTTTGACCAGAGCTTTTCAAAATTTTAAATTTAAACGTTCATATCTGCCACATTTGGATCGGAACATGTAAGATACAAGATACTGTTGGAAATCTCATTATAATGCATACTTTTTATCGAAATCTTATTTATTCTGTTATTGTGTTTCGAATAAAATTTATAACATGAGTTCACCTCCCTCCACAGGCAAAAAAGTTCAAACCTTAAAAAAGGAGCGAAGGAGGGATTTTACGAAAAAATGTAACATCGTAAACATTGATCACAACATTTCAAGGAATCGATTGATACATGTTGATGTTGTAACATTTTATTACGAATCACCCTGTATATATATTTGGATTTGGATTGCTTGATTTATCAAAGTATAGTATGACATTGATATTTCAAGATTCTAACCTTAAATCACTACCTTGCATACCAAATTTGTTTGACCACTTTAAACTTTTGTACTTTTCACATCCTTGTAGCCGCCACATAGTGTCGCAGAACTGTCATATAAACCTTGGTATTGAGGACTTCTAACACAAAAACTCTCAATTAGTCATTTCCTACAGTCAAATTTTCAAACATCAATTACTTATACACAAAACTGTGATATTTATTTTTGTATATATGGATGTAATATATATTTTTTACATAAATATTTCTCCATAGTTCGAATAATTGAATATGAAAAGACTAATTTTTGTATTATTTTGACATCATTTTTCAATAAAAACGGCGATTATAATAATAATTGAAAAAAAAAAAAAAAAATTTAACGTTGTACTGTTAATTTTTTATAAAAATATCGATGTTCTGACCAAGTTCCGTTAAAATTATTTGCCTCATATAAAATCTAATTATACAGATATAGGTATACGTAAGTGTATGAAAATATTATGTACATATATACAAAAAAAAATTTTTTTTAAATATGTACTATGTACACATATTCAGTTAGATATTTGTATATGCACATACTCGTACATCTACAGAGAGTATTATTACTACATAATATTTTCTACTGTAATAATATTTGTATACCAAAACAGGACAAAAAAAAATCTTGAATTTCATTTAAAATTATTTTACACATATGTATGTATAAATTATAAGTATAATGCATACGGTATATAGGATATACGATTATAAGTTAATGAATTGAAAAATATTCTCTCATATATTATTCCCTATATTATTTTTTACATAATATTACTATTGTACTCGTATGAATATGTATATGCATAAACAATACATACTTATACGCATTAGATATATACACATGTATATTTGTAAATTTAAATAAGTATACATACGTACACACCTGCACTATTATGTAAGTTCAATTTTTATGTGTTTGTGTACATCTGTTTATATTCAATGCATTTAGTGCATATATAATACTGTGATCAACAATATAAAAGGTGAGTTAATTCATTTATATTTCGCGTGTACTATAATAAAATAGAGCATAGTAACAATAAAAAATCATAAATTTAACATTAAAATCAAAAAACTTGACTTGATCCACAAAACTAACGATATACAATACGTTAATTAGACCCATACTAACGTACGGATCAGAGTGCTGGACACTAAAAAACGTAGATGCCAAGAAACTATAGAGCGCTTCGAAAGGAAAGTGTTAAGACGTATCTATAGTGGAACTAAATTGAATAACAATGAATATGTAAGAAAGAAAAACAAGGATTTATATGAATCATACGAAGACACAGACATAGTAACATTCATAAAAAACAGTAGATTACGATGGCTTGGACACGTCTTCAGAATGGTGGATAATGAACCGTGTAAAAGGGTACTCCTTGAAAATATTGACGGAGTCAGACCAAAAAGTCGTCCAAGAAATTGGTGGTGGGATGCAATACGGAGCGATTTAGATAGGCTAGAAGTGAGAGATTTAAAAACGAAGTGCATGGACAGAGAAAATTGGCGACTAATCCTCGCAGAGGCAAAGGTCCTCCTCAGGACTGTTTGCCATTGGCCGTAGAAGAAGAAGAAGACTATAATAAAATGATGAAATTATATTTTCTATTTCGTGCATTAGTAGCATCTGTCTTTGACATAAATGCAAAGTTTCATGTAAATATGGAATTCAATTGCTTAAGAGCTATACGTGTGTTTTTGTAAACATACAAAATTGATTTTTCGATTTTTTCGCTATGTCTATGAATTTGTTGATGAATGAATTTGCATTATATTGCCAAAAAATTCGACTGATATTGTTCCATAATCATTATATTCATCTAATATAGCACCGCGTGCATCTTCCTCCATCTATTCAACAAATTTAAAATACCGCTCCAAGAACACAATTTCAATTCAACTGAGCAGATAAAATCTTAATCGAAGAATGCATTAAAGAAAAATATTTCTATGTCTGTTTTGAGGATTGGAACAAAAAAATAACGTTGACATAAGTACTATAATATTGTGTCAGACTTGGACGAGAATTACTTTGAACGAGATGAAATTAATTTGGATGAATAAAAACAGATTTTTCATTTCATAAACAAATTCATCATATGTTTTGATCACAGTAGTAGTAGTGGTAGTAGTAGTAGTAGTAGTATATGTACATATTCATTTGGATTTTTAAGGTCATTCATTCATTAGGAAATGAGTACAGTATTAAAAGTTTTATGCACTTTTTTTTTCTATTTGCATGTATTAACATATACGAAATGTAAACATAATTTATACAATCGAGTATGTACACATATGTGTATATATGGTATATGTACATATGTATGTACACATGATCATGAATATGATGTACTACATATGAAAATTATATTATACATTTTCAATATACAGACAGAGTAATATAAATAAAAATGAAATTTTAAAACACATGTACGTACATATGTATATAGGCACTATGCAGAATATCCCAAAAAACGTGGAGAATATTTAAAGGAATGAAAGTATAGACAATTTCCAATCAAAATATGCCATGAAGGCATGAGGACGATCGACAAGAAGAAAGTCCAAAAAATGTATCAACACCAGAAATCGTATATCAAAAAAATGTAGGATTCAGGATATAAGTAATTTATGATTAGAAAATCACTGGAACAATAATGTATTTGCAGGTCAGGAAGATTATGTTGAATATTAAGATCATATTTCAAATCATAATCGTAAATCATGTTTTTCTTATCGAACAACAAAACTTATCGAACAACCTTATATACATACATGTACTATACGAGTATGTATATATTGTGAATGTAAAAAAAAAAAAAATTTTGTATGTAGAATAAAAATATTATAATGAAAATCACAAGAAAAAATAAAATCTTTACTTTGAAAGTAAAATTTAATAAAAGTTTTTTTTTTTTTTGTTTTTGTTTTTTTTGGTGAAAAATTGCATAATTCCTTTGTGAATATTTAAATTAAAATTTAAATAATTTTCAAATAATTTATGAACAATTAATAAAACTATTTCAAGTTGAAAGTTGAAATTTTCAACTTATATAATAACATACATATGTATGTACATACGTATATATACGAAAGTATGTACTCGTATTATACATATACGATTATATTACTTACTTTGTAATGTGTTTGATTTAACATATGGTATGTGTAATGTGTAAAAGAAAATATAAAAATTCAGTTTTATATCCAAAAAAAGCAAATAAAAGTATATATACGTATGTATAGTATGTATGTATATGAAACATGAAAGTATTTTTAAAATGAACAAAAAATAATGAAAAAATATAAAATAAAATATATCATTACGTAGAAAATTTTCTCAATATCTTTACATACTCGTTGTATATTATATATGTACATATATGTATGTATGTATATCTACATTATATACTTAAGTATAGTGAATTTTTTTTTTTTTTTATTTTTTTCATTTTTCACAATAATATTGTATTCTAAATGACATACATTGTATGTACATTATATACACATACTAATATGAGTACATAAAAATACTTATTTACCTATATATATATTATATACTTATATTTTTGTATATTTGTACGAACGTACATAAGTAATATCAAAATTTGTGACGTCAAAAAATATATATCCTTATTTATTTTATGTACTAAAAATTTTCGTATTAATATTAGTACATGTATATATAGTACATAACTTATATATAAATGTACGTAAATATATGTATATAATACGAGTATATGAGTATAAAGTATAAGTACATTATTATAACATAACGAATACTTTCAGATAAATGTATGTATATGTACATACATAACAGTGGACATCAAAAGTTCTTGTAAACCCGAAAATTTAAACTTTGGATGCCTGTAAGTCAAAATAAAATAAATACTAACATCTTTACATTTTTTTTTTTTTTTGAACAAATGAAACTCTAATATGTTCTTATAATATTATTCTAGAATTTCATTTTCATACCCCCCCCCCCCTCTGTTCATTCTATCATTTTATAGAAAAATAATTAAAACAAGTCTCAAAATTACGAGTCAAAAATGCTTGTACATACAAGACAACATAATATAGTAATTCCATATAATTTTTTATACGGTTTTTACTTGGTAATGATATGAAAAAAATATCTTTCTTGTAAAAACTATTTTTTTTTTTCGATTTAAATAATAATAATTATTAGTACCAATACCATATTTAAAGAAGACACATAAATGGCCTTTGATTTAATTTATAGGACTGTATATACTTTCTTCGTTTAGAAAAATTGAATTTTTAATAAATGAATTTAGAAGAATCTTAAATGATTTATTTGACATTAATTAATTTTCATAACTGATATTATGAAATCAATTATTATTATTTGAAGAATAATGAACTTTTCTATGATATATTAATTTAATGTAAATTAAGTATATACGTTTTTACTTTGACAAGAGTTTATTATTTGAAAAATGAGAAAATTTTAAAAAATTTTGAAGGTGTATAAAGACTTTTGAACTTCACTTTATATACATATACTGATACTACATACATATACATATAGTATATAATTTACAATTATTTTTATTTACATAATTTAGTATATAATATAATGCAACTTATATACACTATACGTAAAAAAATTTACAGTTGTATTTCTTTTTGTTTTGTTATTGCTGCAGTTGTATTTTTAGTGTACTATGATTGTTATTTTTTTTTTGTTTCTTTTATCATTTTCTTGTAGTTATGCACATTTTTTCTTTTATGAATAAACATATAATTTCCACATAAATATACCATGATTTTGACGTTTATTTATTTATTTTTATTTTATTTTGTTTTTTTTTTTTTTTTTTTTTGTATCAAGTAAAAATAAATATGAAGAAAAAAGAACATAAATCCATTAACAAGAAAAAAAAAATTTTTTTTTTTTTACAATAGTATTAAAAACAAGGCCAAAATCATTTCATAATAAAAAGTTAAAAAAAAAAAAAAAGGAATAATAATAATAAAATGAAAAAATTCTGGCACAACAAATGAATGAAACAATATCAAGATTCACATTAGTTATTCATTTTATATTATATTTTTAATAGGAGCATTTTATACATACATATGTATGTACTAATAAAATTATATTATACATACATATATATTATTATACATGTACATATAAATACGAGAAGAATTTCAAAAATTATATATATACATATATACATATATATGATATGTACTGTTCATATTATACCCATACACATACATAAATATTTAATGTTATATGTATTTGTATATACTTGTACTTATGTACATAAATGTAGTCGCATTATGTATGTTTTTATGTATATAATTTTTAATTTTAACTAATTAAAAAATGCATTTATTATTATTATAATACTTATTATGATAATTGTAATATAAATTAAATGTATGTATGTATATATGTATATAATCGTAAAAATATAATATGCAATATGATTATAATTACATAATATTTTATGTACTATATAATGTAATGAACACTTAAGAAAATATACAAAGTGCTGGTTCTAGCCTCTTTGGCGCCCGGTACACTACTAAACTTTTCGCTATTTAAATTGAAACTTTACTATTTTAAACTATATTTGAATTTTTTTTTATTCCAATTTGCAACAGCACAAAATTCCGATTTCTAATTTTTTGTAGCCAAAAAAAAAAACAATACTATTAATAATAATGTCCTTTTCATGTTATCCAAGAGGTAGGATTATAGACTCATTTTAAGCATAAAATTTCAACTTTCAGGTTCTCTGGTAAGCTTAATATTCTTTTTAAAAAACTAATACAAGGACATATGTATAAATATTCCTGCAAGAAAAAGAGTAACAGAGCATAATAATTAAAAATATCAAAAATACATATATAACACTTAAAAAAGTTTAATGACTTATTAAGTATGTTTGTTTACACATGAAAATGAATTGTAGGTCAAAATATTTATCGGTTTTTCTTGTTTACATGGATCTACAATGTCAATCTGAAATATTCTTCTGTTATTAAAAGTAATAAGTAATAATTTTCAAAACATATCCTTTTAACTAAACTCGAAATACAGATAAATAACTAATTTGTAAATCGAAAAAGAAAGCCACAAAATAAAAGGACAGGAACATCTGTTCGATGAAAGTGAAGACACTTTTTAAAGGGGAAATTGAGCAATACAAAGAAGAAAAACTGAATTTTATATTATTAAACAAATAATGTCTGGTCTTCATATTGACAAAGTCATTAACATAAATTTAATCTCTTGAATATTATTTTCTAATACAAAGCAGTATTATCAGGTGTGAAACATGTTCTTCACTTATCAAAAACACACAAAATATGAAACAATAATTTCTTCTATCACAAAGAATAAAAAAATTCTTAGAACAATTTAATACATATCATAACTATAATAAATTTAATTACAGCGTATCGTAATTACAATTCGGGCGCAATTGCAGCATAAAATATGTATATACATATATGAGTTTTACATTTTTGCTTCTTGTGAATAGATTACTAACTATGCAAAATCCAGATCGTGAATGGCTCGTTATCGCTGAAAAATAGAATAGAATATATTTGGGCATCAGTGACAGTGTAAAGTTCAGCGTAAAAAGTCTCATTTAATTACTGTATACGCTGTAGTTGTCGCCGGAATTGTGCAATGGCTGTTAATTTAGTACATTTTACGATATTCCAATAAGAAGATACAATATTCTGAATACGAAATTTTCAAATAATTTTGCCATTTTATTGAGATTTTTTATGAGTTTGATACAAACTATAGGCAATTGATTTGAAGGTTTCTTTTTTTAAAACATTTAAAAGTTCTTATATACCTAACATAAATAATCTTTAACAATAAATTATTTTTTTTTGTCACTAATCTAATAGTCATATTATAATAATTGCGTTGCGTGCATAATATTTGTGTATAAATTTTTCGTGTTATTCACACATAATATGGGCGATTACATAAATGATAATTACGTCATAATATGTGATAACTATACTATTTTCAGAAATCGAAGTTAGTATTGTGCTTATGGGAATAGTTACCCGATGAGTTTCTGATAACTTCACATATAATATTTTGTAGGAAATTCTGAATAATATATCTCTGTCAACCCTGAAGAAGGTACTTTTTAAAATATGTTAACAGGATGTTCCAAATTGTGCAGAAATAATTTTATAATTTTGTTCACAAATAATTCTTAAAAGGGAGATTCTGTACAAATTTCACATTCCTGTAAATTTATATTTGATAAAAAAGTAGCATTATTTGAAAATATCATAAAAATGTTCGGTTTTGAAGAGAAATTTTAATTTTTGTTTGCTGATTTTTTCATTTCTAATAATGAATCATCCTGTTTTTTTTTAAAAAAAAGAAATACACCACCCCGTTTGATGTTGCCTATCATACAGCGTGAAGGCATTAGGCAACTGATTTATTCTGTTAACGCCATTTTGCTTATATGAAAAATAAAAAACCGAACTATAAAATATGAAGTCGTTGCGCAGCCGATGTCCACTCAAAGATCAAAGTATAAAATGTTGATTGATTCGTGTCAACGGGAAGATGGACATAAAAGAAAATGATGATAATTCAGGGTTGCCGTAGCTACTGTGAGTATTGCTTAAATTTATAAAAAAAATATGAATTTATGATTAAACCATATTCAGTATTTTTAATTTTATTTATAAAATTATGTGTTCAGTATCAATTTGATATTAAATTTTGTATACATACGTACATACATTCATTTTCATATTTGTTTATTTGTCCATTTTCTTCTATTTTGTTCCCTTTATGTACTTGTTAATGAATTCGTTACGTTACCGTTACATTCTGAATTTTATTTTTTGTTTTGTCTTTTCTTAGAATAAAAAAGAAAATTATTTACAATGCAAATTTCTATCATATTATTCAAATCAGCTTGTTATTATATGTTATTTTGTAAAGAAATGAACATATTTCATAAAATTTCACAAAATGTCACAAAATTACCTGTTTTTTTGTAAAATCTAAAAAAAAAGTTTTTTGCAAACTGGTAGCCCTTCATAATATACAATTTAAAATATTTCCCTCGGATTTAAATTGAGATCTGATCACCCCACACACGAGACAGATTTATACAAACGCAATGTGGAAGAATATAGAAAAGCATGCCTATCTTGCCTGTACTGACTTCGATTTCTGAAAATAGTATACTTTTGGTTCAGTCTATGATGTATACATAGATACATGTATATGCATATATACAAAAATGTTTTCATACAGTTTTATGAACAAAGTGTAATATACAAATGGATAAAAAAAATAAAAAAATTATTTTAAAATTTGTAAAAATATTTAAAAATTTAACTGAATGAATGAGAAAAAAAAATATCTATATACGAGTAAACACGAATATGTAATGTACGTATGGATATTTATAATTTTTGTATTATGAATACATATATATATATGTATGTATGTATATATATATTTTTTTTTCTATTAAAATACAAAAAAATAAGAATTAAAAAAATATCCTTGAAAAATTTTATATTTTTATGTAACATAAAATGTTTATAATACAAAAATATGTATTATGTAAGTATATGCAAATTATTTTTTGTCTAATGTGCAAAATAAACACATATGATAATTATACATACAATAGATATATGTACGTAATGTAATGTAATGTAATACATCTGTAGATTTGTTACACATATGCATAAATGTGTATATGTATTTTCATTTTATATAATTTTATTAATATACAATATATGTATTAAGTACTTATATTTAAAATCAGAATATACATATATTTTATTTATGACATACATATGTACTTATCTAAGTATTTTTTTTTTATTGTAATATTTTATTTCAAATATTACATATTATAAATATTATGTAAACATAAATATTTTTTTTTTAATATATACTTGATTCGAAAATAATACATATACAGGGTACTTCTTCTCTAAATGCCACTAGATAACCATATTATTCAGACTATTTTGTAAAAAAAAAAAAAAACATGCTAGAAAATTTTTTTAGCTATTTTCGATGACAGAGCATTTCGAGGGCATAGAGGGTGTTGAAAATTTTTAGTTTCTTAACAAGACCATCTAAGACTAAAATGATATGTAACTTTTTGTACCTAAGTACATCCTACGCCGCAAAATTCAATGTTCTAAATAATAATAGGAAACATAAATCACCTTTCTTTTGATATACATACATATATGTATATATATATATAACTACATGTTATTAAGAATTCGGTTCTAAATAAAATAAACATTCTTATGTCAAAATTAATAATGAATTTTTTTAAAAAATTGAAATATAAATTAGTTTCCTTAAAATAAGAAAAAAAGAGGCAAAAATGTCCTCTTTCAAACAAAAAAAAACCAATATCGATTGTATGATTTATTATCGTTAATCGTTATAATCTGGTACGCTGGCTGATGCTCATTCAAAGCTGCATGTAAACTTTGAGAATTGTTATGTTATGTTTTGATACATAAATATGTTCTCTCTTATTTAATGATAGGCTGACGCTTCGAAGAAGGTTACTGCTTTCTCTAATTTGTCCGCATGCATTGCAAATTCTCCTCCTCCAACAAGTCCTCAATGCTGTCAGGAGAGGAACTCTATTTATACATATAAAATATATTTTAAATATCTCCATTCGAAAAAAAAATCTGTGTGAAATTAGGCGATCTTAATGCTTTGTTTCCAATACAACGTGAAATTGAAGAGAGCTTTTGATGAAATTGAAAGCTGTTCCAAATGTAACGTGAACAAAACGTGAATTATTGAGTACATTTAGATAAATTTTCATACATCATTGAAAGCTCTTTATGTAATATGAAATTGAAATTAGGAATAGAACCTAATTTCACGTTACTCCGAAAAATTTCACGTTCAGGAGAAAAGAGAAGAAGTCATATAATTTAATGTGCTACAAAGAGGGAAAAAATTGGATTTCAATTTCACTTTGTATTGGAAATGAAGCATAAAGCGCAAACGTTTGCTCGATAGAAAATGTTTCTAGTACATCTTCTTTTTTTATTAAATATTGTCTAAAGAATATCGTTGTATACCTATAGTGGCACTTATGTAAAGAAACATCCTGTAATAATGTACATACATTTAAACAAGTATAAAAATATAAATTAAATGGATACTTAAATATGTATAGGTATGTATTTTATTTATATATATTACATATATAAAATACATATAAATATACATATATGTACATATATACATTTGTAAATTTATATATGAACATACGTGTACAATACAAATATATTCCTTACATTCCTATATATCCTTACGAACGTAATAAATGAAATATTTGCATTGATATTAAATATACAAATATTTGTATGTATGTATGTATGTATGTATGCATGTATGTACATATATGTAGATATTTATATATTACTCTCATATATTTATATAAAATCATAAAAATACACATACATACACATATACATAATAACATATAAAATTGTTGTTCATATACATTAAGTATATATGTTATGTACATATATAGATAGAATGAACATTTTTCATCATCAATAGGAACGAGACGCTGGAATATGTACATACGTACATACAACATTGTAACCCACTTTTTCTTGAATATTCTAAAAATAGAATCGTATTGTCGCATAAGACCGATCGATATTTTTGTCGACGATGCTATTTTTAGCAAAAACGTCGTTTCACGTCTCTGATTCCTATAAAATTTAACAAAAATGTATAGCTACATATATGTGTATAGTAAGTATGTACTATACTTGTATGTTATATACTCGCACATTTATGTATAATATGTATACGTATAAATAAAATGTACGAAAATTAAAAACAGAAAAAAAAAATGCTGAAATCCTTAAAGCTGAAGATAGCATATGTATAGGATAGAATACATATTATCGAATATATATGAAATGTTGAAAAAGGATAGTCGTTTAATGGACCAAAAATGATTAAAGGAATAAAAATAATAAAAAACAAAAATATGGTAGTGGTATGAAGGGTAAAGATAATAGTAAAATTATATGATAAAGGAAAAATTAAAAAAAAATTTTTTTTATAACCATACAAATATTTATACATTATTTATAAAAAAAAAAAAAAATGAATGTATAAATATACATATATATTTATACAGTGGAACCTCTGTAAGTTGAAATTTAAGTTAAATGCAAATAAATTCGAGTTATAAAGTTTTTGATTTACAGATGTTTAATTATATGTATATGCCTCAAAGATTTTATTTTTTGTTAATTAGCGCACTCATTTTAAAATATTTGAATTTTCTATTACAAAAATATATTGATGTATTGAAGATGTGAGAATGTGATATTGATGTGTAAATCATAACAAAAGGCAAGACACTAACTAAATTTTTTAAATACTTAATTTAGAAAACGAAAGAAAATTATAACAACAAAATGAAGCAAATATCCAAAATATGAAACAATTAAAAATACATCTCGGGAACAAATATTGAATTGACTATAGTCTTATCTTTTCCTCGAATTACAGAGGCTATTTTTATTCTCAAACTTCTTGAAGAAGAGATAATAAAATAAAGCATTGATTTTTTCGAGATAAAGATGTTAAATGCATTTTCTTCAAATTATAGAGGGAAAAAATGTATACTGAAATCGCTTAAAAAGAATAATAATTGGTAGTTTTGAATAACAGAGATGATATAAATTCGGGTTATGATGAAGGTTTTTGAACGTGAAGAGAAGAGAACGATGATATTTTTCGAATTAAAGTGAAATTCAACTTGAAGAGAGGTTCAAGTTATTAAGGTTCTGTTCTACTGTAACATATTTATTTATATGAATACACAATAACTTTAAATTTATTATACATTATATATCATTATATAATACATATTATAATACTTGTATATATTATGTAATATCATATGGTATATATATAAATATATAGAATAAAGATTTGTGAGGTCATACTGAAAATAAAAGGATATATCTTGTACAATGGGTACAACACTACTGGACATATGAGCAAAAATATATATACATATTTATGTATAATCTATATACATAATATGTACATATATGCTATGAACTTATGTGTTTATATATGTATTTAAAATCATATGCATTCATATAAAAACACAATAATATATAAAGTTCTATTCAAAATGAAAGTAAATAGGTAATATCTCTTATAAAAAGCAAAATATTGTGGTATAGAATCATACATAATAGAGAGAAAAAAAATATTTTTAATTACATATGCATATACATACAAGCATATTTACATATGTAATGTATGCATCATGTTCATGTATATATTCATATTATTGTAAATGCATGTAATTCTGATAGTAACAAAAAAAACTATGAATCGCATAATATACAACTGTAATTTTAAAAATTATTATTCGATGTATATATGTGTAAATATATATATATACGAAAGTAATATATTATATATGAATGTTTAGATATATGTATGTATGTATGTGTAGATTAACATCAAAGAAATATTGAATAATAGAAAGAAATGAAAAGTAAAAAAATATTTAAAAGATATATATATGTAGAATATAATTATGTAAATATATAAATGCTCTTCAAATTTATATACATATACATTATGTATGTGTATGCAATTATACATGTATATTATATAAATGTATAGAATGTAAATATCGCATTTATATATACATATACATATATACATATTATATTTGTAAATATGTAATTTTAATAGTAAGTTTTGTATAAAGTATAAGTATTTTATAGAAGATGATTGTATGAATATGAATTGATGTTTGATGTTTTTAAAAATATACATATACATACGTACATAAAGTATTTTATGGGTTCACATTACACTATAACCGACATAATAACAGTCAACCAATTCATATATAACTAAACACTTTGGATAAAAGAAAATAATTTTAAAAGATAAAAACTAAAAATTATAATAATAATAATGAATATGAACATTACACATTATATACATTACATAATGTATATACACGAATGTAACCGATTAGTTTACCTAAATATACGATATACGATACAAGTAAACATAAACTAAAATGAAAAGCAAAAAATAAGTATGTAAAAGAAAAGTATGTATATGTAAAATGTGTGTCAGTATAAATTAATGAGAATATAAGTTACAATTATTGTATTGTGTGTAAGTATATGTACACATATGCATGCATGACTTTGAAGGTACATACATATATGTATAGTATGTATGTATAGAATTTATTCAAATCATTTTGAAGGACATATGTATATTTGAAACATTATGTATGTACTTGTGTATAGTATGAAATAAAATAATGTGTAATATTCGAACTAAGTATATTAAGTATATTTACTAAATGCAGTAAACTCTCGTTAAGACGAATTCTCATCATCATCATCATGTTGGCACTACATTCCATGAAGAACCATCGTCTCTTGCAGAAGCCGCCGCCACTCAGCTCTATCGTTCGCTGTCTGTTTCCAATTCTTCAACTTTAGTCTTCGTAGATCGTCTGTCACATTATCCCATCAACGTTTCCTTGATCTTCCTTTAGGTCTTTTTCCTTCTGGTCTACTCTCCCAGGCCTATCTTTCAAGACGAATTCTCAGGAAGCAAAATTTTTTTTCATCTTAACCGATTGTTCGTAATAACGAGCACTCGTTCAATATATTGTCTTCTTTTTTAACTACACAGTATAAATGTAATAAAAATTTACTTCTTTAATTTATTTTTAATTATTCCTATACACATAGGTATTCTCATAGTACATACATATTTGCATTTTTACATTAACTCTTGTATATACGATTTTTTTTTTTTTTTGCAATAATAAGATTCATAAAATTTTTATTGACCCAGGACAGACTTTTTGTTGTTCAAAAATACTATGACTACAGACAGTAAGGTTTTGGAACGAGTCTCTGGACGTGGACAAGTATTATTGCAGCTAGAATACCTCAATTTTAAATTCCAAATAACATTTCAAAAGTTTTTTTTTTTTTGAATAAGTATAGTTAGAACGTTGTTTGTCTCAACGAAAATAAATCCGTAAAAAGTCATTCATAAGTTTGTAATAGACAAATTCGTAATAAAGAGCTTGAAGGTCCATAATGTAATTTTTTCGAGACCATAAAATGAATTCGTATTATTCGGCAATTCGTCTTACATGAGTATATCTTAACAAGAGTTTCCTGTATGTATGCATATATGAAAATAAAAATGTTAGTATCTATGCCTACATCTACAATATGTATTAAGTACTTTTATGTATTATTTTCATTAAAAGAATTCCCACATATTTGTATACACATATTTATATACATGGGGATGTATACGTATATATTATACATACCCGAATGATGAAAATTAATTAATATCATTTCACTGATTCTTATTTTAAAAATTACCTTCAATTTTCAGTGGAAAATATTTGCAAGAAAAAAAAAAGGAAAAACAAGAATTGTAAAAACAAACGAATTGAAATTGCAAAATAAAATATTTTCAAAATAAAAAACTTACAAATATATACAATGTGTATATAATAACGGCGACAACTGAAAATATACGTACACACGTTAATTCATTTATATTTTATGTATATAATGTACTATACTAGCTAGAGAATATTTACGTCATACATAAAGTGTATGTGAGTTCAATATAAAGTTCAATGACGGTCGGTATGTATACGTAGTATGGTGTAAAATTTTTTCACTTGATTTTTAGTTATTTTTCTTTTATTTTTGTTTTGGTTTAGTTTTTTAGTTTTTGTTTCAATTTATTTTTCTCCTTTTATTCGTCCAATTATATATTGTTTTTTTTTTCTTTTTTTGGAAAATCATTTCTGTTTCGAAAACTTCTAAATGAAAATAAATATGACTATATGCGTGCATTTATGCATGTATTATGTGTGTAAACGTCATTAATTAAAAATCGTATATTTGTACATACATATGCATGTACGTATCTGTATATGCACATATTATTTACATGTGCATTTGTATTTAAAAACATATTTGCACACAAAACATAAAAACAAACTTTTTTTTCTATATTTAAACATTTTATCTAAAAAATTATTTTTTCAATTTTTCGGGTAATTATTAAAATTCGACCGCTTAACCGCTATAGAGGGCATTGAATATTTTTCGTACTTTCTCTACGAAACAACCCATAACAACTATACGGTGTACTACCTAGAAGAAAGTAAACTAAGAGAAATCTGTATAAAATTCCCCACTCTCTATAATGACACCTAACATGCTTCTCTACACCCTTCATTTCAAGAGTTATTGTGTTTCAAAGCAAGAATTTAGTGATTTTTTGGCTTTCTTTTCAGAGAAAATACAGGCTAGGCTGTAGAAGTACAAAAACAGCACCCACTAAATTAATTTCTAACTACATCAGCAGAAAATCTAAGATACTGCTTCATTTTTGTCCTGTACAGTGTAAAGGTCTATCTCTACAAAATATGCATACATTGCCCTCATATGATGAAAACTCCTCGACAAAGCCTCAATTTAAATTCCATTGAAAGTTTTTGATCATTTTTAGAAAATGAAATTTGGCAGACGCGCTTCAATTATAAATGGTTTCTTTTGTTTTCATAAGAAGAATATTGGTCAAAATTTCTTTTAACTCGTTCTAAAATATTCAAACTGCGCACACTATATATTCGTTTCGTATTGAATATTTATAAATATTTTCTATATACAAATTTATTAAATGATATGAGTATAAATATGTACATACATTGACATAAGAATATAAGTATATACAGATGTACATGATACTTATGTACATTTTATACTGTATTCCTACATCATAATATTATTCAAATGAATATACACACATACATATTTATATTATATACTTACATTTACATACATATGCATATATACTATTGTATATGATGATGAAAGTATGTAAATTAATCATCAAAAAGAAATTTGAAAATTTTTGATTTTGAAACTCATTTGCTTGCAAAAATTTATTTATTTATACAATAATTCTTAATTTTTTTTTTTTTAATAAACATTATATTTTATGTGTATGTGTATGAAATGAAAATTTATATCTTTATAGATACTCACTCAAATAAATGAATTTTAAAGATAAAATGATATATTATGTAACTTTTAATGAACAAAAGGGAGAAAATATGGATACAGGAATGAAATCAAAGATAATAGAAAAAAATGCTGACTACATATTTGAATATCGTATTAATATTTTTGTTTCAAAATTATACTTGAATACGTATCTTATATACTTACTTATGTATATTTTTATATGAATTCGGGATATGCGTATATATTATGTACTTTTATTTTATATAAATACATGAACATACACTCTGTCTAATTTAGTTTCAAATCATATAATGTAATCATAAATACATACATACATTGACCCATATCAACTTTCTTGGTAGAACCCACAGTTGCATTTTTTTCCATAACTCGAAAACTCGATTTTCAATCTGGACAGGTAGGCTACACCTTCCTGTCTGGGTTCTAGATCAGCACACAGACACTCACTGCGCTTCCGAAAGGAAGTCGCACATTCTTTTAAATATCAGTTCCGGTGGGGTTGTGGAACCGTCGTAGTTCCTGCCACCATTAAGTGGTGGTCGGTGTTATGATGTGGCCGTGACCCCTCTCGAATTTTCCTAGATAATATTAAATTGGATCCCTTCTTCCAAGGGATCACATTCTATTTTATTAATTTAGACAAGTAATATAAGTTAAGTCCCACAGCGGCCATCGGTCTAGGTGCGTGGAGCCGTAATAACTATGCTTCCTCTGTAAGAGGGTACATGGGGTTTGTGTGGCTACGCATCCACTCAGATTGCCACTAAGACTTAGTTAAGTCATTTCTAGGTAAAAATTCTTGCCTAACAAAATTTTGAATTGTTATTCCATAAATAGTCCTAAGTACTAGATTAATATTAGATAAGTCCCCCTGAGGGGCACTAGTGTGGGTGAGTGGAGCCGTTCTCCTCTTCTCTCCTTCCTCAGAAGTAAACAAGGAGAAATCAAGGACAATCACTTTTTGTTAAATTTTTATTTATTGTTTCATATTTGAATAAAAGGATATGAACTTTTCTGCATCATAAAAACACACTTCCCTCGCATATTATGTACACTCATCTTGTATTAAATAAATAAATACGAGGATATAATTTATATGCGTACATTACTAATATACTATACTGAATAATATACATACACATATGCATGCAATTGCATACATAAATGAAAAGTAATACACCTATGTAAATAGTATTACTTAATAATCGTATCTACATAAGTATGTACATGGTCATGGTGTAATGTATGTACGTCATTTTATAGATATTAAGAATAGTGTCGCTGCAGATAAATAATTATACTTATTCTCCTAATTTGATAGCTTATTCTATCCATATTACATAATACAATATATTCATTTATTCTATATGCAGTTATAGCAGAAGTATATATGTTATTTATAGGTTATATGTAGTAGTATAAAAGCATAGAAGTGAGTATATAGGATGATCAGGATCACACACACCAAACAATAATCATATATAGAATATTGTCATAACGAAATGTGTATTATATATACATTTATATACGTATGACATTATGGTAAATTCATTTTTATTTTTGTATCTTCATATTTATATTTTTTTTTTATTTTGCTCCTTTTTCAACATATGTATGATGACATGTGCGTAGGCGTATACAATGTATGTGTATTTATAGTTTATCGGTTTTTTTTTTTCTCACTTTTTTATCTCTAATTTAATGTTTACGTCTCCATGTCACTGACTTAGTACATACATATATAGTTTCTTAATTTTTATTAAAATAAGTTTATTCCGTATTTTCTCTATCTGTTGTAAGTATTTTGTATATCGCGCACATACACACATATGTACCTACATCTAAATATAGTCAGTTTAGTTTGGAAATAATGATCTTGAATTTTCTCTTTACTGCAAAAAATAGAAAAATAGAAGGAAAAAAAAGACAAAATCCGAAGAAGAAATCTTAGTAGTTAAGAATGAATGCATACATTATAATAATATCAAAAGACAAAAGGAATAAAATGAAAAAAAATAAAAAAACAAAATGAAAGTGTTCATCACAATAATATGTTTTTTTCTTTATTTTTGTTGAACAACAATATTATTTTCTGTTTCCTATACTCCTATACATACACTATACACTTTATCCACAAAAAAAAAAAAAGTTAAATTTCGCTAGCCTGTGTTACTATGATTATTGTTTATTTATAATAATTCCTGTAATGATTCATTAACGTAAATATTGAATATAAATCATTGAATTTAATTACAATACGAGTACATATTTATGTATATATATTTTATTGAAAAATCGAATGAACGAGATAATTGTATAATTAAGTAAATATGAATTTGTTAAAATCAAAAAACATAATCAAAAAATACAATAGGATTCAATAATTAAAATGAATATGAGAATAGATATTCGAATATATAGTCAATAATATTATTTTGTTAACATATATAAATACATATATGTATATTATATGTATGTATAAATATTGGTTGTCTGAAAAGTTTCTAATCTCAACATGAAAATGACGTTTCTTGTCGAACTCATTTCAGTAGGTACGACGATGATATGTGCCTTACAAGATGAATGTAAAAATGAAAGCCATTTTAGGTTTTTAATTTTTTTTTTGACACTTATTTACGTTACTAAATATTAAATATTAGTATTTTTGTCAAAATGGAAAAAACAAAAACGAATACTTTCTCCATAATTCAGCGATTGCCATTGAGAAAATTCATTAATTCACATTTGAATTATTAATGATTAATCATTCACCGTATTTACCAAATCTGACCTCTGACACTTTTTCCTGTTTCGTAGACTTACAGTTTGGCTCGGAAGGCAGAAATTTTACAAAATGAAGAGGTCACCGTATACAAACATATTTTGCAAAGCAAGATGAAAACTGTTTTTTAGAGGGATTAAAGGAATGGAAGAAGCAACGTTTGGAAAAGTATATTAGACTTAAGAGGAGATAATATTGATAAAATAAAATATAATTTTAGTGAAAAAAAAAAAAAAAATACTTGTTTCTGTTTTAGAGCAGAAACTTTTCAGACAACTCTCGTATATGTATGTTTCGTATAATTCATTCCATTAATATTCATTTTAATACATTATAAATATTGTTGGCATCTTATATGAATTCTACTATATATAATAAGCTATATCTAACACAATTTTTATTATTATTTTTTGTTTTATTCTTTAAATATAAATTTTTCTCAATTTTTTTTATTTAATATATAATATATTGTTTAAATATATTTTCTGTTTTGATTTATTGTATTTTTAGCCAAGCTTGATGGAGTTAAAACATATATGCGTATGCGTCGTGTGCCAAATCATCTGCAGGTTAAGGTCATTAAATGGTTTGATTACCTGTGGCTGACACAAAAATGCTCTGATGAAGAAAGAGCGGTATCTTGTCTTCCTGATAAATTAAAGGTACATATTATATGTATATGTACTTATATAGGTATTATGTATAATGAAATTACAAACTTATACTTTCTATAATATGTTTTATTCTATATATAAATATATATATATATGTATGTATATGTATGAAAACCAAGAAAGTATGAAAATTAAAAATAATTTAAAAATAATTTTTATCATTATTTTTTTATTTTCATTATTCTTATATTATTATTTTTATAATATATGTACTTATTTTTTGTTTTCTTCCCCATATAGGCTGAAATAGCTATTAACGTCCATTTAGATACACTTAAGCGGGTTGAAATATTTCAAAATACTGAAGCTGGCTTCTTATGTGAATTGGTGCTACGATTAAGACCTGTTTTATTTTCACCCGGCGATTATATTTGTCGTAAAGGTACAAACAAATTTTTAATAACAATAATTATGCTCATATACATATTGTTAATAATTATGCTCATATACGCATGCATAAATATTTAATAATAGAAATATAATGATTCATTTCAATATAAATTGAAATATTTAATATTTTTTTTTTATTTTCGATTTTTTTTTTTTTTTTTTTTTTTGCTGTTTAACCATAAAATTTTGATAAAAAAAAAACTATTTAGGTGAAGTTGGTAAGGAAATGTATATAGTGAATCGTGGTCGATTACAAGTGGTTGCCGATAATGGTAAAACGGTAATGGCATCATTAAAAGCTGGCTCATATTTTGGTGAAATAAGTATATTAAATATGGGAACAGCAGGTAAAGAACTTGGTAAATATCTATAATCAAACCAGGCGAAACAATATTTTTTTTTTTTTTTAAATTTATTTCAATACAAAATACAAAACAAAAAAAAATAAAATAAAAACAACAATATTTATATTATGAATATATTTACATTATATATTTTTAAATACAATATAAAACAACAAACAATATTTATGATATAATTATCATGATGTTTAAAAAAAAATATTAAAAAAAAAAAAACATTGGGATTTACATTTAAAAAGAAATTATAAAATGTATTTATTTTATTATTATATGTAATTATAAGTTATTTATTTTTTTTTCATTTTATATATTTTATAATATATAACTATATCATTTATATATATATATATATGTATATATCTGTATACACAAAAAGTAATATGTATTAGAGCTTGGCCCAAATCACTTGTCATATTCATATATATATGTTTGCATGCACAGAAGAAAATAACTTACACTTGTACAAAATTTATACATGAAGAATTAATAGACAAAACATGTTTGTGTACATTAAATTTTCGATTGAAAATTTCCAATAGAAAATATAGATGGTGTATAACATTTTTCTTAAGATTAAAATTTTCTATCTTAAGCATCATTGGGATGAAGTAGGTGTTGGTGGTAGAAAGTCTCTAATAGGGATTAGTGGAGAAGAAGTTTAGCTAAGGCCAGGGCCGTGAATAGGCTGTAGCACCATATAAAAGAAAAAAGATATTAAGCATATAGTATACAAACGAAACGATATGTAAGCAAACTTTTCGAAATTTGAAAACGTACATGACAGTACACAAATTTGAAAACTTATTTTCTACATCATTTAAAGTTAAAATTTATTTGTGAAAGATTTTATTTTATAATACGAGTATATTAACGAATATAATTTATTAAGATCAATTTTAACTGATATTTGAGCGTGAATATTGTCAACATCAATCCAGACAGCCAAACAAGTCTGCAGATTTCAAATATATCTATAACAACACAACACTATAAAAATTTTTCATTTTGTCGAATGACAATAAGATTATACAGATGATGTACAAACATCGAAATTTCAACTTCTGAAGTTGACGTATCTCTCCGTATGTAATATATATCGTATCCGAATACAAAAATTTTACAACCACACATATACATAGGTACATAGAAACATAAACGAAACTTGTCAACTGATTTGGGCCACACTGTACTTTATAAACCTAATATACTTATTATATATACCTATTAATACAAATATATATTTTTATACTTATACATATGTATATGGATATATATATATATATATATATATATATATTTTTTTCAAATTTATTGTGTAATGTCCTTAGATTTAGTATACTATTAATATAGAAATATGTATGCAAAACGATTTTTTAAAAATTCATATCTATATGTATAAATTTTAATTGGAAATTATTAAAAATTTTATTAGTATATGTAAAATCATAAAATATTTAAAAATAAAATAAAAAAATAAATAAATAAAATTTTGAAGAAAATCATAAATAATAATAATGAGAATATATAATAATAAATTGTTAGTAAATAAATAAATACTATTATCAAATTTTAAATTTAATCCTATATATTATTATACTTGTATATATATGTATGTTGCATATAAGGTATATCCTCCATTTATATAAATACTGTTTTATTTATAATATATTCTCGAATATTGAAATGTTTTATAGAAATTATATACATATGTACAATATACATATATAGTATAGTATAGTATATTTTATTTTTATATATGTAAATATATATACCCTATTTATTGTATTTATTTATTTGTATAATTTATTTATTTATTTATTTATTTTTCTTTATGGCTGCATAATCCCTTTTAAAAAAAACAAAACTATAATCAATGCGTATACTATACACTTCTTATATACATACATACTTATAATATTACATAATCTATAGATATCAAATTTATATTTATTTATTCAATTTTTTATAATTATAACAAAATAAAAAAAATAGAATAATTGTTATAATATAAATATAGTATAACACAGACAATGTATATGTATTGATCTATATGAAAATATTTTAATCATATTTATATACATATACATATATACAAATTATATTACACAAATTAAATTATACATACATATATATAGTGACAGTCATTTATATAAGTGACTTCAAAAACTAAGTTCACGATTTGGAGCAGAATAAAAATAAATGAACATTTGTCGGGAACATATGAATATTTAATTGTAACTTTGATATGTTATTCCTTGACTTGTAGGCACATCATTTTGATCATTATAACAATTATGCATGTCATAGTATTTTAATATACTAAAATAGCCATGTGTTTTTTTTTTACCCCAGCTTAATAGTAGATTTCGAGATATCTGCTATCTTGTGCACCAATTATCTCCGAAGTTACTTAAACCATTTCAATAAAATTTGAAACATAGATACTTTGATAGGAATTGTGGTGCTTAACAGAGAGCTTTTTTAAAAAAAAAAAAAATGTCACTGATTGACCAATTTCTTTGAAATTTTGAATATAGGTAGCCTGAAGGATATTATAGTGCTTGAATATAGCACATTTTTGATTTAAGGTCCTGAAATTAAGTTATAGTTCTTAAAAAAGGAGAGGGTTTTTTTTTGAAAAATCATTTAACTTTGACTTCTATTTTCATACATTAAATTTTCATATTTCTATATGATTGTGGTATCAAAATAAAATTTGGACATTTCTGAAGGAGTTTACAAAAAAAAAGTATAAAACTCTTTGTTATATTTCATTTTTATTAAGAAAATAAAAATATGTTCTTTTTCATCAAAATATTCAAAAATTCATTTTTATAGCACCCAAAAGGTATGCAAAGTCATTTTTTAAAATTTTTATATGTAAAATCGTTGTTGTTATTTTCAAATATTTACAAAGTCGAAACCTACTCTTAACCTAAAAAATGCTAGATCGGCATTCGAAGATTTTACTGAGCCAACCGAGCAGGAATGAAAAATTTTTCTTCAGTTGGATTGGATGTAAATAATTGAGCTGAAAGAAAAAGAACAGAATTTAAAATTTTTTGAATAATGTGATTTACAATTTTGATTGTTTTTCACATGTATACTTGGATAAATTTGTTTTTTAAGTTGAAAGTTTAACTTTTTCGAATTTACAATGGGTCTTATTATTATAGTGTCGATAATAACCATTAACGACAAAATTAATACGAGACAAGACGAAACAATTTAATAACACTTTAAGCCAAAGTGATATGAAATTTAATATAACCAATATAACTCAATTTATGAAAAACTAAAAACAGTATTTCATATAAATTTGAACAAAATTTGTATTAATATACTGGCAAAAAATTTGAGTAAATTAGATTTTTTAAATAACTATGAAAAAAATTTTAAAATGATTTTACTGTTGTAAAAATACAAATTAGGATAAGAGTTCGATGGCTGTTTATAGAAGCTTTCACCAAGATCCCAAAAAACAATAACAATTAATCATAATTGGAATGATCAAATGCGTCACAAAGACGTATAAATCATGAACAATTATTTAAGTCACTGTATACGTAAACGTACTATATGTATATTTTAAATATTAAAATTTTATTTTACACTTTATTTTATTCTTAGTTAAAAATATACTTTTTCCTGTTCAAACTACACAATTTCCAATACAAAACAATCATTGTTCAAGTCATTCCCAACAATGTTCAAATCAAATTCAACACCCACCTTCAATGTCAAATATTAATAGAATTTTGTTTGAATTTGATTTGATTTGAACACTGTTGATATTGACATAAAAAATATTGAGTTTGAGTTTGATTTGAAGATTGTTAAGAATGACTTGAACAATGATTATTTTGTATTAGAAATTGCGTATTTTGACCCGGAAAAAGTCTATATACATACTATATATCTACATATTATGTCAATGAAAAAATTTTTTGTAAATGATATACATATATAATTTATTTGAAATAATAAATTCATTAAACAAAACTACACATTATATACATATATACATACTCGTAATACATACATAATGTAGTTTGATCCATACAAAAATTACAAAATACAAAATACAAAAAATAATTAAAATAAATATTAAAAATTTAAAAAAATTACTTTATAATTTAGTTTTGATATAAAATAATGAAAATTCATTAAATCTAAAATTAATAATACACACTTGAATTTGATTTACAAATAAAAAATAAATAAAAAAATAAAATAAAATAATTTAAAATCAATAATGTTGTAATGTATCCTCAAATAATGTTTATATTATATAACTTAATATGTATTTGATAATAATATAATACATTAACTTATATAAATATTTATGTGCAAACTGTTGTGCTTTTTTGTTTGTATATATCCATCCTTGAATTGCTTTATATTATCATTTATTACTTCTTATATTCACATGATGTATATGTAAATGAATATTATTACCCATGTTCTGGATTCCGCAAAAAATTGAAAGTGGAATACAAATTCAATTCCACGCAGAATGAAAATTTGTGTTCTGCATTCCATGTGCGGGATTATGGAGTTCGCAAAATTAATTTTTCATTTAAATTCATCTGACGTAATTTGTACATAAAAAGTGTCAAATTTTTTTATTTTTATTTTAGTTAGCCTCTTTCTTCAAGTGTCAAAATTTATATTAAAATTGTTAAATTTGAAATGAAATATATGTATAACAAAAAAAAAAAAAAAAAAAATTCAAATCATACTTGATTTCAATATAAATTAATTTTTTCCACTTACAAAAAATTTGATGGAATTAAATTCACTAAAAATGAGTGGAAGTGGAATGCATAACTTTCGCAAGTGGAATTTTTTTAAAAAGTGGAATACAGAACATGGGTGTATGAAAAAAAAAAAAAAAAAAACAATAAAAACAATAATGTAACATATATATTTATTTACATATAAATAATTTAATCTTTTTTTTTTTTTGTTTTTTATTAATTTTCTTATTTTTAAAATTGAATGAAATTAATTTATTATATATAACAATACAGGTATATTTTATTAATTTTTTTTTAATTCATTTATTTCATATCCAATAATAATATTTTATATATACATATACGCAAATAAATTATAATATGATATGCCTGATTTATTTACATACATACATACATTATATGAAACAATATTCTATTAAAATTAAATTAAATTGAATGCATATATGTAATAATAAAATATACATATTTAATTCGAGCTTTAAATTTGTTTGTTTTATTTTTAAATATTTTTCTCTTTCTATTATATTAATTTTTTTATTTTGTTTTTTTTTGTTTTTCTATTTTATTAAAAATTATTTTTTTTTTGCCTTTTTGGTTTTTGTATTATATTTTGGTTTTTTTTTTTTTTGTAATTAAATTTACCTAAAATTGCAATATAAATGCTTCGGTGAATTTTCATCATATTGATTTTTGTCCATAGCAAAATATATTTTTATTCAAAAGGAATATTTTTTCCATCAATTTATGTTTTTTTTGTGGTTATCTAGGTTTTTTTGACATATCGAAAAAATAATTTACACGCTCAGATACATACATACATATGTATTCTATTTTTCATTCTTTTTTTTTTTTTGTTTTTTAGTTGGCTTGTTACCCTTCTTATGGCGTATATAGCATTATAGTTTTTTAAGCAAAAAAAAAAAAAAAATTCACATACATAAATATACACATTAATTTCAATTTTATACCTATGTACATATTACAATGCATATAGTACGTATGTATGTATATTTATGAACATATACTATGTAAGTAGATGTAAATGTACTATAGATTTATTGCTTTTGTATTATTTATACGCAGATATATATGTGTATATTAGTTTATATACCCTTTTTTATCTACATATATATAAAAATACTTACCAATACACATACATATTATGGTAATACATTTTCGTAGCTAAGTATAATCCGATTTCTTTTTTTTTTTCTCTCTATGTTTTTGTTTCTTTCAATCGAATCTGAAATGTTTGCAAAATTTTCAATTATACATGGGAAAATAATTGATTTTTTTTTTTGTGTTTTTTCACTTTAATAATTAAATAAATATTTTCTACGAAAACAAAAAAAATAAAAAAAAAATAACAAAACAATGAAATGAAGCATGTTTTTAAAAGATAATGATTGTATAAATTAAAAAAATTACAAACACAAAAAAAAAAAATTGTCAAAATATTTTAATCCAAGAATAGTATTTGTTTTATTTTTAAACATGAATTTTTATATTTTCAATAACCCTTTTTCAAAATAAATTATTATTGATTTCTATATTGAAAAATTATTTAAATTTTATTATCGAACACATAAATTATTTTTGTTATTTTCGTACTGTACAACTGCATGCCTGCGTGTATTATTGTTTCGTTATTCTGTACAATTTTTGAATAAATTTTTTTTTTTTTTTCATTTTTCATTTCGTTTCGTTCCCCTCTAAATATGTATGAAATTTTTTAATTTGCACAGAAACTTCACTTATTTAAATAACTGTTCTGAACTAATTAATATGCATAATGAACATGAGCCTATGTATTTATACTCGTTTGACAACCCCCTCTCTCCGAACAAAGTCAAATTTTTCGTAATATTCCTATACCAGAAGTATATCAGGCCAGAAATACATGGATCGCCTCTCGTACATATATTCTAATTTTGAACTATTTGTTAGTGAAATAAGGCCGACTCGATCTTATTTCACTTTGAATGAGTGAAATATCGTCAACTTTGAGTTTTCGACATTATTTCACTTTCAAAGTGTTAACCTTATTTCTGTGGGCTTTAATTCATAGTGCCTGTAAAGCATGTAGTATCAAGGCAGAAAGTCGTAAGTATACAATCTCAGATACGAACGACCAGTTTACATTAGGATAACCCAGATTTAGCCAGATACGACTTTTCAATTTGAAAAATGTAAAATTTTCTATCAGATACAATATTTAAAGTGGCAAAAAAAGTTCATTTACAGCTTTCTAACTTACAGAATAGAGGCATTATTGGTCTAACATAAAGATTTTACATTTAGGTATAACTCATATTTCGTAATTTTGTAGATATACGACCTTCTGCCTAAGGACGGCAGCATAGGTATTAAGCTGAACTTGCAAGGTGTTATTGGGTGGAGTGAATAAAAACTGAGTATGAGTGTTCACTCAACTTTTTTGAGGGAACACTCAGTTTGGTGTGAATAAAAAATTAGTTTCGTTAAATTTAACGAAGCACTCCACTCAAACTTTTTGACAGCAGAGTGAACACTCCATTTTGATGTGAATAAAATTATTTTTTGTGAGTGAGCACTCAGTAAAATTTGAGTGTGCTGTTTAGTTCCCTCAAATCTTGAAATTCATTTCGCGTTTGAATTCTTTCGTGTACGTTTGCGTTTGAAAAAATTACAGCTCAAGAAATATAATTTTTAACAATGGAAAATGAAAGTGAAATATCCGATAGGTTTGAAGAAATGATAGATGAGGTGAAAGGCAACAAAAAAAAGTTCAGTATCGAGGAAATACTCATCGCCATGCAAATGTGGTTTTAATATTTCAATATGAGTGCAATCTAGAGCACCAATCACACTTGGAAATTTATATTTTGATTGCCACTCTTTTTTTGCCTCCATTATTTCCTCAAGCGATGCTGGAAATTTTATCCAATCATCTGCTTTTGCACATATAGCATATAGCACGGCATATTTCCCACTCAATTTTTGATACTGATGTTCTATGCACACCAATGTCTTCACCAACTCCAGCTTGAAAACCCGGGTCACCAACACTTCTCAAAAATATCTTCATTCTTTCTACTTTTGGAATCGCATCACCACGAGTTTCTTCGGAATCATTTGATAAAAAGTAATTACTTAGCCACTTCACATTTTCATATTCAAAGCGGTACAATGATTTAAAGTTCACCTGTTTCATCAAAACGCCGAAGATTATAATGTTTTGTTTTTCGCGGTTGAATATTTATAAACAATTCAATTTTTTTAAACTAATTCTTATACTTAATTTTCTCAAAGAATACGATTGTTTTTCTTTTTCTTGTAGCAAGTGACAAGTGGAACTGACATTTCCAATCTTCAATTTTGAAATTTTGATTGAGTGAGTTAACCGTGATTGAGTGAATTTTTATTCACACCAATTGAAGTACCTCACTCTTAACGATTCACTCCACTCAACAAAGTTTACTTGGAGTACTCACTCGATTTTTATTCACTCCACCCATTATCTATGTTAATAAGTAATTTTAGAAGGCATATATAGTAGTTTGAAAAGAGAAAAATTAAAGTTAAAATGAACAAAGAAAAATTAATTCCATTTCAACTGAGTGTACATGTATTGCACGAGTGTACTACATGTTATAAAATATAATTCAGCCTGTAGGATAATCCGATAATTAAATCAAATACACTGAACAGTTAATAAATGGTTTTAAGCTAAGCATTTAGTCCATTCAAAATACGATACGCACATCATAAATCGTTATAATTATTATAAAATTTAAATAAAAAAAAAAAATATTAATTTACTTGTGTCTATCCAAAATGTGTTTACTGTGTCTATATGCATAAATTCATATAAGTACTTATATAGGTACATACTAAGTATTTACTATTACATTACATTATATATACCTTATGTATATATCATAAACACATTATAAATATACATGTACAAATTAAAATCTATACGCTCAATTACATTACACACATTTACGACTGAATAAACATATACATATGCATATGTAGTTAGAAAATTAATTTGAATAATAAATTATCATGCATATTATGTATGTGTAAATACATATGTAAATACATAGTTATGATTATAATTTTGTTATATCCTTAGGCGACAAATACTACTCATAAAAAAAGAGTATCATACTCATATATTTCTTTGTGAAAACACATTTTTATTTCTGATCATTGATTTTGAATTCATAAAATTTGATTATTTGCGAAAATCAAAAATACACGTTTTAATTTTATTATATACATACTCGTATATCATTTTAAAGGAAATTTTTAAAAAGCAATATAAATTTTATGAAAATTTAATTTGAAAATTTAAAAGTATGTAAGTACATACATATATTGATTTTAAATTTAAAAATTTTTTTGAAATTTTTAAAAAATTAGATTCAATTCAAAGTACAAAAAATTCAAAGAAATTACGCAATTAATGAAAAAAATAATATAAAAATTTAAAAATTTCTGAATTCAATTTTTTTATAATTATTTTTTTTTTATTTTCTTTTGTTTTTTTTTTCATTTTAATCACATTTATTAATTTGAAAATGAAGACAACAAAAATCACAACAGAATGCACATAAATTTTCTACATTATACACACAAAAACCAATATTAAATAATTCTAAAAAAAAAAAAAAAAAAAAAAAGAACAAAAAACAAATTGTACACGCTACATAATAATATTATATCGTCAATTAATTGAAAATAAAAAAGGAAGAAAAAATACAAATTAATACAAAATGCATAAAAATGAAACGTATAAGAAAAATTTATATTATATGTATCTACTTATATATAGTATCTACTCCGACATACATATTTACTCATGAGAACTAATTACTTAATTTGAAAAAATTATTTTTATATTTTTTAACATTTGAAGTTCAAATTTTTAATTTTACAAAAAAAAAAAAAAAAAAAAAAAATCTTTATTTTATCTCGTAGTAGAGTTTTAAAATAAAAATTAATTGTGTCTTTTAATATTTTATTTTATATAGGATATATTTACATACACACACAAATACAAATAATATGTGACAGGTATACAATATTTATATAATATTTTTAAATTTTTTTATCTAAATTTCAATAATACGATTATAAATTATATATATGTATATATATACTAGGTTATAGGTACATTATGTACATACGTGAATGAGTCATCTTTATATTATATACTTACATAAATATGTATGTCGTTATGATATTTACATTTTTGTTCCAGCTAAATTTTTATAAAATTTTAAACGTTTTTATAAATAAAAGAAAAAATTACTCCATAATAAGTAATTATGTGTAAGAGTGAAAGAGTAAAATATGTACATATATGTTTTTCATTCAGTGATGAAGTACACGAAAAATAATAAAACTTTGGCTTTTGATTCTCCTAATACCATTCTAATCAATTTTATTAATTTCAAAATCGATAAATATCATATATGTATGTATGTAGAGGATTATGTTGTTATATTCATAACATTTTTCAATCGATTGCCTCATTGCGAAAATGTGATCTATTGCTTGAAGTTGCTCAGTCAAAGCTACCAAGAAATTGAAAAAGTGGACGATTTTTGTGTTTTATTTCTTGGAAGATAATCCAGGAATTCCCAACGCAAATTATCATTTGGAAAACTTTTTTACATCACTTTCCCGAATTTCTGTCAGGATCATAAAGTGAGCAAACTGATCTGAAAGATCCACTACTGCTACAACCTATATATCTTATGTGTTGTAAAACGCCATAGCCTCAGAGCACTGGACGTCTATGCGCGTTCTCCGTTTTTCTTAGTTCTCTGTAAACATCTATTATTATCAAAGTGACAATTTGATAACAATATCACTTCTTTAGTGTCTTCGTGAATATGTAACCTCTTGGTAATTTATTGTTTTCAAAATTTTGTAATTTCTTTCTGTTCTTGATGACTGTGCCCACTAAGCCGAAGTCCAAAGTTTTCTCTAAATCAACAGAAATGAAAAAAAACGATCGCAAAAAATGATGATTGAAGGTTCACGATTTTGTTGAGCACAACTTTCTTACTAGTCATTTCCCGAGTGTGTCTTCCACAAGCACAACTTGCTCAATCTCCCTTCCCGAATAAAATGCTGATGAAATCATATTATGTGTATCCAGTTATTGAATCACATCTTTCTCAGATCTTTTTATGCTTTGCTTGATGGGTTTTCATTGGTATGTACTGCTTCAAAGTAGATATCTGCCTTTGAATTTAGTCACTGCCTCATCGATTTTTGAAGATTTATGTCAAACAAGAAACCATTTACTCGATGTAGTACGTTTTACCAGCACAAACAAGCTTATCGGGTTCATTGAAATATAATTTCAATGATAACATGAGGAATATCTATCTCGTCCCATCGAAAATTTTATTGCTGAATGGTATGGATTCTATGACTAGTATATATATGTAGATATATGAATATGAGGCAATCGATTGTACGATATTACTAAATAAACTCCGATGACAAACATTATTTCATATAAATCGATAGTTTGTATATAGTCGACTTTGGCGTTCGAGCAGATAATGATGACGGAAAATTTCTGCTGTTATTGTACATTATACATGTGTATTCAAAATATTAATTCCCTTGTTATATATTACGATCAGCAATCATGGATTGTTTCTTTTCATTTTACATAATTTTGTAAATTTGTCTTCTTTTTTCTATGCATTTTTACATGTTACACGTTTTGTATTAGTTTGAAGAACTTTCAATTTTAGTTTCATTGTTTTCTTAGATTATAAACTAGATCTACGTTCATCATCAAGTTTGTTTCCAAGTATTTACTTTACAGAACAGCTTTAGAGATAGATTTTTCAATTTTCTTCCATTATTTCATTATCACCCGCGTTCTGTATTCCACTTGCCAAAGTGGAATTGGGTATTCTACATTCCACTTCCACTCATTTTTAGTGAATTTAATTCTCTCAAAAATTTTTTTGAGTGGAAAAAATTAATTTATATTGAAATCAAGTATGATTTGAATTTTTTTTTTTTGTTATACATATATTTCATTTCAAATTTAACAACTTTAATATAAATTTTGATACTTGAAGAAAGGCTAACTAAAATAAAAATAAAAAAATTTGACACTTTTTATATACAAATTATTTCAAATGATTTCGAAATTTATTTTCGAACTCCATAATTCCACGTGGTATGCGGAACATCAATTTTCATTCTGCGTGGAATTGAATTCGTATTCCACTTTCATTTTTTACGGAATCCAGAACATGAGTGTATATTTCAATTTCGTCATTTCCATTATTTCTTTTTTTCGGTTTCTGCATTAATGAGATCTTTATTTTCATGTTGACAATAATAATATCTTTATATTTAGTGGCTATAATTTGTACGCTCAAAACGAGAAAATTTAGCTGAATAAAATGTGAGTATCATAACGACATTAAAATTTAAAATATTATTCTTTTGTAATGCTGAATAAACACAAACAAAAAATTCTTTTTAATAATTTCATTCTAACAAAATAATAAATATTGTTTTTTAATCAATATTTAATTTTTTTAACAAAATATTTTCAGAAAATATACTTACATATAATACATATTATTCAAAATAATAATAATAATAATAATAATAATAAAAAATTGTAAATTAATATAAATAAAAAATCTATCTGGTAATATAAAATTAAATTAAATTAAATTAAAAACAAAAAAAAAAGAAGAAATAAATAAAATTATATAAAAATAAAAAATAAAACAAGATAATTAAAATAAATATATATTATTTATAAAATAAATTATTTTCTAGGTATAAAACTATATTACATTATATATAGTTTATACATTTATATATATACTCGTATATACATGTATTGTTTTGCCTGGCATGATTATAAATGTTTCCTTTATATTCAAGCATAAACATTGATTTTATATTTTATTTTATTTTTTCTATAATTTTTTATTTATTACTATATATTTTAATTCTAATAGTTAATTATTTTTATAAATGTTAATAACCATACATTACCTATATACATTCACTTATTATAATTTTATATTTTCATTTTTATTCACTTTCATTGATTTATTTTTATATTTATTGATTTTAAATTATTCTCCAAAATATTAAATTGATACACCATTATAAGATGCGAGTGTGAGTTTAGATGGTATTCACAATTGAGAGTAGTACTTAGATTATCGTATGTTATCATATATACATACATAATTTTCCCCTGTTGCTAGCATGAGATTAAAAATACAACCTAATAATCTTAATCTTACTCTGATATAATAATATCGACTGGACTTTAAAAGGATGCTGCTAAGTATATAGAATTTCTTTAAGAAACTATGAAAAACTATAATGTGAATCGTATATATAGATAATCTTGGCTAAATTGTAAATGTATATTTATATAAAATTGAAAATTATATACCTATACTATAATGCTTCATTCACAATGTAACGCTAAGTGAAAGTGAAATTTCATGAAAAAGCATACTGTTCAAAATACAAAGCTAAGTTAATTTTGAAATTCGAAAATTTTACATTAAAATTTTGTTTAAATTGACATTTGAAATTCAAATTTTCAAATTCTCAACTGAATTTCTCCATTTTTAAGTGGGAATTTAAAGGAATTTTAGGGAAATTCTTGCATTTTTTGTATGTTTCCATCTGTTGGTCAATTTCCTAACTACATTTTTGTAATTAAATTTATAGATTTTGTTAAGTGAAATTGAAATTAGGAATAGAACCTAATTTCACTTTATATTGGCAATTTCAATTTCAATTAGAGAGTGACGCAGACATATAATGTCGTGTAAGAAAATAAGGAACAAAAGACATATAAATTTCACTTTCACTTAGCGTTACACTGTGAATGTTCCTTAATACACATATTATAATATTATAATTTTATTTAAACACTAAAAACAAATTGCATTAGATAAAATTTTTTATTTTATAAAAATTTTCTAATCATCAAACAAAAAATATATACATATAATATGTATATAATGTTTTGATAAATTTCAATAATTTGGCAAATACAAAATAACATTTAGCTTAGCTAAATACACATATTTTTAAACATCATTTTCATAAATGCAAAATTTAAACATAAAAATAATTTCAAACAACATATATGTAATTGGTATAACAAATGAATGAATGCTAAAAAAAAAATTGAAAATGTATGGCGAATTTTTGGTAAATGTTCACAAAATAACTCCATCTCCGGAGAAAATGGAGGGAATAAAAAATTTCATGACGCTCACCACTCGTAAAAAATGTTATACAGTTTCATAAAAATTGAGTGTTATGAATAGAATAGTACAGAAATTGGATGCGTTCAGTTCCACGCAGCGATGTAAAATTTTCCATCGCTGCGATAATTTCACTTACTGAACGACTTCGCTGCATAGTCGCTACTTTGCAGCGATGAAAATATTTTGCAGCTGGAAAAAAGTTCGTTTTAAAATTTATCGTAAACAAATTTTGATATGTTTGAAAGATGAATTTTAATGGTTGAAAAGTTAATACATACCTTAATTATTAGTAAGGTGTATAATTTTTTATTATGAGAGTGATGAAATTACTTTTCATTTTGATGGTTTTAAAATGCTAATAATTCCAGATTTCTCAGGAATTTAGGTAGCAAAAAATTAAAAACAATTTCATTGCATTATTATCAACTTACTTACTTACTATCAACTGTTCACAGCGGATTACACTGTAAATAGTTCAGTAAATTGTACATAGCGATTATCTAAACATCACTGCATTTTCATCGCTGACTTGCATCGCTGCAATGAACTGAACGCACCTATTGTTTGAGTATTTGATAATATTTATATTTATATGTATAGATGATGATTATGCACATGTATACATTAATCATCCTCGTCGAGCAGATACATATAGCTCTCATATAGCATTGAAAAATATTCTTAAATTCGATCGCAGAACTCGTATTCCCATTAAAACAAATACTTAATAACGTAAAATGGCCAATAATCGTTCGAGCTGCTATACTCGTATATTTAGGAATTGTATTTCGTATAGATACCACCACACGAGTTGCAGGTTTTGATTGTATAAGCACTACTTTCAGAATCTACAAAATTAACTAAATAATTATTTGTAAAATTATTGAGTACCACATTATGCTCTTCAATAATCCGGTATATATAAAAGAAAATCTTTATTGAATCTTTCGATTCACGAGATCCTAGCACTCTTTTAACATCTATCAGAAAATATATTATGTAAACATTTTTTTTTGTAAATATTTATCAAATTTTTAATTGATGATAGCCATCGCAATAATTGTGTTCGAGGTTATACACATTATATACATATGTATTGTACATATTTAATATCGAAATATGTATGTGATTTTTTTTATTTCTTATTACATATTTCCATCTGTGTCCTTTTTAGACTTGAATATAAATAACAGTAAACTTCATATTTGATATATAACTTAAGCCATTGACAGACATCTAGTATCGATAGCATGGTATGAATACCATGTTAGGAACAATACTAGCATAGTGACAGACATGTAATCTAGTATAAACCTAGTATCATTTGACATATTTTGTGAATTTTGTTGTGGTGTCATATAGAAGAATTATATTTGCATTATATTACTTTCAACTTAATGCCTACTATGCTTACTAATTACTTTCAACTTGATGTTAAAACTAATGTAAAAACTAATTTCTATAATTTCCGCAGCATTAAAATGGCACCACGTTCAGTAAATTTTGTGAATCATGTTGGTTTCAATAATACGTTTATACCAGCTAGTTTTCCTGGTATAAAGCTAGTATAGGGTGACAGACATGTAGTATTAGCCAATACCATGGTATCGATATCACATTTATACTAGATGTTTGTCTAGGGCTTTATAGACTGCTAAAGTATTAGAATTAATCCTATATAAATTTACAAAACTTACAGCAACATTTTTGCACTTTAAAATTTAAAACTATGAAAAAAATATTTATTATTTTCACATTATTATTTTTTTTTTCTTATTCAATCCTACATCCTATATTCATTAAAATATAGGTATGTAATTTTGAAAAACAAAAATAAATTAAATGCTTCAATTACTTGTTCTGATGATTTACAATACCCATACATATACCATAAACCAAGAAGAAGCCCAATACAATTATATGCGCATACCCATAGTATATATACGTAATCAAAAGAAAGTGAAGTAAATCAATTCAAAATAATATTTTTATTCGTTTTATGATAAATTTTTGATGTTTCATTCATTTTCTTTTAGAATGTCTTTACTTTATTTATATACGAGTATTTTCTGTATGTACAATATAATAAATATAAAAGCATGTATAGTATAAGAAATAAGATTTTATGGATGTTATGCCTTCAAAAATCTATAGTTTAAGAGTGACACAATTTATGTGTTGTATATTCGATTTGTTTGTTCAGTTTACTTCTTTTTTTTTTTTTTTTTTGAAATTCAATTAAAAAATTGAAAAGAAAAATTTTAATTTAACTGAAATGCTTTTTTATGTATATACTCATAATATCTACAATTACATATAACATATGTATGTACATATGTACTATGCATAAAATAATGAGGGTATTCATATAACGTTTGTTTCGGTTTATATGTGCCTTTTACTGCATTAAATGAATACACTATCAATATAAAAATTTTACAAATATGTAATATAAATTTGAGAAATGTCGGCAAAAATATTTTCATATAATGTTTATACTATATATGATATACTTATATACATACATATAATACCAATAAACGAGGTTTGATCAAAAAATAAAGGTAATTTTTAAATGTTGTGGGCTATATGTAAATCTGAATTTCAAAAAAATATTTTTTTCTGCAAAAGTTTTCAAAGCGATCATAAAAATGACGATCATCCAAGATGAACAGCCACAAAACCCACCACACCCCTCCCCCCACCCTTTATCGACAAATCACAAGAATATCGAAAAAATTAGACAAATAATTATATGGACAATATCCGAAACACTATATCAGAGAGATTATGATAATATTGTCGGAAATACTATATCTGGAAGTTATAAGTCGTTTAAAGCAATCTGATGAAAATTACCAAAATTATGTCAAATCGATTTGTTTGTGAAAATTCGCACTATGATAATTCATTTGCTCACACATCAGTGTTTGTTCGTGGATATTATTTGACCAAAAAAATAGCATCGTTATAAAATGTTTCAGCCACGCACCGTATTTACCGCACGAACATGATCCCCTGCGAATTTTTTTCTATATATTCCTGAGGAGACAAAAGAGAACCAAACCATCTGAAGAGATTCAACCATTGATGACATATAAAAACAGAATCCACTATAAAGGAACTGAAAAACTACACCAAAATTTGAGTTACAAAAGTATTTCCAAAATTTGTATAAGAAACGTGTTATATTTGCAAAGGGGAATTACCTTGAAAGAAACTAAATTGATATTGATGATGAGTTTTTAAGAAACAACAACAAAAAACAAAAAAAAACAAATTACCGTTATATATATATTTTTTTTTTTATCAGACCTCGTAATATCAGACCTTTGGATATACACATATGTACATTATGTACTGTATATTTATAAATGTAAAAATGTCACATATTATGTATATTTTTACTACCATACACAGATATATCCTTATTTGTTCTGTGCTACTACATAGCTATTCATTATACAAAAATAAAAACAATAAAAAATTTTTTAATTTAATAAGAACAAAAACATTAAAGCAAATTGGAAACAAATTATTATTCGATTTAATTATCCATGAAATTACAAAAAAAAAAAACATCCTTTATTGTGTTTTTATACAATTTTCTTTTTCTTTTTGTTTTTTGTGTTTTTTGTGTTTTTTTTTTTTTTGTTTTTTGTTTTCATTTTACGATATCAAAGTACAAACCAAACAACAGCATGTACTTTAGTTATACATTATCCACATTTATAAATAATGTCTGTGCGTGTGTATTGCTATATCTATAAAGTAACATTAAACACAATAATAAAAAAATAATACATACATAATAATAATAATAACGTAATTTATTTAAATTAAAACATTAAAACTAATTCAAAATCTAAAATCTAATAACAGAATGTATAATTAGTTGAGATGTTGTTTATTTTTATTTGTTTTAATTTTATTTTTTTTTTCTTGTTTTTTTTTTGTTTTTGTTTTTTTTTCCAGATGATCCTTCTGTCTGTGTTCCATTAATTAACTTATTAAAAAAAAAACACACACATACATACACACAATCTAAAAATAATTAATATATAGCTTAAATATAAATTTCCTTCATATATACGTTTTCTTATATGTATGTTTTCAACAAAATCATTTTGTATGATGATGTTATAGTGTCTTTTCATTTTCATTTTCATTTTTTTTTTTTTTGTGTTTATTTTGTCGATTTTTTTGGGAATGTATACATACATATATCTTATTTATAAATATAACGTTTACATTTATATAACTTACATAAGTCTGCAGCACCACCTTTATGTCATGCCAAATTGTTTGTCATTACTTTTCTTGTTTTCATTTTACCATTTTACTTGATTTCAATGAAAAATAAAAATGAATAAATAAAAATATTCTTCTTTCTTTCTTATTTCTTTTTTTTTTAAAAACAATACAATTTTTCTCATTTTTATCTCTCTTTATCTCTCTCTCTATATCTCTCTCTTTTTATACTTTTAACGTGTTTGTTGTTATCAATTTATTTTTCTTACGTTCTTTCTGTCATTCATTTATTTTAAACATTTTGTTTTTTCTCTCATTATATTATAAATGTAGTACATGTATTCATTCGTATTCATTATTATTATTATTATTATTATTGTAATTTCAAAAAACACACACATACAAAAAATACCAAATTTTCATTTATATATTTTGCATAATTTCTTAATTTGTTCTTTCATCTTCTTTACATCATCATTTTGAGCATTCATTAATTAGATTTAACGATTTGTTTGTTTGTTCGTTTTCTTTTCATTTTCTCAAAAAAAAAAAAAAAAATAAATAAATAAAAATAAAAATAAAATAATATTTTTTGTTCCTTTTTATGTTTTACAAAGTTCGAAAATAATATTTACATATTACATACATTTTAAATTAATTATAACTTAGATATATATATGTATAATAACAAAAAGGACATTTTAATATAATAAAATTTTTCTTTTTGTTTTTCTTTTCTGCCTACACTTTTTGGTTTACCTTATTTCATTTTTCTTCGACGTTCATTCTTCATTATCAACATTTATGATGAATTTTCGAAATAATAAATAAATAAATAAAACATAAAATAATAATAATAATGATGATAATGAAAATCAATTGAAAATTTAAATAAATAAATATACATACTGTATATGCTTGTATGTATGTTACTACGTACTTATATCGTATATGAAACAAAATTGAAACAAAACAAAAAACAAAAACAAAACAAAAAAAAAATTCAAAAAATAAAAAATATATATAGGAAATCGAAGAACAGCGAGCGTTAGATCAGTTGGATATAGTGATTTATTTGTACTTAGTAAAAAAGACATGTGGGACGTATTAAAAGAGTATCCAGCTGCGAGAGTAAGACTTGAATCGATAGCTGTTAAACGTTTGGAAAAATATAAAAAAGCACCGTTAGAAAAAGGTAATTTTTTTTATTTATGCAGTTTGTTTTGTTTGTATGTTTTATTTGTTTATTTGCCTTTATTGTTTTTGTATATAGATTGATTATTATTATAAATGTCTGCTTTTTCAATTTACCATTTATGTACATATACGCATATGTATAATGTTTCGTTTTTATTATGTTTTCCATAAATGTCAACAGTTTACTCACTCAATATTCTTTAATATTTTTGTTTTTATTTATTAACATTTGTTTTTTTCTTTTTTTTTTTTTTAATTAAAAATTTCATTCAAATACACACATTCATTTCATACTTTGAAACAAAATATGCAAAAGTAAACATTTTTTTTTTTTTAATAACTAATTATAATATGGAATTACAAAAAAAAAATAAAAATAAAAAATAACGAAAATAATAACGATAGTGAGTTCAGGAAAGGTGATTGTCACCAATCAATCAAACCAATCAATTTGTGTATTCGAATGAACATATGATGATTTTCACAAACATGCAAAATGAAAATAATGTAATAATCGCATAAATTTTCAATGTCGCTGATTATATTTTTGTTACTGCGATTAAAGATTAAAACGCAATATGTACACGTATGTACTTACATTAAATTTTATGCTCGAATTATTTATTATTGAAAAGTGACAATATAATTTATCCCTACTAGGACACAATTCGATGAAGTAATCGATGAGTTCATGATTAGCCCTTCGATGAAAATCATCATGAAATTTGTTCTAGGATTGGGAAAAAACTCACTGATATACCTTCACACAGATAGGGTATGTGAAAGAAGTAAATAACGAGTATATCGATGAGTTTTCAATGAGAATTCGATGAATAAACTGATGATTACATCGATGAGTTTTCGTGTTTTCAATTCATTAGTGCAATCATCAGGTACACACTGATGAATGTATCAGTGATCATATTGATGAGTTTTAGTTTAGTTCATCAGTACAATCATTAGAAATGTATTTAGTTGGGTAGGGTAGGGTATCAGTATAAATGTATTTATAATTTATCATTTTTTTCGTCATTTATCGCGAACTTCATCAAGAGAATCATCGAAACTCTCATCGATTAATTCATCACAACACTCACCTAGAAAATATCGGCATTGATGCATGTAGTCATCAGAAACTTCATTAGGATATTCGATATTCATCGAGAAGCTCATCGTAACGGTCATCGAAATAAAAAAAAAAAAAGGAAAAAAGGAAGTTTTTTACTACTACATTTGTAAAAACATAATATGCTTTTGCATAATCATGGGTGCTATTGAAATTGAATTTTTAAAGATTTTGATAGAAAAGAATACAATTTTATTTACCTACTACATATGCTGTTATGACACTGGATTAATTTTGTTCTAAATTTCATTCTTAAAATTATCGAATTGCGTAACATGGATAGCATGATAAATGAAAGAGATGCATAAAGTTTTCGAAAATTATTTCGAAGCCTATTTTGATAATTTCATAAAAAAAAAAAAAAAAACTTTTAAGAAATATCGGAATTTTGACAATTTTTACAAGGACAACGAAATAAGGACATTTTTTAAAAACCACAAATTTTTTCAAAGTATCTGAAGTATTTGAAATCTGTTGAGTAAATTCGAAGACATGAGTTGCAAAAGAAAACATAATATTTTGTGATACCTACCATTAAAGATAAAACTTTAATGATTTTTGATACTAACATTTTTCTGAGCTGATTACGTTAATATAGTGACATCAATTATGCATTTTATTTGAACAATATTAGATATTTTTACTGTATTGATGTAAAGTACGTCTTGATGTAAAATTGATGTAAAATTGTCAAAAAGAGTTTATTGGAAAGAGAGAGCATTTTACAAAAAATTTGGAGATATTACTTAAAAAGACTTTTGACGACCACTGTAAAATTTAGGAAAATTTGCAATTTAACATTTTGATGAATTATGTCCAGTTAAGTGTTTATTGTAAAAATCGTAGTTTTTATTCTTTTGTTAGAATTACTTATATTAATCTATAAGCATGTGATTAATGTAAAGTTCACTTGATAATATGTACGTTAAAATTTATAAAAGAAAATTAAGTATATATTGAGTATTACAAAAATTAATTCAATAAAATGATGGTTTGAAAAATTTTGTAATAATATTCAGAACAATTCAATATTTTTTATTAATATTTCCTTAAAATACGGAAATTCATTATAATATTTTATTATTTATTTTGTTCTATATCTGAGTATTATTCAATTAAGCCTGAATGTGTATCACACGATGATAAAAAAAAACTTAATTATAAAAATGAATAACATTAGGTATATCAGTAATTAATGAGAAAAATACAAAACTTGAATTACATCATGTCCTTTATATTCGGAATTATTAATACTTTCTATCTATCTAATATTTGTATATAAACAATTCACTGCCATCCACCGTGTATTATGTACATATACCCAGCGTAGATACATTTAATTAAATGGCATATAGTACGACGAATGACTACGTGTGTACGTGCTTTTACAATAGTATATGCGACTAAGTATATATCCTAATCCACATACAAATACAAGTGTTATTCTGTAAGTGAATCAAAAACAAATAAAATGAAAAATTCAATTATTCAATGCAGCCCAGCAACTATACAACAACATCCAATGCAAAAGTAATTTAAAAAAAAAAAAAATGGTATGGTTTCACACAAGTATTCGTGATCTTATTCATATGATTTTGGGTGATGGTGTTGGTGGTGGTGCGATGATAATGAGAAGAAGAAATCTCTCGATTATTTTTGTATATACTTAAGTATAAATACAATCTGTAAGAATGTAAAATTAGAAAAAAAGAAAAAAATAAATTTTTGTGCATTCGATTTTCATTTTTATTTTATTGTCAATTTATTTGTTGTTTTTGTTTTATTTATTTATTTATTTATTTTTTTTTTTTGATTTTTTTTTTTTTTTTTGTCAAATTATCCTTCCCACCCACTTATTTATTGCACACATATATTTTCTAATCCAAACAAATCTAGTAAAATACTTTAATTCAGTTGCAATGGGACGTTCACAATCTACACCTGGCTTAGTAGAAAGTGAAGGACGAACAGCATTAGAAGATATGTGGCTACCGCCAGCTTCAATTACAGCAGCAGCATCTCATTCAATTACATATAATCAGCAAACCACATATAGGTACATATTTTACATATGTATAATTATTATATAATATTGTAAATTTTATATAGTATAATGTATATGTTGTATACATATTTATAGTCGGGCACCTAGTCCTAGATCACAACAAACATTAGCAGAACGTCCAAGAACTGCTGATTCCCCAGGCTCTCTGAGTCCAAGTGTACATAGTTCAGATGATAGACCAAGAAGTCGTGCCACATCACATCAATCAAGACCACAATCTCAACCAAGTCGAGCTGGTATGAAATATATATGTATATTTTCTCTCTCTCTCAATCTCTCTCTTTCTCTGTATTTTTAATATATTACACTACATATATATGTACCTATATAGGTACACCGTGTATATGCACCGAATGTATGTGTAAAATATTTAAAAAAAAAAAAAAAAAAAAAAAATTTAAAAATTATTTATTTTATAATATGTTTTTGCTCTTTAGATATGATTTTAGAAATTTTTTTTTATTTTTTTTTTTTTTCTTTTAAATTGTATAGGTCCTTGCGGTTCAATATCACATTTAGAATCATGTGGTGGTGGTGCAACACCATTATTAGGATCACATGAAGCCTTAGAAGATGAAATAAAAAGATTACGTGAACGTTTGCATACAGTCGAATCTGAAAATCAGGCATTAAATACAAAATTATCACAACAGCAATGGGAATTAGAAAATCGTTTAGCTGAAATTGAAATGCAAATATGTGGAGCATCATCAGCATCTAGTATTGATCCAGAACATGATACAGATGAATTAGAAAGGAATCGTGAAAGTATCATATAACACGGGAGCGAGCTGCCCAAACCGATTGATTTAATATATGTATCGTGTATATCATGACATAAAATAACAATCGGATATCGACCATTATATAGCATTATAATAATTAATTATATACAAGTATATGTATGTATATAGTATCATTATAATAATTTTCTAGTGAAAACGAAAAAAAAAAAACAAAAAACAAAGAAAAATAACAAAAAAAATATTTAAAAAAAAAAAAAAAATAAAAAATAAAAATAAAAAAACAAATTCGAAAACGATATAAAACAATAACTATAGTTTACTTACATTACTTTAAATGAAATGTCATTCTTTATATATGTACATAATATACATTTATATATACATATGTATACATGTAAAGTGTATTATATAGTAGAGTTATTTTATATTATAATGTACTATATACATATAAAAATCATTTTCTTTGCTTATATAACGGCCGATTCACTAAAAAAAAAGGGCAGCTACATGAAGAAAATATAATATTACTAATGTAGGTATAATATTGTCAAGAAACCAATTTGAAAAAATGAATAAAAAAAAAAATTTATAAATGAAAAAATTAAAATATTAAAAGGATCAACAAAATATACATATATGTTTATGGATTTATATATCTTTTTCTCAATAATTTTTTCTACATATAAAAACTATATACAACATAGTACATAAAATACAAGTATGTAAGTATATGTATATATAACATATACTGCGAAAGTATAAACATACTACGAGTATGTATGTATATGTTATATTGTTCATCTACCTTGTATAAATTAATATAGATACATATAATTCATAATAAATTTTATAAGGATACCAAAAACGAAAAAATAATAAAACAAAAAAAAAAAAAAATAAACACACGAAATTATACTCGTAAATTATAAAATGTATATACATACACATAATTATGTATATATAAATTTTATTATTGTGTAAAAAGAAATATATGCAATATATAATACATAATATATAAATGATGCGGGTATATATACGTATACAGTCGCTATGTACGTTTACATATATTATGTATTTACATACAATTCTGAAATATAAATTTTAAAAACAGATTAATAGAAAATTAATTACATATACGCATATATTATGTACATGCATACATACATACATGAAATTATTATTGTTTTTTAATCATATTTTTTTAATAATAAAAAATTTTTTATTTTTTATTTTATGTTCACATTCCTTTTTTATTCATATACAAATATTACTATGCGTCTATCCAAATTTGCAGTGAATTAAGAAATAAGAAGCATATGTACATATATAGTCCGAAGAAGAAACACCAGGAAATTCTTTGTTTAAATATCTTATGCTTCTGAAGGAGTTTGGTTAATAATAATATGTGTATATATCCAAATTGCATCGCACGCACTGTACATCATTATATTGTATATCATAATATATAACATTTTCAATTTAAATTAAACTTTTTCCAACTTAAATTAAACTTTGTTCATTTTAAATTAAACTCTGTCCATTTTAAATTAAACTCTGTCCATTTTATGCTATTTCGATGGGATTGAGCATTGCAGAATATGGTGGCAAGTACTCCAACCGAGCTCTCGAAGAAATTAGCTCTCTATTTTCAGAAGTTTTATGGATTCTGACATTATCCAGAATAATCAATGTATCACTCACATTTTCAATCTTTTTCAACTGTAATTAAAAATTGACAAAGTTTAATTTAAAATGTACAAAGTTTAATTTAACTTGTACAAAGTTTTATTTAACTTGTACAAAGATTAATTTAAGTTGGAAAAAGTTGAATTTAAATTTAAAATCTTATGCTTCTGAAGGAGTTTAATTAATAATAATATGTGTATATATCCAAATTGCATCGCACGCACTGTACATCATTATATTGTATATCATATATAGCATTTTCAATTTAAATTAAACTTTTTCCAACTTAAATTAAACTTTGTTCATTTTAAATTAAACTTTGTCCATTTTATGTCTTTTCGATGGGATTGAGCATTGCAGAATATGGTGGCAAGTACTCCAACCGAGCTCTCAATGAAATTAACTCTATATTTTCATGTGTTTCATGGATTATGGCATTATTCATAATAATCCATGTATCACTCACATTTTCAATCTTTTTCAAGTGTAATTAAAAATTGACAACGTTTAATTTAACTTGGACAAAGTTCAGTTTAATTTGGACAAAGTTTTATTTAAGTTGAAAAAAGTTGAATTTAAATTGAAAATGTTATATAAATAATTGTTCAATAATTCCTTTCATAATAATTTTCTAGAATGTTTATACCATATTGAATGTTTCGTACATTTATGAGAAAAATATTATCTTGAATTATGAGAAATATAATATTTGCGTTCTTAAAAGTCATATTAAAACAAAACATAATAAAATTCTTAGTTCGTGTCAAATTAAATATAAATTTCAGATGTAAAATTTAAACATAATTTTATTAACAAAAATCAAATCTAAATGTCGATAGAAATGATTTTTTTTTGTTTTTTTTTTCATAAATCAAATCATGACACACACTGTGACAAGCACTGTGACAAACACTGTGACACTCATGTTTTATGTAAAGTCATCACAACATTATGTATATAACTCAAATCATACAGAGAATGTGAACGTAGCTTTACTATAGTGTACGTAGTGTAATGTATGATATAAATCAATAAATAAATAAATAATGGATGAATCCAATAAAACTTAAATTATTATAAATTAAAAAAAAAAAAAAATCAACAAAAATAATGATATTTAATAAAAAAGAAAAATTAATGTAGATTATGAAGAAAATTTTTGTACATTTCATATTTTAATCAAATTGAAAAGAACATTTTTTTTTTGTTTTTTCTGCAAAAAATATTTCAATTTTTTTCAAATCGAAAATCAATCAAACTTAACCCCTTAACCCCAAAATTATACTTAGGTAGAATTTCTAGGGTAGATAGAATTGTCTAATATATGTATACATAAATACACACACATTAATATACATCCATATATATGTACATAAAATATTATATGTATATATTCGCGTAAATAAAATGATACAAAACTGATTGTAGAAAAATATTTACTGTGACTCCAAAAAGTGAACACCCAATAATAATTATTTTACACAATTAAGAAAAAGTACCCAACCAAAAAAAAAAAAAAAAAAAAATTAAATTCAGAAATTATTTTTACGTTTTATACATATTTCTTCAAAAGTATACAATTAAAACATAAAAACAAAAATTTTTATATTGTTTTCTATAAAGAAATAATTCGATAACTAACAAAAATAAATAGTAATGGTTTCTTATTTTTATTTAAATTTTGTAAAACATTTTGCGTAGAAGAAAATTATCATTTCTGTTGCATAATAGTTTTCATTTAGCTAACAGAGTAACAATTTAAATTAATTTGGAAAGATGATTGATAAACGTAAATAAACAACAACAGCAGAAAGAAAAGTAAATACATTACCATACTATATTGTTTCTTAATTTTGTAAAATAAATTATTAACGAACATTCACTTTTTTGAGACACTGTAAATATATTATGAATGAAATATTTATAATGAAATCATTTTCTATTTATATTCATTACGTATGTATGTAATATAAAAATGCGTTTGATATATTGTGAACATACTTATTTATATTTAAGCAAATAATCGTAATAACAAAAAAAAAAAACAACACAAAAAGGAAATAATGAAAACATATAAATAAAATGTAATTAAAGTGATTATATAATTTATTAGTATATATTGAATTGTTATAAAATATATTATATAAATGTAGGTATGTACATATAAAAATTATAATATGTAATAAGTAATAACAATAAATGTAATGATAATAATGATAATTATTGTATGTATATACTTATATAATATATAATAAATTCGATAAAAAAATAAAACAAAAGAAAATTATTATATTGATTTAAAAAAAAAAAAAAAAAAAAATCATATTTACTTATACTAACACATGTATATATATGAAGTATTATACAAACACAAAGTATAAAAATAAACTAAAAATTACATTTAAAAGAGAAACGAAAATAATACATACTTACTTCAAACCAAAGAGAAAAAACCATTCAATACTACATGTATGGTATGTATGTATAAACGTTAGGGGCTTGAATAGCTCGATGATTGTGGTGTCGGTCTTGTGATCTTGAGATCACGGTTCGAATCCCAACCAGCGCACTACTCTTGCCCAAGTCGATCATTAATTTTTCCCATCAGCAATGTACACCAGTAACTGATTACTGATAATAAACTGGATGATATATCTGACATAAATTACTGATCGGCGGTGCCATAATGGACTCAGTATCCGCGTGCACTTAATATATAATATATACATTGTATGTATATATGTATATTTGAGAAAAAAAAATGTATAAACGTTCACATATTTATAGAAAATATTTAAAATTTAAAAATTTATACAAATAAATAAATAAATATAATACAGGGTGTTTCAGTTCAACGGTAAAAAAATGTTACAGTAGATAGGCCTCGTCGAGACAAACAAGAAATCTCAACCGTTTAGCCGCTAGAGAGCGTCAAAGTTTTTCTTCTCTTGTTTTACTAAACACCCTGTATTTTCGTTATTTTATATGCTAGCTCAAAAAGTATATCATCATGCGATAGGAGACCCCTTGCAACTTTTCAGTTTATTATAGTTTTTCAGTTTTGAAGTTTCATAGTTCTGTTAATATGAACGACCGAGATCTCAAATAATTTTTTTTTTTTTTTTGTAAGTATAATTCACCTTTATTACCTTTTCACGTGTATGTCTGTGCATTTGTAAAATGCAAATTTGATAGTGTGTATATGTGTATTTGTAGAAGGCAAATTTGATAGTACGTGCATTTCTGTAAAGAAAATGATTGATGCACATACACTGTCAGATTTGCCTTCTAAATAAAATATAATTTTTAACAATTTTTTGCTTTTCTTTTCAAATTGTGGTGGTAAAGCCGATCGATATTATTTTCGTTTTCAAGAAGAAATAAAGTCACTTGTATATTTTCAAAAAAAATGGGCTTTATTTCCACTTCGAAAAGGTAATAAATCCGAGGTGGCTTTATTTCACTCGGCCATATTTCCGGTTACCGGGAAATATGAAAAACGAAAATTGAAAAACTACACAAAAATTACGAAATTCACAATAAACTGAAACATGAAATGAATCTCCTTTACATTTTATTATACTAATTTTTTTTTTTTACTTAAATTTTTTTACTTTAACCTTTTTTGTTTTTCAATTTAAACTTTTTCAAAATTTACGAAAAATTTATTTAATAAAATATTGAAAAAAAAATATAAAAAAATAAAAAAATAAAATAGAAAACCAAAAACAAAACCAATTGAACTATACTGCCAAATAAATTGATGACAAACAAACTAATATAAATTGTAATATATATACAAAAAAAAAATAAGTATATATATTAAAAGATATTATGAGAAAGAAACAAAAATTTTTATTATCAATAAATTATATAAATTGTACTAATTATTATTGTTGTGAGTATATAATATAGATAAAGTATATTATGTATATAATTATAACTTTGATATAAATTCAAATAAAAAAAAGAAAAAACAATAAAAAAAATCGAAAAAAAAAAACAAAAAAAAAACATAAAAAATAAAAATAAATTCAAATAAAAAAATATAAAATAAAACAATTTATTTATTAATAATAATAAAACATATTTAAACATAGTAAAACGAATATACACACATACAATACACATATATATATACATATAAAAAATGTACGAAAAAATTATATAATAAAAAAATAATATTTCATTACATTATAATCCATACAACATTTATGTATATATATATATATATAGATATTTAAAAATATACAAAATTAGATGGATAAATTTCAAAATACATATTATACAAAAAAATGTATAATGATGAAGAAGACAAAGATGACATAAAGAACTGAAAAACAAAAAAAAAAACAAAAAATTAAAATAAAAAATCTAAAACGAATATATATGTAACATACATGTACATTTATAATAGTATGATGACAAAATGAATTCTTTAAATTTACAATGAATTACAATATGTACTTATATGTATCACATGAATACGTGTGCTATTACATCCTATGATCTATACAAATATGTATGTATATGCATATACTACATTTACAATAATGACACGATTATAATATTGAGCCCCATTCCCATATGATGCATTATTATATTATTATATTTTATTATTGATTATGATTATTGACAATCGATCAAATTTTTTGTACTAATACGGTGGCTTGGTGGGGCAAGTAGTAGAGTAGATAACTGCCCAACCACGGTTGCACTTTTGCTCACAACAAAAAAAAAAAAAAAAAAAAAAAAAAAAAAAAAAAAAAAAAACAATTTCCAATTTTTCGTTCCAATTTCCAATTTTCTTTACCCCCTCCTCCCAAAATTCACTTAGCTTTGAATGAGTAACCAGCTTATTGGGAAAAACAGGATATAAAAGCTGATATATGTAGTCTAATTGCTAACAATAAGTAACAAAAGAAAGCTTTACATCATTCTAAAGCGCGGTGTCACTTCTTTAAAACGTATGGACTAAAAATGTCACTTTACTTGTCACTTTTTATTTCACTGCCGACAAATGTCACCTCACATAACAACGAGAATACCATTTCCAAGTCGTTCCGTCATTTGTCACTTCACTCGACAACGATAATAAGGCCATGTGAAGAATTTGAAATGAAACGAGACAAAAAGTTCAGTTGAATTTTAATATTTTCCAAATCGAAATGACATCATAACCTATAATTTACTTGAGTTGTTGCGTTGTTTGTTATTTGTGTATGTGAAATATAATCAAAAATACGAAACGATTACATTGTAATCTTTACTTATACACTTATTTTCGTTTTAGCTTGCTAAATCGAAACGAAACTAAAGCATTGTAATTACCACTTTAAGATGTATCATATGAAACAGTTTTCTTCTTTACCAGTTAACTCAGTGGTTCGCAATTCACGTTAAAATGTAAGTGCACACATGATAATAGTAAGTCTAGAAATAACTTTGGTGAAAGTCATGGCTCACCTATCAAGATGCAGTACAATTAAAAAGGATGTAGAAGAAGAATACACGCGTACATCATACAGAGAGAAATCATTCAATACTAAAAAAATAAAAAAAAAGTCTTTTCATTGTAGACTCAAACAATTCAAACCCTGAATGCAATATTTCTATGAATTACCCAAAACAAAAAAAAATAATAATAATAATATTGTGAAACAAAAAAACTGCCGATAAAAATGAATTTATCTGAAACAAAATTTTATATTACAATAAAAATATAAATAACAATCATAATCATCATAAAAATATGATATGTGTGTATGTAAAAATGTTTGTTTTAACTTTTTTTCCAAAAATACCAAAAAGTATGAGAAAAAAAATTTGTCAACAGACTGTCGAAAATCATGATTAAACATACAGAGTCCAAAAAGTATTCGCTCACCTACTAAGTACTATAATTCTAGAATCTAGAAATAATCGAACACAAACATACAATAAAATACAAAAAAAAATAATTAAATTCTACAATTTTGTAATAAAACTAAATAAAAAAGACGAAAAAAAAAAAAAAGAAAATTATATATGTATAAGTATATTATAATACCAATTATATACCAAAATTTAAAAAAAAATATAATGAAATTTCGAAAAAAAAAAGTACAATAAAAATAAATTTACAAAAAATTTATGTAGTAAAGTACCTACATTATATAACTTATAACGCGACGATATATTGCATATAAGGATATTATGTAAAAATTTCGAAATTTCAAATTGATACCTAAAATAAATGAAAATTTAATAGAAATTACTACATACCAAATACATATTATATAAATATACATACTTATATACCAACAAATATATAAACAAACATAAACACTTATACACTTATATAACAATGTATAAAATCAAAAAATACAAATAGAAATAAAGTGATAATTGTTAATAGATAATATCTACAATTATGTAATTAAAATGTTATACATGTATTATGTATCTATATATATATTATATATATTTATATGTGGAAAATACACGTAGATATTATATGGAACATAACATACGCAATGTATATATAAATATTATTGTATATAAATGATGTAGGTAGACACAGACACAAACTAAAGATGCATTAGATATTAAGTACTTACTTATAATAAAGAAAAAAATAAAATTGTAAAAAATTAATAATATAAATCGTTTACCATATGATGCGAAAAAAAAAAAAAATAAATAAAACTACATAATTATACATAATATGTATATATGTATTATGATAAATAAAATCATTATAACTCGTACATTTACCATAGATCTTAGATACAAATTTTTAATATGTAATATATTTACAAAAATTAAAAAACAAACAAAAAATAAAAAATAAAACTGAAACTGAAATACTTACAACAAAATATCGAAAAATTTTCAAAATATTCAAAATTAATTCACAAAACAAAAATAATAATATGTAATAAAATAAAATAAAATAACAAAAGTATGTATATAAACATAAATCGATATAACATCATCGATTATATTATATCCTCATGTTTCACAAAAAACCACTCATATACATAGTAATACATGCATACATGTATGTACTTATGAATTGAATATATGTATGTATATATAAATAAACATTCGAGTGTATTTATTATAAAAATACAAAAAGAATTGATCATTCAATAATCAATATTTATAACGAACTTGAAATTAATATTTATACAGATATGTATATATGATTATATGGTATATATATATGTATATATACATATATACAAGGTGTTCTGGAATTGGTGAATAATATTTCAAAGAGTAAAATTAGATATTCATTTGCATGCATAGAGTTCATGTGCGATTTTAAGCACATTTTTTACCCTTACTGCACATCTTTGATTCTTAATAACTCAAAAACGGCTAATGCAATTGACATCCGATTTTTTTTTCGTTTGAAAGAGGACACTTTCTCACAGTTTATTTTTTTTTGGGTTTGGAACATTTGCGGTACTGCAATTTTTTTCAGATAACCTATGCAGAAAAAAAGCGTTTTTAAAAAATGCATAATGAATTTTGATATCAGGATGGATGTTCTTTTCCTACGAACCAAATACTTAATTACCTGTTATAGTATATCAAAAGAAAGTTAATTGTATTTTCTGTTATTGGCTAGAATGCTAAATTTTGATACGGTAAGGTGTGAAAAAAATTACACGTGATTTTGTGTCGGAAAGTCATGATAAAAAATCAAAATTTTGAATGCCATCTAGCGTCGAAAATAAAGCACAAACGAAAAAATGTCATATAACAATTTCGACTGCAAATGTACTCTACTTTTAGCCTTTGAAATATTATTCATGAATTCTGGAACACCCTGTATATAAATACACATGACTACATAAAATACATTTTGTACATTTATGCATATTATAATAGATAATAGTTTATATATGTATATATATCAATAATTATCATCATTTAAATACATAATAATGCATATGCATATAGATTCATATTTCATTCTTAATAACATTTTTAAAAAATAAAAAATAAAAATATTTTAAATAAATACATACAAAAAAATAATATAAAATATAATATTCAATATAACAAACGAAAAAATTCCATAAATAATAATTAATCCTTAAAATGAAAGTTTTATTTTATTTTTTTTATTTTTTTTACAATCAAAAGATACATACTCGTATGTATGTATTTATGTATATTGAATTTTGTAACTTTTATTTCATCATATTTAAAATTGATATGAAATTTAAAATATGTATGTAATTAATTAGAGTTTGTCCCAAATTATTTTTGTCATATTCGTATTATATTAGGTTGGTTGATACTTATATATAACGCCCATCAGAAAAGATACATACACATAGATTACATGAAATTTATAGAAGAATAAACAAAACGAGTTGTGTGTACCTATACATACATATGCTCGATTCGAATCGAATGATGATTTCTTATTAGAATTTTGATGTATTTTAAAGTAGACCCATTATAATATTTTTCTTAGGAACAAAATTATTCTTGTATTCATATTCAAAAATTTTACAAACAGAATGTAATTTATAAACTGATTTTGGGCACACACAATATACGCACATATACATATATACATATTCCATTAATACTATGTTCATATACATACTTGTATCTCATTATTGTGAAGTAGATCTTATTATTAACTAAAGTTCAAAATGTTGAGCGAAAAAAAAATGTTTTCTTCATTTAAAATATATGTAAACAAAAAAAAAAAAAAAAAAAAAAAAACGTTCAAGAAAGTGATCAAGAAAATGTTCACATTTTCTTTTCTCGATGTCATATACGCTGCTCGAAAAAAATTAAATGTGTTTTTTATGATATACGCGAGATGACGTTGTTGTAAAAAATTTTAATTTTTTTCGTTAAAGATGAGTATCATCACCACACGCGATACTTTTTTGGAGCAGAAATTTTTACATTTCGTTTAATGTTGTCGGCAGAGATACAATTTTTCTAAACAGAGTCTAGCTAGGCCTAGTTTACATGAAGTGACTTTTTCAAGAAGCAGATTTAACGTTTTCCTTTAAAATCTTATCGTTGTGTTTATACGAGACGACATTTTACTAATAACGACAAAAATGATAGTTTTCCTCTTATCTTTTAAATTATCAAATATTTTTGCTTTATTTGAATTTCCTTTTTTATTCAATGTAAGAAGTATGATGGTATATAAAATGCACAAGCTAAAAATGAATTTATTTTGAATTTTAGTGGTCCTAAATAAAGAATTTAAATTTTAATTGACTGCATTTTTAATTAAAATAAAGTAAGAAATTTTCACAATTTTTTTTTTCTTTTTTTTTCAAATTCATTAAACATTATTTTGAATATTATGGAAATAAATTTGTATTTCTTCCGCCAATATTTTGCATAACACTACATCCTTATTAAACAATGCGAATATAAAAGAAAACATTGAAGTATCGAAAAACAAATAAAGAAAAGTAAAATTTTCCCTGATACCCATATATACTCTTTCCCGATCTCACCATTACTTTCATGTCGCCTCTTGTGAATTATAGCTTTTGTAGCTTTTGCTCTTGCTATCATATTTTTTCACCACTGAAAATTTCCAATTCGACATTTACATTTATCGCTGAATAAAATTCCTGAAACTTAATTTAAACTTCATTCCATTAAATGAGGTTAGAATGAAGATGTCACATTTGTCATTTTAATTTAATTTTAGGTTAAAAAAACGCCAAATCAATGATTAATTCACAACCAATTATAGCATTTGATTCGCTTTCGTTTGTCTACAGCACATTACACTTACGTGACGTCAAGATAATGTCGATTTTATCAGAATGCCAAAAAACAAAAAACAGTGTGACGTAACGTATAAGTGTGACTAAACTAGGGGCCAATAATCGTATAAAAACCATGTTAAAGTGAACGATGTGTAAAATCAAATGTGAATTCACTTCATTATAACCATTTATAACTTAAATTAATATTGAATTTTTACTTCATAATAAAATGATATACAAGTATATGAACATAATATATGTATAAATACATATATGTATATACGTATGTATAATGTGGATCGAATAAATTTAAATTAAAAATTTTTATAGCATTTATCAATTTTCATATTCAAAAACAAAAAAAAACTGAAATAATACACCATAAAATTTAATATTGTTTCTTTTTTTTTTTTTTTGTTAATTTTTATATTAGTATAGATTGAAATAAATATGTATAGATACAATTTAAGTATATATTCATATACAATGAAACTATATAATAATATGTATATTCATATGTATCTATAATGTATAAATGAAATATCTACTAAAATTACAAAAATTTAATTAAAAATTATTGGTAAAAATATACATATTATGTAAAACAAAAAATTAAATAAATTAAATTAAATTATTTTTTTATGTGAAAATAAAAAAAAAAAATTTATAAAAACGTTATTTTATTTGTGTATAAAAATTAGGTTAAATAAGAAAAGTCAAGAAAACAAAAAAAAAATTATTCAAGAAGACTAGTGTAAAAAAATTAAAATTTTTTTAAAAACATTAAAAATTGAAAAGAAAAAAAAAATTATTGAAAATGTTGTGAATTGTGTTCATATTATAAAATGTGCGAATATATTATTATTATTATTATTATTATATAGAAAATTTTAAATCTAAAAGAAAATATTGAAAATACATAGATAGATATATAATAATTTGTTTAATAAATTATTCTGTTATTTTATTGCAGTTTTTTTTTTTGTAAATATGTTATATAATTATGTTATTATTTTTATATATTTTCTTTAAGAAATTCCAATTTAATAGTTGCATATATTTATATACATACTTAATACAGACACAATTACATATACCAACAGTGAAATAAAATAAGTAATATAAATAAAAGTTTGTGTTTGTTTTCATATAAGTAAAAATATTTTGCCGCCATAATGCGAACTTTATGTCATACAAATCATACTATTTATTACAATTTTCGTTATTGTATATTATATACAATACGAGTACATTCAAATAAGTATAAGAGTTTTTCGGACATTTTCATACCATATTCATTATTATTATAATTATTACAATAATAGCTGTTTTTCTTTGGTCACAATTATCTGATAATTCTCAGTTTGACATCTCACTTAGATCAGTTATCTTCTTCTTGTTACTAACTGAGCAAACAAACTGAAAGAAATGGACTGATACTTTTATTCTTAGTTGATTGTCATTTTGAAAAGAAATAATTAAAAAAATTTTTATTTTTACAAATTAATTTTCACAAATTATTTATTATAAATAAACTATATCCAAAAATTTACAAAGTACTCGTATGAACACAAAGATTGTAAAAATTGTTTTATTTTTAACTTTCAGTTCCTCACATCAACTGAGCAAAAATATTTTTCCTCAGTTGGATTACATAAATCTCACTTCGTTGCTGCTGCCACCTATAACAGAATAGAAAAAACACATACCAAAGAAACGCATTGCTCAATTGAGAACTGAGAATTATCAGATAATCGTGACCAAAGAAAAACAGCTATTAATTATATGTATGATTCGATTTTGAAAAATTTCGAAAACAACAAAACCAACGATTTTACATACAAAAATTTTAAAAATTCTTTTGCATAACTTTTAGGTGCTAATAAAAATGGATTTTTGAAGATTTTGATGAAAAAAAAAACAATTTTATTTTGTTAATAAAAATTGAAATATAACAAAGATTTTTATTCTTTTTTTTTTGTAAAATCTTCAGAAAAGTCCGAACTTTATTTTGATACCAAAATTATGAAGATATATGAAGATTCAATGTATGAAAATAAGAGTCAAAGTTGAACGATTTTTCAAAAAAAAAACCTTCGCCTTTTTTAAGAACTACAACTAAATTTCAGGACTTAAAATCAAAAATATGATATATTCAAGGACAACAATATCCTTCAGGCTACCTATATTCGAAATTTAAAAGAAATTGGTCAATCAGTGTTTGCTGTATGAGGTGCATTTGGAAGCCGAAAAATTGCAATTTTGACAACTTTGACACCCTGTAAAATGGAAACAAAGACATTTTTAAAAAATGGGCTCCATTCAAGGATCACAATTTCTTATCAAAGTATCTATGTTTCAAATTTCATTGGAATTGGTTAAGTAACTTTGGAGATATGTGGTGCAAAAGATAGCACATTTATCTCGATTCCTAATCTTAACAACAATGATGATTTTTGTTATTGTTATTGTTCGTAAATAATAATTGTGTATTAATCTTTATTTATGATTTAAAATGGTGACTTTCATCTGTAATAAATGAATATGTATGTATACGAAAATGCGTCAAAAAGACTATTATATTTGAATGTATATTGTATACAAATAATAAAAATTCCAATAGTATATTATGCATAATAACAGGCGCGTATATTAGTTAAAAAAATATTTTTATATGAAAACAAAAAAAAAAACCCAAAAAGGAAAACTTCTATTAGTATTAATTTCTCTATGGTTATATATACACTCTTTAGTAGATTACATAAATTACTTTAAAAATATCACATAATATTCGTATATATATTATATAAGTATATATATAAAATACCCTCTATAACTCTACTTATCATATACATAATATACTAATTATATTATACAAAAAACATTTTTCATTATAGAAAAATAAAAATTCTAACTAAAATTGAGAGAAAAATTCATATTTTTTTTTGTCTTATTCGAATTCATGATAAAAATAAAAAAACAAAAAATAATAAATAAAATATAAAAAAATATTTGTAAAAAAAACAAATAAAATAATAAATATAAGTCAAATTTATATTATAGTATAAATCAATCAAAATATTATGATACATTAATTATAAACATTATGTAAATATCATATGAATGTATCTATTTTTAAATTCTGTGACATGAAAATTTAAAAATAGAAATACAAAAAAATAAAAAAATTATTGTAATAGAATTATTACATATACATATATACATATTGACAAAAATCAGATATAAATGAATTATATTCATTCATTAAACGAGACCGAGAGTATTTATACATTAATTATAGTATGTAACCCGTAATGAAAATATTAAAAATAAATTTAATTTCATTGTTTGTTTGTTTTTTTTTTTTTTTGTTTTTTATTTTTGCATATACATACGATAGTATCTCCTCCATGTTATATACTTAGATGAAATGTTGTATGTACATATATAAAATTCTAAATTTATGTAGTTCGTGTTTAGTTATTTAAAAAGAATGCAAAATTTAAGAAAAATATAAAAAAAATTTCTGTTTTTAATATTAACAAAAAAATATTTGCAATTAGATATCTAGGTAATTAATTAATTCAACTAATACGCAAAAAAAAAAAAAAAAAATAAATAAAAAAAAATTAAATTATTTCATATTAAAATTTTCTTAAATTGCTTTTGAACTGATTCAATAATGTATTCATATTATAGTATAACGTATAATAACGTATTTAATTATGTAGTACATAAATAATATACGTGTATATGTATACATATATAATGCAAAAAAATTTTATTACATGTATATTATCTGTACTGTATGTATATTTTTATGTATGTATAAAGATACATACATATATGCACATTTTTATTGTATAATAATACTATTTTGCAAATTAATCATACATTATTATAAAAAATTATAATTTTTAATGAATTTATAAGTATGTATTATTATGTAAATGAATATGTAATGTATGTATATATAAAATTAAAAGAAAAAAGCAAAAAAAAATGTTATTATTATATTATTAAAATTTACAATTAAAATAAAATATTGTTATATTAATTTTATTATTTTTTTTTTTTCTCATTTATATTTATTGTAGAAATAATTACAAAAAAAAAAAGAAAAACAAAAAAAAATATTATATATACATATTATATCTATATATTAATATGATAATAAGAACAAAAACAGATAATTATATTATATATACATATATATAAAAGAACAAAGTAAAAATCCATTTCATATTAAATAAAATAAAATAAAAAATTATAAAAATAACAAAAAATTAAAAAATTAAAAAATAAATAATAAAAATTAGATTCATTGTAATTTCTATGAAATATACATAATTATATAAAACCAAAAAAAAAAAAAAAAAAAAAATAATAATAATAATAATATTAATAATAATAATAACTTATTCATTTCTTTTTTTTTTTTGTTTTTGTTTAATTTCATTTTATATACTTATACATAATATTCAATTTTTTCTTGCAATGCCGCATCCTGTTTTTCTAACAAAATTAAACGAAATCTAAACAAGTAATATACCTTATTATAGTTATTAACGTAATATTCTCTCTATAATCACCTATACAGAGAGTAATACTGAAGACACACATGACATACAGCTAAAAATCACGTATGAAAACGATTTCAACCTCCGAAATCGCGTATTTCACATGACTTCATAAACGAAATCGAGTTACGAAATCTATGTAGTAAAAAATACTCGATTTCGTTTGAATGCGAGTAAAAGTGACATTTTGTTTTTTAAGAATTAAATTAAATAATTCCGTTTTCCATTTCAATTTTAAAATTTTTGTTGTCATTTATATAGTATACATAAATGTTACTGGTAATAATTATATTAAATGTTGTTTAATATTATTGTAGACACACAGAGGTTGAAATTAAGTATTTTACTAATTTCAGCCTCGAAATCCGGAAAAAATGACGGATTTGGGCCGAAATCTAGTCAGCGAAATTACATAAAAAATACGTAATTTCGCTCGAAATCTACTCATGTTTCGCTCTTTACATAGAACAGAGACATCTACTAACAAATTGTAAATCAAAAATAATGTTTTTTTAAAATTTTCATTAAGAAATATGAAATATGTAATTGAATATAAATGACAGTTAAATTTAATAGAAGAAGTAGGCTATATTCCGATAAATTAAATTAAAATTAGATAAATTAAATAAATTCGACAAACTGTCAAAATCGCTTTGTGTCACCTTCGTAATTTCTACTCGAAATTAAAATGAAATCTACTTACTTTCAACCTCTGTGTGTCGAAGACATAAATATTAAAAATTAATCTTGTTATTAAAAGTATTTTGAGATGAAAATAACGTTAAAATCACTAGTTACTATATTTAGTTTATTAATAATAAAATACATCAATTAACCTACTTCACTTATTTATTTTATTAATATTAATTAATTAAAAAATTTCAATAATAATAATAATAATAATAATTTAATGCTGTAATAATAATGTTATCAAGAAAAAAAAACAACACAAATGTTAAATAAAGTGTGTTCTTTGATTGAAATCGCGTAAATTCATATGTGTCACTATATTAGATTTCGTAAAATCGTCTTTGCGAAATCACGCGATTTCGAGCTATAAAGGTCTTCAGTATAAGAGTGGTTGTTGATAGAAAAGTCTCATCTCATCTGTTTTGCCCTGGTGAAGTTGTGATGCTCCACAAAATTCCCTGTGTTGGATTGGATTCTTTGCTATTTAGCTAATTTATCAATTTTATCTACTTGATGAAGTGTTAAATCACTACTCAAAGTGTACGGACGAATTTTTGAAGTGATAGTGTGGCAGATGTTTAAAAAGTTTTATAAGCAGTGTTTATAAATTGTAAAAATCAATAAATTAGCAGGCCACCTTCATCAGTGCTATCTCTCTTGACAGTTGACGGGTCCATCTCAGACCCACTTAAGATCGCGGACGAATTAGCGTCCTCCTGGTCATCAGTCTTCTGCGACCTAAATATGGTAGAATCTGTACTGGAGCAGAAGTCTGACTTTTCGGTCGACGAATTTTATCATGTGCGACACCATCTATACGCCAACATTCTGCAATGTGGATCCTTCCCACATAACTGGAAACTAATCACACTCGTACCGATTCCCAAGCAACTATAAAAATAAAAGTCGTAACTATATCTATATACAAATTGAATAAATTCAGTAAAATTCTTATAAAATCTTTTAACTATATGTATAATATATACAAATATGTAATGTAAAAATTAATTTATATAAAGGGTTTTCCAGTAAGGACTTAACAATTTTATATTTAAGTAAAATATAGAATAATTAAGATATAAGGTTGAAATTTCTTAAAAGTGAAGTAAACATATTACATTTAATTATGGAATTCGATCTCATTCATATGACCACCGCGAACACCTTTGAAGCGATCAATTCTTTGGAGCCAATTTTTCATCACTCTTTCACACATATCGGCTAGAATGTTGAAAATTTCGCATTCGATATTGCCTCTGAGCTCCTATATGGCGTTGTTGGCTTGTTGATATAAACCAACGACTTAACGTAACCCCATGAAAAGAAATCCAGCGGCGTTAAATCGCATGAGCGAATTGGCCATTCGATCGGACCATTTCTCGAGATTATACACGGTTAGCAAACTTCCCCTTCAACAGATCAATTGTTTGACCACCTATGTGGCATGCAGAATCGTGCGTTGTCTCACTGGTACAAGGACATCCAACAGTAATTATTGATTGAAGTTTATCCGCTATAGCACGTACAATTATTACGGCCGAAAATTGGAATAAGCGCTCTTAAAGTTGCGACTACCCACTCAGAATTGCAGTAGTAATTTTTAATGATTTTCAAATGTTGCTCGTTTGTGAACTTCACTATGATAAAAATGTTAACATTGACTGACGTTCTGAAATTGACAGATTATGAAAAATGTTCAAGATCTCCTTTGTATTAAAATACAAAATTGTTATGTCCCTATTGGAAAACCCGATATATATCTACTCGTATAATTTAATATGCACAACATCAACAATACTCTCTTCTTTATATACACAGTAATCCAGTATAATAGTAATTTTGTCTGTATACTATATACTTACATACATTGATATAATTAATAGTACATAATGTATAAGCTTTGTAAGTATATATATGTAATGTAAAATGAAACGAATTATAAAAGATAGTGAAAGTTTATGTAGATATATAAGTATGTATACATATATATGTTGTATATGTGTAGTTGTTTTTATGCACATATATTATACTTTTTTTTTTCACCTTTTCTCTTTTCTATATATATTATATACATTTTATTTAAATTTTACGTAAGTGTAAATAAAAAAAAAGTAACTTATATATATACATATGTACATTAATAAATATATCATATGTGTGTATGATATGTATTATGTGTATGAGTGTTTTAGTGTATGTACATTCGAATAAAAAAAATTCCATTTATAATGTAATTATTGCAAAATTTTTGAACAGCAAAAAAAAAGTTCATTACCTATACATACGAGTACATACATAATAATATATCTATTTATTTTATAAAAGTCATATATACGAATACATATATGTATATGTTATATATACGAGTGTATGTACATATGTACATATATTTTATATTATTTAATAACGTATTGTGTATACAAATTGTGCAAAAATTTATTTATTGTAATTTTCTTGAAATTAATTTATGTACATATTTCCATTTAAATTTCCATTTATTTGAAAATTTATATAAAAACGAACATATATGTATACATTATATATACACATAGAAAAAAATATTTTAACATTTCAACATTATCTGGAAAAAAATCTTAAGTTATAATGCTATAAAAATACTTTCTTAATTGTCTCCTTTCTATTATATAAATGAAGGATTAATTATAAAGAAAGAAAACACTTTTGAAAAAATACATATTAATTTTACTAATAAATTATACCAAAATTGACCAAAATTACAAAAAAAAAAAATAAATCAATAAATATGTAATCAAAACGAAACAATATAATAACGAAAAATTAATAATTATATGTATGTACTAAGTACTATAATATAAAAACATATTTTTTTGTCATAAAGCTTCATTAGTATGTGTTCAAATACAATTTCAAATACGTCTACATATTTTCATTTAATGTGATAGACAGACGAAAGCTAATCAATGATAATATTCGTTACAAAATGATCATTCATTTACCATTTGTCATTTCAAATTAAGTTAAAATTATCATTTCATCTTCATTCTAACTTCATTGAAGGAAGTTCAAATTGAGTTCGAAATTTCAATAGTGCTGAATAAAAATGACAACAAAATCCACGATATACAGATTATAATAATTTAAAATTGACTGTTAAAATTAAAATTAACGCTCTATACAATTTAAAAATATGCATATAGTAGGTATGACATCTAAAATGGTAAATTTCAAAAGTTTTGTGTGTCAGGGAATTTTTGAATTATTATTTACACGAATGAAGACTGGAACAAGAATTATCATATCACATAATGTATGTAAGTAATAAATAAAAATTTAATTCAAACATTAAGAACAGGATTCGACTGTGAAAAATTTCGAAAGCAACAACAACGATTTTACATGCAAGATTTTGAAAAATGACTTTGCATACCTTTTGGGTCCTATAAAAATGGATTTTTGAATATTTTGATGAAAAAGAACATAATTTTATTTTGTTATTAAAAATGGAAATATAACAAAGAATTTTATTCTTTCTTTTTTTTTTTGTGTAAAAACATCAGAAAAGTCTAAACTTTATTTTGATACCAAAATCATATAGAAATATGAAGTTTTAATGTATGAAAACAGAAGTCAGAGTTAAACGATTTTTCAAAAAAAACCCTCTTTTTCCTAAAAATCTATAACTAAATTTCAGGACCTAAAATCAAAAATGTACTATATTCAAGCACCACAATATCCTTCAGGCTACCTATATTCAAAATTTCAAAAAAATTGGTCAATCAGTGTTTGCTGTACGAGGTGCATTTGGAAGCCGAAAAATCGCAATTCCGACAACTTTTTGAGACCCTGTAAAAAGGAAACAAGGACATTTTTTTTAAAAAAAAACGCTGTGTTAAGCACCACAGTTCCTATCAAAGTATCTATGTTTCAAATTTCATTGAAATCGGTTAAGTAACTTCAGAGATATGTGGTGCACAAGATAGCAGATATCTCGAATCCTAATTTTAAGAAGGTCATGCACAAAACACAAAATTTTCAACGTTCTATATATTGTCGAAAATTACGGTCGATAGAAAATTTTCATGAAATAATCTAAATTAATATCGAGGAATACATATAATGGTAGTTAGAAAATAAATACTCTGTATAATAAATTTGTACTATTTTCATAATATTTTTTTTTCTCAATAATTTGTATCACAAAGTGATTAATTTATTTGTCGTATATTCGTGCAGTTATACTTTTTACATATTAAATGTACATAAATATAAAATAAAGTTTTCTTCAATTAAGACACCAAAAATAGAAAAGAAAACCTCGTATACTATACTAATAATCGTAGACGAAAATGAAATAAAAAAGAAAATAAAAATAAATGCAATAAATAAAAATCAACGACAAAAATATTTGATTTATCTTCAAACATCCTATTCCTATAGATAGTATTATCTATACTTTGTTCATAAAGTTTATTCAGTACGGAGGCTTATGGGGATATATTTTCTCTATTCTAACTTGGTAAATTCGTATAAATGTGTTTCTGTTTAACACCTCTGAAAGTGTTGCCCCTTTAATTCAAATTTTCTATGTAAAATCGGATGAAATTTTTATAAGTGCTGCCGTTTTACCTTGATTTTCAAAATTAAATTGATTTTCAAAGTTATGCTCCTATCACAAATCCCAAAAATACTTGCCACCTTTTCATTCGACCTACCTAAACTTTTATTTTCTTTATAAAATATATTAAATGTGGAGTAAATTTGCTTTTTTTTCTCCACACTTAATTTTTTTCTTTCTTCCACTGCACTCATTTAAAAAAAATCTGTATTATATACTTTAATTAATTTATTAAATTTTAATTTTTTTAACTATTTTTTTATCAGCAATCTTCACTTCACAAATCACAGCAAATATCAACTAAAGAACGAAAATAATCTCTATTTTCATGCAACAAAAAATGTAACGAAAAACTAACTGTTCTGCAACAGTAGTACATTTACAACACAACGTAAAAGCAAAAATTTTTTTTCATGACATAAATATTTATTACAGAATATATATTTACTATACATATCTATTAATTAATAATAATATATAAATAAATTGCATCATAGAATATATGTAATATATAATTAATAATAATATATGACAAAAAGTCATATAAATGAAAATTTTTGATTTTCAAAAACGGCAATACTTAATTTGAGTATTATGATTACACGGCAGCACTAATTCATCATTCAATCTATTGTTCTTCCACATCTCGATTAGCCGAATCAAGCAACTTTTTCCTCATTAAGCGACAATCGTGTGCGCATATGAATTCCTTCGTCATACTTCGTTTTCTTTGCATATGATAAATTTTTTTCCATTTATAGTTTTTGTTTGTGCAATCCAGTGAATATGATTGATGAATAATGGACGACAAGAAATAATAATCAGTCACCGTATGGTTGCGGTGATGGTAATATGAAATTAATTGGTGCTGTTGTTTTTTTCTCTTTTACAGCGTCTCATTATATATAAAATAGATGGGGGGTATGAGTAATTTGATATATTCCTCTTAAAAGTAACGCTACTGAGCTCTTCCATAAGCCGTGTACTGAACGAATTTTATGAACAGAGTATACATTATACGACGATTATGATATGAATGTACATACTGGTTTATAGTACATACATATATACTTACATTTATATATGATGGTGTGGTACATATTTTTATTATATACATAATGTACTCCTATACATATTTATCATATCTATGAATACACGGAAAAGTCATTGACATTGTAATAGTTAAATTATTGTACAAAATTGTATAAATAATGAACATACGAGTATAAACATCACAATAGATGTACATATACATACAATTACTATTATACTTATACATTTTGCACTATCAATTTACTAAACTCTTAAGATTAAAAAAAATGAAATTGAAATTGGAAAAAAAAAACAACAAAAAAACACAATATTAAACGTAACTACTTATACTCAACGCGAGTATGTATGTACGTATATATATTAATATACAGAGAAGCATTTATAATAAGTATCTATAATACCAGATAGATTGTAATTTCATTGTAGTGCAATTATAATATGATGTGCATGTGTATATGTATTTGACGATGTATAAATAAAAAGTAGACGCACATTATAATGTACATAATATATGTACATGTATATACGTTATGTATGTAAAATAATAAAAATAACCGTATAATGTTGATAATAATCATAAAAATTACAATATCAGATTTTAAAAGATTTTTGCCTTAAGATTTCTGAAATACATACATATACTTATATATACACATATTTATATTAATAAATGTTTGTTCATTCATATATGTATGTATATATATAATATATGAATATACATATTATATACTATATATATTTAAGAAACATAAATTTTATAAATTTGTAACTATATACATACTCGTACATATACAGTGATGGAAATTCCTATACAAAATCAGATCAGTTATATATTGAGAAAAATAATTTTATTCTTGATTCAAATTATTTTGACACCATATTACGCAATAATTTTTTTAAATATAATTTTAAATACATATACCTACTTTATTTTTGGCCAATTTTAAAACAAAAAATATAAAAATACAAAATATTATACAAAAAAATATAGAGAAAATTCCAGTATTAAATCACACTGGAAAAATAATTTATACAAAATGTAAAATAATAAAAACAATAAAATAAATTTATCAAAAATGACTAAATATAAAAGAATTTATATTTTGTGAAACCTTCGTTTTGTTGAATAATATGAAAAATTTTGTTTGGCATATGGAATGTATAAAGGTATCCAATTCAACTTCTTAATATCACTTTTAAGTTTTTGTACATTATGAGATTGTCTATATATATACCGTTCGTCTAAAACACATCTTGGAAGGATTATCCCCATAAATTCACAACCGGATCAAGATCAGGGCTTAAGGATGATCAGTCAGAGAACTTTGATTCTTGTTTCTTGAAATCATTCTTTGATCTCTTTTGAAATGTTAATTATCGCATTTTCATATTAAAAAAAAATAAAATTAGCTCCGCATAAATTGTTCGTCTTTTCCTAATAACATCTATGTACTATACATTCTCCTAAAAAGATCTATGTATTTTTTTTTTAGAATTTATTCTGAGAGGAATACAAGCAACGTAAAAATGCAAAAATTTATCATGCCAATAGCACTGAAAACAATCAAAATCACCAATATTAAAAATTTTTCGTTACTATAAAAATCATATTATATGCCACTTACTGACGCAACTCATGTGCAAATTCGCAAAGTGTAATTTAAAATTCTTGGGATTTTAGTAAATAGAGTTTTCTTAGCACTTTTTTTTTTGTAAATAAAATATTGCTGTTAACTGCCACAATATATACCAAACATGATGGCAATAACTCACTGATAATTGTAATTCTTCTACTATTTTTGAAGAAACTAATTTATTTACGCCAGCTTCATGTAAAGTTATTACTTTTCTGTTGTCGCCTGAGCTTCTTATTAGTGTAATAAGTATTTCAAATTTTTGTTCATAATTTTACTTCAAATGTAAAAAATTTCTCATCAAAATTTGTGATCTGCCAATTTTAGTTGCAACTTGAGTTCTTGAAACACCCATTTAATCATCCATAAACACCCATAAGAATTTTTGCTATTTCCATACCGAATTTGGCATTGAATTTATGGGAATTTTCACTAAAAATTATATGTTCAAAAATTCATTTGTGGTAAATTATATTAAAATAAACAATTGAATAGGATATTTAGGAAACCAGAAAAGAAAAAAAAAATGTTTTGTCATATTTGTGCAGTATGTGATTTAAAAAGAATTTCCATCACTGTATCTATATGCTTATTTATACAACCATAAAATACTCGTCGTATATACATATGTATTATACATACATACAATGCTTCATGTTATTAATAATATGTACTCGTATATGTATATATTACATATTTATCACAAGCTTCTGGTAATGGAGACTAGATGATAATATTATTATAATAATAATATTTTTTTTTTAATTTTATTTTTGTTTTTTTTTTACTTTTCTGTTTATTTTCATATTATTTCACTTTCATGTAATTCAACTCTTATTTTCAAGATCAACCAACATCACGTTTCAACAAAGAAAAATTGAAAAAAAAAAAATGAAATAATATAAAAAAGTAATAAAAGTGAAATAAAATGAAAGAGACAAAAAGACATTTTTATTATTATTTTTTTTTTAATATTAATTGTACATTATATGTATACCTGCTCATTATTTATCTATGTAATGTACTTCTTATATCATAATATGTACGAGTATTTGTACGTACATGTATACGAGTATCTTACATTTTTTATGCAATTTGATTTTCTGGAAAAATCATCTTGTCGTGGTCGTCATCATCAAAATGAAAATTGCAAATGCAATAAAAATAAATTATTATTATTTTTTTATTCATTTTATTCGAAAGTACATAACAAAAATTATATTCACATACATAACGGATAACAACGGATATATAAAACATACAGAAATCATACAGAAAAAATATACAGCAATGATGAATTATTATCGAATTAATGCAATTCCATACAGTATATATTATTTAAGATTAGGGTTCGAGATATCTGCTATCTTTTGCACCACATATCTCCGAAGTTACTTAACCGATTTCAATGAAATTTAAAACATAGATACTTTAATAGGAATTGTGATGCATAATGGAGTATTTTTTTTTTGAATGTTCTTGTTTCCTTTTTACAGGGTGCCAAAGTTGTCAAAATTGCGATTTTTCGGCTTCCAAATGCACCACCGTACAGCAAACACTGATTGACCATTTACTTTGAAATTTTGAATATAGGTAGCTGAAGTTGAAGGATATTGTGGTGCTTGATTATAACACATTTTTGATTTTAGGTCCTAAAATTTAGTTATAGTTCTTAAAAAAGGAGAGGGTTTTTTTTTTTGAAAAATCGTTCAACTTTGACTTCTATTTTCATACATTAAATCTTCATATTTCTGTATGATTTTGGTATCAAAATAAAGTTTGGACTTTTCTGAAGATTTTACAAAAAAAAGAATAAAAATCTTTGTTATATTTTCATTATTAATAACAAAATAAATTTATGTTCTTTTTCATCAAAATCTTCAAAAATCCATTTTTATGAGCACCTAAAAGTTATGCAAAAGAATTTTTAAAATTTTTGTATGAAAAATCGTTGTTGTTATTTTCGAAATTTTTTAAAGTCGAATCCTACTCTTAATAACTATAAAAAAATATAACAATATAAAAATGTTGACAGTACTAAATATTTATTAATGCGACAAAAATATTTTTTTCTTATTTTTATTACTTTACGCTGCCTGAGATTAGACAAACAAATTTTTTTACCAATATTATGCGCCTGTCAAATTTTTATTTTTATGATGTAGTGGATTATTATATTACTGCCACAACAAATTCATTTTTATTTAAGATGTCTAAAGAGAGAAGTAATAAAATATGTAAGGGACTTTACAGTTTTTAGGAAGAAATAGAAAATTTAAAAAAGAATAACTAACATTTGGTTCATTGCCCTGTAATTATTGAGAAAGCAGAAATTCGATTTGAAGGCATATATTTCTTAAAAGATTCACACAATTTAATATATGACATATGACTAATTTGAAATTACAAAATCAACTTTTTACTATAAACCAAATTCCGTCATACTAATTTGGGAAATGAAATATCGTCGGTTAAGTAGTGACACCTCGTAAGTGCAGTTTTTCGAAAAAACCATGTTTTTTTTTTAATCAATTCAAAATTGGAAAACACATAATTTAAAATTATTATAATAAATATATTTTCACTAATTTATTTCTTTAAATTTTTTGGAAAAGTCATTAAAATTGTAGCAATAATTAAGTTTTTTTTCTTCTCTTAAAAAAAATAATTTTTGTTATATTTACGAGACGTCACTATAATTAACCGACGATATAAAGGGGATTCATTTCAAATCGTAAACTTATGCAGAGCGTAAATTTACGACATCTTATGGTTAAAATACTAAGTGAAAGCACATTATGAAACACGATAATCATAAAATATTGTAGATTAACTTTTTACAAATTCTTATTTTTTTGTTACATAAATTCAACAATCTTCTCAAAATATAACTATACAAACACAAATGGTAAAAATTAAAACCTGTCAAATCTTGGTTTATACGAAATTTATTTACGATGTTAATCTAAGTATTGACCGTGTAAACACCGAATTAAATTTTACATTAGAATATGAAATTTAATATATTTTTGGTAAAAAGCAAAATCATTAAATATTTTATATTTATTATACATATTTTCACACATACTCGTATACATAATATGGTAATTAATGAATCAATTGACGGAAGAAATGTTCAACTATAAAATTAAATCAATTTTTCATAAGTCAATATAGTCGTCATATGCGGTAAGTATTTAACGTATAAAAATGTTCATCTATTATTTGCATTAAGAGTATGATTCGACTTTGAAACCAAATTTTCAATTGCATTTTTCGATCACTAGATGGATGGTGTTTGCGCCAAAAATGGTCAGTATTAACCTTGCTCATGACGTCAATATCTATATCGTTTAAAGTTAGTTTGGTCCCGATATTTGAGTTCCGCTAAACAGAAGTACACCCAAATCGTATAAAAAATTACATGCGTGTACAAACAAACAATATTTTTGACTAGTAATTTTGGGAATTGTTTTAATTATTTTTCTATATAATTTGAAAATGTAGAGATGTGTAATGAAAATGAAATTACTCCTAAATAGTAATATTGAGAGTAAATAGTAATATCATCAGAGTTCATTTGTACAAAAAATGGAAAAATATGTTTATTTGATTTTTAACTCTTACATGGGATTTCAATTTTAAATTTGGAAATGTACAAAAATTTTCTATGTCCACTGTTACATACATATATAAATATGTATAAATAATCGTTCATTATAATATGTAGTTGGAAGTTGAAACGTTTTTACTTATTAATGAAAAACAATAGATTCATTTATGTATTTATGAGTAATATTGTATAGATTATTATAAAAATCCATGATCCATATTTTGAATCAGATTTATATAAAATGAAATTTTTGTAAATTATTAATTTTTTTTCTGGTTTTTGTTTTTTTTTTTTTTATTTTATTTTATATTTTTTTTTCCTTACAAAAATTACACACTTACGAGTACATTTTTTTTTTTATTTCGATACGCGGTAATGATTTTTAACAAAAATTTTCATTTTGTGTAATTTGAATTCAAAATGAAACAAAAAAAAAAAAAAAAATTAAACAATACTGTTAGGAAAAATACAATTTACAATTGCATTCATAGATTATTATATAGTATTTGTTTGTGTATAGATATTACATGATTTTTTTTTTGTTTGTGTTTTGTTTTTTTTTTTTCTTTAATTTTTTCTTCATGATGTGAACTCATTGATATACATACACATTACGATTTCAATTCAACAATTTTTTTTTTTATTTTACACATTAAAATGAGAAATTAATTTCTTTTATTTTTTGTAATTTTTCTCTTTTTTGAGCTTTTTTTTTTTTTAATATATGAACTATAGCAAAGATTAAAGAAATTTTTGTGGCATATGTGTTTGTTGTGTATGTATTATGCTTCTTTACGCCAATTAAATTATCAACATGAAGAAATAGATCATCATTATAATTGCATAAGTCTTCATCTTAAACTCATTATCTTAAATCAGATTTGATGCTGGCTATACACTGCTAATAGTTGCGTTCCTTTTGATCAAGTAAAGTACTCCCAAGTACTCGGTAGTAGATTGTAAATGGAACGTAATTTTTTTACTTAGACCTGGTACTCAGTTCCAGTGAAATTTTTCGCTTGCAATTGCATATATAATTCTACAAGCTAAAAATTGTTGAAGGAAATGTTTGTAGAGTACGTAGAGTTTTGAAATTTTTTGAAAAAAATCGCGAAGGCTATGAAATTAAATTAAGTAAAAATAAATAAATAAATATTTATTTGTCAAAATATTTGAGCTGTCATTATTTCGCTTGCCTTTTATGTGCTCGACCATATAAAATGATTGTGAAAAATGAGTTCCACAACTCTCCACTATTAAGTTCCACTGTACAAATTTAGTTTGGAAGTGAGTACCAGTAAGCGAAATTTGAAACTAAAAATTTAGCTAACAATTTAGCGACATTTTTTTTACATAGGCTTTATATGGAGAAAAATTTAGCTTTCGATGTGAGTACCGGCCCTTAGAAGTAAAAAGTAACCTCAAATTTGAAGGCATACACATTTCTAAGGCAATGTAAATATTGGATTGACTCAATATTCGTCGTGCTCAAATTTCAGCTGTCATGTATTTCAAATTTGTTTTGTTGTTGATTTTAAATTCTCCATAACCTTAAACAATAAAAATCCACCTATTGAATAACAAGTATAATAAAAATATTATAGACTTAAACCTATTTCTTTAATTTCTAACGATTAAAACACATAAAACCCCTGATGGCGAATTTTGGCGTAACTAACCAGGCAACTGTCAAGTATAAATTACTCGAATGTGTAGATAATCACGACTATACAAGTACTTGGGAGTACTTTACTTGGTCAAAAGGAACGCAACTAATAGTATATATTATTTTTTAATTATATACCATATTTTTAATATAATGAGGACTGTTTTTTATTTTATGCCCACCCCCACATAATGACTGCTTCTATCCAAATTGCCTGCTCACTGCGTATACACTTAAAATAACAAAATATTTTCAAATCATTCAATCCGTCCGAATACTTATGAGATTTCCTGTATATTATGTATACTATGTCGTTGTCAATACATATATGATTGTGATTATGTTAAGATATATATAATATTTACTTTTATTTTACGCTGATTCAAAAAAGAACTAAAAAAAAATATATAAAATAAAATTTATGAATTTACAAGTTAACTATAATAAAAATATTGTTAATTTATTATTAGCTCTTTTCTGTAATTGAGTTTTTAACATATTTTCACAATTAAATATATATGTATAAGTATATGTACATTTTGTACTTTAAAGCATTCACCCATATATTTTATTTTGTGTATCTTTTAACATATTATTGATAAAAATTCACATACGCCATCATGATTGTTATATGATTATGATACAAAAATCTTACCGTATTATTTGTGAAAGAGTAAATTTTAAGAAAAAAAAAATAAAATAAAAATAATAAATAAGTAAGTATACAGCAGTTCGATTGAAGTTCAATTAATAAAAATGTTTATTTATAGAAATTTAATATGTACATAGATATGTATGTATGTGTGTTTACATAAAATGTATATAAATACACATTAAAAATTATAAATAAGGTAAAGCATTTTTTTTTTGCATTATTTTCAATAAAATGACAATTAAATAAGGAAAGTTGTTATGAGTTGAGTAAAAAAAAAAAATTTTTTTTTGAAAAAAATAAATAAATAAAATATTACTGGAAGTATACATTATATATATATATATATATATATATATATATGTATATCTACATAACATAAATACAAATAAAATTTTATTTATTTTAAATGCATTAAATTTTTCCCAGCATCAAACATATGGCAATAATAATGATGCTGAATATAGAATAAATCTTTGCTGCGCAATGAATATGACCTTAAAATCAATACAGAAAAAACGATATTCAATAATATTTTCAAGAAATTCATCTAATGAATCGCTTCTAAGTCTAACCAGTACGCCAGTACTTAATAACTCACCGATTAAAAGAGTCGCTTTCCTCAAGTATTTGAGAGAGGAGAAAACTTCTGACGATAAATAAATAAATACCAGAATCGAATTTGCTAAGAAAATATTCGTTAGCATGAAACATTTATTCTGCAAAAATTAAGCCTTCGACACATTAGTTCGTCATTATGACGAAAACCCTCATTATTACGAAAATGCAAATGCAAATGACACTATGACACACTATCTTTCGTCATTATATTTGACAGTTCGTAATCGTCAATCGCTTGTTTTTTTTTTTTTTTTTTAATAAATTGTGAACAAAATAGTGAAATATTAAAAAAATTGTTTAAAATCAATCAAAATCGTGACTGTGTTGTAAAGAAGTTATTATTTTCATATTTAATATTACTAAATAAAAGAAATATTATAAAAAGTAAATTATTAAGAAAGATATTTGAACATATAATTAAAGCAATTTGGTATGTACGCCGAATAAGTTTTTTTTTAATAAGAAGAAACAATCTGTGAATAGAAGAATTTGTACTTTGGTAATTAAAAAATTCTATAATTTACAAAATTCTAATTTTAATTTTATAATTCTCTTCAGCATAGAAGCAGTACTTTTTGGGAAGACCGTTTTAGAAATGGATATGAACATTTCAAAGAAAATTTTCCAGTAACCCCAGAGACATTTAAAGTTGTCGTTTTTACTGTTTTTAGATATTCAGACACAGCGCTGAATTTCCTGAATAAGAAAATTATTTTAAATGTAATTTCTCTATCAGAATATAGGTGGCAGTCTTTCGTCATTCTGATAAAATGATGCACGATTTTCAGCATTATAATAGCTGTTTTTCTTTGGTCACAATTATCTGATAATTCTCAGTTTGACATCTCACTTAGATCAGTTATCTTCTTCTTGTTACTAACTGAGCAAACAAACTGAAAGAAATGGACTGATACTTTTATTCTCAGTTGATTGTCATTTTGAAAAGAAATAATTAAAAAAATTTTTATTTTTACAAATTAATTTTCACAAATTATTTATTACAAATAAACTATATCCAAAAATTTACGAAGTATGAACACGAAGATTGTCAAAATTGTTTTTTTTTCTAATTCTCAGTTCCTCACATCAACTGAGCAAAAATATTTTTCCTCAGTTGGATTACATAAATCTCACTTCGTTGCTGCTGCCACCTATAACAGAATAGAAAAAACACATACCAAAGAAACGCATTGCTCAATTCAGAACTGAGAATTATCAGATAATCGTGACCAAAGAAAAGCAGCTAATGTGTCGAAGGCTTTAATTAAATTTAAGACTCAAAAGAGGACAAATTAGACGACACTAGAGTATTCCGTAGAATATGGAAGTAGCCAATAATTTACAATTGCAATTTTTATTGCCATAACAAACACTTGCATAAATGTTTGCTGGGTTAATATACTTATAAAAATACTCTTATATACTAGTATATTATTATAGTACTATTATACATGTGCTTTTGTATACGAGTATAAATTTTCATAAGTTAAAAAAAATAAATCAACTAACACAAACAGATCAATTAAATTGATAAATATGTAATAAAATTTTATATTATCAGTATCACGATCGTCGATATTTTTACATACATATAAATTTTTTGTTGACATTTTTAATTTCCTCATAAACAAATAGGGAAATTTCAATTTCTTCCAGAAGTTTATAATTTCCTCGTTACTAAAAAAAAAAATAATAATAATAATATATGCGAGTACTTTATTATACGAAAAATCTTCATTTTTAATTTTATCGATTTATTCATATTGAAAAAAAGTAAATATTTAATAAAATAATTGCATATAATTGCTAATCATATTTTATTCGGTAATATAATATACATTTTTATACCATTTACAGAATTTATAACAATTCGGATAAATTTTAATTCTTTTTTCTATGTACAATTATAAGCAGGTGATTCATTGCAAGTTTCAGTTTGTCGTAAGCTTCGTAATCTTCATTCTTCATGTATAGTTTTTCAGTTTTCGTATAGTTCATATTTCCATATATACATATACTAATAAATTATTTTGTACAAAATTTTCGAAAAACTTTTAAAAGTAAAATGCTTTGCAGTTTGCCGATAAATACATACAAAGCAGACAGTTTACAAATTTGCTACAATCGGCATATCATTTAGTGTTTTTGTAATGAATGCTGAAACAATGACGGCAGAAATTCTGCTAGCTACCGTGTTTGAACAATGTTCGAATTTAGCTGTTGACTGCTGAAGAAAAACAAATACGACAACGACAATATTGTTTATCACAAGAAGAAAAAAAAAAGGAAAAAAAACTTATATTTTTATTTTATGAATAATAAGTATGACAACTGACAGCATATAAACTGCTTTAAATGTGTTTCTGAAATATGGTTTCGGTTCTGCAAATTTTCTACTTACACCAGCAGATTTTTGCTTATGCTAGAATTTATTTTGTAGCTTGTATAGTTGATGTTTGACAATTATTTTCAGTTGACATATTATAAAAATAAATATGATATCTTAGTTAAAAAGAGATAAAAAAAAATCAAATACGAAAAACTAAAGTATATACAAAAGAAATTTCAAATCTCAGACAATATTATTTTCATGTCTAAAAAGCTATGAAACTTCAAAAATTGAAAAATTATAATGAACAGAAAATTTACATGAATTCCCCCCTTATTTATGTTCTTGTCGATGAAAGATTTTGTGAATATATGTATATATATATTTTTTTTTTTCATTTTCATTTCTTTTCCTTTTTATTTCAAAATAATTATTATATATTATTTCCATTATATATATACATATGTATATATTATTGTTTGATTTGTTTAAATTTTCCAATTCCAAAATATCGCATTGTTAATTTTTTTTTTTTTTTTCTTCAAATTCGATTCGGTTCAAAGTGTGAATTTAAGAAATCTAAAAAAAAAAACCAAAAAAAAAGGAAACAGAAATGAAACATTAATACAAATTATTTAGTATATGGTTACTATTAAATGAGAAATTAAAAAAAAAAAAAAATTCCAAAATGTGTATTCGAATTAAAAATATACATACATATGTATCAATATGTATAAGTATGTATGCAATTTATATAAAAAATGAAAATAAGTATTTTCTTTCATTTCCGGAAAGTGAATAATAATAAATTTTTTCTTATTGTACTTATATATAATTTTGTTTTTATATTTATGTATGTAATTGCTTTAAATTTAAGGTAGATATATACATACTCATACATTATATACATATATATATATATATATATATATGTATATGTAATATCATAAAAATAAATTGTTCCGTTTTATGACTATTTAGGTAGCATAATTTATATTGTATTATACTTCGCGCAATTATTATTAATTCAATATTATTTGTATTACATTATATACATACATATGCATGCATACTCATATGTTCAAATGTAAGCATAATTTTTAGATATTACTCGTACTACATATGTAATGTAATATGTATACTATGTACAAATAATGTACATAAATGTTGCACATATGTATACATATTGTTAATTAAAATGAAATAATAATAATAAATTATGTATAATAATATAAAATAAGTTGAAGTTTTTATATTAAATGTTTTGTTATGTGTTATTGTTTTTGTTTTTTATTATCATAATAATTTTAAAAATTATACAATGATATACAGTGAGTGAAATTAATATAAAGTCAGCTGTAAGTATTATATTAAGTATATGTATATATTCTGGATGCAAAAATGACACAAAATTGTGTTCAGCAATGAAAATAAGTTTAATTTAGACGGCCCAAACGATTGCCAGTATTATTGTCGCATATGATATTCGTGATGCTCCAGAAATAAGAATGAGTAAGAATTCGGATGTCGGCAATGTGATAGTCTGGGAAGCTTTTGCGGGTACCACAACAAAATTCTAATAATGTGGTTGTCATCAAAAATGAACGCCAAAAAATACACTGAGCTTTTAGAATTTGCTCGAGATGAGTATGATGATGCTGCTGGAGGACCAAATTTTATTAGGCAGGAAAATCTACGAGAATGACAGACAATTTGAAATACTGAATGAAGAAGTACTTAAAAGAAGAAGCTATAAAAACATGTTGGGCTACAATCGACTTATATAGAAGTCCTCTGAAAGCTGACAGACTTCATGCCAAACACCGGATATATCATATCATCCAAAACTGTAGAAATCATACTGGATATGAAGAAATTAATTTATTTTAAAAATTATTTGGAAAATCATAAAAATATAGAATACCTATTAAGAGAATAAAAATTATTGATACTTTTATATTAATTTCGTGAAAAATTGTACATTTTAAAGAGATGTTTTGATAAATTCTCCAAAAATCACGCTATAGAAACAAAAAACCACAAAGAGGATTTTATTGTTTTTTTTACAGAATCCTCTATATTTAACAAAATGTTAAAAAATAACAGTTAAGTGATTGTAGAGTATCAAATTTTACAGAAATCTTTATAGACAAAAGTTAAACTTGCAGATGCATTTATATTAATTTCGCTCACTGTATATTTTGTTAAAATTTTTCTAAATAATATAATTCTTCTTATATATTTATATACATATATTCATATATACATATATATATATATGTATATATTTTATATTTTGAATTAAAAATTATATTATTAAAATATTTAGGTATATATACCTTACTTAAAAATAATAATAATTTATGCTGATTTTACGTGTAATAATATATATCATATACGGTTGAAACTGAAAATACAATAAAACGATCTAAATAATTTTATATAGGTATATATAAATATTATTGTATTTATGTGTGTATGTGTGTGTGTAATATATGTTACATATAAACAACAAGTATACAAGCATAACATTACATTAAAATTATATGTTTATTAAAGCAAAGCATAATATATATAGTGTAATTACCATTATAAAATGAAAAATTAAAATTATCCATCAACATACCACAAAAAATATAAATTGTTAATATATACATATATAATATATATATATATATATTTTACTTTATAATCCCCCTCCATCCTTCCCATATAACATTATACAATAAACGACGACCACATCAGCTCCGCATAACTCATTATGGTAAATTTAAAAGCGCTCTAAGATCATCATGATCACTGTAAGCAACATGCATATATGTAGGTACGTGGTATATTTATAAGTATGTATTATGTACATATGTACATATATGTACGTATATAATGTAATGATATGAACCGTCACAACGCTATAAACATTAGAATATGTACGTACAAGTACAAGTACATTGAGATAAACATGAATTCAATAAATGTATGCATACATTACGATCACATATATTATTATACTCGTATTGTAGTAGTAGTAGTAGTAGTAGTAGTAATAATACATAAATGTAAGTGAAGAAAATTAGTGATGTTAGTGATTTCAAATCAAATCTTTGAAGTTTAACTTCTTTTTCAACATTTAATATGTTTTTATTTTTATTTGTAAAACTTTTCTTTTCTTCAATATTATTTATTATATGATTTTTTTTTCTTTTCTTTTCTTTTTATATACAATATAGTAGATATATTATGTATATATTATTATTATTTTTTTTTTTTTTTTTTCAAAATGAACAAAACAAAAACAATAAAAATATGGCGTGAGAAAATATTTAAGCAACCTTGTAAGGAATGGAAGCATATAACAATTTGATCCATCGTAGAAGAAAGACAAGGCCATTTATTTGGTGCTTTTTCTTATATTACTTATATACAATATTTATTTTTTTTTTATATTTTTATAAATAAATATTTATAATAAAAATAATATTTTTTTTTTATTTTAATTTTTGTTTTCATTTGAATTTATTTTTGTTAGTTTATAAAATATACAAAGGATTTTTATTTAACCAAAGAAATATATACATATATATTTTATTAAATTAAAAACGAAATTACATAAGTAATTTATACAATTTGAATTATGATCTCGTTTCCTCGGAATGTGAGTTATTATTTTAAATAATTTACAAAAGAAATATATATATGTATATATATATATGTAATATGTAGATATAATTTTTGTTTTTATTTTAAAAAAAAAATTGTTGTGATCAAAAAACAAAGTTATTATTTAAAAAAAAAAAAAAAAAATACATTAAAAATAATTATAAAATTAAATTAAATAATTAACAAAAATATATATATGTATATATGTATATATAGTTATATATTTTGTGAAAAAAAAAATATACATATATACATATATACTATATATTATACATATAATGATTATAATAAATAATTTACAGATTTTGGCAGTTTTATTTTTGACAATTGCATTTATCATGGTTATCGTATCTGCAATTCCCGGTAAAGAAAAAACAAAGTGAGTGATTACAGATAGGATATTATAAAAATTAATAAATAATAAAGTTTTTTTCTTTATTTTAAAAATATATAATATAATATTAATATAGTATATGTGTATCGCCTTTATATCAGTATACATAGATATGAATTCTTAAATAGAATAAATAAATAAATTAAATAAATATTTTAAATTGTAAAATATGAAAGTTGTATGTGTGCTATGAAAAATCTGAAAAATCTGAAAAAAAAAATCGTTTTTTTTTTTTTTGTTCTTTCAGAGTTCGTATTCATATTCCAGTTAAACATCATACTCATATTCATACAAAGACAATTGTTAAAAAAGTACCAATACCAGTTCCAATTCCAATTAAAGAAGAACATCATATTCATCATGAACATGAACGTGACGATGATGACGATGATTATTCTGGATATCAATATTCTAAGAAACGAAAACATCATCCATTCGTATAATGTGCGATTTAAAAAAAAAAATCTATATTTTCAATATATTGTATAAAAATAAATTTTTACAAGAATAAAAAACAAAAAAAAAAAAAACACAACAATAATTAAAAATATAGCTATAGAGTTCTAGTTAAAATATTTTGTTTTTGTTATAAGGAAAAAAATTTAAACACATATATACTATACATAAAACAAAATAACAAAAAAAAAAAAAAAAATGATTTATTAAAGGCGAAAAAGGACTTTTTTTTTGTTCAAAGTTTTTTTTTTTTTTTGTTTTTATTTAATTTTTTCTGTTATTATTATCTATATTTATTTCCATTTGAAGTGCAATAAAAAATCATATTTTTATATACATAATATATACACACATTTTATGTACCATTCATATACATACTCACATTAATACATAATTATTATATTTATTGTGTATATCATGTATTGAAGTTTTTATTTATTTATTTTGTCCTTTCTTTGTTATTATTAATTTTTTTTTTTTTTTTTAAAAAAATATTTTCGTTTAGAAATCATATATGTAGGTATAAATAAATTCATTTTTATGCACACTAGAATAAATTTGAAATGAAATTAAAAATTCTTTGTATTATACACACATTTGTTGTAAAGTTGTAAATTCAATTTTAAAAATTTACGTTACGTTAGTTAATGAAAGTTTTTTATTCAGCTAGCTATATGCAGTAGTAATGTAGTGATGTATGTATGTAGTTGTTAAATTTTTTAAAAATTCAAATTTTTAAATAAAAAATTATTTTCAAAATGAAACTTTGAAATCATCTATCTTTGAAATACATATTTAAACACAAAATTTCGATTTAATTTCATTAAGTGAAATTTCTGTTTTAAATTTCAAATTTCAGTCTCAGCTCAGGTTGTGTGCAATTTTCAAAATTTTCTTATTATAGTTATTATTATAAAGTTAGTACATACGTATAACAGTTTGCAAACTGTTGAAATATGAAATTTTCGTGTTTGCAAACATGTTTGAAGAAAATCAAAATTTTTTGGTAATTTGTTTGATGTCAAATTTGTAAATTTTAATCTGATGCTGATGGATTAGATACACACATACAATATACTGTAAGCATAAAATGTGCCGCAGCAAATTTCAGATTTTAGAAACACATTCAAATTCACAGCATGTACATAAATTATACTCTCATTTTTGCTATATTTTATTTATGCAATTAATTTTGTTATTAGCATTCAGCACACTCCTCAATCGTCATCATTTTGTCATCATCAGCATTCATCATCAGTGAGCACGAGCAGCAAGGCAAGCAGCTAAATTTCTGAAACACGGCAGCAAGCTGATTTTTTGCTTGGATACTTCTGCTGTCATCAGAATCAGCATTCATTTACAAAGTACCCTGTAGCCAGTATAATGTACTACTTACTGAATCGCATAGCATCATAGTTAATTTATGTTTATACATATTACATTCCAATCTCATTGCTCTCATTCACATTCACAATAAATTATTAATTTATTTTCACTTTATCTTGCTTAGAAATGAACGTGTAATGCAAAAAGAGAAAATGCAGATGCAGGGTAGGGGTACGTTGTACCAGTTGTACGTTATAAATTGAACATTACAGATTATAAGATTGATTTTAGTTTGATAAAACAGAATACAGTAAAATTTGCTTTTACATTTACCATAGTCTTATTTAATAATTAAAATATTAAATTATAAAAATTGAATAAATTTTATTTGAGTAATTTTCTATATTTTATTTAAACTTCATTTTTACTGTATTATTTACAAAAATATATACAGTATGTACTACATATACCTACATATACGTATATTTCTTAGAACAGTAAAAATGATATTATTTTTATTATTATAAATTATAATATGTATTCCATCATTTTAAAGTTCAAAAAATATTTATTTTACAAACAGTGGCGGGGCAAAACTAAAAATGGTAGTGTGCAGCAAGAACGCCAGCAGTCAAAGCTTAATTATTTTACTAGTTATGATGACGTGAAAAAGTTACCAAAAGCTACTACCAAAATAAAACTTGATATTTAAAGACGTGCGTTTTTTATATGAGGTGGACACTATTCTTATATGAGGTGAACAATTGCAGTAAAAAATAATTAATTTTTGTTCAATAAATCCATTTATTCAAAATCCATAGAATAAAATCTTCACCATAATTTTGAAAAAAAAAAAAAAAAAAAAAAAAAAAAAAAAAAAAAAAAAAAAATTAATTTAATTAATTAGGTCTATTTCATATTGACAAGCGGTGAGCGGTGAGCGTTGAGCTGTGAGCGTTGAGCGGTGTGCGATGAACGGCAGAGCTTTCACATTGAAAAGCGGTGAGCGTTGAGCTGTGACAGTTGACAAGTAACATTTTCGTATTGATTTATTACAGATTTTTAGTTTTACTACAAAATGGTTTCAAATATTTGTCGACAAGAAATTCTTTCAAGTTAATTTAAATTCCTTACCTGAAAGTCCTAAATTTTTCTGTAACTTCTCTTTTTTTATAGTCAGGATGACGATCATCCACAAGCATCTTCTAGATTGCACTTCTGAAATTAAAACTTCACGTTGCGAATCACTCAATTTGAATTTATCTGTCGACATAACGAAATCGTCTTCATCATCAAAAAATAAAATTACAATTAAACAGACAACACATAAATTTACCGCTCACAACCAAGTCAATCCGAGCTGTGAAAACATCGCTCAGCGATACAGCTCACCGTTCACCGCTCAGCGCTCTTCAATATGAAATCTTTCGTATAGATTGCTTTGCTGAGCGGTATTTTACCTCTCACAGCTCAACGCTCACCGCTCACCTCTTGTCAATATGAAATAGACCTTACGTTAATTTTTTTTTATTTAAGAGTAGGTTTCGACTTTGAAAAATTTCAAAAACAACACAACGATTTTACATACAAAAATTTTAAAAAAGAGTTTGCATACCTTTTAGGTGCTAACAAAAATGGATTTTTGAATATTTTGATGAAAAAAAAAAAAAAAACAATTTTATTTTGTTAATAAAAATTGAAATATAACAAAGAATTTTATACTTTTTTTTTTTTGTAAAAACATCAGAAAAGTCCGAACTTTATTTTGATAACAAAATCATATAGAAATATGAAGATTTAATGTATGAAAATAGAAGTCAAAGTTGAACGATTTTTCAAAAAAAAAAACCTCTTTTTTTTATAAGAACTATAACTAAATTTCAGGACCTAAAATCAAAAATGTGTTATAATCAAGCACCACAATATCCTTCAGGCTACCTATATTCAAAATTTCAAAGTAAATGGGCAATCATTGTTTGCTGTAAGAGGTGCATTACGAAGCCGAAAAATCGCAATTTTGACAAATTTGACACCCTGTAAAAAAGAAACAAGAAAATTTTTTAAAAAAAATCGCTCCGTTGAGCACTACAAATCCTATCAAAGTATCCATGTTTCAAATTTCATTGAAATCGGTTAATTAACTTGGGAGATAATTGGTGCACAAGATAGCAGATATCTCGAAACCTACTCTTAAACATGTACATTTAATTTCAATAATTAAAACAGGTGGATAGTAACTTAAAATATTAAACTGAGTAGGTATATCAAAATATTAAAAATTTACAAAAAAAAAAAAAATATTCTGATTTTAGCCTTACTGAAATATTTGACAAATGCGTTATAATCCAGTTTTGAATCTATATCAGCTTAAATTGATAAAACTGCCAAAACAGAAAATCATTCTTCAACCATTGTACTCTTATACTCTTGTACTCTTATTGTACTATTGTATAGAAAAAGGGCTGTAGCACCTCTGCCGTTGATGATGATTATGATCTGCCTCTACGCTCCCCTTGTGAAATCAGTTGGTATAAGAAGTCAAGGGTATAAGTGAATATTAATTTTTTTTTTTTTTTTTTAATTTATTTTTCAAAAGTATTACACACAAAAAACTTATTTACTAATTTAATGACAATGAATTATAATGATATATAATATAATAATATAATATAATTATTAAATAAATGATCGACTGCATTAATTTTCAATGCAAATAAATTTTTTTGAATATTTTTTAAATCTTTTCATATTTTTAAACATCATTGAATTTATGCATTCATTTAAAATATTTTGACAAAGATGTAAAATATTTAAAATATTTTACATTTTGTATACATTTAAAAAAAAATTCTTGCTTTTATGAATTTTTTTTAAATGTTATCGTCAATTTCATGAGATTTTTTGGATACCTCTGTCTTTTGATTTGGAAATAATAATAGTGGTATTTTAAATAAATCCGAAATACTTTCTTGATTTTTTAATTTATTATGAACACTATCATCGATTTTATTGAAATATTTTGGTATAACTTTGGATACCTTTATACTCGTTCTCGTCTATAATATCATGTATGTAAATATCAAAATTATTAAAAATTAAAGTTATCCTTATTATGTTGTAATTTAATTCAATTTCAAGATTTTAATATGAAAAAAAGTTAAAACTAAAAAAATTAATTAAATCAATTTTTTTTAAAAATCAAAATAAAAAAATTTTTTTAAAAGATTTATGTTATCTTTTTTACTGCTACGCCTTTTTACATTTTTTTAAATATGTAATACATATTTAAAAATATTTATGTAGTAATAATAATATTGTGATAAGTAACAAGTTCAATTCAATAAGATTTAATGGAATTTTTTTCTTTTGTAAAAAAATTTGTTAAACACCTATCTATAATTATAAATTCTAATATATTAAATATATATTTGTACTTTGTATATTTGTATTTAATTACATTTTTGTTGTTGTTGTTGTTAATTTTAATTGTTTAAATATCACATATATTTAATCACGTACTATATGTGATAAAGCCCTTATTGAAAAATATTTGATTAAGTATATGATATTTCTAGCAAAATGAATATTAACATACATATATATGCGTTTTTTTCAAATATATGTATGTACACAAATAGAATGTTTTATTTAATTTAAAAATTTATACAAAAAAAAAAAAAAAAAAAAAAAAATTGTACTGTATTGTATTGTATTGTACATACTTAGAAATACATATTTTTGTTTGTATATAATACCAATAATATTTTAATTTAAACAAGAACATTTAACGTGATTTATATTGTAGATACACAGAGGTTGAAATTAAGTATTTTGCTAATTTCAGCCTCGAAATCCGTAAAAAACGACGGATTTGGGCCGAAATCTAGTCAGCGAAATTACATAAAAAATACGTAAAAAGAATGTTTTTTTTAAAATGTTCATTAAGAAATATGTAATTGAATATAAATGACAGTTAAATTTAATAGAAGATGTAGGCTATATGTTCAGATAAATTAAATTAAAATTAGATAAATTAAATAAATTCGACAAACTGTCAAAATCGCTATGTGTCACGTGTCACATTCGTAATTTCTACTCGAAATTAAAATTAAATCTACTTAATTTTAACATCTGTGTATCGAAGACATTAACTTAAAATTAATTACATATTATCATAAGGGTATTATTCATTTTTATGAATTATTTGTGAAAATTTTTAATAAATATTATAAAAATGATCGATTTATAATGATTTTATGATTTTAAAGAAAGAAAAAATATGCATCTAAGTATGTACATTACGATTATTCATATCTACATATAGTATATGAATTGTTGTATATGATTAAGAAAATATTTATAATATTATGAATTTATGTACATTTATATGCTTTAAACAATCAAATATATTATATTATTGGTGTTACAAATTCTAGTGAGTATCGGTCTACTTCAAGACGGAATTATTTAATAATTCTACTCTTATTAAATATGATATTTGTATATGATTTTTATATATTTTATATTATTTTATTTTATTTATTTTATATATTTTAGATTTAATCCCAAGTTTTTGGAGCGCTGAATGGACCCCCTCTTCCATGTATATCGACGGCTTGTACAGCAAAATAATAGCGTACTCCTTCTCCATATATTTTAATAGTTAGAGTTATAGATAATGAAGCAGATTCAATATCTTCAAAATGATTCCAATTTTCTTGATTTGGCAGACTTGAAGGATCTTCATAAGTATAAATTCGATATTTTTTTATTTTTGCATAACTATCATCCATACACTGCATCTCTATTAATACTTCAAGTTTAGAATTTTTTTCTTTAACAGATAATATTGGACTAGATGGAGACTTTTTCCAAGCTGGAGTACTAATAAATTTTGATTTTGGCAATGTAGGAGCAACCCGTTGTCCCACAAATGTAGCTAATTTTCGAATTGGTTTTGAATTATTCAAATTTATTGAACCAGATGTTGGTAGTTTTTGTAATTTTTTAACTGTTTTAAAATTAAAAAAATATATATTAATAATTATATATTCAGACATAAATGTAGATATACATATATAAATAATGAGTGATATGAATAAAAATCTAAAAATATATTATAATTCTTTAAGTTTTAAATCTAGCTTTTCAATTATAGGTAAAGTTAATAGGTTTTTTATTTATATAATAGAACAAATGGTGTGTATAATATTTTACTAGTATGTACTTGAAAAAGAAATCATACAAAATTTCAGTATTCGCACAATATACATCATCAATAATTGTGTTATTTTAACAGGTGTTTTCTAATGAAATTGATTTTCTCTTATTTAGTTTGTTTCTGTGCTTATTTTGATTTATTGTTTATTATGAATGTTCAAACTCCATACTAAGTTTTATTTTGGCCTGTTGAACAACAGTCGACACAATGGCGTCACTTTATCTCTTAAAAATTAACTGACTAACACACTTCATCAATCCATGCGTTCGATAATATCGAAAATATCAGTTGATGGATTGAATGACATATTTGACAAAATGTCGAAAGACGCATGCAGCATATAATATGTATAAGTCATCTGCGTTATCTGTATAATTTTTATTCAAAATTTGATTTATCGAATACATGATTCTTGCCATTCTTGCAATATGCATTACTGAACTTTCGACTTTTATCGTCAGTTGTGCAATCGACATTACCGAACGCACTTGTACTACATATGTATATAACATGTACATGAATCGTACAAATAAAAATGAACAAATTATCATGCTCAAAATCTGACATATGTAAGCATCTGCTCCATGAATGTGAATATATGCTTACTTTTACGTATGAATAAAACAAAGCAAACTGTTAAAAGTATAACTAAATGCTTCGAAAAACATGAATTTACTCAGTGTTCAGTAACAGACTCAAGTTTGAATATGGCATAAGATATTTCAAATCTCCGCCATAAAAAAGTGTATGAAACGCGTTCAAAGCCAAATTATTATAATTTTAAGTTTATATGTATCGATATTTTGTAAAGTATGTTTCTACTATTTTTGGATACTTTCTTTATATGAGTAGTTTCAGAGTATCTTTAGATAAAATTTCATCTTGATATATTTCTTTATCATGGTTCATCTTCATATTCAAAATGAAATTTTTGAATATCTGAATTTTTTTTTTTTTTTAATTGCCGAATGGCATAATCTCTTTCTATATTTCGTTTCATTATTAATTTTTTAATCAAAAATCGTATTATTTTGGTATATTTGTTTGTTTTTTTTTTTTTTAATTTAACAATTTTTAATTCAAGCAAAATCAAATTTACTCAAAAAAAAAAAAAAATCTTCAAAAAGTTGCTGAGTTTTTATTCAATCACTCAATATGTATATTATATACTCACTAAATTGACCAGGATTTGGAACTGTAACATGTGTAATAGTATCAGCTTTTTTATTTTGTGTAATTACAACTTTTTTTGTCAATCTGTTAACAATGTTTGCGAGATGAGCGTTGTATTGTTGTTTGTTTGGAATTTTTTCATTTGGAATTGTCACTAATGCAGGTAAATGAACAGAACCAGGTCCAGATGGATTAATTGTATTAGAACGAATATTTATATTACTTATGGTGTTTTCATCATCACCAGTTAAATCGATAACTGAGTTATTTAGAGATTTAGGTTTACTAATGTTCGCAGCAACAAAAAATATGGGCTTTCGTTGCTTTGGTTGTACACAAACCGAATCTCCGACTTTTACTGTTTGTGTATTTTCCTTCTTTTTCGATATAATTGCAGCAATGTCTCGTAATCCTTTCGCTGTTAATGTTCCACCATCTATATTTTGATTATTTTTTTCTCGTTTTTCACTAATATCTTCCATATGTTGATCATTAGCATTATCTAAAACAGTAGCCTCATTCTCAGTTGTACCCGAAACATTTTCAACTTTGTCTTTTTCATTTACATGTATTTTTACATTTTGTTCATCATCACTTGAATCACTCACATCATATGTATAAAAATTATTTTCCAAATACCATTCTTTTTTTTTTTTTTGAGAATAACAATTAGTTTCTTTTTTTTCAAAATTAAATTTCGCTTCTTTTATTTTATTTCCTTCTACTAAAACCTCCTGAGATGGAATCCCATTTAAATTATCTGTAATAATAATTTTGTGTAATTGTTATTAATTATTTTATATTACATATTTTTTTAATATACTAACCGTTAACGTCACTATTAACACCATTTGAAATATTTAAATTACAATTTAAATCGTTTTTAGGTGCGTTTTTATCCTTGACGGTTGAAGACGAAAACGACGATGATGATGTTGATGATTTGGACAATGCATTTTCGTCAAAAATTTTTGAAGCTTCTTCAAGTTCTTCCATTATTAATTTGAGTTTATTGTCCATTGTGTATTTCTGTAATAAAAATATATGTAGATGAATGATGTCAGACATTAAACGTCAACATTTCCATAAGTAAAAAAACAAAAAAAAAAAATAAAAAATTCTATTCTTTACTTTATGCATTTCTTTACATTGCCTTAGAAATGTAATGTGTAATGTAATGAAGGAGATGAAGGAGATATTACTAATTTTGGAAAGGTTCTAACAGATCAAGATCTGAATGAAATTTTGGGAGATGAAAATATTTTTAACTTAGATATTGAAGTGAATGACAATCATCATGAAGATCAAAATGATGCTCCTTCTATTTCTGAAAAAAAGAAGATTACGGCACAAGATTTAAAAAAATTAACTTGGAAACAAAAAATCCTTTCTCTCAGTGACGAACAATTGAAGTTTTCTGGAAATTTAGAATTGCCTCAAAGTACAGAGCACTTAGAGACCCCTTTCCAATTCTTCAACTATTTTTTTGGTGAAGACATAATTGAACAAATCAAACAAGAAACAAATTTATATGTGAGGCAAAAAACTATCGATGATACATTTACCATGCGCAAACAGATTTTCGTCAATTTCTGGGAGTATTGATTTTATCATCAATTGTGAATCCTGCTAACATGCGGTTGTTATGAGACAACTAACTTGGCCTTGATTGCATTATACAAGTGATGTCAAAAAAAAAAAAAAAAATTTGAAAAAATACGTTATGTACTCCACTTTAACAACAACGAAAACTATATAGGTGATAAGAATAACCCACTTTTCGACAAACTTTTTAAAATACGACCAATTGTCGACTATTTAAATATTAAATTTGCTTCGATTCATTTTGAAGAGAATTTATCTGTAGATGAACAAATTTGCTCTTTAAAGGCTTCGCATCATTTGAAGCAATATATGCCCGCAAAACCGCACAAATGGGGCTATAAAATCTTTGTACTGTCCGGTGTTTCTGGCTATGCCTATAAATTTGAAATTTATAGCGGACTTGAAAATTCGCCACATAAACGTTTGGATGACGAACCGGATTTAGGAGCATCAAGCAACACCGTTGTTCGCCTATTACGTATTGTTCCGGTTGGATGCAACTTTAAAGTGTACTTTGATAACTATTATACATCAATACCGTTGATAGTATATCTGAGGAAAAGAGGTAAACGAAAATTTCACTTTTAGTTACATTGATTTAAGTTGTTATTTTTTGCGCAGGCATATATTCAGTTGGAACTGTACGTCGAAATAGGATTTCGCATTGTAAACTTCAAACTGATCAAGAAATGAGTAAAAAACCTAGAGAAACATCTGTTCAGTTTGTAGCGAATTGTGATGGAACTGAATTGGTAAATGTAATTTGGAAAGACAATAAATGTGTATCTCTATTGCCATCCTTCGTTGGCATTAAACCTGAATAGGATATCACCAGATTCGACCGTCAAAACAAATTAAAAATTTCTATTAAATGTCCAGCCATTGTAAAAGAGTACAATCGCCATATGGGTGGGGTTGATTTATTGGACAGCATGATAGAAAGGTACAGAATAAAAATTAAAAGCAGAAAATGGTATTTTAGATTATTTTATCATCTGGTTGATTTAACTGTAATAAATGCCTGGTTTTTGCATCGAAAGAAATATGGAAATGTGAAACTGCTGCAGTTTCGTAAAGAACTTGGCTTGTCGCTGTTAAAAATTTATTCGAAAGAACCCAAACGTTCTAGAATCACCAATTCTCCAACAGTTGAAAATTTACACTAGGCAAAAAAGAGAAAGGGACCAACACAATCTATCCCATCCAAAGATGTGAGGCTGGACTGTATAGATCATTTACCAGATATTAAAGAAAATAGATTACTGTGTAAATTACCAATGTGTAAGGGGCAAACACAAGTTATTTGCAGCAAATGTTGAGTAGCCCTTTGTTTGAACAGTAGAAATAACTGTTTTGTTAAATTCCACAAAAAATAATAGTTTTAATTTTCATTTTATAAATAAAATATTATAACATGAAGAAAAATAAGCAATGCAGAGTGAATTCTAAGTATTTTCGTTAACCAATTCGCGAAGAGTGAATTGTATAAATAACTTTATTTCTAAAAATATAACATAAATTCTTCTGCGACTAAGTGGAAGAAAAGTTATAAAATTAAAGTTATTTAACTATATATAAAAATAATGATGCCGCAGCAAATTGTTGTTTTAACTTTACTATTTTTAAAATTAATTATTCTATTCTTGTAAAATTTTAATATAATAATATTATAGTAATATTAAGTAATAATATTAATATTTAATATTAATATTTGTTGATAATTCAATACTTACCTTTTTTTTTTGACTTGTGATTAATGCACTAGGAGTTAAAGAAATCTGCTTCAGGCTTCTAAGCGAAGTGAAATAATTGAAATAAAAATCAAACTAACAAAATTTGGTTAAGTTGTAATTTTACTAAAATAAGACACAATGTGAACAGCAGTCAGCAGTTGCAAATACAGTAAAAATGATATTCACTTTCCATATATTAAAACAACTTTATTATATCAACTTCCGTCAGAGTTACCAAGACTATTTTTTTTTATAAATTTTTGATTTATTCGTATAGACAAATCAAAAAAATTATCTGATCCATTTTTATGTTATACAAATATGCTGTTGTGAAACTCTTTATGATTTCAATCTCAATAGAAAAGATTTTATCAAAAGAAAAAAAGTTTATAGAAAACGCATTTCCCAATAAATGTTTCAAATAATAGCATTTTAATAATTTAAATAGTAATAAAAAACAAATTTATTTGAAAAATAATTTCTAAATTTCAAAAATAATAGCGAAAACCCAATGTACGCCTCGCTTGCTTTGCTTGCTTTACTTGCTTTGGTTGTCAAAGCAAGCAAAGTCATTGCCTGTTCCAATGTACGAATTTATAATTTATAATAAAAAATAGATGCTACAAAACCAATACATTTAATAATTTTCTCTAATAAAATTATTTAATTGTTATTATAAAATATGTACATATTATAATCTAATATAATTTACATACATATTTAATATACACATATATACATTGATTACTTATTATGGAATGAAATACGAATACATCAGACCAACACCAATAATCAATTATATCATGTATTAATTGTCAAAGCGTTCAAAGTTGTTAAAAAGTAGAAAGTAGACCAACTTTTGACTTTGTTTGTTTTGCTTGCTTTGCTCATTGGGGGCAATCACGTTTAAACACATTATTTCTACTTAGTTTTCAAAGCAAGTAAAGCAAGCAAAGCGTACATTGGGTTTTCTCTATAATAGTCACTAATTAGGTTTTTTCAACTGGTTTTATTGAATTTTGTGGTCAAATAATTATAGCTTAAGCACAATTTAACAAACACGACGACAAACGACAGAAGACAGATTGATGATCAAGAAAAGTCGTTGCTATGAATAAAATACAGTGATAAATCAGCTTTGTGTTGTCATTGTTCATTGACATATATACAAAATATATTCCAAAATATCATTATCGAAAGGTCTTGTTTCAAAATCTGGCGGCACCAATTCGGAAGTTTAGCCCCAATTAAAATTTAGAAAATTTAAAAAAGTAATATGATGATATTCTCAACAAGACAACGATCCGAAACATACAGCTTATGTTGTGCAATAATGGATAATTTTCAATCTGCCACACTATTGAGGAACTCTACCCCAATCGCCCGAAATAAATCCTCTAGTCTAGAAAATCTGTGGGTAGAATTAGAAAGAAGACTCAGACATATAGAAATATCGAGCAAACAACAACTATAGCGGCTAATGTAATAACACTGACTCCGAACTAACTACGAAGTTGGTAGAATATATTCCTCGCCAACTTCAAGCTGTAACTGATTCAAAAAAATGTCAAAGGAAATGCTAAACATTCATTTACTAAACTGTATGCAGACTTTGGCAACAGGCTTTTTAATAATAGTTATAAAAATGAATATTTTTAACTTTTTTTTAAAAAAAATGTTGTTTTTATTCGTTTTTTAAATGTATATTATTTATTATGGTAAAAGAAAAAAATTTAATTTTTTCAATTTTCTTAAATTTTAATTGGTGTATGCAGATATTTGCAAATCATTGTATATATTATACACAAATAATCATTTTTCTTTTATTCTAAGATTCAATCATTTAAAATATAAAAAGTAATTGAATCTTTTTCAAAAATGACTTGTCAAAATGAATTTAGTTTTCTTGTTCCACGACGACAAATGACAAAATTAAAAATTGGTTTTTATTTTGTCGCTGAGCGACGATGTCGCTTGTCGTCGTCGTTGAATTATTTTCAATTAAATACAATTATGTACATGTGTTTAAAAATTTTTTGACTCATGAATGTTGTTTGTCGTCGTGTAGTTGAATTCTATTTATGCTATAAATAATAATAATAATTATTAATAATTAAAAATAATAATTGAAAATGATAAAATTTTGTTTATGATTTTCTACTTCGTATTGATATAGTGTGGTAATACTCTAGGAATTTGAAAATGAAAAAGTAGTTCGATGACATTTGTTGATGGTACGTAATGTGTATTATATATTATATATATATACCAATACCAGTACCACTATCATACCATCATACCCATCATCATGGCCGTGTATCATACCCATATGTCATTTGTCAATATTTAATTGTTAAATAAATTGTCATTTTTTATTTTCTATTTTTGTAATCGTAAATTATTGTACATAATTTGTAAATTTCGAAGTTCGAACATACCATATTACCATCATCATTCATAACATAAATAAGATATCATCATAATCTTTCGTGTATCCGTTATCACTGTATCATTTTAGTTTCAGTGAGTTGAGTAGGCAAAATCAAAAGTCAACAAAAGTTATAGTGTATTTTTACATTTTTTACGTGCAGTAAATTCCAGTCGATAATATAGAAAATATTATTTATCCGTCTTCCTTTTATCTTGTCAGTTCAAGTACATAGTTTTTTTATATATATTTTATTATACTACGAGATTTGTGTAATTGTGCAAACTGCAAACTTAAAATAGTTTATTATAATCTTGTATTTTTGTAATTATTGAAAAAATTATATAAAGTAGTAAATTGTCAAAATAATTAAAAATAAAAATTAAAAAATTAGAAATTTTTTGTAAAATGGCAGAAAGTAAAGGTACGCTTTTAGCTAGATCGGTGCAAAAACATGCAGGACGCGCCAAAGAAAAGGTAATTTCAAAATAATTATTGAAATACATATTTCAATAAATTATGAAATAATAAGGAAGGTTTCAAATAAAACTAAACGTAAAATAAAACTTGTGAAAAATTCAAATTATATACATATACATATATATAATATTCATACATATTTTTTTATTTATTAGTGAATTTAAAATACTTTATAAGTTAATTTGTTTTGCATTTAATTATGAAATGAAATATATATAATTAATTCAAAAATATTCACTCATATATTGAAACATTTAAATTGATTTACCAAAATTGTGTACTTGATGAAAAATAAATATGTTATGAAATAAAATATATGCGACATACATAAATATGCATATTTGGTTATATAGTATAATGTTGTATGAAAATGTACGTACTGTGCTGTGTATACAATTTATATTAATCTGATGAGCCATAAAAATAGAATAGCTAACTAATATTAACTTTATTTTTCCTAGGGAAAGGGAACAAAATATACATATATATGTATGTAATATATGTAATTTTTGTACATAGAATGTTTCAACTATACTGTCGGACTGCCGCTACAATTATAAATGATTATATTAAACTAATTTGAATGAATTTTTCTATCTAATATACTATTATAATGCATGTATTATTTAAAAAATATATATATATGTATATATATTCGATAATAAAAATTTTCTATGCACGCACAATATTCAAACCAAAAAGTTATTTATTCATGGTATTAAAGACTGCTATATATATATACACACACACATATAAAACATAAATAATAACAAAATGTTGAAATTCAAATAGCGTATATATGCAGTCTAAAATAATTTGATATTAAATCTCCAGAAATAGCTAAATAGTATCTATTTATAGATTAGTCAAAAGTGATATCTAATTTATAGGATTTATACATATGTATATAAATTTATATAGTATACTATATAAATAATTAATAATCCTATAAATTATATATTATATAGGTAGGTATAATATATATTATATGTAATATATTTATGATTCTAAAGATTATGACCATTAATGGAATCATTAAGTGAAAATGAAAAATAGTTCATCAAAATAAGTTTTACATCTGAATGAAGGCGTGTGTAATTTTGATATTATTGTAAATATTTGAATATATATGTAAAATTTTATATTCATGTAATAAGTATATAAATATATTCAATATAGGTACATATAAATGTATATTTCGTAATTATAACCCACTCACCAAGCATAAAAAACTGTAGATTCGAAAAGATTCTTCTAATGGATTTTTTTTTTTTTTTTTTTTTTTTTTTTTGCGAAATATTCTCAGAAAATGGTTGATATTGTCGTGGCAATTGAAAAACGATTCGCTTTTCTTCCGAGAAATAAAAAAAAAAATGTAACGGAAATTGCATATTTTCAATATTCATTTATCGTAAATTTTTCACATTGATATTTCGCTTATATTATAATACATTTATTATGCGATTTTTTTTACCAACACGCAGTATACAATATACCTACATAAATATGTACTATTTAGCATATTGAAAAGCTATTATATTATATTATTGCCCAATTATCTTAATTATAAATTTATTGTTTACCTAAGAAGATAAAAATCTTTTTGGATTTTCTTATTTTTTATACAAATATTTTACAATTTCATTGTAAATTTGTTTACTAAATGTAAATTTTTTTTTATTCTTTTTATAAATCAACTTTCACGTGATCAATAATACAATACAATACGTATAAATATAATTAAAAAAAAAAAAAAAATGTTTTTTAGTTTAATTAAAATATCAATCAAACTATATACCTACTAACTATAATATTAAATAATAGAAACACAGATGAACAATTAGATATCATATATTATGTATAAGTAACAATAATCAATAACCCTTTAAATATGTTCTAATTGGATTAAATTAGCTATTAAGGACAAACACTATCGAACTTTTTAACCATCTATACGTATACATGTATGTAAATTGTATAGATATACTTATACATAAATGTATATAATATGTACATGGTGACCGGACTTGGGTTGCCCAAAAAAAAAAAATCTTTAGGCATAAGAGGGGAGAGACGGGTGAAATATCAACCATTTAATCGTTAGAGGACCTAAAATGAGATAGACCTTTATTGTAAAAAGGAAAAAAAATGAAGTGGGTGTCTTGGACTTTTTGCTTGAGTAATTAGAAAATTAGAAATTAATTTAAAAGGCACTGTACCTCCGCAACTTGTATTTTCTCTGAAAAAAAAAAAAAGGCAAAAAATTAAGAAATTCTGACTTTGAAACACAATAACTCTTTAAAGGAAAGACGTAGAGGAGCATGTAAGAGAGAAGGAGGAGTTTTCTACAGATTTCTCTTAGACTACTTTCTTCTAGGTAGTACACCGTAGTTGTTATTATAATATGGTGTTTCGTAAAGTGCGAAAAATATTCGATGCCCTCTAACGGCTAAACGATTGACATTACATCCTGCATTATGATATTTTGTATGTCACAACGAGACCTATCTACTATTTGCGAATTGACCACCGGAGGACGGACACCCTGCATAATATGATAGACGCATAAAATGAATAATACATGCAACAATTTCATTTTATGCTTACATTTATGTAGTTCCTTTTTATTTAGGTACATTCATATACAACAATATGTAAGTTAATTAATTAATTGTAAGTTCAATTTCACTTTTAGAATATTCGCTTTATCAATTATATTTTGAATGAATGATTGTACATATTCGCATTAAATAACATAAAAATGTATGCATTATACATATATGATATTAGCAAAGTGTATTAATATAATATTATGTTATAATAAAGTGAAATCACTTAATGCAGTAATGCAAAATATTTGAAAATTTTTAAAAATCTTGAAATTTTTTACACAAATACACTGATATTTTGTGAAAACTAGTCAAAAAATCAAATCTAAACTTAAAAAGTAGTTAAAACAAGAAAGAAACATGTAAAATTCCACTCATTTTTACATAATATGTATTGAGAACATACATAAAGAATGAAAAACGATGTATGATGTATCCTGTATTCTTCACTTTACTTCACGTCTTTCACTCTAAAAAAAAACAGTCAGCTAATAAATATCCTGCACATGCATTTAAAATATCAAAGAATATACGAGTTAAAAATTAAAATGATAATATAGACTTTGTAAACTACGTGAATTAAAAAAAAAAAAAAATGATTCTCTCAACAAAGAAATTCGGTTAGAGAGCCGGTATATCAACCTATATTACCTTGTTTATACTCTTTTTTATGTCGACTTAAAAAATATGTCGATTTAAATATGGTTTATTTTGAATCTGTTGAACTGCGTTTATACCCTTTGTCTTATACCAGTTTAAATTATGTCGAATTAAAAAGTGACGTTTGATGTAATTCAAAGACTAAATTTTAAATAGTAAAAATTCTTTAACTAGAATTATACATACATATTAAATAGAAGTTTTTGTTTTTTGTTTTTAGTGGTGTAAAAAATACATAAAAAAATAATTGAATAACTTTTTTACAAAATGTCATTTCATAATTCGAATTAGTGAAGAACAGATAGAAAGGTTTATACCCCGGATCAACCGATTGTGTTATACCGATTTATTTTATATCGATTTAAATTTTATGTCGATATAAGTATCGTTTATACCACTGGTTTATTTTATATCGACACATTTTATGTCGATTTAAGTGAGGGTATAAACATAGTGTATAATATGTAAAAAGGATATAGCAAGCGAAGAGTTTTTTGTATAAGTTTGATGTCGGTGTTATAATAAATGAAAAGCTTTATAGTGTTATGTATTTCTTATCTTTTTTTTCTTTTTTCGTGTACACATTTTTACATTATAAGGCTAGTCTAATAATAAAATAATATCTTTTTTTACACCTTTTGAAAATTTTTGTTTACTGAGAGATTTTTGATAATCATGTACCTATACGTATATATTTGAACTATTTTTTCATCGGAAAATCTCTTTCATTTTGGCGCCAAAAGAAATATCAAATACAGTATCACCTATATATTTATACACGTATATGGATATACTTTGATATATTAGTACATATATGTAATATGCAATAGCGTATTTATAATGATTTATTTTATATTATATACGTAGGTCACTCTATAAATTTTGAGATACGGAAAACTAACAGTACTTACAACTAGTTACGCTGCATAAATAGAAACATTACTCTTTGTCAACACGTTTTTCATGTTCAGTTCTTGTCTGAACTTGCTACAACCAAAGTCATAATAAATTATTTACAGTGAATAATGGAGTTGTCGCGTGAAAATTAGAGGCTTGATTCTCCATCAAGATAAAGCTTCGGCTCACACCGCTCAGCAAACCGTTCAATATTTGCGCCAAAATAGAGTCATAATACTTGAACATCCACCATACTCGCCTGATTTGGCTATGTGTGACTTCTGGCTTTTCAACAAGCTCAAAAAAAGCATACGCGGACGAAGATTTGTATCAGAAGATGAAATTGATCAAATTTTTGACGAGATCCCGAAGAACGATTGGCTAGAGGCATTCCACTCATGGAAAATTAGAATGCAAAAGTGTATTGATGTTGGAGGAGAGTACTTTGAACATAAATAAAGTTCTTTTTTCAAAATCATTAGCTGTTTTTTTGTATCTCAAAATTTATAGAGTGACCTACGTACATATATATAAACAAGCAAATATATAAAATCTTTTCTACGTTTCAAGATAAAAATTAAATAAAACCTCCTTAAATATTTTTTTAAAAAGAAAATATATTATGATATTTTTATACCAGAAAATAAATACAATTTTAGATTAATAAGAGCAAACATAAAGATAAGATAATGTGTTTCAAACTCATTTATTGCTTACTTGTTATTATACATATATACATATAAAGTGTATGTACATACATATATCATTTTCTCTATATTTATTTTATTATTTGTTTTAAAAAATTGCTAAATTTTCTTAGTCATAACAATTATAAAATTGATAAAACAAAAAAAAAAATAATTATTGTTCAAATATAATTTTTATGTGTGTCGTCTACCAATGTTATCAATTTTTTTTTTATTCGTTTACGCATATTTATCTACTAATTTACATACATATACATAGGTACTTACGTATGTTAAAGCTATAAAGGATTAAATATAGCAAAATATAATGTAAAGAAAAAAAAAATTGCACATAGGTACTTCGTACATATTTTTGATGTTATACAATTTTATTTAAGTTTTTCCAAATGTTAAATTACATATATTTCATATTTATTCACCAATTTACATTCGAACATCATTTTTCCAAATACATATGTATTTATGTATACGTATATGTGCAGTATACGCGTCTCATAATTTATAAATCATTTGTAACACTTTTTTTTTCCAAATTTCAATTTTCAAATATGTATGAACATTTTAATGAAAATACATTACATAGAAATTGCTATATAAAATTATTATTTTTCTATATACATATTATCAGAATTTTCTTTCAAGAGGGAACACCTTTTGGAATTCAAAATCAAAATCAAAAGAAATATTCTAGCATTTTTACAATTTTCTCAATCATTAGTGTTACTTTGGAAAATTTAGTGTTCTAGAGAGAATAATATAGTAAACTAAATTACATATATCTCTATAATACAACAATTAATTTGGAATTCGGTTCTAGATAAAAAGAAATTCTGAAGTCAAAATTTATGAGGAATTTTTTAAAAAAATTTTGAGTATAAATTGATTTCCTCAAAAAAAATTTGCACTACAAAAAAAAAAAATTTTTATTATTCGAATCGAAGCACAAAAATGTTCTTTTTCAAACAAAAAAAAAAAAAAAAAAAAAAAAAAAAACACAAAATTGATAGTAAGATCCGTTTTATCAATAAGGATCAAAGATGTGCAAAAATATCAAAAATATGCGTGATTGATACTTCCACATTACTTATTATGAGTTAAATATTTTACTTAAATAGCATAGTTTTTGTGTGTTAATATTTTCATTTAGTAGTACATAATTTATTTTTATTTTTAATAATAGATAAAAATGAATGTTAATATTTATATATATACAGTGTGTTAAGTTTAAAGCAAGTTAAGCATTATCAAGTAAAACACCTTGTAAAAATCCATGTATATATGGGGATGCTTCAGTTTCTTATATAGGATTTGAGAGTTTGATTAATTTCAATGAGATCCTTGTGATGATGCAAAGAAAATGTTACAAATTATACCAAACCGATCTATTATCGTCTACTGATTCCTGGTTTGGAAAAAGAAATCGTTATTTTATATTGTTGAAGGATATAATGATCCAAAATATCGGAACTGAATTTGTTCTCCAGTATGGAGAGAAGATGACGGAGAGTGGATGATTCAAGTGATTGAAGTGGCCATCGCAGAATCCTAATCTAAACCCCATTGAAAATATTTGGGTATATTTATGAAGGCGAAATAATTAAAACGATCAATGGAAAAAATCTGGAAAAAGTTACCTGGAGAGTATACACAAAAATTCGTCTTAAGCATGCCTAAACATTGTCAGGCAATTAAATATATTACCTACAAGGAGGTGAAATAAAAGTACATTTTAAAAAAAAATAAAAATTATTTGGTTTTAATTTTCCAATTTCGTCAAATCGCAGTTACATTTTTACCTAACACACTGTACATACATATTTATAATTCTATGAAAATCTTTAAAATGTAAAAATAGTATATATGTAGTTATATTGTTACTGAAAATGAAAACAAACAAGGAAATGCAACACATGTACATACACACACAGTACACAGTATTTATTATTCTCATATTGTAGTGAATACAAAATGTATCTATAATAGAATTTAAAAATAAATCGCAAAAAAAAAAAAAATCACGATTTTTTTATACATACATAAATTTTGTTACGTTTTGTATGTATGTACGTATGTATGGGTGGTGTGAGAAAAAAAATTTTTTAATTAATAAAAATCTTGGAAATTATAAATTTAAAAAACAAAAAAAAAAAAGTCACATTATTTGTCATGTGTCATAATTATTAATATATGTACATACATATACTCGTACATATGTACATATTTCAATTTTCTGTTGTTCATAATTCGAAAATTTGAAATTATTATTTTTCTTATCATGAATGTTTAAATTTTTATTACAATAATTCTTTTAATTATTCTTATTATTGAATACAGTTTGTCTCTACTTTGCAGTAATATTTATGTGCATTAATTTTTTATATTAATAATTACATATGTACTATATAGTAATTGTTAGGAGCAAATAAAAATTTTATTTTGATCATTTTTATTGTTATTTAAACTGAAAAAAATATTACATATATGTACTTGAAATAATTTAATTGATTCGTTTATATAACTTTCAGTATTGAAATAATTTTTATGTTTCAATCTTATTGTAATTAGTATAGCTTGATTCTTTTTCCTCTGTCCATTTTTATTTCCACTTTAGTTACCAAAAATTTAGCTGTTTTAAAAGTTCTGTGTTCTGTTTGATGAAGTTTACATTGAAGTTTAACTTTTTTGTTTACTCAAATTTTATGTATTGTCGTGTAGTTAGTACATTCGGTACTTCGTCAATAATTTGATGTTCGACATTTTGGAATATGATAACTTCACGTTCACAGTAATACCACAGAGTAAAATAACTATTATACAGAGTGTGCAATACAATCACAGACCTAAATAACGATACACAGATATGCCAATATCGCAAAGCTCATTTTAAAAAATTTCAAGTTTGCATTTTCATCTATAAAACTTTTGATTTGAAACTTAAAATTCGTAAATTGTGAGAATAATTCTCTCCCAGAAAAGAAATGTTTTTTTTTTTACTTTTTTTTTATTCATACATACTGCTACCTGCTACCCTTTTTAATTTTTTTGTCCGTACCACAATAGCTAGATATAGATGTATGTAAATGTACAGACAGGTTTTATCATTACACATAAGTTGCGTTCCTTTTGACCAAGTAAAGAACTTTCAAGTACTCGGGAGTATATTGTAAATGGAACGCAATTTTTTTACTTGGAAGTAAAAAGTAACCTCAAATTTGAAAGCATACACATTTCTAAAGCAATGTAAATATTGGAGTGACAGTTGGCCATGCTCCAATTTCAGCTATCATGTATTTCAAATTTGTTTTGCTTTGATTTTAGATGCTTCATAACATTAAACAATAAAAAGCCACCTATTGAATAAAACGTGTATTAAAAATATTATAGACTTTAAACTATTTCTTTAATCTCTAACGATTAAAACACAAACACCTCTGACGGCGAATTTTGGCGTAACTAACCATGCAACTGTCAAGTAAATTACTCGAATACAAGAGGTGTTGTAGATGATCACGACTACAAGTACTTGCGAGTACTTTACTTGGTCAAAAGGAACGCAACTATATTGTCACTTCGTATACAAGGAGGCTTGGTTGTCTTTTCTTTATTTTGACTTACATCAAATACCGGATTTTATAGTTGATAGTTGGTAGATGTTAGATCTTAGATTCTGTTTATATGAAGAAATTGATAGGTATGTACAGTGATCACAAAAATTATTGGTGTTACTTGTGCACAACAAACTCAAATTTTTACTAAATAATTCAATTTTCCTTGGCATTTTTCTTGAAAGTCAAAGTATGCTTTCAAATTTGAGGTTACTCTTTACTTCCAAGTAAAAAAATTGCGTTCCATTTACAATATACTCCCGAGTACTTGAGAGTTCTTTACTTGGTCAAAAGGAACGCAACTTATGTGTAATGATAAAACCTGTCTGTACATTTAATACATCTATATCTAGCTATTGTGGTATGGAAAAAAAAATTAAAAATTAAAAAGGGTAGCAGGTAGCAGTATGTACGAATAAAAAAAAAGTAAAAAAAAACATTTCTTTTCTGGGAGAGAATTATTCTCACAATTTACGAATTTTAAGTTTCAAATCAAAAGTTTTATAGATGAAAATGCAAACTTGAAATTTTTTAAAATGAGCTTTGCGATATTGGCATATCTGTGTATCGTTATTTAGTCTGTGGTAATACCGTAATACGGTATGGCTGCGTTTTGAATGTCACATCATATTAAGATATAAAAATTCAGATTTATTTATAATGCATACATACTAGTGTATGTTGAAAATGTTTTTTTGTAATATTAGTATCTCTATGTAATCTATTATGTGAAATTCTTAGCAGTTGTATACATCTTCTAAATTTCAATTTTTCATAGTCTATAAGACGAAAACAAATTTGGTTTGAAAAAAAAAAGAAAACAAGAGCAAAAATATACATAAAGAAATATAACTAATATATATGATACATATAGCAGTATGTGTATATATATTTACACTACATCATATATGTAAGCATGTATTGTTTATGTAGAAAATAGAAGTAATTTAATTTTACCCTCATAACAACAATCAGTAGATAATTGCTTTTGCTGTTTAGTAGATTTGTGTTATATACTACTTATTTATTGCAAATACTCATAATATATACATAATAGATAAATTTTATATACAGGGTATCCGGACTCGGGTGGTCAATCCGCAAATAGTAGTTAGGTTTCATCAAGACAAAAAAGAAAAAAAAATCGTTCTACAGAGGGGAGAGGCAATCTTGTTTATCCGCTAGATGGCGATAAAGAATTTTCGCACTTACTCTACGAAACATCCTATATAACAACTACGGTTTACTAGATAGAGAAGAAAGTAATCTAAGGCCATTGACAGACATCTAATATCGATACCATGGTGTGAACAATACTAGCATGGTGACAGACATGTAATCTAGTATAAATCTAGTATCATTTGACATTTGTGAATTTTTGTTGTACTGTTGTATAGAAAATTAATATTTGCATTTTAATTTGACTTTAGGTGAATATAATTATTATTATAATGCAAAAAAATGAATACGAATATTGAAATTCTAATTCAACAAAATGTAGAGAAAATAATAGAATTAAAAAGAAAAACTAAAAAGGTAATATTTTTGGCTTTAAAAGCAAACCAAAAAATGAGATGTGATTTTCACAGAAGAATGTGATTATTAAACAAAATTCAAACACGAGTACTGTAAAAACTAATTTCTCTATTTGCCACAGCAATAAAAAATGGCGCTACGTTTATTAAATTTTTTGAATACTAGCTTTATACTAGACAAATCATGCTAGTTTCAATACCACGTTTATACACCAGGAGTGGGTTCCTGTAAGGTGATAGGTGATAGTCACCTTGGTGATAGTTCAAAAGTGATGACCAAAAGGTGATTGTTCCTGTAAGGTGATCACAAAAAAAGTGATGGAATTTGAAACGCGGCGAATTCCACAGTATATTTATAGTTGTCAAACGTCAATCAAAACAAATAAAAATTTAAATTGTGAATAAGAATAAAAGAAAATTGAATAACGTTTTCGTCTATAGCATTTTTTATTTCAGATTCTGAAAATGAATCTCAAATAAAAATAATTAGGAGAAAAATGCGAGATAGCAATAATCCCTTAGAATTACTGGATGTTCAGTAAATTGCAATTATTCATGGAGAATTTCATTGTAAAAATAACACAATATTATATGTACATATTTTAAATTACAAAATGATTTAAATAAATTATACACCATCAACAGCAAACACCAATTGTATGCGATTATGAGTATTTTTTGGTTAGGTAGAAGAAGAATAATAGTAAAAATTAGAAAAGTGACACCTCAAAGTGATAACATTTAGTGATAATTTTTGGTGATTGTCACCATACGGGAACCTAAATTTGAGGTGACTATCACCTATCACCTTACAGGAACCCACCCCAGCTTGTTTTCCTGATATAAAGCTAGTATAGGGTGACAGTGACAGGTGACATAGGTGACAGTATAGCCAATACCATGATATCGATACCACGTTTATACTAGATAATAGATATCTGTCTATAGCCTAAGAGAAATCTGTAGAAAACTCCCCCCCTCTCTCTAGTGATACCCTATATACAATACATGTATATATAATATAAATATAAGTTATATGTATAATAGACAATCATTCGTATTTATAGATTTATGTAGGTTGAAATTTTGGTATTTACATACATATATCAATATACAATAATGTACGTATATTATATATGTACATACCATCTATGTAACGTACGTACGTTACATTTACTGTGGGTAAAAAAAAATCTACATACACTATAGTTATTACTTTAATAAATGTGAATAAATTTTCAAAATTAAACACAAAATTTTTAGTTTTTTTTTTTTTTTTGTCATAATTTTATTATTTATTTATAATGTTTTCAATTATAAAATAATTTATTTACAAAAATTTAACCCTTATATTTTATAATCAAAATAAAACTAAATTTCAAATTTCATGTCGAAAAAATTTTCGTACAGTGCCACTGCACAGACAGACTGTTTTTAGTTTTACCCATAGTATAGTACCTACATATATCATTTAATATATTATATGTATGTTATACATATATGGAATTCGTATATAAAATAGTTGTCTATGCAATACGCAATCAAAATAACATTCAAAATATATAAAAAAAAAAAAATAAATTAATAAAATAAATGAAACCCCCACGTACATATAATAAATAATATATGTAAACGAATGGTATTTAATTGTTTAGTAATATTTTTGTTTCTTTTAAGAATCAACGGCAACAATAAATTAATATTAATTTTATCTATATCCAAATCTGAACATTATTGAGCTAAGAATTAATGTTTTTATTGAAATGAACATTTTCAAAAATTATTTATATGTATATGTGTACATACATATTTACATTCGATTATATACACATGTGTACATATATTTATTTATTTATACATGTTATATCTATTTCTATATTAATATAAATACAGATGCAATTATTTATATAATGTGCTGTTTGTTTTTATAAATTTCATATTTTCCTTTATTGTATTTCATAATAATTATTGTTATATTTTTTGTCATATAGAAAGTATTGATTAAAAATTATTATTTTTAAGAATTATGTATTTTTATATTTAAATTTAATTTGAATATTTTATATTACAAAAATCAAAATGTTATTGAACTCGAATTAAATATTACATACACCCATACATGTTCTGGATTCTGTAAAAAATGAAAGTGGAATACGAATTCAATTCCACATGGAATGAAAATTGATGATCTGGGGTAGGTTCGCGTAAGGTGGTGATTGGTGATATTCACCACAAATTTCCGTTCACGCATGGTGACAATCACCAAAAACTATCACTAAATGTTATCACTTTGAGGTGTCACTTTTCTAATTTTTACTATTAATCTTCTTCTACCTAACCAAAAAATACTCATAATCACATACAATCAATTGGTGTTTGTTGTTGACGGTATATAATTTATTTAAATAATTTTGTAATTTAAAATATAGGTACATATTGTGTTATTTTTACAATGAAATTCTCCATAAATAATTGCAACTTACTGAACATTCGGTAATTCTAAGGGAGTATTGCTATCTCGCATTTTTCTCCTATAATTACATATTTTTATTTGAGATTCATTTTCAGAATCTGAAATAAAAAATGCTATAGACGAAAACGTTATTGAATTCTCTTTTATTCTTATTCACAATTTAAAATTTTATTTGTTTTGATTGACGTGACAACTATAAATATACTCTGGAATTCGCCGCATTTCAAATTTCATCACTTTTTTGGCGATCACCTAACACAAACAATTACTTTTCGGTGATCACTTTTTAACTATCACCAATCACCTTACGTGAACCCACCCCTGCATTCTGTGTGGAATTATGGAGTTTGAAAATAAATTTCAAAATCATCTGACACGTAATTTGTATATAAAAAGTGTCAAATTTTTTTATTTTTATTTTAGTTAGCCTTTCTTTAAGTGTCAAAGTTTATATTAAAATATTGTTATTAGGATTAAAATTTGAAATGAAATATATAACAAAAAAAAAAAAAAAAAGAAAAAAAAAAAAACTCAAATCAAACTTGATTTCAATATAAATTAATTTTTTCCATAGTTACAAAAACTTGACGGAATCAAATTCACTAAAAATGAATGGAAGTGAAATGCAAAAAAACCCAATTCCACTTTCGTAAATGGAATTTAGAAAAAGTATAAAATACAGAGCATATGGGTGATAATTAATATACATAATGTAAACGTGCATATTTGTAGATAGAGATGGACTTAAATGATTGTAATAAAAATCGTTAATCGTTAAAGTTGGTTTTATTTTGTTACCAATTATACATTAGAATAAATAAAATTCTGAAAATAAAATTCACCATTCTTTTGTGTAACTTCCTGAGAAATTTGATTCCATTAGATATCATTTTGATATGGTTTTTGAGGATTCCTTCTAAGAAATTTGATGTTGCATATTTTTTTTCCAATAAATCCCTCAAATTTTCTATTGGATTTATGTTCGGAGGTTTTTCCGTGTTTCTACTCACTTAACGGTATTGCATCAAAGCCATTTATTTGGAATTTCATGAGGTGTGTTTTGGATCATTATTACCTTGAGTAGATGTAAAATTGTTTTCAAAATTCATTTGTATCTGTAACAGATGTATGGAGGTTTTGCTTCAAAATATTGATATATATATACATTTTATTATCCATCATATCATCCACTATATATACATAAATATATGTATGTATGTTTCCGACGCCTTATATGCGCTCATAACAACCCAATATTATAAGACTGAACTATCTCCATGTTTGACAACTGACTACATTTTTTTTTTTTTTTTTTAAATTCATCAGTATTCTGCTATCTTCACACTGTAAATTTCTAATTTGAATCACAGACGTTATACATATACGAGTATGTATTTACTTACATTCGTAAATACATATATGGTAACTTGGTCTCTGTTCCAAAGATTTGGTCTATGATTTAAATATTTTTCTGTATGATTTGTTGTTTTTGAAAAAGGTTTATTACAATTTTTTTTTTATTTTATTCACTTGTTGTTTTTTTTCTTTTTGTTTTCTTCCCATTTTTTTTTTTACTTGAAATTCTTACTTGAAAATGAAACTTTCTCATTTTAGCTTTTATTTTTCTTCTTTTTGTTTTAAATTAATTCATTAGGTACGCTAAAACTATAATAAAGAAAGAAATTTAATTCACCTGTTAATTAAACATTGTGATATGTACATATGTATTAATATAATATGATAATTTATAGTAACTATACTTCTTATAGATCTAAATTACCTAAATATGTACATACGTACATTTATATAAGTATATTATGTACATATATACGTAATACTTATGTGTTTAAATTTAATTTCGATATATATACCAATAAGCAATAATTTTACATTTTCGTTTTTAGATTATGTATGTTTTTAGATACATTATATAGGTACATAGTAATATATATTACATACTACATACTACGTATTTATACCACATTCCTACATACATGTTCTTTGTAGTGATACATGTAATATGTATATATATGTACATACATTCATATATTTTTTATGTAACTTTATGATAGGTGTGTTATACATATAATACTTACATATATAAATTTACGTATATATATACTATATACGATGTACCTTACCTACATATGTATTGTTTTTTTTTTAATAAAAATGTAGTACATATGTTAATGGTAAACTACGTATCATTTAAAACGACTATAGATACTGTCAAGTGTCAATCATTTGAATAGATTCACTTTATTTGTTATCTCTTGCACAGAAATTAAAAAAGTATTTAAAAAAAAAAATTAAATAAATATATTTAGCGAATTTGTGAAAAGTTAGAACAAACTAAATTATGTAGTTTGAAAATTTTTCTCATATTAGTATTTGAATATACAAAGGACAATTCAATGGAAATAGTTCACTTCTAAAAACTATTTTATTTTTATTTTTTTCTTCTATCACTAACTTTTGATATTTGACTATGCAATCACAGACAATACATTTACCAATAATATACTATCCCAGCTGACCAAGTGAACTAATAGTGAATTCGTTCTGAATTCATTTCACTCAAGTGATTCATCACGCGCGTGAACGTTCACAGTGAATCATTTGTGAAGATATTTTATTTCAAAAATGTTTACGCTATAGCTGGTCATATAGTGAATTCACCTATTGAATCCATTTTCAAATCACTTACTGAACATTTAATGAAAACGCAAAATGAATTCATATTGAATGCAGTTTCTAAAGGTAAAATATCATTCACAATGTGAGTAATCAATGAATCCCGGCCGGCTCTAATTATTATATTCCTACTTTTCGTTTTGATTTTTCTGAATGATTTAAATAAAAACTCTTTAATCACTTAATAATATTAATCACTTCGTTATATTTTTTAATAAACTAATAGTACACAGAATTTAAAATACTTTTGCTAATTCTTAGACTCAAATAACTACATTTTATATCGCTTCAGTTTACAAATTAGTACATGAAAAAGGAATACAAAATTTCACTATACGTTCACTAAGTGATTCCATAGTGTTAGGCTTTGTGAATCGCAACCATATTTTACAAAGATGAAACGAATGAATTCGTCTAATCATAAAATTAAAATAAGTTTACATAAATCGTCATTCATCAAATGAATTTTATATGAATTATAATTCATATTTCAATCACTCGGTGTATTCATAATGTACCTACTCATTTTTGAATAATTCACTTATTTTTCATTTCGTGTTTTCAAAATGAATAAGAGAAAAATTATTCAGTTTGTGAAGATTTTTGTTATTCACTATGAATTCATTGTGAACTTAGTTCACTGAATGGTCAGCTGGGATGCTGTGTGATTGAAATTGTATTTGCATCTTACTTACATTTTCACAATTTACAACATATTTAGAATAATTATCCTTTCTACAAATATTCGTAAAACGAAATACAACGTTGTACATATTTCATTTTCTATACAAAATGAAATACAACTACTCTTGTATTTTAGCAATGCTCTGACCCATGTTTTTTGTGTATTGTATTTCATCGTCAGCTGAATTTGACATTCGGATTACTAAAGGTCGCTCACAGTTTAATGTGTAAAAATGTTGTATTTATACAATGGATTAAATTTACAACAAACTGTGAATTGCCCATGATATTAAATAAATTAATTAAATATGTACGTATACGTAGCATATTATTTCAGTTTCAAAAGAAATAGCTAAATTAAAACATTTATACATACTATACCTACTCGGTTTATTTCATTAGTCTTTTTTTTTTTTTTTAAATAATTAAAAAATCTTAAACATAAAAATATTATCTGAAAAAAATTTTACTCAATAGTATAATTGAATATCAGTTCAATTCAAATGCACATTGTGTACATATGTGTGCATGCATTACAATATGTATGATGGTATCTAATAGATAAAAAATATTAAAATTTCCGTTTCAAATAGCTTATTATTTGTTTACATTTAAATGGTTTATATAAGAACATATACGTACATTACATATATATGTATACGTACCTAACAAGCATATTAGCCTATAATATGCTCTCTCAATACTGTTATTAGTACTATTATTATTATTATTATTTGAATTATAATTTCCTTCATAGTTATTTTTTTTTTTTTTTTTCTTTTATTTCCCATTATTTTTTTGCATATGTATACATAATAATAATAATAATTCTTTGAAGTATTATTTAAAATGGTGGAAGTCGTGAATTTTTTTTTTTTCACTTGATTCAAAGGTTAAGTTTAACTATACAAATTCAATTTTAATTGAAGAAGAATAACAAATATTATGTATGTAAATATGTACATATTATGTGTATAAATAAATATTGCAATTTTATTTTGAATTTTTTTTTTTTTTTCAATTTATGTATATACATACATATACATAACAATAACATAGTAATTCATGTATCGTAATATCACAAACAATAAACATACGTTTGTAGTAATATACAATATTATATATATGTAGGTACCTACTACATATATGTACATTATACAGTCATGTAAAAATAAAATAGTATGTTACTACTAATTTTATGGATAATTTTAAAGATTAAATATGTTTTATAGGTACAATGCACTCGCGCTAACTTGGCCGAACTGTCGTGCAAGGGATTGTTCAAGTTAGCAAATTGCTCAATTTACCGAATGGGTTTTAATAAGACTGTTGTATGCTTCGAAAACCATACATACAAAGCTCGTTCAATTAATGGAAATTCTGAACAAGTTATTCTCTTCTTATTTCCAGTTCCACTGAATGTGTTAGCGTCCGATGGACGAGGAAATATATTTTAATTACTTATTTTTTTATATTTAACATATGTAGTAGATTTGGCTACATTTTACGTTTTATCCAAATTTTGCTAAATTTAGCCCCGAATTTAACTTATCTAAAATTTCCGTTTTTTTTTTTTTTGTTTCAGGATAAGTGAATTTAATTTTTGGCCTTTAATTAAATCCATTTCTATTAATTCAACAAACTTCTTGAACTGATAAATGAAAAATTATTGTCACTCACAAAAAATACTGATTACTGAAAGACGAGACGACCAGACGACTGACTAACCACCTAACTGCACCTTCCTTAAAACCATGAAATGAACCCACCTGCAACCAATGACGTAACAAAAATTACCGTATTACATATTTTGGATTACCGTTATTTTGCATTATTTTATTTATATATTATATTTCTTGATGTACAATTATGTGTGTGTATACCAATGAATAAAGATAAAGACAATATCGAACATGGACGAACCTTTTTTTTTTTTTTTTTTTTTTTACAAATTTCCCATGTTTAGAGAGTAAAACCGACCAGAATTCAAGTTACAGAGCGACCAAAAGTTCAAAAAAGTTCAAATTATAAAGCAGCCAATGTTAAATTTTAGGGTGGTCAAGTTACTGGATGGATAGTTCAAGTGATTGTTACCAGAGGTTCAAGTTAGCGCGAATGCACTGTACGTTCATAATACGGATTTGCTCACAATAATGTATGTATGTAATTACATAAATAATTTAATTTTCAAAATATGCTAAAATATTATTTTAAATTTCAGATAAAAATCGATATCGATAAATAATAAATAAATATACATAAATATACATACATATATAGTACATAAATATATAAATCCTTCATTCTTATTAATTGCATAAATTTAGTTTAATTTATGAAACTTTAAATTTATACTGCATAATAATGCACAATTAAAGAAAATCTTCTGATCTCATTATTCCTTAAATATGTATAATCATCATTATTAAGAATCAATCTATAAAACACATTTTTTTTTTTTTTTTTGCTAATTTTTCAATAATGAATAATATTCTGGGAATAATTTTTTGTTAGATGAAAAATACAGTCAAAAAAGTCTTCATCATTTACATATATAATATGTATATACATATGTATGTATGTAGTATGAATTTGTTGAATAATTTTATTTTTTACTGTTGTTATTGTATACATACATATATATATGTTGATCGAGGATAGCACAATTTGGCTGCAACAGGCTGCTATGTAGAAGTGGATTTTCTTATTCAATTTATTTACAATTTATTTACTAGTTATATGAAATTTTGTATATATGTACATACATATATGTATATATGTATGTAAATTTTCATGACATGAAAATGGACATTATTTGAAAAAAAAAAAAAAAAATAACACACATTAGCTTCTGCTAGTAATCACATTTCTTAAAATAATTAACGTATATTTATAATGTGTGTGTTCTATTTGGGAATATTAAAAATTCATAAAAATTTTTAAATTAGAACAATATATATACATAAACGTAAGTGTATATAAGTATGTACAGTATATAAAAATACTTATATATTGATAACATGAAATTAAAAAAACATGATTTTTTTTTCTCTTTTTTTGTTAAATTTATTTCCTTCTTTTTCAAATAAAAGTATAAAAGAGAATATTGTCGCTATAGAGCAAAAAAAAAAAAAAAAAAAAACAAAAAAACATAAAATATATAAGTAGATATTATGTACGTATATATGTATGTATGTATATGAAATGAAAATTATAAAAGAAATACAAAAATATTTTTCCCCAGAAATTATCTGAGATACAAAAATAAAATTATAATAATTTTCTGTTTTTTCATATTACATATACATTACATGTGAGAATGTATGGACGTGTTTTTTATATACATATATGTATGTTATATATGTAAATTATATATAAACGCTTTGTTCTTACATTTTGTTTATTATATAATTATGTACATTATTAAATGTAATTCATAAATTTATTTATACTACACACATTAGTATAGATCATGATCATCTTACATATATGTACATATATGTATTTATAGTAGATTTGTGTTGATAGGTATATGAATATAAAATTTAAATGTAATATTTACGTAGTTAATGAAACGATTTATAATATATACGTTATATATCTATCATAACATGTATATAAATGTTGTATATTATATGTATTTTTAGTTATTATATACAGGGTGTTACTTGAATCACAAAATATAACTATAATTAATCACATTTAGGTACACATTTAGATTGCAATACAAAAATATTATCTGTTCTTACATTATTTCAATTTACTGACTTTTTGATAAGTTTAAACTTAATAATTTCAAAAAAAAAAAAAAAAAAAAAAACACAATGTTCAAATTTTCAAATTTAATACATATTCAATTTTTCAAATATGAATGATCATTTTACTAAAGAAAATGCATTTTTATTTTCATTTAACAAATTAATTGTATAGTTTTTAAAGTATTTTTTGGTTAAATTTTTTATAAAAGTACTTACATACCTATACATAATGTATATAACTAGATATAATTGATTCGAAATTTTGATACAAAATTTATATATATTTTTTACATTGAATTGGCTCAGCATCAAAATTATTGACTGCAACTACTGAATTCTGTCCTACATTTTACCTTCCCTATAATAATATGTCTTCACGGTTTTCCTTTGTGAGTATGGTAGTAACGTGAAACATTAAACTACATTAAACATTTTATAGTTTCTTGTTCCGGCCCGGCCTTCTTATTACACGTGACAAAAACCAAACTACTGTAATATATTCTATAGATATACTTTCTGTCTACCCAGATCTTTATTCTTTTGACAATTACCACGTTTATACTACACATCAAAACGATATAAGATGAAACGATTTGAAAGTTTAGTATAAACGTCCCTTAAAACGTTTTATCATTTTTAAATCGCATTAACTAAAAACCATAATTAAAGCAGTTTGAGATCTGTCAAAACGATATGAGAATCGGTATAAACCGTTCATATCGTTTTTAGAATCATTTTTACTAATTTTCAACAAAAAAAAAATTATTAAACTAAAATAATTAACTTCTCCTCTCATTTCGTGATCGTTCTTTGAGTTGTAATTTGTAAATTTTTATTTTATTTACATATTTTATTCAAAATGCAAAAATGTTTTGGTAGCACTGTATTTCAATTCATTCCGTTTTATCTCATATCGAATCAATCTAGTAAGTAGTAAGTATAAACATCTATAAAACCGGTTTTATTAAATCTTTTTATCTCAAATCGATTTGTATTACATAATATCGTTTAGATGTGAAGTATAAACATGGTAAATGTCTATATGGTTAAAAAGATCTTTACTCAAAATTATCCGTTCAATTCAAATACTCCTCCTAGCCTAGTGCTCTTTTATATGTTTTGGAGAGTGTTCAGCACACTATATGCTCCATATGTATAACATGATATAACCAAACTACAGTCATTATTAGCGTTTTATACAGACGGTTTTTTGTTGATCTAGTTATACATACACTTCCACTTTATCATTTTATTTACACAATACATGTTTACCTTTGTAATTATTATTATACACGCATTCTTAAAAAATATACATATATGTATGTAATACATAAATATTTTTGTATTAGGCGTGAAAAAATTATGAACATGAATAATTTTTCATGAATATCAAACGTAATCATACTGATGATATATGGATAGGTGTATTCGATATGTATTGCGATTTACCACAGGCAAAATGAGAAAACATAATACTCTCATTTAATAGAAAAACGTCGTCCACAAAGCCTCGATTTAAATCAAATCGAATATCTTGGGTCATTTTAAAAAAAAAAAAAAAATTATTTTTTAAAAATAATTGTCACCATAAGTTAGTTTGCTAAATTAAAAAAAAATTATTACAAGAAAAAAGTAATAATATTCTACAAGATTTTGTTAAAATTTCTGTTAAGTCAATGCTGAAATAATTTTGATGAGATCTAGATCTATATAAACGTAAAGTTTGTCAAATAAATTAATGAATTCATAATTCTTCATAATTTTTTTTTGTATACATACTACTTAACGTATGTCTCATTATTTATTCACAGTCACAGTGGTTTTGAATTTATTTTTGAAATAACGAAATTAAAAATATTTTTTATTTTTTTTTTTATTATAATCTATTATTATGTATATATATACGTATATGATTTGAATAAAATATTTTGTTAAACATTTTTTTAATTCTTTTTCATAAAATACATTTTAGTTAGTATGTACACACGTATATAAGTATGTATGTACTTTATTTCAAAAAATTATTTTTGTCCCATAATATTTTCACGACTGTGTAATGTGGAAATAAAATGAAAACAAAATTCTATTATTTTATATAAAAATTATTTAGTTTTTGAAAGATTTTTGAACATTTTTAAATTCAGTTACTTGTTGTATTATACTATATAAATGTATAAAATACATATATGTACATTACATATGTATGCATTTAAGTATATGTCGTATGAAAATAACAAAAAAAGTATATATTACTTACAATATCCACCTGATAATGATTATCTACTTATCTTATACTCGTTTTATTTTTATTTTATTTTTGTTTTTCTTGGTATGTATTTATTTATTTATTTTTTTTATTGTCTCTTATTTTATTTTATTTCATTTTTTTTTTTTTTTTATTTTTGCATTCATTTTCGTAATTATTACACAAATAGGTGAATATACGGAAAATATTAAAATACCTACTCATATATGTTCATATATACATATAATGTACGTTTACATACATACATATATATACACACATATTTATTGTTATATTTATATATACTCGTATATATGTACAATATAATAATGAAAAATTTTCTATGCGCAATGAAAATCTATAACATTACATTATTATGTAGTTAAATATATATTACTGTATATTATACTATATAATTATAAATATTTTTTACTTACATATACATAAATTTATGTGTATGTAAACATATATACTCGTATATAAATGTAGTGTATTATACATATATAAATATAAACAATTCACTCAAATTAATTATAAATAATTAATATGTATATGAAAAATTATTTACCGGTTTCATGTTTGTGAATATTAGTATCATCTATAATGTATGTATACATAATGTACATATAGAGTAAGTTCAGGTAATATGGTATATTCGGGTAATGTGGTACAGCTGCATTTGCATTTCTAGTCTGCTTTTGTGTTTACATGTTCATTTGATTTGATCCAACACAGCTTTTGTTAAGCTACGATTCAACTTATTGACAACTGGTCAAATATTTGACACAGTTTGATGTCAAAGACGTGCAAACCCTGGTCAAATACTTACCCTTTCTATTTTTGTTTGACATTAAAGTTTGAAATGTTTGACCATCGAAAATTATTTGACAAGACCATTGTCAAAGAGCGTCAAAGTTAGATATTAGTAAAATTGATGAAGTTGAAATAAAAGTGCGTAAGCTACAAAAATATTTAGGATAATTTTAGTTTTAAGGAAAATATTAAAAAAAAAATATGTATATGTATAAAAATTAATATTAGGTATTGTATTATACCTCTTCTTATTAGTACACAGTATGTAACAAAATGAATAAAAACGTTATATCAAAGAGAAGATGAAAAGAATCATTTATTGCATGTAAAATTTAAGATCATTACAAGCACTTAAGATTTTAAAATATTGTTTTTAATGTTTTTAAGAAAGATACAAATGTTATTTTTTATTTTCTTCCTCATCCAACAAATCCAATGCTATATTGCGAGCTTTAATACTCATTTTTCACTCATAAGATTAAATGATCAACTAAATAACTTTTGAATTTATAATAAAAATGTTCACTTGAAAAAACGCTTTAGTATCATATAATGTAAAAAGTCAAATAAAAAATAGCACTCAGTTGTCAAATAATGTAATCCAGGATCAAAGAAAAATGTCAAAGATTATCTTTGACTATTCGCAAGTCAAAGATTTTGATGTTAAAATGTATTTTAGTGGAAACCCTCTATGTCAAATATTTGACATCCTTCAGTCAAATATTTGACCAGTTGTCAATAAGTGGAATCGTAGCTTTATTATAAAAATAATTACAATACGTGTCATAACATGTTCATTCGCTTTACCGTTTTGTGTAGCTGTAGCAGTCTCTGATTAAGTGTTATGGTTATTGAATGCAGGTGACATTTTTTTTTTGATTGCGCAGTGAATATGTTTTTAATTAATAATTTTAAAGTGATTAGAGTTTCTATTAAATTCAGTACATATTAATTTAAATATTCTAATTTTGTTTTAAATTATATTTCTAATTTCAGTAAACATCATTGCCCATTGGTACGTGCTAAATTACAATTTAAGTATCAGAACTGCTTTTCGGGTAATGTAATGTGGTATATTTAAATGAGTATAATGTGGTATACTATACCACATTACCCGAATATTATACATATATACATACATACATATCTTAAAATCTAATTATATTGTACTTTGCAGATTCTTATTCTTTTTAAAATGTTATACTACATTCCCTATCACCATGTGTATCATATTTTCCGATATGTTTCAGATTTTTCACTTTTTCACAATTTTGAATAAAAATTTCCTAAACTGTGTTGCATTAGGAAGAATCTAATTGGTTTATAAGTAACTGAATGCTAGACAATATAACGCATGTTTATTGTTACTAATCACAGATGAATTCGTAAACATAATTTACGTTTTATCACAAAAAATAAAATATGTATACCATATTACCCGAATTTACTCTATATGTATGTATGTATGTATATAAAATTAGACTTTTTTTTTTTTATGGAAGAATAATTCAACATATGTACTGGTATTTAATGTACTTACATAAAATCTTATTTTCTATAAAAATATGTACTCGTATATACATATACAATAACAAGGTGTATTGTCTATAAAAATATTGTTAGATTAATTACATATGTATGTGTAGATTTTGAGTATTGTACATATATATGTGTTTACATACATAAATGCTCAATCATTAAAGAATATACTACACAAAAAACAAAGTAAATAATGTGTTTGTAATATATGTATATACATATGCATTGTATATTTTATGAAATTGAAACTAATTCAAAATTATTTTCCTTTACAAAAATAATTCTATGTATATATGCCTACATACTACATAGTATATAGTATATAGTATGTAGTTTCTATTAATATAAATTTACTTATATACTATATTCAAATATACTTAATGGTATTATTGTATTTTTATATACTATGTACATAGATGATTGTATATTATTTACATATACATATACATAAATATATTTTATTTCTTAACATGATCATCTCATGTGTACACTACATAATAATGTTGATGAATGATGATATAACATTAAAAAATGAAACAAAAAAAAAAATGTATGTCATTTTATTTTAATGTATTCGTGTCTCTCTCTCTGTGTTTCTCTTATATGCAAATAAAGATGAAAATTATGAAATTAAAAAGTGAGAAAATTAAAATCTGTAGCAAAAGTGATACATATACGACAGATTTTATATTATATATAAACCATTCATTATTCATATATTATATTATAATGTATACAGTCTCAGAATATTTTAAATTATAAATTAATTACATAAATAATAATAATACATATATGTATTCATCAATGCAGAAAATTTTTTGTTAATAATTTCTTTCGTTTTAAATGCCTCAATCATACTATATAATATAATGCATAAATTGTGTGTACTTTTAATCTTAATTTATACTTCAAAATGTGTATTTTTTTAAATGATTTTTTTTTTTTTTGTTTTTGATAAAATTTAATTTGAATATAATAATTGTGTTAATTATAATGTTATGTCATCTTAATATTTTTTTGTATCTTTTTTATTAGATACTACAATTCTGCAAAATTTAACGATTTTACATTACATACATACATACTCGTATAATGTACATATATGTACATACATATTATATAAAATGCATTTTTTGAATACTATTCACGAATTTCCTAGTTTTATAAGGAAGTTAATTTAAAAAAAAATTTTTTTTTCATAAATTTCAAATTAACTGAAAAACTATCTAAAATTTTTATTAAAAAAAAAATTGTTTTTTTCTTCTTTTCAATTTCTAAAAATGTATTAATTGTAAAATTTTAAAATTTTGTACCCTGTTTTAAGCGTTTGGTTTTTAATTTTCAAAAAAAAAAAAAAAAAATACCGAAAAATTGAAAAAATGTACAAAATTTTTATTGGGGATTAAAAATCAATCCTTGCAATCCACGACTACGTTTTAGATGATCCATACGAGAAATTCAATTCAAATGAGTTACTTTTTCGAGCATATAGGCTGGCTGGTATCTCACCGATAACACCGATGCTAGTTTATCGGCATAAACAAGAAATTTGTCGTACCACCCCTCCAAAAAAATAGTTCAACGACGTCAAATCGAATGATCGATGTTTTTTTGAATGAATTTGTTCACCAAATTCAACATTGCGCAATAGGTCAATCGTTTTGTGTGCTGTGTGACATGTGGCAACGTCTTGTTGACATCACATATCACACGAGTGGGTGGTTTGATATCCAATAACGTGAAATTGGCGCGAAATTTGGTCACTATGGCTTGAATAGCCTGCTCAGTAGGGTGATTATGACTACCATAAAATGATCGAATTGCGCAAAACACATTTTTTTTTTTACAGAGCACTGATTTTGATAATAAAATTCAACAATTTGTAAGCGTTATTCGTTTGTAAGGCTTTCCATGATGAAATGGCAATGCATTGCAAGCTGAACAACTTTGACTTTGACACATGGCACGAATCACGCGTAATCTGTCAAAAACAGACTGTTGAAAAACCAAACAGCAAAAATATCACCCTATGTATAAAATACAAGTCAAAAAATTTTTTCAAGGTCAATTTAATATATTATACAATATATATGTACCTACCTACACATGTACTTTTAAATATTTATATATGTGCACGCAACTTTTCTTTTAAAGCAAAATAAAAAAAAATAAAAAAAAGATAAAATAAAATAAAATAAAATAAAAATACAAATACAAAAGAAAAACGTAAATCATCCATACTAAAATGTATAAAATTTAAAATTTTTAAATACCTAATGCAATTTTATCTAATATATTACTATGGAATATACACGACGACACCTACAACAAACAGTACATATTATGCTATTAATTCGTTCAGTGTATAAATGTACTGGAAAATTTATGAAAATTTTTTTTTGTTGTTTTTTTCATAAATTTTGTCTTGAATAAAAAATTTTTTTTTTTTTTTTTTTTTTTTTTTTTTATTAGGTGTGTACTTAATAATATATGTATATGCGTTAATGAATTAACTTATGGTTGTTGTTTGTTAATTTTTATTTTTCGTATTTCATAAAAAAAAAAACAAAAAAAGAAAAAAACTATCATTATTTATTTAGATATACATATTATATATTTACATATTTACATACAACCACGAAAGCCTCGAGCAAGTTATTTCATTTTTAAATGACTTTGAATTAGAGAGTGAAGATTGAGAAAAAAAAATTTTTTTTAATTTTAAGAAAAAAAGAAACTAGAAGAATTAATATTAAAAAAAAAATAAAATAAAATAAAAATACTCGTATATTGAACTGTATACTATATAGTAATTTGAAAATGAAATAAAAATAATACACGAATACTTTGTTGAATTGTTTAATTTTTAAATAATTTCGAATGTGTTTTGTATTGATTTGACAAAGATATATATGTGCATAGATAACTACATACATAATTAATTTTACAGTCAACTCTAAAATAAATACGGAAATATTAAGAGTGTAATGTAAAAATGTAAGTATGTATATGGTGTACATAAATGTATTTGATCAGCTATGAAATCGGAATGTAGTCGATAATATACGAGTTTGTATTTTAAAATGATAACTAAAAATAATATTGAATAATATGCAAGTATATATAAATACATTATATGTATATATATTTTTTTTTTGTAATAAAATCATTTTATCATTCAAATTATTGATAATGACATTATTTACGTGTAATTGTTTAATTTTTTATTTTTTTTCATTTATGTTTAAATATGTATATTTTTATGAATGTTATAAGAATGATGTTATCATAGCGTTTCATGTTTTCTTCATTTATGTTGTTCTTGTTCTTGTTCTCAATTCGACATATTGTTAATTTTGAACGATCCCAAAAACGATTTTAATCAATCGAAATCCATCCAGCCTTTAAATCAACATGCATTGGAGAATAATTATTACTAATATAGTGTTCCACAGTTCTTATATCTGACATGTTTATGTATCCGTTTCCAGGTAGGTCACGGGGGCCATCATAATAATATGTAATTGAAGTACAGATACAAATTGAAAATTTACTTGAACCGCAGAGACCTCAATTTTGGGCAAATACTATAGAATGTATATCAATCATTTTTCATATAAGGACGATCTTCTTTACATAATCTCTCTACATAATCCTGCTATACATACAACAAATTTGTTACATAAAAACAGTAAAGTGTTTTCTTCTAATCTTCCAAAAAATTCTTCTCAATATTTTCCTTTCAAAACATGCCAATTTGATAACGTTTGGTTCTTTCAGTATCCAGTATTCTGCACCATACGTTATTATTGATCGTATAAGTGTTTTGTATATATACATAGTTATCTTGAACGCTCTAGATAATATTTTAGATTTTAATATTGGTATGAGATTAAAGTATACGTTTTATTAGCTTTTATTATTCTTTTCAGGATCTCCTTCGATTCATTATTGTCTGACGTCAAGGTTTCATTCTATAGGATTCATGAACTCTTTCACTACCTACCTCGAACCTATATATAGTATATACCTATTTCTTAGACACCTTCCACTCTGTCCTGAACTCTTTTGTCTCTAGAGATTACCATGAATTTTGGTTTTTCTGCATTTATCACTAAATCTATAGTCTTTTGGCTTCTCTTTCGATGAATTCAAATTCAAATTTCAATCTATTTAGTGTACATTAATAGATAGTTATGTTGTTTTTATATGAGTATATTTTTGAATAATAAAAAAAAATATTCATTATCTATTATACGAGAATATTATTCTTATATACATATAATGAAAATGTGTACATATTTATATGTAATTGATTCAATGCAATATTACATACCTACGTAAATTATGTACTAACAATTAATATAAATTGCTTTAAAATAGAACAAAATATTACTTATGTATATATGTATGTATATACAAAATATAAAAAGTATATACAAAGTATACAAAATATTATATATGTATGTATTTTAAAAAAAAAACCATACATACTTTATTTAATATTTATATATTAAATGAAATATATATGTATGTATACATATATGTTTAGTAATATGTATAACAAATCTTATGTAAAATTCATATACACCTATAGTTGTATACTTAATAAAATACATACATCTATTTCTACATTACATATACATACATATGTGGTGACGATGATAAAATTATGATATAATAAAAATTAAGTGATGAAATTGAATACAAAATAAATTCAAGAAGAGCAATTCTTTGTTATATTATTATTATTATTATTATGATAATGATAATGATAATGGATATGATTAAATGCATGATATATAGCAACATATGCATATAACAGTCGTACATTTATAATTTTTTCATAATTAAACTTTGTACGAAAACCAAAAAAAAAAAAAAAATACATACATACATACATATACTTACGTGTAAAATAACACTGACATCATCATCATCATCATCTTGAGCTGTTTTACAGTAATTTATTGATCCTGGATTCTTCCAACATCTTGCTCTACTGTTGATAATTTTTGTCAAGTTTTGTCCAATTTCTTGCAGCCAAAATTTCGATATATATAAGTATGTATTTTGCGAAGCCTTTCAGAAATAACTAAACCTAATATGTATCAAGTTTTCCATTAAAAATTTCGAATCTCGATTTAAAATTTTCAATTTTAGTTTTGCAGTTATTTATAACATGAAGTTTGTATGAAAAAAAAAACCAAACTCGTTGGTAGCTACTATTATTATAGCTGTCAGCTAAACTTAGCCAGAATGTGGCCAGAATGTATGAAGAAATCAGTCCAGACAATCCATAAATGAAATATTTATTTACATATTTATTTGAGCTGTCAATATTTCGTTTGATTTTTATATGCTCGATCATATATGATTGCAAAAAATGAATTTCACAATATTCTCCACTATTATGTTCGACAGTGATAATTTCGTTTGGAAGTGAGTATCAGAAAAAGAAAATGAAATTTGAAACTAAAATATAACTTTTGATTGGAGTATCCAGCCCCCCTTAATATAAAATGTAAACAAAATTTATTTAAATAAACAATCATTTTTAATATAGACACTTACTATACATTCAATCATACACTTTATGCATTCAATCAAAATTATTCTATAATATAAATATTGCACACATACATATACTAATATATAAATTTTTTATGATTCCGTTTAGGTATATCCCAGCCAACACAGAGATTCGCCAAACATTCTTCTTAGATTCTTTTGCATTCTTCTTGCATTTGAGGAGAATTCAACTTAGTAGAGCAACTTTTAATTTAAAATAATTTATTAACAATGTTCACATTCTACCTATATTCTTTATAACACAAAGAATTATCATTTTTCACAATATCTTATTCCTACGCATACAAAAATTACTTTTGAAATGAACAATTTGACTTGAATATATTCAACAACTGCATGTTAAATAACGGGAAAGCCGAAAAGCGCCAGACATACACAAACTTGTCGCATTTATGCATTCATATTTCATTTCTTAGAGGAATTTTGCAGACGAATCATTTAAGAATCTCAGGCGAGTTCTTACTTTCTACCTTCTACAAGTGTTTGATTAGTGGGTTTACATTATTTTCGTACAAAAAATTCGCTTTGTATACCATTGGAAGAATCTTCTAATAACATCATGTTTTTCATGCAATCAAATTGAAAGTGTTCGTATTTTCTTCTTCTAGAAGAACATTCGCTTAATATTAATCTTCTAAGAGGATTCTTAAAAAGGCTGGCTGGGATTACATATATATTATTTGTATTTGTATTGATACACACTAATATAAATTCTATTTATAATGCTACTTAAATATGCTATGCCATTTATTTAAATTTATTTGTTAATTCATTTTTTATTTTTAATTATAGTTTTTGAAATGTGTCAGCATAAATTTTTCAATTATATCATCATATAATTATTAGATATGTTATATTACCAGTTATTTTTCAATATCTATATATGCACACATTATGTGATATTAGAGAATAAAGGAAAATATATGTAATTCTGTACTTCATATATGAGTATATTATAGACTAAGTGTAGGTTATATGAAAAAAAAAAATTTATATTTATATACATATATACATATACATATATTAATTTATAATTTACAAATATAATATCAAATTACCAATTGAAATTAATAATATGTATTGAACAACTAAAATAAACATTCATAATTTCTACTATCGTATTTTATGTTCAAGACTTTTTAATAATGCTGATATAATATCAGAAAGAATATTATAAAGGATTTACCAATAGTAACGTCAGAACCTTAAAATGAAACACAATGATAACTGCAAGTGATATTTACGTGATTTATATATTTTATTTGAAGAACAATCGATTACATTACGTTCTGAAAATAATATCGTTTAAATGTCATCCTCGGCTTCGTCTGGCTGAATGCAGTCTTGAGACCCAATTTTCCATTACTTTCTCACACATATCGCGAGGTAAATTTTCAATGGCGAGTGATGTTGTCTAAGATCACGAATCGTTCTTGGCTTATTCTCGTAGACCAAAGATTTCAAATAGCCCCATAGGAAAAAGTCGAAGGGCGTTAGATCGCAGGATTTTGTCGGCCAGTTTACATCAACATTTCTTGAAATAACTCGTCCAGGAAATTTTTCTTACAACAAGTCGATTGTCTGACGAGATGTGTGACAAGTCGCACCCATCTTGTTGAAAGTAAACATTCTTTATGTCAACATTTTCCAGTTTAGGTCAAAAATATTCTGTTATCATATTCCTGTATCTCTCGCCATTCACAATTACGTGATTCCCGAAAAAAAAAAACGACGTGGAACAGAGAGATTCGAATCTTCGCTTACACTCTGGCTTCCAGCTGCAATATTCTCCGCTGAACGGGTGGTTCGGCGACATACAGAGTTTGATTCATCTACAACTAAACCAGTTCTTTCAAATCTTTCAATGAGACGATAAATAGAGCGTTCGGTTGGTCGATTATGTGGATCATATATTTCTCGCAATGCACGAAACATACGGCGAACCGAACAGGCGTTTTGGTAATAAATTCGAATAATTTCTACGCGTTCTTGAATCGTATACCTTTCCATAATCACTTGTCATACAGTACTGAGCACATCAATCAAAGCTTGAATTTGACTGTTGTGGCTGTTTAAAGTTCTGACGTTCCTATTGGAAAACCCTGTACATATACATATATTTTTGTTTTTTATTTGTTTTTAGTTTTTTTTTATATTTTAAATCGTCTAAGAATTCGTTTATCAATATAAATTGTAATTTAATATTAAATATACCAGTACGTTATGCAGAATTATACATTTGAAAATTTATATTATTTTAATGTCAAGTTAAAATATTTATTTTTAAGTATTTATTTCATTGTAAATTTATGAAATTATGCTTATCCTATAATTTTTTCACGCCTTCATATCTGCATAAATATATCTATTAGGTGTAAAGTTTACAAATAATATTCAATAAAAAATGTTTAAATTAATTTATCGAGACGGAAAAAAACCGTTTATATTTACTTCTTCTATTTCACATAATGTACATTGTACATTATGTAAAATGTATGAATATTCATGTAAGATATACAGTACATACGAGTATATATATTTAGTAACTCGTATTGCTCGTATATAAGTCGATATAGGTGTAAATTTAATATTCAAAGATAAAATCAACAACAACAAAAATTACATATTACTAATTTTTTGTACATGTTTAACAAAAATATCACACTTAATTACTGATTTGTATTATGCAATAAAAATACAATAAAAAATCATTTACATAGGGTGTCCGGTCTCGGCAGAAAGCCCAAGAGTTCACTTACAGTTTTTTCTTTTCTTTGTTTTAATCTTTTTTAGTGTTTTGAATTGTGTAAAATCATGTAGAACTCATATCTAACAATCATATTTTTTTTTTTTTTAAAAATTGTTTTTACATACTTTGTTTATTATGTGCTGGTATTGAAGCAGTAAGAGCAGACCTTTACTGTAAAAGGCAAAAATGAAACGAGTGTATGTATCTTTGTATGTATTTCTGCGTATGTTTAAAGGGTGTTGTACTTCCACAGACTGTATTTCCTCTGAAAAAAAAAAAAAAAATGCCAAACATAACCAAATTCTAACATTGAAACACAATAACACTTGAAAGAAAGAACATAGAGGGACATCATGTACCGCAGTACCATATGTAATGTGTTATTTGAGAGAGCGGAGAGTTTTCTACAGATTTTTGAAGTGAAACTTCTTTAGTGACGTATCTATGGTATTTTAAATTTTTTTTTAATAAAAAGGGAAAGTAACTCAATAGAGGGGGGATAGAAGCATCTTGAACGAAAAGCTAATTACATCACACATGCGTAATATTGTTGTCAAATAAATTTTGATCATGTGACTAGATTTAATATTGTCAAATAGTTTTGTTAAACTGTGAATAATAATACTTATATTGTGAAGTATATATAACATTATTTACTGTGTGTTGTTCTATTTTGGTTACTAATTCATAATCATTTGAAGTTTTGAAAGTTAAGAATAATTATAATATCATTCAATGGATAAACATATTTAATTTTATCTGAACATTTTTAAATAAAATTTCTTTCATAATTATATTGAAGTTAGAGAATCATCATCATGATCATTAGGACTACAGCTTGTGAGTGATTGACCTTGTCTTCGTATAGAACATTATGCTCAATCCCGGCCCGGGCGATATTTTGTCAACGATATCGAATTTTGTACCTGAAGCGTCTTCAATTAAGAAGTTTCACTTCAAAGCTTGAGCTTATGTGGATGAGGATCAAATATATATACATATATATATATTTTTTTTTTACTACTTTCTTCTAGCTAGTACTGTATAATAGGATATTTTGTAAATTAAGTGCGAAAAATCTTCAAAACCCTTTAACGGCCAAATGATTGAGATTACTTCTCTCTCCTGTCATACAATTTTTAGTTTGTCTCGATGTGACCTATCTAAGTATATACTGTTTGCGGGTGGCCAGACACCCTGTATATGTATTATACGTGTATGTGACTGTTTACATATACATACATATATATATATATAATTAAAAGGTTTTTTTTGTACTGCATAACATTCTAAGATTCTCATTGTTTATCGTAATTGATGAATGATGAATACCTTCGTAGATGTAAGTATATAGCGAATTTTATGTAAACTCAGTACACTGGCTGACACAGTATTTAAATCAAAAACTATAAAAAAAAATTACGATTATTATTACATAACATGTACATATACACACATATTTACGTTTATATATTGATATAACATGAATTAGTCATATTCAAATTGAATTAACACTTTTGAAGTTATGTATAATATATTTGATTATACATAACATGAATTCAATTTGAAATTACTTGTTATTTCAAATCTTCAGTTATTTCAGTTTATAGGTTAGCATGTAATTACATAAGATTTTGTTTTTTCCTATATAAATTTTTAAATTGCGATTATAATAATTTCTTTTTTTTTTTTTTTTTAAATTAATTATCGGTGGGTCATCGATGCGATCCTTTTCGTAGAATAATAAAATCCGTCAAGAGATTTTTTTTTTTTTTGTTTTTCCAAAAAGAAAACATGAGAAGAGAAAATATACAGGGTAATTCTCCTATTTAACATATTGATACCACGAGATTCTTCGAAGTGTTTCATGAAAAAAAAAAAAATTGTATGTACCACCAAAAAATTCCATTAACTTTATTTTCGTCACTAGAGGGCGTTGAAAATGTTAAGTTTTTTTTTTTATGCAAGCCCTTCTAACATAAAATCACTTGTAACTTTTTTGCACCCTATACATAACATCATTATGTGTTTTTGTTGATGATAGAAAACAGAATTATTTTTCTTATTATACTGCGTGTTCTTCCGGAGGTCAGTGTCCTGTTATGTTCGCCATGACCTTAGCAATCTCTTGACGGTTCCTACCAACAAGCGTCAAAGTTCTGTTCTTATTAAATTCCTGCCAAATTGCTCTTGACACCGAACAGGTGGGTAGACTCTTCCATCTGTTATGTATTTGCCGCCGATAAGTAGTTAAGTTAGATCGTTCGTTTTACGCTATGCTTGTAGGAATATTCAATGATTCTGACAACGATAGGTATAGAAATAAGCCTATATGGTCTCACTAGCGTGTCAGGCCGCCTTCTACTCTCTGTGTTCCTATGACCTGAAAACAAGATAAGGGTAACTCGGGACTTTTCCGCTAGCTTTTCTAATTCCTTTCTACACAGTTCTGTTATTTTCATATGTATGTATATGTATATAGTTATGCACATATACCGACAGTTTTTTGTGTGATTGTAGATGAAATAGGTATACTATTTAGAAACTCTCTTGCCTTAAGTATCTGGCCTAAATCGCAAGTATATCCGACTGAAGGGCATACTTAAAAAATTTGTCAGGTGAAAAGCTGAGACCGGTAGTGTGCTCATATAGACTCCTGAGCACACTTCACCGTCCGTCCGTCTTAAACTCATCTATATATAATATTACAAAATCGTATTTTTCTATAACTGCATTTTGTCTCCATTCCTTTATGGAGGGATCAAATATATATATACATAGTAAATACTTAATATTTTAAAAATGAAAATATATGTACATATTATTAAATTATTATAAGATTATAACCATTAGAATAGATTTTATGTATAAATTCTAAATGTGTATATAAAAAAATGTATATATGTACATATATACATACATATACATATACTACATATTCCGAGATAATAATAATATGCATTTATATATGTATGTACATATATATGTATTTAAAGACGCGATTCTGTTTCATCACGTAGAAAATATTTTTAATTAAACTTATATTCTTATTTATAATAATATAATATCGTATATACTTACGTTTATATAAAATATATTGTTATATGGATAAAAAAAAATATTTATATGTATGTATGAATGTACCTATATTTTCTCTACTTTATTATGCTATTATAACATTGAATGACTGCTTATAGGTACATTTAAATATTTTTATAATTTTTTTATTTTATTTTATTTTTTTATTTTATTTTATTTTTTTATTTTTTTTCTATTTTTTTTTTTTTAATTTTTCATTACATTATAATATGTATATGTACATACATACTCGTGTATATGTATCTATACACATACATATTTACTTTCTTCTCTTATTTTTTATATATTCATATTTATGTACATATAAGTATATAAAAGTCTTTGATACTTTTACAAAATGTATAATATGAATATTGTATTAATAAAAAAGAAACGTCAAGAAATAAAAAAAAATCTTTTTCCGTTGTATATTACATACATAATGTGAACAACATAACATAATATTATAATGCATATACACATTATCAGCATACATAATGTAATATTTACATTATAATAATAATAATAATCATAATAATATATATGTATATATGTACATATATATTTATATATATTTATATATATAATATATAAATAAAAAGAAAATAATACACTCATTCATATAATGTCAACGAACTTTTTTATTAAAAAAAAAAAAAAAAAAAAATATATATATATACTTTACGTACATATAATATATACCTACCTATATATATACTCGTACATATGTACAATATTATACACTAAATTTTTTCACTCATACATTTTATGTATTTCAAAGTGAAATACATAATATGTACATATGAGTGTCTATATAAAGAGTTTGTTTTATATAATTATTGTATTTACATATATGCATATATACATATATGTACGTATGTATCTATACATATATGCTAACTGACCGACTACATATTATACTCGTACTTTCTATTAAGTTTTGCTATTTAGTAGACATTTACTTTTATACATGCTGCAAACTTATACGTATATATCATTTCTATATAGGTATGTCATGCATATATGTATATATATTTTAAATACAATTTATATTATAATATACATATATGTATGTATATACATATCATGTATATGAATGAAAGATGAAAAATAATATACTTAAATGAAAAACAAATCAAAGAAAATGATATTAAAATTCATTTTTATAATAAATTTGAGAAAAAAAAAAATTAATTCATTCAAGATTTATCTAAAAGAAAAAACAAAAAACAACAAAAAAAAGCTACAAATAATAAATGCAACAATCCATATACGCAGGAAAATATACATACATATATGTACTTGTATATGCATGTTGGGTTAGATATGTACATACTTATATGCAAATGATTTAATTCTCAAATAATAATCTAAAATTAAGGAAAAATCAACAAAAAAAAAAAAAATATAGTAATAATAAATGAAAAAAAAAAAAAAATAAAATAAAACTAAAGTTAAAAAAAAATTTTTGATAATGTACATAAGTATATTGTACTGCGTATATGTTGTATATATGTATGTAGGTGAAGAAATTCAGTGAATATTTTAATAAATAATTTAAAATAATTTTTATATCTTTACATAAAAAGCAAAAAAATAAAAAAAAAAAAAATAAATAAATAAATAAATGAAGAAAAATATATATGTAGTTGTTTTTTTTTCTTTTTAAAACTTATATTACATATACTTATATGCATACATTGTATGCATGTATGTATGTACATATATACAATAATTCTTTAAGATTATATCAATCCAGTTTATCATCAGAAATCAGTTACTGGTGTATAGATACATTGATGATTAAATTAATGATCGACTTGGGCGAACGTTATTTTTATATTCATTTTTCTCATGTATCAACTTACAAATATGTACCTATACATACATATACGCATACATACATATATTATATGTCCATAACTAGGGTATAAGAGTATATATGATAATGGGCCCTATTATGAGTGTCGATAATATCGTCTCGTCATCGACTATCGCCTCGACTCGACAAATTTTGTATTATGAGTGTCGATTTGAGGCGAGAATATCAACATTTTGAGTCGATCAGCTAAAACTATAGTCGACAGGCATATAATAGTCTATAATATGGTTATTTGACATTTTATGTATGCTTTGTATATGAGAGATAAGATGTTTTAATTATTCTGCTCAATTTATTTAAGTTTAATTTAATTAATTTATTTAATTAAATAAAAATTACCAAAAATACTGTTTGAGCTGTTTGAAAAAAAAAAAAAAAAACACATAAACGCATCTCTTAATGCTCTTCTCTTATCCAAAAAAAGTCATTATTAAATTAATATGTTTTATATTTTCGCATTTAGCAATAAAAATTATTTAAATTAATCAAATATTTATTAAAAATTACAAAAATTAATTAAATATTTATTCAAAATTGAAAAAAAAAAAATGAATTATAAACTTTTACATCGAAATATTTGACAACTTTTATAGAAATTACATGGTAAAACTGAAAGAAAATAAAATTTGATATGGCAATGACTTACTATGTCAAGGTGACCGATTTACATAATACAAAATTTACATCGTCTCGTCTCGTATTAATTTTGTCGATAGTCGATATTATCGACACTCATAATAGGGCCCAATGTATAGTTAAAATAAAAACGAAAAAAAAAATGTTTTTTTTATAGTTCTTCAGCATTTTTTTTTTCTTTTTTTTTTGTAAAGTTAAATTTTAAATTTTCTATATATAGGCATATTGATAGTGAAAAAAAAAAATTATTATTGCACTACAACAAAAATTTCATATTTTTTATTAAAATTTCATGTCAATTTAAATTTGTATTTTATTGATACTATATACATACGTAAACTGGTAAAAATGATTCATATATTTAAATGAAAAAATAATTTTTTTTGGTTTTTTGTTTTTTTATTTCAATTCAAATTTACTAACTTTACTTTTTTAATAATTATTATTATTTTGATATCTATCGTATATTCAATTTAATTGAATTATGATTCGTCTAAGAAAATTATTTGCTGGTAAATATCCTCAAAATTTTCAAATTTCGATATTGTTAAAACGATTGATAAAGTCTTCGACCACATTATCTGTTTTTCTTTGGTCACAATTATCTGATATTTCTCAGTTCGACATCTCATTTATATCATATATTTTCTTTCAAAAAAAATGTTAGAATTCATAAATTTTCTTTCAAAAAATTTTTCTATAATAATCTTAAATTATAAAATTGAGAAAATTAAATAAAATTATTTAATCTCATATAGGACTAGTAATAAGTATCAAGAATACATACATACATATGTTTATAGAATTGGTCTGAAGTTAAATTTATTGTTTTTATTATGAAGAAAATGTCGTTGAATATTTTCGAAAAAATATTGATTGAATCAATTTCAATTGATATATGAACAACTACATAATATATGTAGTCATCATTTATTCTAAAGGGTTTTCCAACGTGAACGTCAGAACTTAAAAAGAGAACACAGTGATAACTGGCAATGAAAATCAAATCATCTCTAGTTTACTTTAAATAACAATGGATTACATTATATTTTAAAAATAATATCATTTAAATGTCCACCTTGGCTTTGTTTGGTTGAGTGTATTCTTTTGACCCAATTTTTAGCTACATTTCACACATATCGCGTGGCAAATTTTCAATGGAAGAATGTTGGATGTTGCATCTAAGATCACTAATTGCTTGTGGCTTATTCTCGTAGATCAGAGATTTCACTTAACCCCATAAGAAAAAGTCTAAGGATGTCAAATCGCATCATTTTGGTGGCCAGTTGCCATTACCATTTCTGGAAATAACTCGTTCAAGAAATTTTTCTTGTTTCAATTATCAGTAAATCAATTGTTTATTGAGATATGTGACAAGTTGCGCCAACTTGTTGGAAAAAAACATTATTTATTTTACAATATCTTCCAGTTTAGGCCAGAAATATTCAGTTATCATATTCCTGTAGCGTTAGCATTAACAGTAACATGATTTCCTTGTTCGTCTTCAAAAAAATATGGGACGATAACGCCTTGAGCCCAAAGACCGTACCAAACAGTGATTTTCTGGGCATAAAAAGACAAATCTTGAATCGCTTGAGGATTTTCATTTGATCATGTTCGTTTAAATTTTTTAACGAGGCGATAAATAGAGCGTTCGCTTGGTCGATTATGTGGACCATATGAATATCGTGTTACGGACGAAACGTCTGTCAAACTGAACACGAATTTTGATAGTTATTTCGAATAATTTCTACGCGTTTTTGAACCGTATATCTTTCCATAATGACTTACCGGACTCTACTGAACACAACTTTAAAATTCTGATTTTGATCCTTCAACCAGTGCTGCCGTTGTAAAATTTTAAAGTTCTGACATTCCTGTTGGAAGACCCTTTATATACAAACTGGAAAAGTTATTTAGAAAATAAATATAAAAATTTTTCGAAAATTTCTTTTATTTCTCTTGTATTTATAATATCCACGTACGTATGTACATATAAAATTGTGCATACCTATATAAATGTCATTGATGCTGCATAAGTATCACATAAAATGCATGTATTTAAAAAATATATATGTATATAATAAGGTATATATACAAGAGAAAAAAATGTTCGAAAAATTTCTTCCAATTAATATTTTCTCTTTTATTCAATATTAGAGTAGATATAATATGTACATATATAATGAAACTTAATCAAAAATTTAAAATAATAAATAAATATAAAAAAAATGCATGAATATATTAATGTATTCTTATCTCTGCCTAGTTGTTATAACCAACCTATGCAAGAATGTAGCAGGAATTTTTCTTTTTTTTGTTTTTTTTTTTTCATTTATAATTTTGGAATTTTATTATCATACTATTTAGTTTCATCTTTTTTTTTTTTAGTTAATAGTTATAATATCTATAAATTGAAAAAAAAAAAAAAAAAAAAAATAGAAGTAAAACAAGTTCATTATTTTTGAATCGTATATATAAATGATCTAAGCACGAATTCAAACTTTCAAAATTATTGTAATACATACTTAGATTTTTAAAAACAAAAACAAGAACTCTATTCTCAAATAGGTGTAAACAATATATTATAGAGAAAAAAAAAAGAAGTTAACTATTTTTAGGCTGGTATTCACCAACATAGATTATCTTTTATCTGAGATAAAGTGTATTCATCAACCTGGATAAAACACTATTCGGATATTTTTAAGACAGCCTCGGAGTGGTATTATAAATATCGTTCGAACATAACCTTGTTATTAACAGCAACAGCACAAATAAAGATAATGTAGTATCACTGTATTATCATCTTTGCATATAATTATCACATCACAGAACCTCTTTTTCATTTTGTAATATAAAAATACAATCAGCTGACATGTTTGACACACATGTTCGACCCGAAAACGAAGTTCGAAAACAAATTTTATCTATAGGTTAATGAATAAGCTGAAATTGTATCCGGCTAAAATATATCCGACGGATATATCCATGTTGGTGAATAACATCCTTAATGTTTTTGCTGTCTATATACATATGTAGGTACATATATAATTTTTCATTCTGCGTACAAGAAAAAATTAAAATGAATTTTTCTACTTTGGAATTTTAATATCATCGCGTTATAGGAAAATAATGTTTTTTAAAATTTTATTTAATATATGTATGTATTTTGTTTTTTTAAACATAAATAATATAAATTATTTAATCTTTGAATCGTCTTTATTCTATATATTACATAATATACATTTGTATTAGGTATAAGGGAAAGTTCTGTCGTTTTTGAACATGCGCACTATTATTATGCGTTGTCGTGTCGATCCTTAGCATGAATTCTGATTGAAATCAAACTAATCCTTTTAATATGATCCAAATCAGTATAGTCTGATTAATTTCAAGCTTGAAGCCGACTTCTATGGAAGTTAATGTGGGAATTGTCCTGATCGTGTACCGTGTATATACCTAACACTTCTTCATTGACATCTGATGGCATTACTGATCTTAGTTCATCTTTCAAACAAAAATCATTCGAACCGAATAAAATTTCGTATCTATCCCATCTTTGTCATGTTCGAGAGCTGTTACTGCGTCCTCTCCAAACACATCATATACAAGAAAAACTTTGACGCCTTCTAGGGGCTAAGTGGTTGAAATTACATCAACACCACGGCCCCCCTCTGTAGAATGATTTTTCTGTTTATCTCGGCGTAAACTATTTACTGTTAAATTTTTTTAACGTTCATCTGAAACACCCTTTTACATACAATTATCACATTATGTAAATTCAAACATATTATGATTTCTATATAATATTGATATCTGTATGTATCATATTTTTATGATTCTTTGTAAGAACAAGAAAAAAAAAGCGTATATATGTAGATATGAGTATTTAAGTGTCATGGTTGGTAAGATTTTTGTTTCTGTTTAGAAAATCTATTTTTATGAAAAAAAAAAAAAAAAAAATTCATTATATTACATATAATACGAGGGGCGTTATGGGTGTATTATGTAGATTTTTTCTATATAAAATATACGTAATTTTTTTGTATTATATACATACATATTTTTTTGTTTCTTTGTCCTCCTTTGTTTTTTTTTTGTGCTTTTATTCTTTATTTTAAAAAATGCAAAAATATTTAAACAAAAAAATACATACATACATAACTTATTACATAACTTACATAACTTATTAACGTATTACCTTATTACATATACATATCTACAGTCAAAAATTTTTGTAATTTACATTTTCTTTAATTAAATTTTGTTTATATTTATTTTTCATTTTAGGTATGGACTGCATAAAATAATACTTACTAAATATAAAAATAATCTCATATATGTAAATGTAGCTATATGTAATTATTTATTTGAAAAACTTAAAAACAACTTGAAACTTCTACATACATATGTACATATATATATATATAAATAGTAAGTAAAATGTAAATACATACATATACTTGAAAACATAAAAATATAAAAGAAAATTTTATTTATGTAAAATGTTTTCTGTGATCACAATCAGAACATTATTGTAATTATTGTATATTATTATAATGAAATACCACAATACATATTATATGCATACATATACATTTATTTATGTATCATCTACATTATTATCCCAGCTGACAAAGTGAACTAATAGTGAATTCGTTCTGAATTCATTTCACTCAAGTGATTCATCACGTGAACGTTCACAGTGAATCATTTTGTGAAGATATTTTATTTCAAAAATGTTTACGCTATAGCTGGTCATATAGTGAATTCACCTATTGAATCCATTTTCAAATCACTTACTGAACATTTAATGAAAACGCAAAATGAATTCATATTGAATGCAGTTTCTAAAGGTAAAATATCATTCACAATGTGAGTAATCAATGAATCCCGGCCGGCTCTAATTATTATATTCCTACTTTTCGTTTTGATTTTTCTGAATGATTTAAATAAAAACTCTTTAATCACTTAATAATATTAATCACTTCGTTATATTTTTTAATAAACTAATAGTACACAGAATTTAAAACACTTTTGCTAATTCTTAGACTCAAATAACTACATTTTATATCGCTTCAGTTTACAAATTAGTACATGACAAAGGAATACAAAATTTCACTTTACGTTCACTAAGTGATTCCATAGTGTTAGCCTTTGTGAATCGCAACCATATTTTACAAAGATGAAACGAATGAATTCGTCTAATCATAAAATTAAAATAAGTTTACATAAATCGTCATTCATCAAATGAATTTTATATGAATTAAAATTCATATTTCAATGACTTGGTGTATTCATAATTTACTCATTTTTGAATAATTCACTTATTTTTCATTTCGTGTTTTCAAAATTAATAAGAGAAAAATAAATTATTCAGTTCGTGAAGATTTTTGTTATTCACTATGAATTCATTGTGAACTTAGTTCACTGAATGGTTAGCTGGGTATATATGCTATATGCATACATTATATGTATAAATGAATAAATATAATGTGTACTACATACGTAACAAAATGAATTGTTTTGTAACTAAAATGTTTTTATTGGTTTAATTTTATTTTTATTTATAATTTCTTTTTTTATTTTCATATTATAACATTTTGTTATTTTATAAAAATACTAATTAAAAATAAAAGGCAAAAATAATAACACACCGAATAAAAACGAACGATAAAATTAGAATTTTGCTTTTTTGCGTAAATGTAATAAAATTAATCAATCATTTGCAAATACTATATAAACATTGTATCTATATATATGTATACAAATAAATATCATATATGATGTGTATCTATGTAAATAATGCATGTTACACCTAATATATAATGTAGATGTTTGTTTATCTATTAGTTTTTCAACTCAATAATTGAGCGACTATTTTATTTTTTTTTTTGTAGTTGTAAAATATCTACGTATATATAGAAAAAAAAAATAATCGAACCAAAACAACATCGCTAAAAATAAAATAATAAAATTCTGATTGAATACATCTGTTCTAATTACTTAAATTACAAAAAGAAAAAATCACTTTTTTTTTTCGTTTGTTCAATTTTTCGGTCAAATATTATCTTATTTTGTATATTCGTATCTACATATATAATTATTTAAAATGCATATGGTACATATTATGTACCATAATTTGATTGAATACATCATATTAATTTTGTATTAAGAAAGAAAAATGATTAATTTCAGTTTCAAATATCTAGTGTCGTACCTTACGCCTATATATTATAGTATAATAAACCCATGTATTTGTAAATAAAAAATATGATTTACAAAATATCTACAATAAATTATTTTCATTAATTTTAATGTACTAGTTATTTGTATAATAATAATGAATAAAAGAATTGAACATAATATATTTGACAAGTTCCTGTAAAATAATTCTCTGTTTTGAAAGTTAGCAAATAAAGGCCAAACAGAGAAAATAACAGTAACTTAAGAGGAAGAGAAGAAATTTTGAAATTTGAATTTGAGCAAATTTTACTTCTATCTAATTTTGTCATTTTTTCATATTCATCAATTTCCTTCAAATTTAGAGTAAAAAAAAGTTCAAATGATCTAATAGATTTTGATAGTCATTTTCGGTTTTCAGAGTTTTATATTCTTATACAAACTGAGGGCTTTTACCTATTTTTTATATACTTAAAAAAAAAAAATTGTTATCGCGAGTTGACTGCAAATATTTTTTGTTGTTGTACGTAAAGGCAAAGTGTGGATATGCACAAAAAAAACTATAATAGTCTTATACGTATAATAGAGATTTTGAGGCATAGAGAGGTGCATATAGTATAGTATAATAATAATAATTGACACTACAGTCCAAATCGGACTCTGTCCGACTCAAGTTTCCTCCTCCAGTCCTGTCGATTCAGCGCTGCTGTCCTCCAATTACCAGTATCTAGCAGCAATCGCGCATTTTCTTCAACTCCATCTTCCCATCTCTTTCTAGGCCGTCCTCGCAGGCTAGTCTCTTTCCTGCTGCTGTTATCTCTCTTCTTAGTACTTTGTTCGGGATTCGGGAAACGCTCATTCTGGCCATATGACCCGCCCAGCGTAGCCTATGTAGCCTGGCTATCGTTGCTACAACAACATCTTTATATATGTTGTACAATTCATTATTGTACCTTAACCGTCATTTGTTCCCCTCTCGAATTGGATCTAGATTGCGTCTGAGGACGTATAGTATAGTATGCATTATTCATTTATATCTGGAATTATACATCAAGTGGTATATATGAATTTACAGTGTGTTTCACTACAAAAATCCATCGATATATTAAAAACGAATAATTTGTTTTTAATAACATTTACTTTAATTTATTAATTAGCTATAAAATCTCTGTTTTGCATTGTATTAAGTAGCTCGCCTAGTCTCCACTCGCTTCAATAACATGCCGGCATTTTTCGTCACAACTTTCCACTAATTTTTTGGCGTACTCCTCGCTAAGACCTTCCAAAAATTCCTAGTTTTGAAATATTTGGTCAAATTCCCAAAATTCCTTTTCTCAAAATTTCGAAGAAAAATCAGTCATTAAATCTGGATAATGTATGAATGTAATTAAAGATTGAAGAATGAAATTGATTGTATCAGATTTTATAAATGTAGAAGCCGTAAGTACATGTATATAAATAATATAATGTGTATTATGAGTATTTAAGGTTTCCGATTATAGACTGAAACTTCTACATATTAACATCAAATACCCAGAATCGTGTCACAATTCTGGCATATGAACAATTTCTCCATTTGGGATGCATTTATATGAAAATTATACTCCTAAAAATTTTATATGGTTGTTAGAAGATTCCGGTTATCCTCTTCAACCATAGTTATTAACACCATTAACGAGGCATCAAGTTAAAAAGAAATAAAATATAATAAAATTCATATTTACGCTCGTAACATAGAGAAAAGAGCATTTGGAATTTTAAAAACTCGTTTTAGATGTTTGCATAAACATCGTGTCCTTCACTATTCTTATGCCAAGGCTGCTAATATTGTACACGCTTGTGCAATTTTATACAATTTACTGATTGAAAACAGTGTTGCACTTAACGAAGATGAATACAATAATTTTTTCCAGTAGAGTTAATATTCCATTTCCAATTTTATATATGGCAATTTCTACATTTCTTTGATACTTTAAAGTATCTTCCTGAGATTGTTTTTCTCTCTCGTCGTTTTCTTTCATAGCGTTCTTCATTTTTCTGTACAATTCATCTTCTAAAGTCTTGGTACTCGTTTATTTTTCTGAACAGTTGTGGATACTGAAGACTGCAGTCAATGACAAAAACGAGTTATTGCCGCTACCAGATGTTTTAGGCAAATTTTCAGTATATCTGAAAAAATCATATTTTCTATTTGTGTCGCTGTGAATTTAATAAACAGATCCAGGATAGTATTTAGAGCTTCTGAAGGGCATGATCTCATGACCCCCGTCACCACTCTGTCCTGGTTAAATACCTCTTGTTTAATGCCGATCACCAAACTGTAGAGCCGTATGCAAGAATAGGGCGTATCACTGTCGTCTTCATTAATTTACTGTCTGTTTTTTTTTCTCCTCGGCAAATACTTCGGTTTTAGGATTTTTTATATTCTTCCTCTCTTTGTCTCTTTTTCAGTAGAAAGATTTTTTTTTATCAATTGGCAGTTTGGTAACTGAGCCAAACACTGAAATATGCGTTCCGTTAACCGTATGGTTCTGTAGCGTACTTGAGCTACTTGATATAAATCATCATCATCATCATCATCGGCTCTACAGAATACTCTAGTCCTTAGTCTTCTCTAGAGCCTGCCTAAAAACTCTTTGTTATTATTATAGATAGTATTTTTAACTTTACTAGCTTCCATTACATTTTAACGTTACTTTTAATAATTTTTTTATGACCATCCGTATCACATTTATCGCACACACAAATAAACTTCATCCTTAATTTGTTCAATACTTCCATATTTATTCAAGATCTTATAGAAATGCTCATACATAAGTAGTCTACTTGCTGACAACAAGTAACATACAAAATTACTAGCAATTAAAGCATTACATCATTCTAATAATAACCCTATTATGCATGTAAAAATGTTTGGTTCTCTACCAGAAACTCAGTGGTTCACAATCGAGGGTAAACTGTAGGTGCAAATGCACACATTATATAGTAATAAAATCATGATATGTCACTTCTGTGAAAGCTGTAGTTCAATTAGAGCTGTAGTGCTATGCAAGAAGAAGAATAATTTATTTACTCTGAGTGCTTTTACAGCTAATAACCATTATTATTATTATTATTTGTTATTTATTATTAAATTTAAAAAATATTAAATATCATGTATTGCTGATATACGATGAAATGATTAATAATAATGAAAATAATATTGTATTGACTAATGTTAACTATATATGGTACATAGTTAATTGCTAAAATAAATTCTAAAATTCTACATATCATTGTATGTGCATTAAACTCATCATAAAAAAAATGTGTAAATTAAATTTTAAAGTTTTTTTGAAGCTGCTGCTTTATTCTTTATCTTTTTGATAATTTCTTGTGATGGTTATAAATACAATTTGAATAAATTATCACATTTATGGAATATACATATATAAGAGGTGAGTCAGATAAAATTTGGAATTTTCGTTCTACCACAGATCAAAAAGTTTAGCTTCGATTTCAATCAAAAAAAGTTTGATTTATTTTATATTTTCAACGATTTTATTTTACAAAATATTGGGACAATATAATTATCTATTACAAAAATTTTTAACTTTTCGCTTGATGTGCTGCATTAACACCCGGACAGACTCATTTGTGATCACTTCATATGCTTTCCGCCATCGGTTTCTGAAATCCATATCATTCTTACAAATTTTTTTTGATTTTTTTCTATATATACTTCATTTTAGCCCAATATCTTTCAATTGGCCTTAGTTCTGGGCAATTAGGTGGATTTGCCTCTTTCGGGACCACGTGGGCCCCATTTTGTTCATATTATTGCCTCGTTGTATTAGCATAGTGACTAGTTGCTAAATCTGGGCAAAATAACACTGAACCTTGATGTTGTCTTATAAAGGGTTTCAATCGTTTTTCTAAACATTCTTCAATGTACATCTTTGAATTTATTGTTCCCGTCGTGATAAATTCCCTGCTCCGTAGACCACAATTACAAATAGCCTGCCATACCATGAACTGTTTAGGAAATTTTGTGTGTTGTTTTGCTGAAATTGTTTTATTAACTGTCTTCTTGTTTTTTACAGTGTAATACACATTTCCTGGAATCTGGTTGAAATCTGCTTTGCAATATGTTTCATCGTCCATGATAACACAATCAAATTTCGTTAGATATTTGTCATATTATAACCTTCTTGCTCGTGTTTTCGCCAGATGTTGTTTAGCCTCAGATCTATCAGGTACTGTTTGTTGGTTGTATGTTTTTAGTCCACTAAATTTTTTATATCTCATTACTGTTGATTGTGACGTGACGTACCTGCAATAGCGGCTACATTCCTTGTTGATTTCAGTGGGTTAGCTTTATAAGCATTTACAATATTTCTTATAGTACCTGTCTATCAGAAGGGCCTTTCTTTCTCCGTGATCCTCGATTTATTTCAATAGAATTACCTCTGTTGTAGTTGTTGATAACATTGTAAACTGTTTGTACACTAGTATTTGTTTCCCTAGCTATCTCCTTTTTCGATTTTTTCTTATTTTCTAAAAATTTGTCCAAGATAATTTTTCTTATTTCTTCTTCTTTACTGCACATCTTTTTTATTAAACGTTTTAGACACAAATGGAAAAAGTTAAAATGTTTCATACTATTTATAGAATAATTTGTCTATACACATCAATTCGCAACCTCTTTTAGGTTTTCAGTTATAACGCCGTAAAAATTCCAAATTTTATCTGACTCACCTCTTACATTATATTATATTATGTACATATGTATATTTATGTATGTATATTATAATATAATATGTAATGTATTGTGCAAAACAATAAAACCATTCGAATTTTGAGCAAAACATTCATTTCTTTCTTGAAGTTTGTATATTTTTATGTATTTTCCTTATTTATAAAAACTAGAAAATAAAGAAATACCATATTCAGCAGAAAATGATTAATACTTGGTATAGTGTACCTAATTATCTTAAATATTTTTTTATTAGCATAGACTAATAATTTTGTAATGGTGAGACTTGGCTTGGAATACTAAATAGTTCTCTAATTTACTAGGCCGTTCTCTTTTTAATGTTCATGTTTGTTTAGGAATTTTGTTACGGAACCTTTTCTTTTGAGAAAGGAAAACACATTTTCAAAAAAATTCAAATCTGATCTGATCAAAGATTCAATTTTATTTTTAAATTTGTATTTTTTGAATGTTAGACAACCTTTTAATCCTCTTTACTAGACAACATATTCTACAATATACATAATATGTCTACGTATTTGCAATGTATCTCTGTTGTACACTTTTTAATAATTGCCCTAACTAACTACAAGATAATTTTTTTTACAAATATTAAAAATAATTTTATTACAAAAATTGATATTTTCTAAATCACGTCATTATTATATCAATTCAATCGAAATGACAATTTTTTGTCAAAATCATCTACATATATGTACATTTGTTGGATGTTAGTCATGTAAAGTTGATACTGACATTTATATTTATTTTTCTCTTTGTCTCTTTTTCATAATTTCATAATAAATTTCAAGGTTGAAAACTTTCATTCAGTGCTTTTTCTCCCACACAAAAGATATAAAAATCATTGATTTATCTCAATTACATATTTACATTATTATTTTTTTTATACTTATGACACCTCTACATACATGTATATAATGAATACTGACGTATCAATAATTTCACTGTATCAGCAATGCACAATGTAACAGGGTGATACGTAATAAATTGTTCCAACAACATATAACCAATCGATTCCTTGAAGTGTTGTGATCAGCGTTTACGATCAGGCATTTTTTCGAAAAATCCCTCGTTCACGTCTTTTTTAAGGATTGAAACTTTTTCGTTTGTGCAAGGTGGTGAGCTCAAATAAAACGTTGTAACTTCTGTTCGAAATACGATAAAAAATTCGAAATAAGTATTCGATAAAAAGTATGCATTATGAAATTTCCAACATTATCTTACATGTCCCGATATGTTGCCAAATGTAGCAGATATGTATGAATTTTCAAACTTAAAATTTTGAAAAAATTTGGTTAAAAATTTACCCTTTTATCCTTCGTCCTTAAAAATTTACATTAATAAATATATGATTTAAAAAAACAAAATTCACCCTTAAGATGTTTTAAATAAAAAAAGAATTATGTCAGTATCTTTATAGTCTTTCAAAAGTTATTAACATTTTTGTGGAATCAAAAGCATAGAAAATTGGAAAAATCTTTATTTTATTAGAGACATAAAACCTAAGTTTTCGATGGTCAACAATTATTTGCGTTTATGTCATTGTACAGTGTTCACCATAATGAAGACAATATTTAATGATTTTTTTGAAGTACTCACCATGGCTTTAAAAAACTTCCATCTGATTTTTTATTAGGTTGGGATATATTTTTGTGGCAAAACTGATTTGCTCCTATACTTCAAACTACTCTTATTTACGAAATTCTTACAGACAGCGCACAATTCCAGCAACAACTACATCGTATCGCTGAAAGTTCGCACAATTCAGGCGAAAAGCACAGCGTAACAAAACATAAATTTTACATTTTTGCTTCTTGCGAATAGATTATTACTACTGCAAAATATAGGTCGTAAATGGCTGGTTGTCTTTGAAAAATAGAATAGAATCTATTTGGCCGACAGCGACAGCGTAAAGTTCAACGTTAAAAAGTCCCATTTAATTACTGTATACGCTGTAGTTGTCGCCGGAATTGTGCGATGGCTTTCAAAATAAAAATATTTCTCATGATTACGAAGAAACTAACAAAAAATAACATTTTAAGAGCTGATTGTTTCTGAATTTCGAACAATTTTTAGCTCTTGATGAGGCTTCATTGAAATGACCAGTATCTCTTTTTGAACAAATTGCATAAATAATTAAACATTAAAGGGATTCATGTCAAGTTTTCGTTGTTCGTTGCGTCGTAGTTTTGTAGTCTGATTGAAAAGAATACTTTTTCGTAGTTGTTTCGTTGTTTATTTGCTTTTTAATATTTTAATTTCTATTCCAACTGAGAACTGTCAAACATCAACTACGAAACTACAAAACTACTCATATTACGAAGGTTTCTACCTTCGTAGTTAAGATGGAATTTCGTACCTTCACAAATTTATGTAAAATTAACTACGAAAACTACAAAAATTACGAAAACTACGAAACATGACATGAATTCCCCTATTGTTTGATTCAACCACTGCGTATCCTATTACATTATTCTGTCATGTACTAAAAAATTGTCATAGCTTGTAGATTCTAACTTATCGCAGTCTCCAATCATACATCTTTATACTCTGCAATGAGATAATATTATCCATATAACATATATATATTGTAAATTATTAAGGAAATATTGTAAGATTTATTAAATCCCTGCGACTAAAATGGTTAGGACGCCTACATTGAAAGCAAAAGGACCGAATACCAAAGCGTAAACAGGATGTTTCTGATATTAGTACTTGGCTTTATGCCAATGGGTTGTCCATTATGTGGTGACAAAAATATTATATTAACGAAAATTTCTATCGACTCTATTTTCGACGCTAAAGGGCTTTGAAAATTTTGAGTTTTTTTGTAGGACCTTTAGAAAGATAATGTTTGAGCATGACCTAAAGAAAATGAATGTAGACAAATGGAGAGCCCTGGCGAAAGACAGGAAACAGTGGAGGAATATTGTGATGGAAGCTAAAGTCCACCTATCCTAACAATTGCAACATTTTGACTCTAATTGGTTCTTATTAAGGCTTTGTTTATAACTTATACTTGAGATTTTTAACCGTATTAATTTTTAATTTTTCATTTTTATTATTTTTGTATAATTTTAGATTTTGAAAATTTTTTAAAACTATTAATTGCTTTGATCCAAATTTATCCTTGACATTTTTAATTATACTTTTGCTGTAGAATTTTTTTTGATTATATTTAGTATTATTTTATTAAGTATTTACATATTATTCATTCAACTGAAATTATTTTGTTTTCTATATGTAACATTCTTTATTATTTGATTATAATATCTGTAGAGTGGTCAAAAGTAAATCTTGGTCGCTCTTTATTTTCATTGTGGGTAGGTATATCATCATTAGTAAGTGTACCAAATTTTATATGTATTCATTTTATTTCCATCATATGTACATATACATATACTGTATCTAATCGTTTATAATATTTATTTTATACGTTACTTTCAAATCATTACATGTGATTTTCTATTTTAAAAATAAACAAACATATATAAGTATATGTATGTACAAGCGAACACCTATCAATATGTACTTTTTTTTTCTTGTTTCTCAAATAATATCAGTATTAAGGTATTAACAGAGGTACTAGTTACTAATTTATGTTTTGTTTTTTATTTTTTTATTTAATTTATTTTCTTATACACATATATATATATATATATAAGTATATCTTTATATAGATACGTACGTATCGTGCATACACATGTGTATAAATAAATAGGTACTTATATCAATCTGCTAACGATAATAAATAATTTTCAAATGCATTCTTCTTATCTATAAAATTGTGCATAATATTATAGATTCATAGATTTAGTATATATATGTATATATACACGTGAACAGCTACATATATGTGTATATATATCCATATGTATTTAATGTTCATAATATATTGACTGATTACTGAAAAAGAATAATATAAGAATTATAGGTATACAAATTATATAGATATGTACATATGTATATATATATATATATATATATATATATATATATATATATATATATATGTTTATACATATATGCATGTATGTGTAAGTAAAATTTATAACAAAAATCTAATATATTAAATATATATATATGTAATACCAATGATTTTGTCATATGTTTTATATTTTAATATGTTACCTACGTGGCTTTATTTATTATATGTGTATATACATAAATATGTATACAATTTTTGTACATATGTATGCATTTAATACCTGTTGTACATAAATACATGTATATGTATGTATATGTATTATGTATAATATGCAACTCGTTAACAAAAATATAATCATTTTTTCATATAATATACATTTATATATAGTATACATATGTACATATATTTAAATATAAAATCACTGTTTAAAAGTTATGTTGATGGAATGTTGTTTAACCCACTTTTCTTAAGTTAACAACTTACTACATAGCTATATACATATATATTGTATATATATATATATATATATGTACCACACACATTTTTATTGTACTACTTAATGTGATGAATACATAAATATACCTGTATACCAGTTGTATACCTGCTGTAACACTCCGTACATACTGCATTTATTTATTTATTTATTAGTTTATTTTGTGTAGAATGATGTCGCAAAGTTTATATACATAATCTAATATGATTTTTTTTTAAAGTCGTATTTTTATAATAATTTTTCTGTTTACTTACATATTTTACTTTTATCATTATATATTTTCTTAGCAAAAATAAATATTATGTACAATATAATTATATTTTAATTTTTTTTTATTTTTTTTTAATTAGTACCTACTTTTATTTTTATAAAATAATAAAATTTCAATTGAAAATATCTTTTGTATGGATATTATTTGTATGATTTTCTCAAAATATTATTTATTTTTTGCTTTTTTTTTTTCATAATAATTTTATAAATTATATAAATTTATAACTAAGTATATTAGTGATGTTCACGATGTATCGTAAAAGCCTCGTAATCATCTTAATCAATCGTAAATCGTAAACCATCTTAATTGATTTTAAAACATTTTACATGAGAAAACAATTTACAACATCGTAAATGTTTTACAAAGAATTCAGTCATATTTTTGTATGATAAATCGTAAATTGCAAATGAATTCAAATCGAAATAATTTATGTATATCTGTCATTCATTTCAATTCATTTATTGTCAAGGCTAAATCGATAATTTTAAATACAATTTATAGATTAACAATATTATTAATTAATTAATTAATTCGGACAATTTAATAATTTGTATGATTTTTTTGACATTTATGACATAAAATTTACTATTTATCATATTCATCACAATTTTTTTTTTTTCAAGTGTACTGACGATGTTTCCTTTACGACTTTATATGATTTACGATATATCATGAATACCACTATTATTTAATAGTAAAATTAAACAATAATTTTCTCATTATTTGGTTTTTAAACTTAATCACATTATCTTCAGAGCGACCCACCCAAATATAAGAACAATTTAAATCAAATAACATTTTAAATAAAATACAACTATCAGATGGGTCGGGTCGTTGGGATAAATATGTACATCCTTTCTACTTCTTCTATTACCTTTTTAGCGGCTACAATCGGTAACAGTCTATTGAATTCTCTTTTTAACTTTTTTTTTTTTTTTTAATTAAAATAGCCTGAACTTTTCACATTTATTGATTTTTATCGCTTCACAAAATAATAAAAAAAAAATTTTTTTTATTACTTACCGACATCGATAGAATGAAATTGGTTACCTATATTTGACGATTTACGGAGAAATGAAGGAAAAAAAAATTGAATTGGCTAGGGCCCCAGGAATTTAAGCTGTAGTGCATTTTCAATCCAATGCAAAATAATTAATTTTGCTTGCATTCCTACTTACATCCAAATCGTTCATACAAACACAGTCAAAATTTCACTCTTATGAAAAATTAAATTAAAAAAATTGAAGATTAAAGATTACAAAAAAAAAAAAAAAACTTAAATATTTACTACTGGAACAGAATAACACTTTCGAATATTCTATGGATAAATATTGCTCTGTTAAAAATGCATACATACATATTTTGTGGCGATTAAATGCAAAGTATTTGAACAGATTTTTTTTCTAACTTATACAACCAGAATACCAATTTTGTTCCTATATTTGAATATCTACAAATAAATTTATTATTTTTAATTAAATTCTTAGTATTTACAAAAAAAAAAAAAAAATCTTATTTTCATTTTTTTCTTTTTTTTTTAGTTACTTCAAAATCTGGGAAAAGTAGATCGAACTGCTGATGAAATATTTGATGAGCATTTAAATAATTTTAATCGCCAACAAAATAGTGCCAATAAACTTCAAAAAGAATTCAATAATTATATAAGATGTGTAAGAGGTAAATTCATATGAGTATAAAATTATTAGTAGTGCGTTTCTGTAACTCGATAGAGAAATTTCTCAATTCTGTGACGTAATACGATTTTTAATCGCTAAACTCTACTAGTAGAGTTCTTCTGTTTCTGTAACATTCGATAGAGAATTGGTATGGTGAGTTTTCAATTAGACAGGAATTTATGAAAATGAAACAACAATTGTAACATTTAAATCAAAGTAACGTAAAACTTATTCTGAAAGTTTGATTAACTTTTAAGTTTTGTGTATATCTACTCATAAAATATTACATTTTATACATTGAAATACATACATATATGTACATACAAAATTTTTTCTAAAAATAAACCGAAGATAAAATGTAAAATATGTATCTAAAATTATTTGTATATTTTTATTTTAAGTAAATATTCACCTGTTTTTCTGCATTCATATTTAAACAAATTATTTTTACACTTTATTATTATTAATAATACTTAATACACTTTATAATACTTAATAATATGAAATTAGTACATTAAAAAAAATAATTAAATACTATTCTATTATTAAAAAATAACTAATTTACTCTTTTTAGGCCCAGTTTCACAAAGAATAGATAAATTATTTATTCCAAAGCTTTCGCTATCCATAGAATAAATCTCAAGTTTTAGCCTATTTTGCGTTTCACAAACGTTTGATAAGTTAATCTATAGATAAATCTATAGGTTATTTTAACTTCATGATTTTTGCAGGTTAAAATGCTTATCTATAGATAAATGGAAAGTTCAATTGACATTTATCCACTGTACTGGTAAAAGTATATGTTTGATTATTATTGAATTGTGTTTGATCCAAGTTTTATATTAAGAAACCATTTGAATTTTAAAAATAATATAAATAGGTATAAAATAAATAGATTGTAAAATAGAAAAAAAAAGTGAAATATATATATATGTATATACGAGTATATACAACGTACCTATATATAGTGTTTTGTTTGAAAAATGTCGTCAGTATCTTCAGTGAGTATCAGTATCATCTTCATCTGTTTCTACAGATAGTTTTGATTCAGATACCTCACAGGATTCTACTGAAGGCAATATTCAGTGTTCATGTAGATTTTATTCAAGATTTTTGAGAGCACGAACGGAACCATTTCAAAAATACGACAGAGGACAATTCAAATCAGGGTTTAGATTGTCCAAACAGGCCGTACTTCTTTTATATAATAAAATTCAAATCCACCTTACACCACAAACGTTAAGGAGTTTTTCAATATCAGCGGTGGATTTCCGTTCTGTGATACGATAAAATGATAACACTTTATCACGGTATCACTAAAAATGTGATTATCGTTTAGTAAAATAGAAACAAGTCTCAAAAATTTATCATACGCGAAGAATTTTTATCACCAACTTTTTAACGGTGATAAATTTGTAAATCGAGTGATATAATGGTGAGATAATATAATTTTTTAGTAGAAATAATTTTGAAAAGAAATCAAAAATTTGTATTTTTATTGAATATTCTATATTTTTTATTATTATTTTTTTTTTATTTATTTATTTATTTATTTATTATAAATAAAAAAAACTAAAATTAATTCAAATGTACATACGATAATAATATTTAAATAAAATTATAATAATTATAATATTTCAATATTTTTATTTAATTTAGCTTACATTATAAACAATAAACAATTCGTCTGACTGCCAGAGAAATACAAGTATGTATTAACGTATCTTGAAATTTGAATTTTTAAATTCAAAATTTGAAAATATATATGGATTTGACATTTGTATTATGTATATAATAAGACGAATCCATCTATATTGCAGCACTGAAACTACGAAGCTTTGGTTAGTTATCTATGGATAATTTACTAGATAACTTTCATAATTTTGTTTGTGAAACAGTAGTTTTAATTTATCTCTTGAATAAATTTATCAATGAGTTAGTTATCCCTAGATTTATCTATTCTTTGTGAAACTGGGCCTTAACCTTATTAATTAGCACTATTCTATCGAAAAAATTAAAACTCAATCACTATATATACTTATAATACACTTTATTTTTACTTTTATATCCTTATCAACTGCTAATACTCTATCGAAAAAGAAACTCAACCAGTAGAGAATTAACTCAACTCAACAGACTTACAGACTTTTGCAGTAGAGAAAATTGTTTCAGTAGAGTTTTCAATTTCACCACGTTACAGAAACGGTACGATAGAGAATGACGTCAAAATGACGTCGGATAGAGTATTTCAGTTGAGAATTACTCAATTTGTAAGTTACAGAAACGGACCACAGATATGTAATTTTTTTTTAATTCACATAGCTAGCTACCCATAGTTAAAAATGAATATGATTTTAAAAAAATAAATAAATAAATAAAATAAATTATGTTATGTTTTTTTTTACAAAGCTGTTCAGTTAGCTTCAAAATCACTTATGGATGCAATATGTGAAGTATATGAGCCAACATGGAGTGGATACGATGCACTTATTGCACAAACTTCAGCAGCAGAAAGTCTCTGGCAAGATTTTTCACATAAATTAGGAGATCAAGTTTTAATACCGCTCAATACTTATACAGCACAGTTTCCAGAAATGAAAGTAAAAAAAAAAAAAAAATAAAAAAAAATAATGAATTATTTTATATATAAAATTAAAATAAATTTGTTTAAAATTTTTATTTTTTTTTTGTTTTTTTTTTTTTTTCAATAGAAAAAAATCGAAAAAAGAAATAGAAAACTTATCGATTATGATAGTCAACGTCATTCATTTCAAAATTTGCAAGCAAATGCATCTAAACGTAAAGATGATATAAAGGTAAGTACATACATGCATACACATATTTTGTCTGATGTAAATAATATGATGATTAAAAATATGAAAATTTATAAAATTACAAAAAAAAAAAAAAATAAATAAAAATATATAAAGTATAATAATTATTTTTAGTTGACCAAAGGTCGAGAACAATTAGAAGAAGCTCGTCGAACCTATGAAATATTGAATACTGAACTTCATGATGAATTGCCTGCCTTATATGATTCACGAATACTATTTTTAGTTACCAATTTACAGACGTTATTTGCATCGGAACAAGTATTTCACAATGAAACATCGAAAGTATGTACACAATAAATAAATACCTAAATAATAATAATAATAAAAATGAAAACGTATATCTATTTCAATATTATGTATTATTATTTTCAATTGATTTCATTTTTATTAATTGATATTGTAGATTTATGCTGAACTTGAAGCTATCGTAGACAAATTAGCAACAGATTCACAAAGAGGTTCATACACAATTAAAAAGTCTACAGGTATTTCAAAACAAACAAACAAGAAAATTATTTTTTCTTTTCTTTCTTTTTCTTTTCTTTTTTTTTTGTAATATTTTCATTACTTATCCATTGTTATTTATTGTTGTTTTTTTTTATTTCTGTATGTAAATTCTATCGTGCATTTATTAAGGAAATTCTCTTAAAACAAGTCCAGCAACATCACCTACAAAATCAATAAATAACACAAATATTATGAATAATAGCTACTCCAATCAAATTACAAATGGTTCAAGCAATGCTAACAGCCGTAAGTATTATATATATTTTTTTTTCCGTATGTATATGTAATTTTTTTTTTTTTTTTTTTTTTTGTCATTTTTATTGTGATTAATATAAATGTGTCTCTATTATGAGACACATAAATAAAATGAAAGTAAAAGTTGTCGTTTTATTATGTAACTTTTACTAACTGATCTGATATTGATATACATACATACATATGTACATATACATAAAATTATATGTAATATTGAAAAGAATTTTAATATAACAGCATTCACACATTTTTATTCATCACATTTATCATCTTATTATTTATTATTTGAATTCCTGTTATTTTTTTTTAATCAAATATCCTTTTTGATATGATAAATTTTCCATTTATCTTCCAATAATTTGTAATGCATCGAGAATATAATTTAAAAAAAAAAAAAATTAGCCTTAACTGATTTTTGCTTTTATTGTAAATTAAATCAATAATAAAGAACAATGATATGCATTGCTTTATGTAATAATGACAACAGATAATACTCAATCGTAAACAAAAGAGATTTTAAGAGTTTAAAAATATGTATGCTAATATGTTTGCACAATTTGAAATTAAATAATTAACAAATCAATAATAAATCCGTACCAAATTTTGGATAGATTGGTTATATTATTTATAATAGAGATATTCTACAAAATTCAGAAACAGTTTTGTTTTTTTTTAAGGAAATACTGCATCATTTTTTTTTTTACTATTAAAAAATTTAAGAAAAAATTTGTTGTGGTATAGTGCTCGAATGTTTCATATTGTAATCCTAATACTTTCTAAACAGTAGATTTTTTCGTAAATTCTAATAATACTTTACTTTTTGTGGGAAGACTAGATCTCTTGTTCCCTTGTTCGTTACTCTTATGCAAGGGAGAGATCAGAGTTTAGAAATTTTCTAAATCTGTTTTAAGTTCCTTGGTCTGTCAGCAATCAGCTTTGATAAGTCCGTTCAGAAGTAGTTTAGCCTAAACCTAAACCACTTGGTTGGTTGGTTGGCGTGGCAGTCCGTTTTTTTCAATCCTGGATAACGGACTCAATTAGCACATTGCGTGTCGTTTTGTTACAACAAACTCGTAGGTGTTGGTTATGTCACTCTAGACTATAGCCATTTCATCTTGTTCAGATAGTAGATCAAGCTACCTATATCCAGATTGGCCACCTCCGCGAGGTGTTCGAGAAAGGGTTTGCCAAAAGCTGTATTACTTTTGTAAAACAGGTTATATTTGTGGTCTTTTAAACACATAATGGTCTTGTCCGTGACCCATAGTTCTTGGACGAGGCCTACATCGATGTCTTCCTACCTTAGGAAGACTCAGATTATCTGAAGCTACTCGGGAGTGCTTCAGATTAATCTGTACCGTCTGCAGGCCTGTTTTCTTCTTGCTCTTCGGCGATGTCAAGAGCCGTCAGGTCCTCGAGCATCGCCTCGTCGGATTCGCCCTCCTGCCCAGAGGTGCGGAAAATCTTTAGTTTGGCATGTCTAATGTCAAATTTAAGTTTAAAGTCCGCCTTCTCTAATGCCCCTAGGCACTCTTCGTTGAGAAGGAGGAGGTATGAAGTCGTTTTTTTCTTATTTTTCTGGTCCCTAGCAAGGACAGTTGTTTTTTTGGATATCTTCGATTTCGCGGATGAGGGTGTGCTATGGCTAGCACTCGCCTTATCCACTGGAAGGGCTATGGTATCGTACTTGAGGACGAGTTGTCCGTAGACGAGAATTTTTTAATTTTTTCTTTTTTCATTTGGCACCGCCTGTAGTAGGCCTTTGGTCTTTTTTTTTCTGCGATGTCCAGAGCCACCATGTGATCGAGCATCGCTTCTTCCGCTTACTCCTGCCCTTAGGGGCGGAATATATTAAGCATAGCATGTCTTATGCCAAAGTTATGTTTGTAGTTCGCCTTCTTCAATGCGGGCATTTTCCGTTCAGAAGGACAAGATAGGAGGTAAATTTTTCGAGGTCTTTCTGCTTAATCTTAATCATTTATCAGGGTTTTGTATTTACAGGCATTTGAAAAGCTTGTCCGTTTCAAACTTCATCTTAAACAAACAATATAATAAAATTTACAGAATTTACATACCTACCTCTACTTTTCGATAAAAATTGATTTCAATTTTCAAATATTTTATTTCTAATTATACAAAGATATACAGAAGAAAACCAAAAAAAAAAAAAACATTTGTTTTGTTAAAAATCCAAAGTACTTATACTCTTACGCTTTAAGCTTCCATTTTATTTTTATTTGCAATGCATTTATCAATGATTTCGTTTTCCCTTTCTGTATTATTTGCATCGCATCATCATTATTATTATTTTTGCATCATAATTCAAGAATAATAAAAATTAATTTTATTTAAAAAATATTTAGTAATGAAATTAAAGCATGTGTGTGATATGTTTTTGTTGTTTTTTTTTCTGTTTGTTTTTTGTTTTTTTTTTTTGTCTTTATGTGTGTTTTACAGCAATGTCAACAACATCAGCTCCAAGTTCTCAACAAGATCAATCTCCAAATTTACAAATACCATCACCATCATCACCGCAACAACAGCATCATAAACAAATTGTAGATGATAATATTAATAAAATGATAAATAATGATAATGAACCATCATATCAGAATACATCAGCTATATTATCATCATCTAATAATACAATTACAAATGCTGCATCAAATACTAGTACTTCAGCAACTAACATAATTACTAATAATACAATTCAAATTCAAAAGAATAATGATAATGATGATGATGCTAATGATGATGATGCTAATGATGATGATGATGATGATGATGATGATGATGATGATATTAAAACTCTTGAACAAAAGAAATTTATGAATATTGCAAATGCAAACGATAATAAAAAATTGGAAACAATACAAACAACAACAACAACGACAACAACAGTAAATGTTATTCAACAGCAACAACCACCAAATAAACCAGAACATATTAACGGTAATTTGATTGAAAAAACAACATCATTGGATAAAAATAAATCATGTATAGTAGGTAATAATAATAAAATGGAAGAATTATACGATATTCCAGCAGGTGAGTGTGATGATGGCTATACTGAATACAAAAAAAAAAAAAAAAAATACATATAAAAATACATACATATATGATACTTAGATATATTGCTTTATTTTTTATTTTTTTTTTTAATTTTGTAATTTCAATTCTAAATAAAATGAATTTTATTTTTTATTATTATTTTTTTTTTTTAATTTTAACAAATTAATAATTTCATGTAAAATTAAACAAAATAAAATTTGCTCGCTTTATATAATTTGAGATCTAACATAATATTTTCCGAATTATGTATTCTTGCACTTTTAAATGTTATTGTTATATTTTTACATACATATATATATATTTATATTTTAATTTTTTTTTTTTTTTTTGTTTTTACTCAATGTCATTTATTTGATCAGACTAGAAAAAAATATAGATCGTATTAGTACATGTAGAAGAGTATAAAGTTAAAATTTTTTAAAAATGATTACAAATTATTAGAAAGATACATATTATTTTCAATTTCAAAGATTTATATTATTTGAGTATTGTTTTATTTTATTTTTTATATATTTTTTTTTTGTTGTTTCTCTTCGATTTTCTTATTATTATTTTTGTTGATTAATTTTTTTTAGGTGCCACAACAACAGATTTACCACCAGGTGTCTTATATAGAGTCAAAGCGACTTATGTTTATCAAAAAGAAGATGTCGATGAACTTAGCTTTGATGTTGGAGATATAATTCGTGTTATAGAATATGATAATCCCGCAGAACAAGTTAGTAAACATAAAATTCAAAAGATATACATATAATGTATGTACAGTAAAAACTTTTTATAACGAACTTACAAATTATCCACAAGGGAAAACAAAAAAAAAATGTCTATTTTATTTTATTTTTATTACAAAAGTTAATTAACAGTGAATTTTGCCACCTTTTCGTCCATACCATGATCCGTCAGGCCCTTTTTGGTGATCGACTTATACAAAATAAAAAACTTAAATTATAATTGAATATAAGGTTATTCTTAAATACTAGACTTAGGCTAAAAATTCAAAAATTAAACCTACTATTTTCGTATATCCACTCGTTAATGCTAGCGACATACCAGATTTTAGAAACTTTCTAAACATGTTTTAAGTTAAATAAACTCCTTGGTCTGTCAGCAATCAGCTTGGATAAGTCTGCTCAGAAGTGATTTAGCCTAAATCACTTAGTGCAAGTAATTTAATTCGATAATAGCTTTTTTTTTGAATATACAACAAATGACAACTAAACCAGTTTTTGGTCTGTCAGTACGAATTCTCAACTAAAAAATTTTTCTAAACTGATTTAGCTAAATCCAAAATTAGCTTTTGGTTTGTCAGCACTATAAGGATGTTTTCACAACTTTCCACAAAAAAAAAAAAAAAAAAATGTTTTAACTGTTTTCTAAACAAACACCACAATAAAACATGTTAAAACAGTTTGTAACTGTTACACTGTAATTGGGAACAAGAAAAATACATAAAATACGTAATAAGTAGATAAAAAATGTTTTCATTTTGCAATGGCTTTAATAAAATATATTGCATTTTGCAAAGTGTTTTTTGTTGTTGTTGTTGTTTGTTAGGGGGGAGGTATGAAACCAGAGCACTCAGACATAACGCTGTCCATTGTACTCGAAGCCCCCGTCTAATCAAACTTCTTCGTCGCTCTCAGGCAAAGTGTTTACTTTTTATTTTAATGTGATTGATTTTGATTACTTAATCGGCTTTGATTATAACCTAAACGCATACAAGTTTCCAAAAGTGAAAACATTCAGAATTCTATTATTATTATTATCAAATTACTTACAATATGCACGACACGAATACAATATTTGAATATCAACAATATAAATAAAATAAATAAGAGATATAAGAGGTTCTCATCGATGACCTCTAAAGTTTAGAGAGTTTTGTCCGTTAAAACAGAATTTTTCGGTTATAAACTTTCAAAAGTAGAATGTCAAAATTCATTAAAAAATTCACCACTGAAGTTAAGAGATCAGCTGTTCACATCTCTTAACTAAATTAATTTAACTCCTAAAAGTATGTAATTTGCACTAGAAACGATAAGAGGAATAAGAGAAATAAGAGATCTCTTATCCAGAATCGCACCGTAAAAATCTTTTGTCAACATTTCTTATGAGAATTCATTGAAAATATACTTTTTTTTTCCTTTATACGGAGATAAATTTTAAAGGATATTACTGTGTTAAAGCTATCTTATCAAATATTTTTTGTTCATTACTGAGAAAAATGTTGTAATAAAAAGGTTTTACTGTAATACAGAGTAAAAATAGTAAAATGGTAGAAAAAAAAAATAAAATAAAATAAAATTTATTTAATTTTTTCGTTTGTTTTTTTATCGGTATTATTATAGGAAGATGGTTGGTTAATGGGGCAAAAAGAAGGAACCGATGAAAAAGGGCTGTTTCCAGCGAATTTTACAAAACCAATATAAAAATCTAAAAAATAAAAAAAGTACGTACATATACACATAAATATATTACATATATACATATTATTATTATACAAAAAAAAATGAAAATTTTTGCAAATTTTGAAAATTGGAAGTGTAGGGTAGAGGGAATTAATAGAAAGAAGAGAAAAAAAAAGCAAAATCAAAATATAAAAATATCGATGAAATAATTTATTTATAATTTAATTAAAATATATTTTCAATTGTATTTTTTATTTTCGATTTTTTCATTTAAAAAAAAAAAAAAAAACAAAAAAAAACAAAAAACAAAATTTTTGTATTGAAGAGAAAATCGTTTTAAATGAGTGTGTGCTAATTAAAAAATATTTATTTATATTTGTTTATTTATTATTTTAAATTCCAGTGACAATAAAAAGTAAATATATTTGTTTCTTTTTTTTTTTTTCTTAAAAAAATTTTATTTTTTAAATTAATTATTTTTTGTTGTTTTAAAAAGAAAAAATTAATAATAATAACTAAAAATTGAATTTAAAAACAACAAACACAACAAACAAAACAATTTTAAAAACAAAACAAACAACAAACAAAAACGTTCTTTCTATTAAATGCAATATATGTATGTACATGCATTATAAAGTAAATATATTCAATTAATATAAATGTATGTAAAAAGAAATATGAAAAAAAAAAAAAAAATCTATAAAATCTGACACATTACTAAAATTCAATCATATCACAAAAAATGCATATAAATGTAAGTAATTTCAAAAAATAACATCACAAAATATAGGTAGAAATAATTATAATATTAGTTGAATTTTTTTTTTCCTTTTTTTTGTTTTAATAAATTTGTCATGCAGCAATTTGTGAAAAATGAAAAACAATCTTTAGCTGCTAAGTATAGATAAAATCAAATAAAATAAAAATTTAATCAAACTTAAATTATTGCTAATTAAAAAGAAAAATAAATAAAACAAAAAAAAAAAAAAAAAAAAAAAACACGTATACATCTGAGATGTTGTGAAAAACATTTCATTGTAAATTTTTTTTCACTGAACGATGTTCACCTCATACAGAGTCAAACTACTATTCATTCATTCATATTACACAAAAAAAGAAGAAAATTGTATCTAACATTTATGTGTGAATGAATATACAAAAATTCACTTATAAATTTCAAATTTTTACTAGCAATTAAAAAATAAACTATTAAAATTAACACAAGTATTTCACCGTGAAAATCAATCCGTATATTAGTAAGCCATAGACGAACGTACAAATCTTATAATAAAATCAAGTATCTATAAACAATATGTATTTTATCGTGTAAATTAATTTTCATTTTTGAATGACATATTCAAAAAGACCCCATTTACACAGTCATGGGCATAACGCATAGTCATGAGCGTAACGTCATAAACGTGAGAAAGAGGATTGAAGAGCAGAAACGGAGGTTGTCACTTGTCATGCAAGCATACGAGAAAATAGTCGTGAGCGTGACGTCATAAACGTGAGAAAGAGGATTGAAGAGCAGAAACGGAGGTTGTCACTTGTCATGCAAGCATACGAGAAAATAGTCATGAGCGTGACGTCATAAACGTGAGAAAGAGGATTGAAGAGCAGAAACGGAGGTTGTCACTTGTCATGCAATCATACGAGAAAATTGATGGTTTGATGCATGCTTATGGATATGATGACTCATCGTTAATTCGAGTGTTCACAATATTTTATGAATTTCGATTCACATGACAACTGACAACATGACATTATGACAGTCATGCCTACTTTGTAGTGTGAATTCTACGCTCATGTCCATGACGAGTAATACTCATGACTATGCGTAGTGCCGATTACTGTGTAAATGGGGTCAAAAAACATCATTAACAATAAATTTCATAAAAATTCAAATACAACAGTGTATGTATAAATCAAGAGATATAACGAAAGTTTATGGAACTCTTGAAGAAAAAATTCGTTTTTTGGGTGTGGATGTTAAATCGTAAGTCTTGTCTGGCATGTAGTGAAAGTGTCACATCGAAACGTTAAATTTTTTCAATGACTTATTCATCGTAAATGGAGATTTTATTTTTTCTCTGTGATTTTATCGCACAATTTTCACTTGACCATAGACGTAATAAATGAATATTGTTGCATGTTTGCTCTTTTATGATATTCGAAAGAGAAAAAATTTTACCATTTATGGTGGTATTAGTATTGAATTGCATGAATTGAACATGTGAGAAAGCAGTGATGTTCTTCGTTAACGATTTGTGAAATTTTCAAGCAACTTAAATGAAAACCCATACACTTAATTTCGTGTGCCCAGCTCTATGTATTTATACCACAAACTATAGTAAATTTTTTTTTTATTTTTTTCGATTTATAAATCAAAATGTTTGTTACACGATAAGAAAAACCTATTCTCTTGATTTCTGAAATATATATTAGTATTTATATGAAAAATATTAAAGGTTATTTTTAAAAATGAATACATATTGTTTTATACATATTCATATGAGAATTCATATGAATATTCGCATATTACCTACATATAAAAATCAATTAAAAGATATAAAAATTTTCAAATATTCAAAAGAATGTAAAAAAAAAAAAATAATACATAGATCTAAAATAAAATAAAATAAAATATATCTAAAATCTAAAATAAAATCTCCATAACGATAAAGACAAACACACACACACACACAAAATCACAAATTATTATTAATAATAAAAATTTTCTCGAAAAAATTACACTCGAATTTTAATTATATTATATTTAATTTTTTTTTTTTTTTGTTTTTGTTATATTTGTAATAAAATCATAAAAATTCATTTTTATTACATAATTTTAAAGTTGTTTTTTTTTTTGTTTTTTTTTTGTTTTTATGTTTTCTATTTTAATATTGTATTTTTATAAATTGATTACAAATTGTAGTAATGATGATGAAAAATCAAATGTTTTTTTTTATTTTTTAAATGAATTTGTATTATTGGGGAATAAACAAAAAAAAAAAAAAAAAAAAAATTAATGTGTAAAAAAAACTTTTTTTTTTTATAAAAATAAAAATGAAATAAAATCTTTCGTTTTCCAAATAATAATAAAAATATAACATACATTATACTATATATACTCGTATATCATAACATATCTTCTATACAAACAAACAACTCATTTATAATTTTATATATTGTATATATAAAAAAAAAAAAAAAAAAAAAAAATTCTATACTTTATTATTATATATCTACATAAATGTATACATATATTACAAAAAAAAAAAAAAAAAAAAAAAAAAAAAAAAAAAAAAAAAATTCTATAAACTTCTTATATTGTGTTTTAATTTTGTTTTCTTGTTTTTATCATTATTACAATAATTTTATTATAACAAACTATATTATTACTATTATGTACTATTTTATCATATTATTATGTAATTGAAAAATTTTATAGTGTATTTTTTTTTTTTCATATTTGATAAGTTGAAGTAGAAATCAATAAAATTGTTCTGTTATTATTCTTCTATATTTTTCTTTTTGTCTTATAAAATTTATATTAAAAAAAAAATAATAATAATAATAAAATAAATTAAAAAAAAATAATAATAATAATAATTAATTAAAACTAAATCAAAAATTAAAATAAAATATATTTTTTTTTCTTTTTTAATGTGGATTTAATATTTAAAAAACTTTTGAAAAAAAAAAATCATATGTTAACAACAATATTAATAATATAATATTAAATTAATTATTTACATTATATAAAATCCAACAAAATCTTGTAGATACAAAAAAAAAAAAAATAAATAAATAAATAAATAAATAAACTATAAATATATGCTATATATTATATATACATATTTGTTGTATTTTTATGAAATTAAAAAAAAAAAAAATAATAATAATAAATAAAAGGCCAGAAAATATGTTAAAATTTTCAGTAGTTTTCGTTTTTGTTGTTCAATTTATTTATGTATTTATTTTTTTATTAGTCCCTCCTCCTATTTTCATTAAAAATAATTGGTAATATTCAGCTGATTAAGTCTATATGCTGACAATAAGAGTAAAGCCACAGAATAGTTAATGTACGATGGTAAAGATATAATCTAAATAGACGTGGCGAAACGAAACGAAACGAAACGATACATACGATAGTACTGTGGTACGTAGAAATATCCTAAATGGACGTATTTTTACGTTCGTTCAATTTCGATAAGTTTAAATGTCAAATAGACGAAACGAGATGAAACGGATAGTGCCGTAACGGTCGTACATTTTATCGTTTCTACTCGTTTCATAAGCAAGACCCTAAATAGACGTGACGGGACGAAAGAAATTAAACGAACGTAAATACTCGTTTCGTCAGTTTGACAATTTGCCCCAAATAGAAACGATTCGAAACGAATAAAATTGTGTATGAGTATTGAGTAGAAACGAATAGAAATGTGTATGAAACGAGTAGAAACGATAAAATGTACGACCGCTACGGCACTATCCGTTTCGTCTCGTTTCGTCTATTTGACATTTAAACTTATCGAAATTGAACGAACGTAAGAACACGTCCATTTAGGCTAGTTCTATGTACCACAGTACTATCGTAGGTATCGTTTCGTTTCGTTTCGTTTCGTCACGTCTATTTAGGTTATAGCTATACACATTTCTATTCGTTTCTACTTAATACTCAATACTTATACACAATTTTACTCGGTTCGAATCGTTTCTGTTTTGGACGAATATTTACGTTTGTTTAATTTCTTTCGTCCCGTCACGTCTATTTAAGGGTCTAGCTTAACACAAAAAGTATTATTATTACATCGTTTTCATTAGATCAGTATAAGCCCTATCATGTAAAATAAGCTTGCCCTTGCTTCTCTACCATCAACTCGATGGTTTGCAATCCACGTTAAACTGTAGTTGCACAAATGTTAGCAATAATGTCATGAAATCACTTATGTGAAAGTCTTGGCTCATTTAGAACTGTAGTGTTATGGAAAAACAATCGTAAATATTAAATGTGATCGAAACAATATATTTTATTGATTAGTACAAATGTTTTAAAGAGGGGGGTCATCGAAAAATCAGTGAAGATAAATAGTGATAAGAACATTTGTTTGGATTTTTGGATTCTGTCATGTCTTGTTGCAGTCTTGCATGACTCTTCAAGATGCCAGTTTCTATTGAAACAATTGAGTTTTGTCTTCGACATCATACCCACATCCGTATATACAGGTTTCATCATCTGTTAAAATAATTTTAAGAAACTTTCACTCTAGCTAATAGCTATTGACATTATTCAGGAATTTCTAATCGATGCCTACGTGACATTGCTTTTGTTCGAAATTCAACAATTTTGGAATAAAAACTTTTCGAAAATTCTAAATATTTGAGCTGTTGTAATTTGTATAGACAGATACTGTTGGAAATTTGAAATCAGATAGAGAAAATGGAAATGGCTTGATTCGTCACAAGCTGCACAGACCGTCAAACAACATTGCTCGCATAGTCGTCAAATAAAATCCGTAATAAACAACGTAAGAAAAACAATCCCAAAGATGTCTGGAGTTGAAGTTTACTGACTGAATCAGAAACACTTGGGAATGCTTGGACTCACGATGTACAGAATAAGAAGAAGGTGAGCCATAGCAGCTAGAGCAAAGAAAGCTTTTTGTAAAGCTTTAAGCTATTACGTCATTTCTATCGAGTTTGTAATTACCAGTTCATTCCACTGAGTTGAATTCGTTAGATTTGTTTGTATGTGTATTTTTGCTATAATATTATTTTATTTTCAAACTTGTTCTGTTTTTTAATTATTATGTTTTTCAATTACAAAATGGTTAAATGTTCCATATTAAATTGTGAAAATTATGAAGGAAAAATACTAGTTTTCGATAGTAATGACGTCACAAGTTTTCAAAAAAAAAAAAGCTTTTATCTCGCAATGGGTCACATTATTCTTATTCTGTACATCGCGCTTGAACTAACATATCAAAGATATGTCAAGCAATAAAGTTAAATGGAGGACTTTTGTGAAGACGTTATGCTCTCTTGTGAAGTGAAAACATAAAAAAAGAAATATTGCATAAATCATAAAATATTCTGCAAAGCTATGGTTCATTGTCATTAAGTATTTGCGAAGTTTGCTACTTATTTCAACCAATAGCTTTCCTCACGACATTCAAAGATAATAGTAGTTCTTCTCAACTGTATTATCTTTGCGACATTGTTCTAGAAAAATACTAATTACGAGATATTAGAGTGTTTTAATTATGTGACATTGTTATTTATTGTTGCTGAAAACAATTTTTCTATCTTGTTTTCTTCCATGATTAATTCTATACATTCCACTTCCATATATAGTGATAGTGATTAAATTCACCAACACGAATATGAATATATTTTTAAAGACGACAAATATTCAAGATTTTTAAATTCAAGCAACGGATTAATGCACATTTCAGCTAATAAGTATAAAGTCGTTAAGGTATACAACTCATTTTTTTTTTCTATTTTTATTTTAATTATTATGTATTTTCATTATTTTTGTGATCAATATTAAAATATTATTATATTATTGTTATATCTATTTTAAAATTTAGGTATAAAATCAAGATTATTTAATTAAAGGTGAAATTAACGAATGTTTCCTATAAACCGATCTCTCACCTACTAGATAATAGAAAAGCTTTTAGCTTCTAGGTTTCAAGAATTTCTTGAGAAAAATGGGGTATATATAACAAAAATTAATTTGGATTCCAACAGAAAAGCAATACGGAATCGACAGCAAATGAAATGATTATCGCATTAATTGAAGCACATTGTAATACAAATAGCATTAATAAAGATTGAATAAAATAAAATTATATTATCTACTTTTAAGACATATCTGTTTTTAGTTAAAAAAAAAAAATAAAATGTAAATTAGTAGATTTATGTTTTTATTTAAGCTTACTTAAAATTTTAGAAATAATAACAAATAAAAGTAAACAAAAATTTAAATGTTTTTATTTATAATTTTATTCTATTTCTGATAATCGATGATTCTTTTAAAGTTTTGGATCAAAGTATAGTTTCTTCTACTACCCAGCCTTTTCCCCATTTACTGTAGGTCGGCTTTTCCAATCATAAGTCCCTACAAGTTTCTATCCTGCGTTGTCTCACTAGTCAGATTCAGAATCACTACTAATGCCATTTTCAAATCACTCACTAGTCACTACTGATTTTTGTTAATCTTCTTTTGCTTGCGGTCTTCCGTTTTGGTATTTCAAGTTCAACATTTAATACTTCTTTAAACATGTGGTTGTTCTCCCGTCTCATAATATATTATCCATACCAACGTAATCTACTTTCTCTTAGCTTTTGGTGGATTGGAATTGGAGTGACTTTAAAACAGCCTTGCACATATTCGTTCCTAATCTTAACCTAGAGGTCTAGAGTCAATCCTTCAGACCATCTAAACAAAACAACGTTTAAATATTCAAATCATTTCAAAATTAACGATTCTTAAACAAATATAAACAATGACATCTGTATGTCATGTACCATATTAAAAAACAATGAAAGAAACTCTGCTGTCATTCTGTCAATAATGTTTTCGGCTGTCATAAGTACCTAATGCCGTTTAACAATTTATATATGCATAAATATAAATAAAAAAAATATTTATATTTATATAAATTGTATTCAATATGTGTATGTATATTGTATATATTTTATGATTAAATGAATGATATACATATTTATGTATTATGTCATTATATATATAATATATTATATATTTACATATAACTAAATACAAGCATAGAATAAAAGAGATAGTAGCAGCTAGCAAAATATCGACATATCGAAAAATGTATATAAAATTTTATTTAGAGAATACAGAATAGAGATAGAGAATACTTGTCAAAATCATTTTATTTTTTATATATGTTTTTTTTTTTTCACATTCGATTATATCGAAAACTGTCTTCTTGACGTTTTGTCAATTCTCACTTGTCAGTTTAGACTTACTAGACTGTCTGTATAGAGTATAGACAGAATGCAATAAAGCGTAAATGAATGAGATTACCCAGAAACAGTATAAATATATGTTAAAAAAACAATTTAGCAAAAAATTCAGCTGTTAATCTTAAAAGAACCATATTTTATAAGCAATTTGTTTATGGAAAATATGTGAAAGAAAAAATAAGATAGGAAAAACACATACCAACAACTTCATATCACTGACATAATTTCTTCTTATATCGCGAATTTTTTAGATTCCTCAAAGACTATTTTTTTTTTTGTGTTTATGACGGTGATGTCATATATAAATACTTCTTTTATTCATGTACAAATGGCATTTCGTTTTAATTAATATATGATTTCTCTTTCTAATGCGTGTTAAAGATTCCTCATAGATTTTATTTTTTTCAGTTTTCTCCACGTGTTATGACATAATTTCTGGTACAGTAGAGACCACAGAATGTGTAGGAATATTTGAACTTGGGCCCCTGAATTGATGTAATTTGATGTTAAAATCACTATTTTTAATTTCAAATTCTCCGTAATTTTCATTGCATCGAAATTTAAAATTAATAAGATATCTTTTTGAAATAGTATTATTAACATGTCATATACCTACATGTCAATACGTTTTCCGTGTTAAATCTTTCTACATTATGCAGTCTCATATCATTTTTTGAAATATATTTTAGTAAAATTAAAATTCAAAGTTATATAAAAATAAGCCTTCTATAAATAAGTATGAAATACTAAAAGTTTAGCTACTGAACTGGATTTAAGCTTTTATACATACTATTAATGTGTTATTAGTCACAATTTACCTTACAGCAAGTCATATATAAATTAAATTAAAACTGGTGGAACTGACATATGCTAATAAAACCGCATTCACCTTATTGTTACAAATTTTTATACTTAATTTTGATTATCTGTCTACTTTTAGCAAAGTGTCATTATATATTTTTCGTGAGAAAAAATTTCAAGGTCATTGAAAATTGAAAATTACCTTATGAATGAATTGTCTTTTCTGTATGTATCTACATATTCTGTGGTTATTGTCTTGTGGTCTTGTCGCTTACTTAATGTTGGTACAATCCGCCATATTGGAGGCGGCATTCGTCATCGTCTCTCTATAATATAATACATCAAGTTTTTTTTTTTTTTTCAAATTAAATGTGGTGACTGAACATTTAAAAAATTATTAAAATTGGGGGCACCGCAACAGACGCCTTCATTGATATTGTTGTAAAATGTTTGTTGGGGCCCCAATCGCGTCGTTTATTTATTGTGTTATATTTGCAGTATATTAAAGTTATAGTGGACTAGACGAAAAAAAAATAAATATTTTTAAAAAAAAAAAAGAAAAAAACCGAAAAGACAAAAAATAAAGTAGTAAAAGAAAAAAAAAAATTCAACTTATTTGGACGAATGGTGCGCTACTCCTACTATATTAGTGCTACTATACTTACTAAAATACATACATACATACAATAAATAATACCTAATACACACATTTTTTTTTAGTGGCCCTATAAATTCGATTTATTTATTTATTTATTTATTTTTTTTTTTGTTAAAAATAAAAAAAAGGCAAAACAAGTACATAAAATAATAAAAAAAAAAAAAAAAACATTAAAATAAGATTTACAAATGGATAATTTGTTATAAAATTTTAAGAAGTAAAACGTACGTTTATTTAATTTTTTTTTTTGTACTCCAAATAAATATTTAATTGTGAAATTATATTTTTTAATAAGAAAAAATATATAAATATACACATATACATATATAATAATATATTAATGTAAAAAAAGAATTAAAATAAAATATTTATATATATATATACATATATATACATGTACATATATGTCTATAAGTGGTTGGTGATAGTCGATTTTGTGAGACGAGATTGCTTTGCTTGTAAGTAAGAAAAAGTAAAAAAGGAAAGAAATAAAAAAAAGTGGACCTCGCCCGTCAAATAATATTATTTTGCCATATATATATATATACACATATATACATATGTATATATATTTACATAAAAATATTAATATCAATTTTTCTATATACATATTAATACTATATTAATATAATATATGCATATTATATTATAAAGATGTGTATATATATATATATATATATATATATATTTACTCTTATATACATACTGTCACGCATCCATTGATACAAGATAAATCATAAATATGTATCATACCTTTTTGTACATACATAAATACACATAATATTATATTATATATTATTATTACATTATATGTATATATATTATGTATATATGAATATATATCGTTCATAAAATGCGAATATTTACATATATATGTACATACTTACATATATATGTATGTAAATATATAATATAATAAAGTTGAAATATTAAATTAAAACACTTTACTTATCATCTTACATACATATATAATAATAATAATATAATATAATATAATACATTGTGAAAATAAACAGAATAAATTTATTTTTTATTGAGACAGTAAGAAGAAGTAGAAAAAAAATAAAAATAAAAATAAGAATAAACATTAAAATAAATAAATATATGTATTTAAAAAATTACTATATATACACATATATATGTATTTACATTTATAATAATTTTGCTTATACATATTTGAAAAAAAAAAAAACAAAACAAAAAAAATCTAAAAATCTCTTATGATGTTATTTTTGTTGCATCTTTAATATTCTGTAATACTTGAATCGAATGTGTATTGTATTTGTATATATGAATCAAATAAATAATATGAGAATATACTAATGTACATAATAATTTTTAATTTGAATATATAGGTACATATTTACAAGTACATATGTATATAACATGTATATACATATATACTATAATACACTCTATTACCTACCTATTAAATGTGTGATTTTGCAAATTTATATTAAAAATTAATATGAAATAGCTATGTACATACTAGTATGTATGTATGTATGTATATGCACACATGTACATACATATGTCTGCTGCTGAATGTGCAATGTTTGTATGTACATACATACATATTAGTATTTTTATTTGTTTCATTTAATTTTTTGGATTTCATTTTATTTATTTATTTATTTATTTTTTTCTTATTTGTTTGAAATCACCGAAAAAATTGAAATAAAATAGAAGACATTTAGAAGAAAGAATATAAAAATATTTAGTTATTTATATGTACATATCTACAAAAAAAAAATATATGTATACATACATATTATATCCATGAAAATATGAAATGTAATATAAATGTAGGTACAAAATATATTATGTATAAATGAAATACATAATATTTTTTTTTATGTTTGCCTTTTTAGAATAAACATATACATATATAATATTATCCATCTATAAGCTACCATGTATGTAGGAATGTAAATAAAAAATATTGTTTAATAAATTAAATATTATAGGACATGTATAATACATAAATATACTAATATGTATATAAACAACTTGAATTTTTGTAATATCTACGAAGAAAAATAATTCTACAGTTAAAAAATATGTATACATGTATATACTGCTTCGTATAATATAGCTATATTGAAAAACTACACATTTTAAAAATATATACCTACTATATACCTACATTATGTTAATATTATAAAAATGAAAAAAAAACAAAAAGTAAATAAGATCATCAGAAAAGCGATCAAGTACCCGAATTGAAATTTTCATTTTTATTTTGTTCTTTTTCATTATTATTCTCGTGAAAAAAAAAAAAGAAAACCTAAAACAAAACAGAATTTCGAAATGAAGTACATATATACATATGTACATATGTAATATCTATTTGTACAGGGTGTCCGGCCGGCCTCGGGTAATTCACTCGCAAATATTAGATATTTCTTGCCGAGACAAAAAAACGTTTCGCAAGATGAGGGAGGAAATCTCAATCGTTTAGCCGCTAGAGGACATTGAAGATTTTTCCGCACATTAAAGAGACGAAACACCCTATAATAACTCCGATATACTAGCTAGAAGAAAGTAGTCTAAGATAAATCTGTAGGAAACTCCCCCTTCTCTCTATAATGATACCTTACATGCTCCTCTACGTTCTTCATTTAAAGAGTTATTGTGTTTCAAAGATAGAATTTCATGATATTTTTCCTTTTTTTTTTTTCAGAGAAAATACAGGTTTTGAAATTACATCGCCGTTTAAATTAATTTTCAAAAGTACATAATCTAAAAGGCCTAATTAAAACTGCGGAAAGGTTTTAACTTCTGCTTAGGTAATTAGAAATGCACTTTTGAGGAGCATTGTATTTCCATAGCTTGTATTTTCTCTGAAAAAAAAAAAAATGGCAAAAAATCATTAAATTCTAACTTTTGAAACACAATAACACTTTAAATGAAGAACGTAGAGGAGCATTTAAGGTATCATTATAGAGAGGGGGGAGTTTCATACAGATTTCTCTTAGACTGTACTTTCTTCTAGCTAGGCTAGTATACCGTAATTTTTATAGGGTGTTTCGTAGAGTAATTGCGAAAAATCTTCAACTTCTTTTATCGGCTAAAGGATTGAAATTAAACCAACCCCCGCCCCCCCTCTTCTATACGATTTTTCGTTTGTCTCGACGAAAACTATATATGTATACTGATTGCGGGTGAATCACCCGACGAGTCTATAGACACCCTGTATATGTAGGTATAATTTTCAAAAAAAAAAAAAATAAACTAAATACATACCTACATTACTCTGGTAGCAAAGAAAAATCATCATTTTAAATAAAATTTGGATTTTTTTTTTTTTTCTTTCCAATTTTAATTTTTTGCTGAAACAACAAACATGCGAGTTAAATAATATTACATACATATTTGTATATATGTATATGTATATATATATATATATAATGTATGTATGATTGTACATAATAATACAATGTATATTCAAAATCTATATGATGTGTATTATATATATAGATATATTATAAACATATAAATATATGTACATTTATCTATATTAATATGTTGAATAATAAAATATATACATATACTCGTATTGTATGTACATACTTTTATTTATTTTTTTTTTTTTTTTTGGTTCATGTTTGGATTCATAAACATATATGTATATACTATACATATCGATATTTCATATGTTTTTTAATAATTTTGATATAATCGAGGTGAATACAGGTATTGGTAGTCTATATAGTAGATATGTATATCATCTATTTAGATACATTTTTTGTACATACTTATATGCACATGCTAGTATATATACATATTCATACCTAGTATAAATTTACAACATATGTACATATTTATTTATTTTATTTTATTTTTTTTTTTACAAATTTATTTTATAAAATAATTGTATATACATATATATTTATTTATATAGGTTATGTACATCATACATACATACTCGTATGAGTGCATGAATATAATATATACTATATACTATATAAGTAGATACATTTTGTAGTATTTATGATTGCTTTAAATTTATAAGATATTTTTATATATACCTACTATATAATTTACATAAATACATATATACATATTACATAGGTATATAATTTTGTTTTAAACAAAAACAAAAAAAAAATTAAGTATTTATAATTTATATATGATATGTACAACAGTTATATACATACTTTTTTATATATTATATACATATATTATGTTTGTATATATATATATATATTACCTAAATACATAGATATTATAAATATATTTGAAATTACTTTAAAAATAAAATAAAAAAAAATCAAAGCTGAACAAACAACTAAGTACTTAATATAATGCTATCTATACCTATATAGTAACTACGTAATCTATAATTTTATTTGTATATATACATATGTATGTATACATTTATATACTTACATTATATAACATTGATTATAATAGCAGAGATACCTACATATGGCGGTAATAAAAATTTTTATTTTCGCCAATTTACATACAAATAAACTATATATACATATACGTATGTACATATGTATGAATACATTGTCGTATATGTTTGTATATATACATACATACTATATATGTATATAAATTTATGCACCTGCAGAAAATGTTTATGCTCGATACACATACATGTATATGAATGCATGTACATACATGGATATTGTTAATATTATTAAGTGCATTTTCTTTTTATTTCGGTGGTATCTATATACATATTATTGAAATTAAACATTTATTTTTTATTTCCATACATAGCTATACATATGTGTTATATGTACTTATATTTTGATACATTTTTCTTTTTTCAATACACTTTCACATATGATTGATAATTATGTATAATGTAACTTATGCATCTAAGTACATTCAATGTAGGTATGTACATGTAATATAAGTAGGTACCTACTCAGATAAATACTCTATTGAGAATTCGTGTAAATATATTTGTGTATGTACTTATTTTTGTGTGTATGTAAATATTATATATGTTATCAACGATGTAAGTTTGTAAACACATATAATATATTTGTAGGTATAGTCGCATATTCATTCATAAAATAAAATCTCTATATACATATATACATATATATGTACATAAATCAAAATTATCAACAATTCAATTAATTCACATAGTGTAAGATACATACATACATATAGATATTTAATATGTAAATTTTATATAGGAATTTATATCTATATATATATATATATAACAACATATGTATCTATTACACGTACCTACCTATATAAAATTATGTACATATAAATATTATTTTTTATTTGTAGGTAGGTAGGTACGTATATTGAATGAATTTCACATTTTAATATAAATAAATGTTGTAATCTTTTTAAAAGTATTCGTATAAAAAAAGTTTTTGAAATATGATTAATGAATTGTATGATTGTATGACTGTTAGATACTTTTTTTTTTGATTAGGGGGAGGCATAGACCTGAGTACTTAGCCAAACATTGTCCATTGTATTCGAATGCCTCCTTCTATAGTAAAATACGTCCGATTTTTTCGGTTCTGATAACATCAGTGCTGAAAATGCGCATCCTAATATGAAGGAGAAGGCCTGACCACTCACACACAAGAAGTGTTCCGTGATATCATCCTCCTCTCCACAAGAAACAAACAATGCATTACTAATGATTAATATGGTATAGCAAGATGCTTTCCACAGTTATTATGTCTTGCCAGTACATTAACCACTGCTTTGCAGTCTTTCATTCTCTGTTTGAGAAGAAAAGCCTCTATAGCCCTGTTATAGGCTTTTTGATAAAACATTTGATTTGCCCACACTTTGGGAGGGCTCTGTCACAACAGAATATCATGCAGATTACCTGTAAGTGAATCTATTGCATTTCTTACCACCGTCGTATAGGCATACCGACCGATTACCGATTCATGGCCTATGTTATAGTATCTACAGTTCCAAATCATTTTACACTTTGAAATTATTTATTTAACTGCTGTACATAAATGTATGTACAGATTATTTATGTATGTATGCGTATGTATGCGTATTTTGAGAAAATGAAATTGTAAAATTTGTACCTATGCCATGTACATTTTATTAATATAAGAACATAAAATACAGATGAATATTTGTATAATTTGAAATGGAAACAAAACGGTATAAGATTTCAATACATATATATATGTGTAATATATGTTTTGAGTGGTTATTTTGCTGGAATTTTTAAAGCAAATGCTGCATTTCATCCTTTGTGTACGGCAACATAAACATTATCCATTATATCCTTATAACTGCTAAAATTCATAATCCATTTCACGATCAATCTCCCGAATAGAAAAACAAACCTGCATGAATTGCACTCATTCAAGAAGAGAACAGTTCTCAATTTGTCTGTATTCCACTTCCACATTTCCACTATACATAAATGAATATTAGGTACATATTTGCATAATAAAAAAAAAATTTTTTTTTTAATAAAAACATACATATGTATATAACTACATATTTTGTAAAAATTTTTTGCACAGAATTGTATGTGAAATATACTCGTATATATTTTAAGTATACTTCTTCGAAAGATAATAATAAATTAAATACATATATTTCAATTTCAATTTATTTTACAAATGCGTACATCAAGATTGGTGTAATCTTTTACAAATATGTACATATGTACGTATATACTTATCCTAGAAAAATTAATTTTTTATGCATTCTTCTTTGTACCTTAGCTTGAAGGTACTATCCTCATTTCTAATTGGGTCAAATATTCTTCTAATTATTTTTCTTTCAAATACGTTCAGGTCATTTTCATTTGCTTTTAGCATAGTCCTGTTTCGGCAGAATGTGACAACTGATCTTATTATTATTACAAGACTTGAACCAAAGATTCTGTATATATAGTGCATGCATAGTAGCACTACATGGTGCATACTTTTGATTATTTCTTTTATTTCGCTACTAATGAAGCAATCATTATTAGGTATGTACTTAATTATGGAGCCGATATATTACTGAAAACTTTTGATAAATTCAAAATTATACTTTGAAGTATTTATTATCTACAATACATTATATTCATATTATTATTTGAGCAGATTAAAAAATATTTAGTATCACATCATAATAAAAATTAATATAAACCTAAGTTTTCCAATTACATTTATGTTAACTCGTATGTTCTTTTAATTTATTAACATAATGCTAGCAAGAATTTTTTAATGAATTTAATATGTAATTTTCACATTACAGTGAAAATCTAAAGTATTTGTAGACAAGAAACTCATTAAATAATGAATATTCATTTTTAATTGTTGCATGTCATCAAAATTTTATAAAATATTTCTAATTTCGATTAATTAATTGTTTTTTTTTTAGTCTGAATCTCAATTACTTAGATATTTTCTTCTAGACTTTCTATACATTTTCAATATTTCTTTTACAATTTTCTTGCCTAAAACCAAAGAATATATATATATACGTATCTAATAGTTACGTTAGTTATAATATTCTTTGCTAAAACTTAAACAAATAAAATATTTAATGGTAATTGAAATTAGATGATTGGAAAGGACAAATTAAATATCATTAAACGGCGTACAAAATTCGTTTTATAGTACATACATACATATAAATATGTATGTGCCGTTTTCGTTTGCTTTAATAATTTCTAAATAATTTTTGATTAATATTCATTTATTTGAATCAATGTAAATGTCAGAATTTTTAAAATGCATTCCCATGCCATATCACAACAAGAATTTTCACTATGCTTTACTGTAAACATGTATATAATATATATACTTTGAACATTAATTTTTAATTAGAATTAAATGGAATCATAATATGTACTCAAATAATATTACCAAGTATGTACATTGTTGACGAACATATATACGTACATATGTATATATAATATATAGGGTACATTTATATATACGAGTATATATATATTTTTGTCCAATGACTTTTTTCATAACACTTAACATTGTAAATAAATATGATAAAATTTAATAGAACTTACAAACTTAAATCGATCAATTTATACAATGAAAAATTTCAATTATTTTGACTATAATTTTAATTCGGTTTGTCCTTTCTACATTATGCCATTATTTTATTTTAAAAATTTTGAATATATGTACATATAGAATTTTGTTATTTTCGTATTATTAATTTATCTAAGCACGAAAATATCAAAAAAAAAAATAAAATAAATAAAAAATTTTACTAGTACCCCTTACTCTGATTGATATCAAATCAATTACAAATCGATTTCAATCTAAGGTAATAGAACTTTTCATTTATTATTTTGATTGCAATCACATATAAGTTTTCAAGTATACTACTTCTTAATGTAATATTGCAAAAAAAAAATTTTTTTTTCTTCCTTAATCAAATGTTAACATCATATACTGTCATATCACATAAATTTAAGACATTTAAAATTTCTTTCGTATATAGATAGATTGACAAAAATAAGGTCGAAGAGTAATCATTTTGATTATGCTTCATTTTTTTTTTTATTATTTTTCCAGTTTCCCAGTCATAAAATTTAATTGTTATTATTTGCCTGTAAAAATGTTCCAAGCTCCTTAAAATTAAATAAAAATACTCATATTCTCATATTCTGTCCAATCAAATCAAATCAAATCAAATCAATCAATAAACCCTATATCATTGAGTGTATAATTGAGTTTGAAGTCTCTATCAAACAACACTATATTCGCAATCACTCACAATTCTTACACCACATTAAACTTTCGATAATATATGCAGCTAGCATAAATTACATATTTCTATATTACATCAGGTCCATAATTAATGAAAAATGCTTATATATATATACATAAATAAACCTATGTACCTACATATATAAAAAAAAATGAAAATTTCGATGAATTCAAAATTGCATTGTATATCAGTGTATAGCATTTATTACAACACATATCATATACGAGGCAGAGTGATAAATTCTCGGCCTGACTAATAAAACACAAGTTTTTGAACAAAATGAATATTTATTTTTCAACATATTCTCCTTGTAACTCAATACATTTGATCCATCGATGCTCAAGTTTTGTAATGTCTTCAGTGTAGTAAGATTTGTCGAGGTCTCCAAAATATGCCTCAGTTTCCCATTTAACTTCATCATTTGATATGAATCTCTTTCCTGCAAGCCATTTTTTCATGTTTGGAAACAGGAAAAAGTCACTTGGAGCTAAATCTGGAGAGTATGGTGGATGTGGAAGCAATTCGTATCGTAGCTCATGTAACTTTGCCTGTGCAACTGTTGATGAATGACGTTTTTGATCAACTGTCAACAAACGCGGCACCCATCTTGCTGACAGCTTTTTCATATTCAAATGATTGTGTAAAATATTTCTTACGCGTTCATCTGAAATTTTTGCAATCTCAACAAGTTCACGAACCTTTATTCGATGATCATTCAAAACCGCATTGTGGATTTTTTCTATAATCTTTTCATATGTTGTAGTTTTTGGTATTCCAGAGCGTTTGAATTGATGTACGACCAAGTTTGAAGTCAGCTGCCCACTTTTTAACTGTTGAATACGATGTAGAAGAGTCGCCAAGTGTTGAATCCATTTCATTGTTGATTTCTGAAGGCGTAAACCTTTCAAAACGAAATATTTAATAACGACACGCAGTTCAATTTTATCCATTTTAAAAAAAAAAACACAAGTATTGTTCAATTCAAATCTCTATAAAAAATAAAATACTTAACAAAAATGGCTGAAATTTTGACAGAAATCTTATAATCGATTGTATTTTCAAAAAAAAATATCGATTCGTGCCAATGGTTAAGGGCGAGAATTTATCACTCTGCCCTCGTATTTTTCAATATGTATACGAATATTATTGAATAAAAATTTCATTATTAATATTTGATTTCAATTGAAATTTGATTTATTTGATTTATAGTGGTACATATTATACATATACTTGTATATATATATGTACATATGTATTGTATATACATATGCTTTTGTGTATGAGTATACATACATCCATACATACATATACATGTGAATTTCAAAAATAGAAAATCAAAAGAGTAATGATATTTCGGAAAATTAATAAGCTCTTCTGTAGTTGTAGTAGTAGTACCTTTTATTTACATGGAAAATATTTAATTTATGTATGTAATTATGTATATATATATTTTTATGTAATAATAATGTATACTGTCCTGTCAAAATAATATCGAGAATAATTTGTAATTTAAAAATCCTGTACTAATTATAATATGTCACAACAGAATCAAAAATTATTTATTAAATAATAATAATAATAATGTAATATCTATCATTAGCAGAACTCATGCGTTTTATAAATTATAATCATCATTAAATTAATATTGTTTACAGTGAAAATACGTTATTTATATTTTTAGTGATAAAGTCATTAACCTTTTTGAATTTAGTATTATGTAGGTCTTAGGTATGTAGAAATATACAGTGGAACTTGTTTAATTCGAACTCGATCGGACCGGAGAAACAATTCGAATTATCCAAAATTTGAATTATCCAAAAATTCGAATTAAAAAAAAAAATACAATTCTTTTTGGTATATGAAAAAATCATCTATCTCCCTTCCCATTTTAACAGACTTAGGAGGACTGCCTACTGTGTAAGATAGTGCATATTGCATAAGTAATTGTGTATGTATGGTTTTTTAAATAAAGGAGATTAAAATTACCTGAAGATTATGTATCAATAGATATTTTGATATATTTTTGATATGAATAGATCTCAATAAAAAAGAAAGGGAAACCGGTGATAAAAAATGTTAAATTTCTACTCGCGAGGGCGCTCATTGTTCATAAGAGATAAAGTGGGCGTGTATATTCGATTATTATTTATTGAGTATTTTTTGGTAATAATTTTTTTTTCTCAGGGATTATTATTTTCATAATGAATTGTCGGTCATAAAGTTCGAATTATCCAAAAAAAAAAAAATTCGAATTATTAGAGAAATTTTAACATTGTTTAGTATACATACATATTTCAAGGGACCGTGACGAATGTTCGAATTATCGATAAATTCGAATTATAGACGTTCGAATTAAACAATTTCCACTGTATATATATATATGTATATATATATATGTATATGAATTCAAAATTTCGCTTTTATGCAATAAAAATACATTACATACTCTGTAAATTCGTATACCTATGTAGTATTTATCATTTTTGTACTAGTATACATATTGCACATGCATAAATCACATATATATACATATACTACATACAAAAAAATATATAGGTATAAAATACTTTAATTATTACGAATATATTACATATATGTATTGTAGGTACCTGAACACATAATGCACATATGTACATACATTACATCTTGATCCGATTTGTGATACCTAATTAAAATCGATTGGCTTTCAAAAATAAATATTTCCCTAATTCAAATTATTTTTACTATCGTAATCTCATGTTCATAATACATATACAGAAACGTAAAAAATTATCGAACAAAAATAATATTTCAAAATAAAGTAAAACGTATATATTAGATGCTTTCGATTTGGCAATTTCAAGTACTTGCGAGTACTAAAATTTTTCTGTGATAATTTTGTTAAAACGAACGACACAAAAATTATTATTCATACTACTTCAATAATATTATTTGACAACCTTTACTACGTCTATAATAGACCTTCTCAAATTGTTTTGGTATTGATTCCATAGGATTTTTAACAAAATCTTGTAGAATATTACTTCATTTTTCTTGTAATAATTTTTTTTTAATTTAGCAATTAACTTAGGCTATACATACTGTCACATGAAACTGAATCTGAAGAATTCACATTAAATTTATATTCTTATTTGAAATGCATTTACGATATTAAATACATTCTTATCCGACCAACGGCGGCGCGACAATTAAGATGCTTAAAGAAGATATTTTTGGCCTCATAAGAAGAAAAGGTGACTTAAATGATCATCCAACAGCTTTAGATTTATAGTACTATATGTGTATAGATTGATGCTATCATATTTATTAGTTGAGATTTTTATAATGCATTTGGTGCAAAATTAAGTCTACATATATGTGATTGTACTGTGATATATAGTTTATTTCCAAAGCTTTTTCTAATTACTCAACCTTATAGAGTTGTTTAACGATGATTTACGGAAATATTATTTAAGCTTATAGCTTGTAGTTTGTATTCGAATAATAATTTAATATACCTACCCACATACTATAGGTAAATTTATATAAAATTAACAAAATGATGAGTACATTTTAAAGATTTTTCTTGGTAAGTTAATGTTTGTGTCTATAAACTTACATTACTTTCAAATAAAATGGCTCAGATATACATACTCGTATGTATGTATATCATTATAAATGTATATTTACCATATTTAGGTAGGTATGTAAATATGTACATATTATAATGTACAGATAATATTACATATTTTCTCAAATTGATTATTATTAAAATTGTATAATTAATTATAACAAGACAAGATACTAAAGTCTATTTTATACTTTGTTTATTATATGAATGTGTAGATAAAATATATTAAGGGTATTCACGGCTTGGTCTTGTATCATTGTAAACGGTGTAAAATCGTATAATTCTACACCTATTGTAAACATGTTCTATGTAATTTTTACTTACACTGCTTGTAAAAATTTACAATGCTGAAACCCAGTATATTACTATTGTACTTATATGTCATTCTGACATTAAGGCTGGTATTCACCAACATAGATTATATTTTATCTGAGATAAAGTATATTCAACAAACCATGGATAAAACACTACTCGGATATTTTTAAGACAACCTCAGAGTGGTATTATAAATATCGTTCGAACATAACCTTGTTATTAACAGCAACAGCTCAAATAAAGATAATGGTGCTTATTATGATTTTCGTAAAATTATCGAATATCTGTCAAATTCAAATTTCGGTATTATAGTTTTCGATTTTTTTCGAAGCCTTCGATTTTATCGAACAGCTTATTCGATTACATTTTTATTGACGAATTGTCATATTTACGTATAACAACAGTGAACAAAAAACATTTAGAAAAATTATAGTTCAAAAAAATGTAAGTATATGTATAAAGCTTTCTTTGTTTTTTTTTTATAAAATGTATATATATGTACAAAACTCAAAATTTATAAAATATTTCATTTTATTATACAAGCAAGCCAAGTAAATTTAAAAAATTTAAAAAAGATATCACTTAATCAAGAAAATATTCACAATAATTCAAAATAATGACATCTGACATTTTCAGTCGTCCAATCGAATTACATAATACCAAAATTAAATTTAATCGAATCGAAGAAGATTCTTCGATCAACCATCGAATCGAAAACCATAATAAGCACCAATGTAATTGTACTGTACTATCATCTTTGCATATAATTATCACATCACAGAACCTCTTTTTCATTTTGTAATATAAAAATACAATCAGCTGACATGTTTGACACACATGTTCGACCCGAAAACGAAGTTCGAAAACAAATTTTATCTAGGTTGATGAATAAGCTGAAATTGTATCTGGCTAAAATATATCCGACGGATATATCCATGTTGGTGAATACCACCCTTAATGCTAAAATATTCTGATTAAATTTATTTTTATAATAATTTAGCTGATATATGTTATTAATTTGCTTGCTTTCAATACAAAGTTTGCTACAATGATGCGTTCACGAAATAGTGTAAGATTTTTTTGTTATGTTTATACTTTTTACAATCTTACAACAAATCGTGAATACCTCTATTATATTGCATATACCTACATATTATTATTATTATTATTATTATATGTGGATAAATGTATGTAAAATGGCTATGTAATCATTGTTTGTTATAATTAAGGTATACGAGTATATAAAAATAATATTTTATACATTATATGTTGTATGTATATGTATGTATCTATATACCATACATTATAATATTATTGCCATGAAATAATGAAATGAAAAATATTAAATATGTATACAAATAGTCGTATGTAAGAGTATATTCTTGATATTTACATACATAGATACATACAATGCATGTATCATGAATTCATGAATACATTTATAGTATACATACATATGTACATATAGTACATATCTATGAACTTGATGATTACTTACTCACTGACTATCAATTACAAAACTATAATGTTCCTTTAATTTTCTTTATATTCATAGCTTTTTATTATTTATTATTATTATTATTTTTTTTTTGAATGATATCGTTGAAACAGATACTAATTAATTATATTATATAATGAAATAAGTATATGTATGTATGTATCTACATACATACATACATACATACTATGAAAAAAATATGTATGTAATGCTAAAATAGAAAACAAAAAAAAAATATTTTTATTTTCTGTGAAATATATACATTGTACATAGTAATCGCATATATTTTTTATTACTTTACTTTTTTGAATTGAATTGAATTAAAATATACTTACATAATGCCTAACAACATATATGTACTCGTATAATGTATGTGTACTAAATACATTTAAAAAATTGGACACATCATGTTATAACTCCAAACAACATTTTATTATCTTTCAGTACCTATCCATCCATATGAGTATTCCATTCATTGTTTTTATGTACTGCGTGTACAGTCGATTAATATTGGACAAAAAATCGTACAGTTTCGCAGATATTTTCAAAATTTCCATTTCAATTTCTCCATCATTAAATAAAACCATCGATCGATCAAAGATTAAATATTCCATTCAGGGCCAGTTTTTAGATTCAAGATTAACTTTGTTTGAAGGTTAACCTTAGTTTAAACTTTGAATGTTGTTTTTAGACTGAAAGTTAACTGCTAGTTAAACAACGTTTAACCAGCCGTTGGATGTCGTTTAACTTGAGTTTAAAATTTTGACAGATAAATTATTATTTTGGGTTTTATTTACATATCTGTGTATTGTATTTTATTTATTAATTTTAATTTTATTATATTTTAAAATTTATATATGTAAATTAAAGGAAATAAAATAAGTGAAATAAATATAAAATCTAATTGTTTAAATAAAATTTTGTGGGGTTATCAATACATAATTAATAATGTAATAAATAGTATATAGTGATATTCTAAACTGGAAAAAAAATTAATAAAAAAAATTTTTCATATTTAATTTTTATTTTTAACCTCTCTAATCAACAAAACAATTTTAAAATTTAGATATTTCTTCTGTCAAAGTGGTAAGTAAAGTCATATGACGAACGGCGTTACCAGTAAAAATAGTTTATAAAAACAAATGTTTAACAGATGAGCTAAAAACATAATGTCAGTTAAACTTAGTTTAAATTTAAACGGCGGTTAGCTAAACGGAAGTTAACTCTAGAATCTAAAAACTGGGCCTCAGTGTGCCTGAACATAGTGAATGATTGCCGATTGTCGATCGCACACATAATGCATAAATATCATTTTTTTTTTTTTTAGCTGAAAAAATAGTAACATCTTTCCAATGATGCTGATTAATATGATGAATACCATGCAGCCTGCGTGCTATGCTTCTAAATAAAAAAATTTTGAATTTAGATAAAGCAAAATGAATAAAGTGTACTTATGTACAGAATAAAAATAACACTGTGTGCGATTAGTGATGATAACTACAATAATTTAAAATTTACAAATATTTCCTTATCGAATTAAATGTCATACTTATTACATATTTTTTTATCTATTACACTGTTAAATTCAACAATTTATTTTTATGAATAATTTATTTTCTTATAACTATAAAATGATATGGTATAAAAGAAATGGTAATACCTTTTTCTCTATCAAGCCATGTTTATTACAAAAAACAGAAATATTTTTCTTTATATTCCATTTTTTTTTCTGTTTCTTAATTTTAATTATACATTTGCAAAATACTTATAATATGTATATATTTTTGTGAAATCGTGTAAATAATAAATTCATTCTCATTTAAATTGAGAATTTCCCATTTAAAAAGAAGGATTTTTGCAAAATTTTATGTTTCTGTGATAATGAAATTTCAGTGGAAAGGATATGCAGATTTTATTGCGCACACTTGGCTGCAGTTACTTGCACTTGGCAGTTACATAACATACATAATTAAATTATTTTATAATTAAAAATAATAATTTATAAAAATCTGTACATCTACGAGAATATAATTATGTACTTATCTGGAATATTATATATGCAATTGCATATTATATGTAATATATGTATGTACCTATGTATGTATACATGTATATTCATTTTAATAAAGAAAAAATAAAAACATACAGTACAAGCTCGGTAATTTCAACTAATAAAAACCAGCCTTGTTGAAATTTTAGAACAGTTGAAATTACAGGACAAGTGAAAACTTCATATCATTAACACTATTTTGAACAAAAATACAAAAATAATAATCACATAGTTATGTATTTTGATTTTATTCATTTATGTTTACATAAAAGAAAAAGAAAAACAAACTATATATTCAATTTAAAGAAATATGATATTTGAAAATATAAATATAATATTTAGAGAGAAAATCTCAATACTTTTAATGTTGATATTTTTTTATCGAGTTTTTTCTTTAAAAAAATCTGTAAGGTATGTTTGCCTGACTTTTATTGAGCTCATTTTATTGATTGCGCATCCTCTTTGAGTTTTTGGATGATGACTGTGATATCGTAAGAAACATAGTTTTGTGTAGCCCACTTAAAATGCTCATATCAAACGTTCGAACGGCATCAGAATGCTTTATTTTCCCAAGGTCTCTACCACCTCTTTCTTCATCTTCATCTAAATTACTGTCATTATTTTCATTTTCATCGTCAAAAATTAGTTCAATCGATTCATTCTCCAAATTTTTTTTTATAAACGTTTAGATTTGTTTTTATGCACCAAATCACGAAAGTTGAAATTACAGAGCAGTTCTGATATTTGTGGTTGAAACTATAAAATAGTTAATGCTGAACGCTTAAGTGTTGAAAAGATCGAGAGTTAAAACTATAGGATATGGGGGTTGAAATTATCGAGCTTGTACTGTATCTATATAAAAAAAAAAACAATAACAAAATTACAACAAAATACATACTAAGTATATGATGTATATGTATATTAACGATAGCAGTTAGCTAGTATGTATGTATATAGTAACATTGTATGTACATGTAACAGCTAGTGTGTTAATTATACTGTGTATATGTATATGTAAAATATAAAAAAAAAAAATAGAAATAATAACAAAAACAACAATAAATACATACATACATATGTATATAATGTACTGGTCGTATATAATACATAAAATGTGCATATACTCTATATTCGTATATGATAAATAAGAAAAAGAATTTCCTATTAAATAGAGTAGGTGAAAGTATTATAAGTATGCATGTTCGTACATACTTTCCATATACATATGTATGTAGAAACATTTAAGAATATAGAGGATAACATTTTATATTTTATGTAATTTCGGGGTATATGCATGTTTTGTACATGCTCGTATGTATATTTATGCACTACATTTTTATACACATCACATACATACACTTTTTTTATCTCGAATAATGCTTTTCATATACTAAACATATACATGCCTACATATTCAGTGCTTACAAAAAGTATTTACATATTATATCGAACAAATTTCATACCTATAACATTGTATATAAAGTACTGTAAGACTGTAACTTGGATTTGGAAAGTTGTAAAATTTTGAAATTTTTACATTTATTTTTTGAAACACTCACAATATACAAATACAAATTAAAAAAAAAAAAAATCAGAATTATTCTTAGAACCAAAATAAAACTTAGTTTTTTCAAAAATTATTTGGACATCTGCGTAAAGTGTTCTGGACATTTTCTTCTTCTTTTTCTTCAGTGGCTATACAACCCATGGAGGATCCTAGCCTCTTGCATTCTTCGCCTCCATCTTTCCCTATCCAAAGTTACTACTCCACGATCCTGTGACCATCCCAAATTTCTTATATCTTTCATCACATTATCCCACCATCTCATTGTTTGTCGACTCTCTGGTCTGCTTCATTGTGGACGGGTAACCATTACTCTTCGTAGGGATCTATTCAATTCCATTCTTTAAACATGCCCCAGCTATCTTAACCTGTTAAACTTCATCCATGGCACTATTTTTATATCTATAATTTAATCTCAGCATTGTGACAACTCCGAATATTCTTCTTAATTTTCTTTCAAAGTTCTAAAAACTACAGGGACTTATCGATTTACTGGTTTTAGTCAATAATATGAGTATTAAGATGAAAATAATTAATTTTATTTTTACTTGTGCTTTGAAATTACATTAAGTGAGTACATATTTAGAAGAAAAAATGAATCGTTTATTCAAAACACAGATGCTAAAATATTGCTGAATATACATATTAATGGTATTACACTTTAAAAGATTTAAGTAGCTAAAAAGCATACATCATGCAAACAAAACCATTTATTTAATAAAAATAATAAAAGTATTCGAATTTAATTTAGCAACGAATACATTTCCAAGTCTGTGAAATTTTGTCAGAAAATTTTATGAACTGATCAGTCAATATTCTCACAAGATGGATAGAAATTTCTTCAGTCAATACCCAAAAATTTATAAAATATTAGCTATATTTGAATAGAGGTAAAGTCATAAGGCAGAACTATAATCGACATAGCTGACATAGACTCTGACATTTTGACATATTTCGGCTACAAACACAGCCAAATCAATGAGCTAAATTATAATTGACATTGCCGACATTCGATAAAAAATTCGTTTAACATAAGCTCAACATAAGCAGTACGATCGAGAGCGTACATGACATAAGTAAAATAAGTCATAACCTCATTTTGTAAAGTTTGTATTGTTTGTTGCTTAGTATGTTATCTACATATGTCATTATATAGTTAACCAAATGTTACGTTTTAACATTCGTTATTTTTTCTTATGTTTGTTATGTCAGCTATGTCAATTATAGTTCTGTCTATAGTGTCGAGCTGTATACACTATCGTGTAGGCCCTATATAGTAAAACTGCATGAAAATGTCAATAAATGTCATTATAGCAAAATATTGAATAAATTTGTTTTTGTTGCTGATTCAAGATTGATTGGCAATGACTTTATATTATATATATTATAGGTTTGATAGCTCAAAGTATTTATAATTAGTTGTGTAAGTAAATAAGACTATCATCCTTAACAGTCCGCTGTAGTTTTCCCCATTTTTTTTTTTCTTAATCCCTTGTATATTATAAGTGTTTGAAAAAATATGTGTAGAAATTTCAAAATACATATTACTTACAACTGTTCAAATCCAAGTTACAATACTTTATATGTAAATGTAGGTATGAAATTTGTTCGACACACAAATAATTTTTGTAAGCACTGTATATGATTCGTTAATTATGTAGTATATATATATTTTATTTTTTTTTTCTTTTATAAATGCTCGTATTACATATCCATACATAATATAAATGTAAGTAACATGTGAAAAAAAAAAACACTCACAAAAAACTAATGAACAAACAAACGTTTACAAAAAAGGAAGCTTTCTGATTTTTCCAGTTCATTTTTTTTTTTTTTTTTTTTTTTGTTCATTTTTTGTAATTTATAGTGTCTAAATTTTTTATTTTCTAAATGCACTCGTATTACATTTAGTATTATAATTATGTATACAATAATATCTAGATGATATATCATAATATGTATGCATATATGTACTCGTACATATATAATAAAATACTCGTATTCTAGGTATACATATACATATATATAAGCGATATGAGGTATGCACGCATTCATTATTTTTTATCCTATTAATATATGTAAATACATACAGTGCTTACAAAAATTATTTGTTTCGTTTCGGACAAATTTTATATCCATCATTGTGTATAAACTATATAAAGTACTGTAACTTGAATTTGAACAGTTTTAAAACTTTGAAATTTTTACACTTATTTTTTCAAACACTTATGGCCGATTTCTTCATACTTCTGATTAGCTGACAGCTAGCAACGAGTTTGGTTTTCTTCACACAATCTTCTTGCTAACTAGCTACAAAGGTAACTGGCTAATGTTCAAACCTAAAATCGAAAGTTTTGAATCAATACTCGAAATTTTCAATGTAAAATTTCATGTAAAGCTTAATTATTTGAATGTTTTCCAATTAGACAGCTAGTCGGCGGTAGTATCGAGTTAGGTTACACCTACATAAATAAATAATCACAACTTCTTCTTCTCACTAAAGTTAGCTGGCAGCTAAGTACTAATCAGGGATGAAGAAATGTAAATCTCTTTGCTATCTTGCCGCTAAAGTTAGCAAGAAGATAATTGGAAGTGAAGAAATTGGGCATTAGGCTCGTGCGCTCACAGAAAGCGAAGCAGAGCTGAGCTTATCAGCGCTAAAAATTCAAACACATTTCATTTAATGTAAATGCGCACACCAACAGCGAAGCTGTGCTGATCAGCTACTAGCTAAGCATCAAAGCTGAATCTGTCCGATTATATTTTTGTTTGTTTACATAACATTTTAACAACGAAGTTTACATTCAAAAATTCAATTATCAATAATTGTGTGTTTTTGATGTTGAAAGTGTATAGTTTATATTTTGAAATATCTACTTTGCAAATTAAAGGAAATATGAGCAAAATTTATTTAAATCGAATAATTACAATTAATTAAAATATGGGATGAGATTTTTTTTGGGTGCTGTCATAGTTCATTATCAAGGTGATGAAATTCTCCAAAAATTTGCAATACACTTTTTTCACTGTTAATATATTTTTGCTTTTAAATGAATATATAAATATGTACATATATAGGTATTATTATATTATATACACTCATGTTCTGAATTCTGCAAAAAATGAAAGTGAAATACGAATTCAATTCCACGCGCAATGAAAATTGGTGTTCTGCATTCCGTGTGGAATTATGGAGTTCGAAAATTAATTTCGAAATCATCTGACACGTAATTTGTATATAAAAAGTGTCAACTTTTTTTTATTTTTATTTTAGTTAGCCTTTCTTTAAGTGTCAACGTTTATATTGAAATTGTTAAATTTGAAATGAAATATATGTATAACGAAAAAAAAAGTATTCAAATCATACTTGATTTCAATATAAATTAATTTTTTCCACTTACAAAAATTTGACGGAATCAAATTCACTAAAAATGAGTGGAAGTGAAATGCAGAAGAATACCAGATTCCACTTTCGCAAGTGGAATTTCGAAAAAGTCGAATACAGAACACGGATGATAATATAATTTTTACTGAACAATTTGATATATTTAGATTCAATCAGCTCCTTTCCTTTTTCTATTTGCTTTGCGCGCACTATATAAGCATTTTCATTTAGCTGATCAGCGCTGGCATATTATAAGCTCAGATCCACTTCGCTTCTTGTGTCCGCACAGCCATATAAATATATGTATATATAATATGTAATCAAAAACATAAATATAAGTAACTAAAACAAAAATCTTTAAAATAAGTGTAAAAATTTCAAAATATATATATATATATATATACACAGCTGTTCAAATCCAAGTTACAGTAGATACTTTATATTACAATACAATGGTAAGTATGAAATTTGTTTGACACAAACAATTTTTGTAAGCACTGTATATACTTACATATATATGTATTTATCTAAAACACATTATCTACATATTTTACATTTATTATACATACATATATTTATCTATAGATACATTATTTCTTTTATTTATTTTTTATAAAATGCCCTTGTTATTGGTTAAAATTGGATTAACCAAAACCGTTGTATTTGAAAGTTATTATAAGTATAAAAGAAGCCCTAGGTATTTAGTATCAGAAAAAAGAAAAAAAAGAAAAAAAAATTTTTTTTTTTTTTTTAATAGGTATTTTATTTTTTGCTATAGTTAAGGTTACAACAGAATATTCTTCCAATATACATAAGTGTACATATGTACATATAAGTATCTACATTTCTATGCATGCACATCTATTACATATTATTATTATTATTTATTTATTTTTTTTTTTTTTTAATTTCTCTGAACTGTTTTCTGTGTTCCACATATATGTATATGTATATACGTATTTACATATATAAATATATTCATTTATGTATTCATTTATTTATGTAAAAGTAATAGATTATTTATTTTATTTTATTTTATTTTATTTTTTTTTATTTCTTGCAATCTAACTCCATATAAAATACACACAAACACATTTACAAAACTCATTGTTTTGTTTTTTTTTTTTCTATTTTCCTTTTTTTTTCGTGTATTTATTTATTAATATTTTTGTTCATTTTGTTCATTTTTTTTTTCTGTTTTGTTTTTGTTTTTTTTTTTTTTTGTTTTTTTTTTTTGTTTTTGTTTTGTATCTTTTGTTTAACAATAATTTATTGTAAATTCTTTTAAAAAATTCTCATTTAATGGCATACGTTTTCGAGCATTTAGCGAGTGTAGTACAGTATATTAAACAAAAAAAAAAAAAACAAAAAAAAAATATAATAATAATAAAAAATTTTTTTTTACAATTTAGTCTTTTTTCTAGAGAAATTAAAACAATTTCAAAAAAATAAAAATAAAATATTTTACTTTAAAAAAAATCAAATTAAAAAACAAACAATTTGATTTAAAAAAAAAAAAAAAAATCAAAAAAAAACAAAAAAAAATTTAAATAAAACCAAAAGTAAATAATTATCATCCAAGCAATTTTATTTAATTTTTTTTTTTTTATTGAACTATTATTATTATTTTTATTTATTACATATTTGAATTATCATTATTTTAGGAAAATATTTTTGAATACACAACTAAATTATATCATAAAATAAATTAAAAAATAAAAATTGAAAAAAAAAAACAAAAAAATAAAAGAAGTTAAATAAATATATACAAAGATATTTAATTTGTTTGAAAGAAAAAAAAAAAACAAAAAAAAAACAACAACAAACAAAAAAACAAACAAACCAACAAAAAATATTTAAAATTTTAAAATCACTGTTTTTTTATAATATTCTTAAAAAACAAAAAAAAACATAGTTACGAACAAATAAATCAGTATGACAATTATTATCTACTATATAAATTTATAGTAATACATAATTAAAAAACTATAACTCTATAATATATAAAAATATATATAAACCCACACATAAACACATACATACCTATCTATATAATACATATATAAAAATCAAATTTATTCAAATCAAATTATATTATATACATATGTATATTTGTATATTACATATTTGTTTAAATCTGTGTCTCTTCTATTATTTATGAGGATTCATCATATCGGCATTATACATACATTATACTTTTAAATCACCAACAACTTATCAACTAATATTTCTTAAATTTCAGGTAATTTAAAATAAAAATTTCTATCTAATACTACTACTACTACTAAAAAAAAAGAAAAAAAAAAAAATTTCTTACAAAGGATTAAACAAAAATCATTTAAAACAATAAAAGAAAAATATGGGAATATAATTACTTATAGTTGTATTATATATAGTAGTGTATCGGTCACTTTCAAATACTTACATAAATGTAAATTAAATTTAAATTTTTCTAAAATATCTATACAATAATTTTATTATTTTTTTTATTATAATATTAATGTATATATGTACATATCATATATTAAAAGGACAAAAATAACGAAAAGAATAAAAACTAAAACTAAAACATATAAAAAATTGAATTGCAAAAAACAAAAAAAAAATTAATTTTTCAAAAATAATGTGTGCATTGATATTATCGTAGTTTGTTGTACATATTTAATTTTTAAAATTTTTTTTTAAATTTGAATTTATTTTCTAGTTTTTAGTTTTTTTTATTTTTTTTTATTTTTTTTTTTTTTTTTTTTTAGTTATTAAAACTAAAAAATCTATAAAACTATTAAAGTAAAATAACAAAAAGAAAATAGTTTTAAAATAAAACTTATATTTATAGAATAAAGTTAAATTAATAATAAAATTTTAATTGTATTAAATGTTTGATGCGACGGTAACGGCGGCGATCACCAGGATTACCACTATATACTGACAGATCTTCTAACAGTTATCTGTTAAATACATTACATACCTACATATGTATGTATATGCGCGTTTATATTTATATACTTTCATTCTATTAAATTTTTTAATTTTTGTATTCTTTATTTTGATATTTTTAATAAATCTATGCTACATATTATTTCCTTTTATTTATAGTAAATTTTCATTTTTTTTTTTTTTTCAAATGAAATTAAAGACAAAACAAAAAATAAAGGAACTGAATTACATATATGTATTTTATATCATTCTTTTAATTTAAGAACAAATACATAGTATACATATAAATGTAATTGCGTATACATATGCATACTTACTATACATACATCTATTTGTATCATTACATTGTAGTATTGAATAAAAATTTTTATATTTTAATACACATTACATTTCATATAACATCAATAAAAATAACAAATACAACAAAAAGTAAAAGTAATAAATAAATATACACAATTACATACATAAAATACACATTATGTACATATATATATATATATATGTATATGCGTATTGAAAGATAATAAATTATTAATGATCACATTTAATGTATGAATATTATCTACTATACATTATATACATACTTAGTTTGTTATGAATTGAATATGAAAAATAAAAAATTAAATATCATAAAGAATTATTGAATAAAACATAAATGAAATAACATTTAAAAAATATATATATAAAAATTAAAAAATTAATAACAAAAGCATAAAAAATAAATAAAAAAAAAATAAAGTTTTCATTATCTTTAAATTAAAAGTTTACAAGTCAGTGTACATATTATTATAGTATATATGTATACACTTTATATGCATTATTATAAAGTTAAATTAATTTTAATACACGAAACAGAACAGAAGATTTACAACAACAACAACAACAACAAAAACAACAACAACAACAACAGAAGCGGTAGAAATAGCAGCAGTAACATCATCATCACCATTTACTAGCACTTGTAACAACAGAGATAATATCCAACAATAGTAATTACATAACTACAATAAATTAAAAAAAAATATACAAATAATATTATAGATAAACATCAATAAAACAATATTTATTTATTACATAAAAACAAAACAAAAAACAAACAAAAAAATAAAATACTAATAAGAAAAATAAAAAATAATTAAAATATTGTAACCACGAAAAAAAAATAAAACATTAAAATAAAAATAAAAATTTTATTAAAACAAAATAATAAATCAAAAAAAAAAAATTTAATTAAAAATTTTTAAAAAATTAACAAAAATAATCTGCTATATTATTAATAGTAATAACTAATAATAAAAAAAAAAAATTATAATAATAATAATAATAATAATAAAACAAAAATAAAAGAAAAAAAAAACAAAAAAAAAATATTTATTTTTTTTTTTTTTTTACGTGAAAAGAGCGAGTAAATATTTAGAATTTTGTAGTAATGGAGTGCTGTTTATCTGAAGAAGCAAAAGAACAGAAACGTATTAATCAGGAAATTGAACGGCAATTACGTCGAGATAAACGAGATGCACGCCGTGAACTTAAATTACTACTGCTTGGTAAGTGTACATAATATGTATATATAAGTATATACTACCTATATAACCATACATACATATACTTATATACCTAATATTTTTCAATTTAATTTTAAAATTTATTATTTTCTTAAAATTTTTAATTTATACAATAATTCATAAATTATTTTTTTATGGATTTGTGCGTGTGTATTTGTTTATATGTATGTGCATTTTTCTCTCTTCCTAATAATAATGAAATCGTCATTTATTTTTCATATAAAAATTTAAAATTATTTATTATGATTTTTTTTTTCTATATTTTCTTTTTATTTTAAATTCCATATGATTTTCTAACAACTCTCTGTCTCTCTCTCTCCCTGTTTTATAAATATTTATATATTTTATACAAACCAAATGTAAATTATGTATTATGGTATTATATAGATTCTGTTATTATTATTATTATTGTTGCACATATACTATACACATTGAAAGAAATATACATACATGCATACATACACACACACATACACTTATATATTATACCTATTTTACTGTTGTATATGATATAGTAAGTAGTATACACTTAAAAAATTAATTCAAGTAAAAAAAAAATAAAAAAAAGAAAAACATTTCCTGTTCTATTGTATAATTTTCATATTATTATATGTATATGGTATATTTTATTACTTGTATGTACATATTACATATGAATGTACCTACATAATTCTTACATAAATGATTTTTGCCTCAAAGAAAAATATTTTGATAATTTGTAATTTTCAGAGAATAAAAAATATAATACAGTGACTTAAAAAAAATTATTTTTTTTTTTCTTATTTACTTACAATATTTATTTTATTTAAACAGAAAAATTAGATACATACGCCTTCAAATTGAAAAATATTCATAAAACTAATAAAAATACATACCTATTCGTTTAAATGTAATTTATTTGAAGAGGCAATTATTTTGTGTGTAATGCAGTAATGCTCTAGACATAAGTATATTATATACGGCTCGAAATCACCATAATTTTACGAAATCAACCTTTTGAAATCATATACATATGTAGTGACACACTGCATTTTATTGATTTTGAATGAATGAATATTGAAGTTTTATAATATTTATAATTGTGTATTTAAAAAGAGCTTTTAGTTTTATAAAAATATAACCATTAAATAACATAAGAATGTATAACTGGTATGACTATATAGTATGAACATAATGATATTAATGGCAGTTGAAACTGAAAAATGAAATTGGAAATTGGAACTAAGTATTATCGTGATTTTGATTAAAATCAAGCAATTTTTATGTAATTTCAATGAAATTAACATAATTTCGATCAGCTGAAATTATATGAAAAGTAGGTAGGTACTTGATTTCGTCGTCAAAATCAAGAAAAAAGGTTAATTTCGAGCTGTATGTGTCTATAGGATATAATATGTAATATTCATTTTTTTTTTTTTTCTGCAAAAATAATTCAATCACCATCATCAATATAAATGTAGGTATTATAGGTACTACAAAGTTTCTAATTCGATTTTCTAAGTGACAGGCAAAAATAAGAAAAATAATTTTCAATTATTTTATTTTCAAATTTTCATCACTTCCATGAGAAATTCACTCAATTTTGTATGACTACTTAACAGATCGCTGAGAAGAAATTGCTAAAAACATCTAATTCAAATCTACTTGCCAACATTAACTAATTTTAATTAATTATGTATGTAGGCTTTTTTTTTTTTTAATAGATCTATCTTAATTTAATGGTATACATAATTGATTTTGTCTGTGACTCATAATCCACAATAAACTGATCGTGCAAATACATAACTAATAGATTTTGGTAAAGAGAAAACCGACTATTATTATAGTGGTTTGGGTCATTGCAATTCAAGGGCTGTTATATACTGTTGGCTGATTATGATGATGAATTTTAAAAATTTATATATAATGTATATACGTACATATACATACTGTTATCAGAATGTTGTAAATTTTTGAGTCCACTGTACCCTACAAAGTATCTTCTTAAGTATTGTATAAGTATTTATGTGTTCATTTTTTATTTTTTTTTTATTTATTCAAATTAATTATTTTTAATATATGTACTAATTATATATATTCAGATTTCAATTAAACATTCTCACGCATGAATGCAATACTTACTTTCAATTGTAAATTTGAAAATAAAAATATTTTTTTTATTTTTCAATATTTTCAAGTATAGTATTTTAGATCGATTTGAAACAATAATAATAATAATAATAATAATAATTAAATAAAAATAAAATAAAAATTAAAAACGTGATCTTATCAAAAAAAAATTGTTTTTTTTTTGTACCCACATATTTGTATTTCGATTTTAAATAAATAAATAAATGTATATATATAATGTACATACATTATATATATAAATATATGCATATAAATAAAATATGTACATTCAAATTCCTTTATCATGAATCATCAACCGTCATCATCGAAATTTGTTCAAATTTAAAAGAAATCTTAAACGAATTTCGAATTAAAGAAATTAAAAAAAAATATACATATGTATATAAGTATGTACATACATACATATATGTTCATTTGCATATGTTCTACATATTAAATATAATACATAATGTTCTCATATATATATCGGATGAGTTTCAAAACGTTTATATACCGACTCGATGCAAAATTCAATGTTTCAATATATATATATAGCATTTTCAATTTAAATTCAACTTTTTCCAACTTAAATTAAACTTTGTCCATTTAAAATTTTTTTTTTTCCTTTTAATCACGCATTTTATTTAATATAGATAGTTCTACATATTATTAATTAGATTTTATGTAATTACATTACATCGTATATGTATAACACTTCCATAATGTACTTCTATATTTATGTACAATATACATTATAAATGATATTTTTTGTATATACATATATACAGGGTGTCCGGCTTCAGGATGTCAACCAGAAAACAGTAGATATGTAAGTTTCCTCTTGACAAGGGGATGTGGGGGAAGGGGGTTAATCTTAACCTTTTAGCCGCTAAATGGGGTTGAAAATTGTTCGCACTTCCTCTATGAAACAGCCTAGAACAACTACAATGTAATCTAGCTAGGAGAAAGTAGTTTAAGAGAAACCTGTAGGAAACTCCCCTCTCTCTAAAATGATATCTTACATGCTCCTCTACGTCCTTCCTTTCAAGAGTTATTGTGTTTCAAATTCAGAATTTAATGATTTTTGGCCATTTTTTCCAGAGAAAATATAGGCTTTGGAAGTTATGGTGCCCTTTAAATTAATTTCTAATTATACATAAGCAGAAAGCCCAAGATACTCGCTTCATTTTTACTTTGCACATTAAAGGTCTATCTCTTATAGCTCGCGTACACTTGATCCGTCATCGGCTGAAGTTTGCTCGGGCAACGACGGCCGAACTGGGACGATTGAATCAAACACTTGTAAAAGAAAGAGAGTGTGTACACAAACACGACCGTCATCGTTCGATGACGCCCAAAAACGGCCAATCAACCATCAAGTCCGTTGGGATTTCTCGCGAGTCTGCCGGTGTCTACAGTCTAAATTGAGTGTGTTTATAGTTAAATTTTGTTATCTATCTAAACGACTATGGATATTGACTGTTGCAGTGTAAGCACATACACGTCCGAGTTACTCATCCGAATAGTTTTGTCCGCCATCGACCGTCAAAATCGGTTTTGGTGTACGCGAGTCGTTACAGTTTTTTGTTTGTTTAATCTTTTTTATTGTTTGAATTGTGCGAAATCATGTATGTAAAACTCATATCTAAAATATCATATTTTTTTTTAATGGCTTTTCACACTTTGTTTATTATATGCTGGCATTGAAGTGGTAAGAGATAGACCTTTAGATAACTGTTTTGTTTGTCTCGATGAGACCTCTATCTAATGTTTACGGGTTGACCACCCGAAGCTGAACATCCTGTATATACATATATATATGTACATATATGAAATAAAAAAAATTTAACTTGGAAACATTATTTAGACCAGGTTTAATATTATGTACACATACTTACATAAATGCATACATACATACATGCTTAAATATATGTTAATTACTGTTAGAAAGTTTTAATATAATTTTCCAACATAAACTTTTATTTATATAATAGCATCATATTTTATTTAGATAAAATAATATAATTCTAAATTTTTTTTTTTTTTGAAAATTGCTGCAAACATTTATTTACAGACAAAAATTATGAGAAAATATGTAAACATATTAAAACCATAAAATTATTATCATTTATTAAGAAAACGAAAAAAGAATTTTGATAAAGAGAAAGTTTATTTAATTATCTAGAATTATGTACGTATGTACATAAATTTACTCAGTTTATTGATAAAATAGGTATTTATATCATAATGATTTTCAAGTGTATTATGTATGTATGTATATGTATACATACATATACATATATAATTTTTATAATTACATACATTTATGTAGGTATATCATTATTAATGTAATTAACAACTAAAAATTATTATAATTCATTTTTAATTTAAAAATTCACTTTTAAATTAGTTAAAGAAATTTTTTTTTATTATTTTTAATTGATTTATTTAATGTGCGTCATTCATTTACTTCAATCAATTTGAGACATTAATATATTTAATTGATTTTTATTTATATAACTTAACTATAAACTAAAAATATAAATAACTAATATAAATATACATATATGTACATATATACACTGACATACAAAAGAAAAAATCTACTCTATACCTAAATATTTAATTATTTAATTGGTTGGTTGGTTGGTTGGTTGGTTGCAGTGGCAGTCCGTTTTGAGTCCATTAGAAACAGACTCAATTAGCACTTTGTGTGCCGTTTTGTTACCACAGACTCGTAGGTGTTGGTTATTTTCTCTAAACTATAGCCATTTCGTCTTGTTCAGGTAGTAATCAAAACTACCCACTGTTAGACTGGCCATCTCCGCGAGTTCTTCGAATAGAGGCTTACCGAAAGCCCATAGTCTAGTTTTAGCTAATGCTGGACACCTGCAAAGATAATGTAAGAAAGTTTCTTCCTCTGTGTTGTTCTTGCAGCTTCTACAGTGCGTGTTATACGGTAGACCTAGTCTGGCTGTGTGTTCTTCCGTAGGCCAATGACCAGTTAGAATCGCCATGATTCTAGCGATCTCTCGTCGGTCTCTACCGATAAGTGATAGGGTTCTTTTCCTATCGAATTCTGGACAAGTTGCTCCTGATACACAACAGGTGGATAAGTTCTTCCACCTGTTATTTGCCTCCGACAAATGAAGTGAAGACAGATCTGTCGCTTTACATTATTTACTAGGATATTTATTGGCACTGCTTCCGAAAGACATACAGTTGAGCCCTGTTTCTATTTAATTAGTAAACGATACTTTTTTTTTCTATACTCTTTTCTCTTCACTAATGTAAATGTATTTTTTTTTTTTTTTTTTTGAATTGAAATGGGTCAAATTTATACCAAATTTATATTCTCAATTAGATTTTTGATGTAAAGCTGTAAAAGTATTGGAATTAACAATTCAGAATGCAATATACGCATACTTACAAATATAATGGAAAAATTTTTTATATTCTAAAATTAATTTAAACAAAAAAAAAACCTTTTAATTGATTTATTACATTATTATATTGAAAATACAATAAAAAATGAAATTAATTAAATTTCATATTAAAATAATCGAAAAAAATTAATTAAATATTATGCGAGAGACTGATTGAAATTTTATAATTTGAAGCAGATAGATAATGCAGCGAATTCAGGAGACACATACATAAGTACATATTCACATTTGGTAGCAGCACTCAGTACAACGAAACGTGCAGCAAAAATCATTATAGCTCAAATTCTAATTTCGTTCCACACTTTTAGTTTAATCAATAGAATAAAATAATAAAAAAAAAAATCAATGTCAACAAAATAAAAACTAATATGTATTAACTAATATTGTCAAAGTGTCAAATAAAATTTTCATTATTTTGTACATACATATTATTGTTTTCGTTGTTGTTTGTTGTTGTGTTGAATGTCAATTTTTGCTTCAAACAAAATACATATGTAGATAATAAATTGTGAATGAGTGTTAACTGCAGCATAATTTTTGCTGCTGCACCTTTCGCTGCAAACAAATTTTCATCACATACATACGAGTATATTAAATGAAATGCCATGGCAAATTATGAAAAATTTACTTTGCTATTTCTTTCGTATATAATAATATTTACAATAATAAAATATATGTATGTATGTGTATATACATATGCTCGTACATGTGATATTGTTTTTTTTTTTTTTTTTGTTTTTCTTGACCAATTTTCATATCATTGTAAAATATTAAATATAGTTTCTGATAATTATAGTGTTTTGATAGATAACAAATACTATAGGTAATATGTAATATTAGATAGGTACTTCAATATTTTTTGCATATAAATAAAAAAAAAAATAATAACAACAATAAGATAATAATACTAATATTATTAGTATTACATATTATATGATGTACATATTTGTACATAAAATAATAATCTATAGAATATCTAGAATATATTAAACATGTCTATGCTAAATAAATTATTAAACTGAGACAAAACAATAACAAACAACACAAATCGAAGAATCAAAGAATTATGTATGAATATAAAATACATATACGACACGACTATGTACATATAAATTTAATACTTAATACTTAATACTAATTGATAATAATTTTAAATATGTACTTCTTTTTATATATTTTTCTTCTTTTTGTATCACCATATACATAAAAGAAGGCTTGATGGGACGACTGATACAGCAACTGACTACTGATATCGACAGTGCAGGTTCGATTCCTGTCCACAGCAAAATTGAGAAAAAATTTTCTTTCCCTATTTTCATATTTCATTACCCCCAGCCCCAATTCTCAAAAGTTCACTCAGCATCGAATGAGTATCAGCTGGTGCTAAGAAAAAGAGCTTTAAAAAAATGTTGATAGGTATAGTCTACTTGCTGGCAACAAGTAACACAAAAGAATTATTAGAGAATTCTAATAATTATGAAATAATTAAAACATATTTATGTATATAATAAAAAATAACATCATTCTAATATGTGAAAGAGTTTGTTTCTCTACTAGAAGCTCAAACGTTAGTAATCTAGGGTAAACTGTAGATGCACATATGTATATGATATAGTGATAAAATCATGATATCACTTTTGTGAAAGCCCTGGTTCACTTAGAGCTGTAGTGCTATGAAAGAAGAAGATATATAAATAAATGTATTTGTACAATATATAGCAATGTATATAAATGTACATATTTAACAATATATTATATGTATTCAGTAATTATACACGAGTATTATGTATATTAATTTAACTATGTATTTTATCTATACACATATAGGCTATATTTATGTATTTATGTATTTATTATATATATTATGTAGATATTATGTACCTACATTATGTTATACACGTACATATGTGCATATTATTAGGCCCTAGACAGATATCTACTATATAAGTAGTATAAACGTGGTATCGATATCATGGTATTGGCTATAAATACTACATGTCTGTCACCCTATACTAGCTTTATACCAGGAAAACAAGCTGGTATGTAAACGTATGGTATTGAAACCAGCATGATTTGTCTAGTATAAAGCTAGTATTCAAAAAATTTAATAAATGTAGCGCCATTTTTTATTGCTGTGGCAAATAGAGAAATTAGTTTTTACAATATTCGTATTTGAATTTTGTTTAATAACCACATTGTTCTGTGAAAATCACATCTCATTTTTTGGCTTGCTTTTAAATCCAAAAATATTAATTTTTTATTTTTTCTTTTTAATTCTATTATTTTCTCTACACTTTGTTGAATTAGAATTTCAATATTCGTATTCATTTTTTTGCATTATAATAATAATTATATTCACCTAAAGTCAAATTAAAATGCAAATATTAATTTTCTATACAACAGTACAACAAAAATTCACAAATGTCAAATGATACTAGATTTATACTAGATTACATGTCTGTCACCATGCTAGTATTGTTCATACCATGGTATTCGTACCATGGTATCTATACTAGATGTCTGTCATTGTCCTTATATAATATAATATATTATTTATATACACAATGTACGCGGGTGAATTCCTAAATGTTACCTAAATGATCGTTTTTGTTTTTTTTCCACGTACAATATGAATAAAATGTTGTTTCAAATCGCATACTAATACATGGTAATAATGAGTAATAATGACAGTTTTACTAAATGACTTTCAAAATCTTTTGTTTTGTAAATTTTTTTATTTTTTTATAGAAGCTAAAATGTGGAGCAATTTTGAGAATGCACATGAATGTAAATACTTAAGAATTATTATAACATAATTTGCAATGCAAATGCAAATTTTGTTGCAGCAATACATATATATGTATCTCAAGACAATCATAATTATCATAGTCCATAGTCACCAATAATGTAAAACAAATTGACTTTTAGGAATTCACACCCTATTACATACCTACAAATTAAATGTTTAAAAATATTAATTATTAATTTTGAGATATTTGAGCTTGAATTCAAAATTTTGCATTTTTTTTCCATGGAATTTTGAATTTGATTTAATCATATCTTTGGCACCAATGGACCGAATTTGGATAATTCAAGTATCAAAATAAAGACTGATTGATTATCTTTCCAATGAATGCAAAATAATTGGAAACGAACGACCAAGGATTTCGTGAGTTATGATCACAAATAGGAAACAAGTCACTTGAGCTCAAAAAAAAAAATTTTTTTTTTTGAGACCCATAACTCCACACACACCCCTCCCCCTGACATACGTTGTTTTTTTTTTTTGTTTCTCAGCAAGGCCTATCGATTGGCAAAATTCCTGCACTCGAAACTTGAGACACCTTGTATGTGTATATTATATGATTATGTATAAATTTATGTATGTACAATGTATAGTATACATAGTGTAAGTATATGTATACTCGTAATACACGTAATACTTATACCATTCATACATTATTATGTTTTAGAGAATATGAAAAATATAAAATGTGTTTAGGTACCATTATATAATACTTAATTAAAATTTTTATCATTTTTTAGTAATAATAATAATTTTACTTATATCATAAGGATGTAAATATATACTATGTACGTAGGCCACTCCCAAAGTTTTGCAATGCCAGGTAACAGAAAACGATATAACAGAAACTAGTTTTTAGAACCAGTCACTAGTCTTTTAGTAGTCAGTAGTCAAAAATATTTTGAACTGTGTGTTGTGGAAAAAAAATTATTAAAACAGAAAGGTTCTGAAGTTATTGTTGAAATGGAATTAACAAGAGAAAATTTCCGGGCAATGATTTATTATGATTTTCGGTATGGGTTATCTAATCATGAATGCTACGACCGACTTATTTCTGCATTTGGGGATGAAGCTCCGTCCTTTTCAACTGTATTTCGCTGGTACAAAGAGTTCCAGGCTAACCGCAAATACTTGAAGGACGAACCCCGGGAAGGTCGTCCTGCAACTGCGGTAACGGAAGAAAATATTGAAAAGTCGCGGAAGCTCTTAACGGAAGATCGGCGAATTACGTATGCATCGATTGCTGCAACTCTCGATATTGGTATGAAAGCAGTGCATCAAATCCTGCATGATCACTTACGGGTCAGAAAGCTTTGTTGTCGGTGGATACCTCATCGGTTGACCTCCGAACAAAAGAAGATGCGTGTGAATTGGTGCAAAGATATGATTGAAAAATTTCGCAGAGGGGAGTCAACTGCTGTCTACAATATTGCCACAGGTGACGAATCTTGGATATATTGCTATGAACCGGAAACCAAGCAGCAATCTGCTCAATGGATCTTTGAAGATGAAGAGAAACCAACCAAAGTCAAACAAAGCAAGAGTGCTGGTAAGCAAATGATCGTCACTTTTTTTGGCAAAACGGGGCATATCTTTACATTGGCAGTTGAAGATCGTAAGACAGTAAATGCGGAGTGGTATACCAATACTTGCTTGCCAAAGGTGATCAATGAGTTAAGAAAAACAAACTCCCAAAGGCGCATAATCCTTCACCACGATAATGCACCACCCCATGCAGCTCAACAAACAAAGGAATTTTTAAAGGCTGTAAACGTTGAACAAATGACTCATCCGCCCTACAGTCCAGACCTCGCACCTTGTGATTTCTTTTTGTTTCCTTTTATGAAGGACAAAATGCGTGGTTTGCGTTTCGATAACGCCGAAAGTGCAGTAAATGCATATCAACAGCTGCTTTCTGAGGTACCTGAAGAAAAATGGCGATCGTGTTTTAATGATTGGTTTCGCCGAATGGAAAAATGTATCAAATATCACGGAGACTACTTCGAAAAACAATAAACTATTAGGAAATGCAGAACACTTCGTCATTTAGCCATATTGCAAAACTTTGGGAGTGACCTACGTACTATATATGTACTTCTATTTTTACGTTTATTTATATTTTTACTTCTTTTTACATTTACTTATAGTACTTGTAATTATACTTTTCAATATTTTACAATTACATATATATGTACATATATACTTGTAACATATCCTCATTATCTCTGTTTTTACTTCCTGCTTACTCCACTCTGCTCACTCATCCTTCCTTTTTTTTTTTTTCTCTCACATTTATGTGCATTTAAAACTGACATTTTTACCTTGCCACAAATTGCAATATTTCATATTTCATTTCCTTTACAATATATTTAGTACCTACTTGTATTGGTAACTGTTTTCGCAGTGGGTTTTAGGGATTACATTATTCATTGTATTAATATTTTTATTGTTTTAATATAAAATTAACTCAATATTACTATTCATTTTTATTTTACTTATTTTATTTTATTTTATTACATATATATTTTTTTTATTTTCCTCATATATTTTACTAAATTTTGTTATTATTAAATTTATTAATTATTATAAATTATTGAAATTATTTGTAAATCATTAAATTATTATTATAAAATATATTATAAATGTAACCTAATAATGAAATGAAATAAATAAATAAAATACCTATGTATATAATTATAATATACAAAATCATATTCATTATATTTTATCAGATATTTTAATACATACATACATATACTCTTCGGACATATACGTACGTATACATATTTATATATACATACAATGTGTAAATTATTTTAATGTACACTTATGTACATAATGTCATATTATATAAGTATGTATATAGTATATACACATTATAATCCTGTGGTCACAAGCGATAACCGCTTAAGTCGACATAAGGCAAAAATGAGTTATGAGTTCTACTGCATTCTCCGTATCAAGCTCTATGTGCACACAAAATCTGGTTTTCCTATCACTTTTGTAGCCAAAGTTGTTTGCTTGAAAACATTATCGCTTATGTCGAATAGTTTATGACTTACATATGCAATAACCGCCTAAATCAACATAATAATATTGGAGAGATATTTTATGTTTAAAAATACAGGCTTATCTAAACTTAAGTTATTATTGCACAATGTATTTGGAAACAGTTTCTCAAAGTTGTAAGGTTAATCATAACAGCCTATCTCGAGTTAAGCGTTTTTGGAACGTAAAAGTTTATCACCGAACTTTACAATAATGACTTAAATCAATATAAATCTAGGAAAGTAAAAATAGATTTTTGCAATAAACGCCTAACTTGACATAAGTAACATAAATGTAAAATTACATATTTGCATAAATAGCCTAAATTTTAAATTCTCAAATATTTTTGTTCTAGAACATATTCAATTTTAAATAATTTCAATTTTTAATTGTTTAGTTATCAATTTAAGAAAATTTTTCTCATAATAGTCTTCCGTCCAACACGAAATTATTGTTTTTTGACCTTCAAATTTGTGTAAAAAATATGTTCGAATTTTTAAACCGTGTTTACTCAAAACCACAATTTTAGACTTAAGCGGTTATCGCTTGTGACCACAAAATTATACACATAGGTCTGTATATACTTTATGTAAGTATTATATTTATTATATGTATTTAATATGAGTGTGTATAATATGCCTACATATTTTAAATTTCAGAAAAATATACATTACATAAATACCTACATAATATTACTATTATTTTTTTCATACATACATAAATTCTTACACATACACTCATGTAGTATAATGTACTCTATAATGAATTCATTTTTGATATTATGTACTATATATATTATAAATGACAACAATTCATTGAAATTGATATCTTAATAATGAATAAATGTCATTTACATTATCGATATGATGATGATGATGATGATGATGATGATGATTATGATTATGGTGATTATGATGATGTTGTTATTGTTATTTAGTTTAAATAATATAATAAAATTCATGTATATAATATTATATAGAAATAATTTATCATACAATATACATATGGATGGATATTACATATACATATGTATAAAGAAATATAAAATATTGAATGATCCCCGAGATAATACGAGTATTCTGCATATATGTATGTATGCATATCTATACGTAGCATATAATTATTTATGTACATAAAAATAAAAGTTAGATTTCGTAGTATAAAAAAAAAATACATATATACATATTTCTTTTTTAAAATAACCATCATATTAAATTGATTTAAATTTTTGATATACGATACATATAAACATAATGAAATTATAATTTTTTTATATATTATATACATACATAAGTGCACATATATTTATTTATATGTATATATGTATATACTTATATTTATACACATACATCATACGAATATAAATACATATATATATTTTTTCATCATATAAAATATATTATATTGGATTGTACCTACCATATGGAAATTGTCCTTTCCAATAAATTGAAATAAAACCATGTTTTCTTTTTAAGAAATTTTAGTTTAGGTAATGTAAGAAAAAATGAAAATAAAATACCGAAAACTAAATTTTCCTTTACAATTTATATTTATTATAATGAAATATTATAATTGAACTAACGACCGAGTTGTAACGACATCTTGAAGATGATTTGTTGCCAACGTAATGGTAAATAATTTATTCCATTTTTGAAAAAAATCAATAGTTTGCAATCCAATAAATTCTTCAAATTGTGAAATTATCAACGCCTTATCGTGTTTTAAAGAAAATTTTATTATTGAGAATGTGATGGTAGGTATGATGATAGGTCTGATGAGTACATATATGCATGCTGGATGATTCAAAATTTCGTATTCCAATGCGGTCAGTTTTGAGATCGTTAGTATTGAAATATGCAACTGTGTGTTGTTATACAAAATTATAGCTCCCCCATGTCTACTCACCACAGCAGACTCATTCTGACATTAATTTTGCTGTGTATAATTTCAATTTCATGGCAGTAGGAAGTTGCTATTATTGGGTGCGTTCAGTTCCACGCAGCGATGTTAAATTTTCCATCGCTGCTATAATTTCTCTTACTGAACAACTTCGCTGCATAGTCGCTACTTTACAGCGATGGAAATATTTTGCAGCTGAAAAAAAGTTCGTTTTAAAATTTATCGTAAACAAATTTTGACATATTTGAAAGATGAATTTTAATGGTTGAAAAGTTAATACATACCTTAATTATTAGTAAGGTGTATAATTTTTTATTATGAGAGTGATGAAATTACTTATCATTTTGATGGTTTTAAAATGCTAACAATACCAAGTTTCTTAGGAATTTAGGCAGCAAAAAATAAAAAAAAATTTTCATTGCATTAATATCAACTTACTTATTTCAAATACATATTTTAGAAATAAAATGTGTCCAAAAAATAAGAAACATATGCGGTGGGGAATTATAGATAAAATAGGTATGCATATTGTTTTGGACGTTTGGCAGATTTACCTATACTTATATACATATGTACTTTCCAACTTCGTAATCTAAAAAAAAAAATAATTTGCATATATCTACACTAAAATTATAATATATTTCTTATTTATTAAATTTATATACGTACATATACGAGGGGACTAACTAAAAATTCTCCGAAAATTATTTTAAAAATAATAAAATAGCTTAATCAAATATGAATTATGAAAGTTCATCCTATTATTACTTTTCTACATAATTTCCGTTTATGTCGATACATTTTTTTAGTCTGTGGATCCATCTTTCAAAACAGTACTCAAAATCCTCCTTTTTAACACTTGAAGCTGTTCATTCACTGCATTTATCATACCTTCTCTGCTTTGGTACACCCTCCCGCGAAGTTGTTTTTTGATTTTTGGAAATAGCTGAAAATCGCACGGCGTCAAGTCAGGAGAATAAGGTGCTGGAACGATTTCGTTTATCCCCGACTACGCTATAAAATTTGATGTTAATTCTGCCTTATGAGCAGGTATATTGTCATGGTGGAGAAAGTATCTTCTTAATTTACTTTTATCTCGGCCATTTAATATATTGTCAAATACTTTTGGTAGGCATATGTTCGTGTACCAGTCTGCTGTTACTGCTGATCCTTCTTCAAGTGGCGCTGAAACTATAATCTTGCTTCTGCTGAAGAAAATCACAAACATGACTTTTCCTAATGACTTTTGACGATATGCTTTCACGAGTGAAGGCTCTCCTTTATCGCTCCATATTGAGGATAATTCTTTTGTTTCAGGATCGTTATTATAGATCCATGTTTCATCACCTGTAATCAAGTTATTAAAGGTATTTAAACAACCGTTCGAGAATTTATTTAAAAAAAAACTTAGCGAATTGTACGCGGGCCTCCTTTTCTCTATCGTTCAAAAGTCTTGAAACTCATCTGGCACATTTCTTGCTGTACCCAAGACTGTCATTCAAGATTCTTGAAACAACCATGGCATTTATTCCTAGCCTCTCCGCTACCATTTCTTTGGTAATTCTGGAATTCTCGTCCAATAGTGTTTTTAAAGCCGCAACATTGTTGTCGTCGGTTGATGTTTTTGGGCGCCCTTCACGAGGTTCGTCTTCTACACTAAAATGGCTAGTTTGGAATTTTCTGTACCACTTGTAAATAGTGTTCAGACATGGAGCATTACTACCAAAAGAAGTTTTACACTTTTCGAATATTTGCTGTTTGTTGATACCTCGACGATAACCAAACAATATCGCGAATCGTACTTCAATTTTGCTAGGAGCTGGGAATATCCTAGAACTGCTTTCACCTGCTTTCCGTTTTATCGTTTCCATCTTCACACACCTGTCTCAAATTACGTATTAACACTAATTAATAGTCTGTCTTTCTTTATATACTGTTATTTTGCAGGTAAGTCTGCAGGTAATCCGTTTTTCGGAGAATTTTTGTTAGTCCCCTCGTATATACTAGAAAACCACTAGAAAACTATAATAAAAAATTGAAAAATTTTTTCACTTCCATTTTTCACAATATTCTATTTAATTAAACAAAATTCAATTTTTATTTATCAATAATTTATTGTCAAAATGAATTATGTAATTTACATTTTAAAAACAAAATTGTGAATTCATTTCATTATACCTACAATTTACTTAATACATATTATGTAATGACGTTTTACTTCATAACGAATTGTAGTGTGTACATAGTATTAGTTAATTATTTTTCATACATACGATAATAATATATATATATAATGCACATATGTACATATGTATGTGTTATGTATAGATTGCATGATTCCTAAATATTAAAAATTCAATCCAATTAGAAGAAAAAAGATGATGAGACTGAAAAAAAAAAAAAAAAAAAAAAATAATAATTTCATAATAAAATGAATAAATATAATGTCTGTATGAATTGTACATATGTACCTATATGTACATCATATGCGTGCCATTATTATATACATACATACTTACATGCATACATATAATCATTTATGTAAATATCATACATAACAATCTATTGATATTTAATCACTATACTATATAAATATAATATGTATATATACTACATAATATGTACATACCTCTATACCATATATGTACTTACATATGTACATAATATATAATATGTTATGCACCATATTAGAATACATAATACATATGTTCATATATATGTACGTATATACGTATATATATGGATCCCCATTCATGTATGTACATATAAAAATAGATGAGAAATACAAAAAAAAAAAAAAAGGATAAATTTTTTATTCCATTTCTTTATAGCGTAACAAAGAAAAAATAAAATAAAAATAAAAAAAATATATTATATGTATTATATATGAAATAATGAAAATAATAAAAACAGGAAAATAAATCTATATACATATACTACTACACGTATATATGTATACGTAACGTAGGTACCACACTAAATACGAGTATGTATACATATAATATATTATGTGTATCATGTATTAATTGTACGTAAATCATAAAATAATTCAAAGTATGAATAAAAACTTTACATATAATATGGTACATACATACTTACTACATTTATATACTTTTTAATACTTATAAATATCTAGCTAGAAATATATATGTATATATATATATACGTATAATTAGATACATTTTATATTTTATATAATTAGAGAATCACTACAGTAAAAATGAAAAATAAAAAAAAATAAAAATAAAATAAAATTAAATTAAAAATATCATATATGTACATACATATATATATATACAACAATAATGCTAAATAATTAAATTAACTTATTTTTGTTTTTGTATTCTTTTTTTTTTTTTTTTTTAAATACCTAATACATAATTTATTATATATATAGTATGTACATATGTATATGTTTCTTCTTAATATGTATAGTAAGTACTATATTCGTTATTTAAATTTTTCTTTTTTTCATTTATCTTATATTTTTTTTTTATTTTTGTGTTACATATGTACAAGAATACGTACATATATAGTTATATACATATGTATACAGTATCTATTTTAAAAATCACAATAAAAAAATCACATATGTATATACATGGGTATGTAGGTATGTGTATGTGTGTACATATTGACATACCAGCAGTATCATTATATTGCATATTATATCCATTATCCACCTCTATTATTTTATGTTTATTAATTTTTTATTATCGAAATTATTTTTTAAAAAATATAAAAAAAAAAAATAAATAAAAAACAAACCAAAAAAAGTAAAAAAAAAAAAACAAAAAAATAATTGAATAAAAATATTACCCTTATTTTATATATGAATAAACTATTAAAAAATGCTAGGAATAATAATGATGATGATGATATTTAATTTTTTTTTTGTTTTTTTTTTTTTTTTGTTTATTTTAAAACAGGAACTGGTGAATCTGGTAAATCAACATTCATTAAACAAATGCGAATTATTCATGGTAGCGGTTATTCAGATGAAGATAAAAAAGGCTTCATAAAAATAGTTTATCAAAATATATTTATGGCTATGCAATCAATGATAAAAGCTATGGATATGTTAAAAATTCAATATGGCTCACCGGATAATATTGTAAATATCGAATAAATTATACAAATTCTAAAATTTATGTACATATATATATATATATATATATCTAATTTTAAAATAATGTTATTATTTATTTATTTATTTTTTTTTTATTTTTTAACGTCTTGAATATAAATTCAAATTCAAATTAATTAAAATTGTTCAAAAAATAAAAATAATAATTTATTGAATTTTTATTAAAGTCTAAATTATGTCTAAATAGATAAATTAAATAGATATACATACGTATACTTTTAATATCGATACACACTTAATATAAAATTTCAGTAGTTTAAGTGATTATAATTAAAAATGTTACAAATTATTATGATTGCATCCTAAAAATTCGACAACTACAACATACATATTTTATTAAATATATTTTATGGTCGTACATACTTACATATGTATATGTACATAATTATAACGAATTCATAATGAGAAAATTTTTTTAAGTATCAATGAATTATTGTTCCAATAAAAAATGAAATTTTATTTGACAAAAATCACAACAATGATCACTTAAAAAAAAAACCTTAAACAGATTTCATTATAAATATTGTATGCAGATGATTGCCTTTTTCGAAAATGCAGTCAAATTGTCAAGTGACGGAAATCAAATGTTCGAAAATACACATTAAAGTATACATGGAAATGTTAGAAGTTCAAAAATGCATAAAGATTACATAGGACCGAAAAAAAAGCGTCCACCAGATCATGTAGTTTGTACTACATGCAATTCTATGATCAATTGATTGTAAATTTTGTAATAAGATAACTCCCAAAAAAAAATGTTAAAATTTGACATATTTAAATTATTTTTTATAATTTTGTATATATGTACCTACCTACCTATTTAATAATTTAATGCTGATGAAGCAGTTAAAATATACATTTTGAATTGTATAAAATACATACATATAATCTGACATCTAACTTACATGATACAGTTTGTGTAAGAGATAGTTACGATGGATATATTTAAACAAATGTATAGTTCTACTAGGCATAAAATATGATTTTTACTTCTAAAAAGCATATGCATCATACATACATAATACTATTGACACATTACAGCTCATTATGAGCTGAATACTCGTTAAGTTCTCATAATGAAGTAAAATTAAATCATTATGAGCTGCTCGTAATAGCTGTTTTTCTTTGGTCACAATAATTATCTGATAATTCTCAGTTCTCAATTGAGCAATGCGTTTCTTTGGTCGGTGTTTATTATTTCTTTTCAAAATGATAATCAACTGAGAATAAAAATATCAGTCCATTTCTTTTTAGTTTGTTTGCTTAGTTAGTAACAAGAAGAAGATAAATAATTTAAGTGAAATGTCAAACTGAGAATTATCAGATAATTATTCTGACAAAAAAAAAAAAAAACAGCTATTATGTCGTAATTACGTGAAAGCGTCATCTTACGATGCGTATAGGTAAATAAAGATTTATTAGAAATTTTCCAAATGTCCAATACGATTTGTTGTCAATTTCAATTTTTTTTTATGTTACAGACATATTTTTTGAGTTACAAGTAAATATTAGCTATGGAGTTTCTTTGTTTTTAATTGCGAATAAATATAATTTGAAAACATTCACTAGAAATTATTGAAAAATTGATAAATGTCAAAGATAATGAGCTTAGTATAATGTGTTACCACTTCATTAAACTGCATCTAATAATGAGCCGTAATGTGTCAATAGTATAATAAACATAATTAAATCAAATATGTATTACGTGTACAATTAATTTGAGAATAATAAAATGAAATAAAATTTTATTTTATTAATGCATATTATATGAATATGTATGTAAATAAATAATAACATTTATATATGTATATATTTTTTTATATGTACATAAATATTGAATATTTTGTAAAATTATATTAATTGATACATTTTTAATATGTATTATATTTTTTTTTTTTTTTAGGAAAATGCAGAACTTGTACGATCAATAGATTATGAAACAGTTACAGAATTTGTAGATCCTTATGTATCAGCTATTAAAAATTTATGGGCAGATGCTGGTATTCAAGAATGTTATGATAGAAGAAGAGAATATCAATTAACAGATTCAGCCAAATAGTAAGATTATTATTTTTTATTTTTGTATTTTTCCTTTTTTTTTTTTATTTATTTATTTATTTATTATTTTTTTTTATATATATATATATTAAAAGAAAAAAAAAATTTAAGATTATAAATCGGTTAAAAAAAAAAAAAAACAATAATATTAGAAGAGAAAAACAATAATAATAGAAAATAAAAACAAAAATAATAAATTATTTTAAATCAAAATTTTGCATTTACAAAATGCTGCTGTTTTACTTTAAAATTTCTGATATTGTACATTACTCGTATAATGATATATTTGAGTACACATAGATACTCGTATATATGTATTTCATAAGATTTTATTATCTTAAATTAGATTTTTTTTTTTTTTTTTCAAAATTAATACAAAATTGTAAAATATGTACATAAAAAAATGCGCATACATTACCATATTATGCACGTACAGACAGTACACATATTCGTAAATTATTATGTGTACGATAGTAATAATCATGATTTATAAATTTATTATTTCGTATTATCGTCATTTTTAAATATTTTTAAAAAAAAAAAAAAAATATATATATACATATATATATATACATATATATATATAATATTAATTATTTGGAAATATCTGCATATGTATATATATGTTAGTTACCTAATGGAAATTGATCGGGTTGCAGAACCAAATTATTTACCAACAGAACAGGATATATTAAGAGTACGAGTGCCGACAACAGGAATTATTGAATATCCTTTTGATTTAGAGGAAATACGGTTTAGGTATTCATTTATATAATAATAATAATTCTCTATTATATACATTATACGTAATATTGAAAAAAAAAAAAAAACAAAACAAATAAATTATTTTTCACTTTTAATTACTATCACTCTATTATACTTAACAATTTATTATTATTATTATTATAATTATAATTAAATTATGTTAAAAAATAAAAATGAAAAAATTAAATATAATATTAGTATGTGTACATACCAAAATTTATTATCTAATAACTTGCATGTTCTTTTTTTAATGGCATGAATATCAATACTATAATGTATATATTTTTTATATGTTTGACCAGTGTACGAGTATGTGTTTTAAGTGTTTATGTACTAACAAAAAAAAAAAAAAAAAACAAAAAAATGTAATGTATGTACATCTTTTCAACAGCAGTATATTAATACAAAACATTTATATTACATAATTTTATATGTTACATCAAATTATTTCCTCCTATCAAATATATAATAAATTTGATTAATGCATTCTATACTACATATATAATATATAAATATACATATTATTTTAATCAATTTGTAATATTTATATATGTTTATGTTTATATGCGCTTTAACTACGTATTCATACAAAAAATATTTTTTGCAGGCACGCACAAAAACAAAAAAAAACAAAAAAAATAAATAAAATAAAAACAAAATTACTTCATTACTTTTATTTTTATAAATTAAAATATGTATCCTTTTTGTAAATTATTTATTATTATTTTTTTTTTTTTTTTGTTAATTGAAAATACGAAAAATAAATTTTGCGAGAAAAACAAAAAAAAAAAAAATAAATAATAATTAAAATTGAAAAGAATGAAAATTACTTGTACATATAACTATACAGATACCATGCATTATCAACTTGATAATTTTCATTCAAATGTTTGCTTGCATGTTTGTTTTTAGCTTTATATATATATTTTTTTTTTTAACAATATGTTTTCTATTTTTTCCTATTTCTTCTTCTTCTTCTTATTTTTTTCTTTTCTTTTTTTTTTTTTTTACACATATTATGTACATGTATCTATGTATATACATATATAAATATATATATTTACACATTTTTGTGAAAAATTAATAAAATAAATAAATAAAAAAAAATACGCATACACAAAATAAATTCATCATCATCCATCAGCTATATTAGTGATATACCACGTATAGAACAACCAGATTTTTTACCATCAGAACAAGATATTTTACGTGCTCGAGTACCAACAACAGGAATTCTGGAATATCCATTCGATTTGGATGGCATTGTATTTAGGTATAAGAGATACATATATAGCTAGCTATATGAACGATCAACTAAAATATAAATTTATGATATTTTTACTTAATTCAAATAAAAGTAAAGTAAAAGTAAAGTAAAAATAAAGTACGTGCTATTTAATTACGCGCGATTATTGCTTTAAAAAGAAAAAAACAAAAAAAAAAAACAATTCATAATTTTTTATAATTTTTATTTTTAAATTTCTCCTTTTTTTCTTTTTTTTTTTCTTATGTAATACACAAAATGAAATTGTGAATTTACTTAATAAAATATAAAATATACGTAATGAATAGGATATTAGTATCGCTATAAAAATGTATTTTATTTTGTAACAGAAATAATATATATATATATATATATATAACGTTTACATATGTATTTATTATTATTATTCATCCCAGCAAACATTGCGATAAGAAAGCAATAGCCAAACATTATCGTAGTGGCAAATCTCGCCTATTACCGCAATATGGATTTTCTAGTAGAATGCCATACGATGTGCTTGGAAAAAGATTGACGCGCACTCTAATTACTTTGTACGATTGCATTCTAATAGAAAAAGAAAGAATATTAATAAGAAAGTAATATTAATGTTGCTTGTTCAATGGTTTATTATGTTGCGCTTTTATCGCTTACTCGTATATAACTCAAACTATTGCCTAATTATTGCCCATTTATCGTTGTAAACTATGTATTGCCCTTTTATTGCATCCTCGTACTATTGCCCAAATGTTTGCTGGAATTTATTATATGCACATAAGGTGTAATACCATAGAATAAGGTAATGTGTAATTTTTAATTTTCTTTCTTTGTGTACATTATATCGTCGTCGTTCTCTGAAAAGTCGCTAAGTCAAAAATTTCAATTTTGAGGATATAGGTAATAGATTTTTTTAAGTTTTTGAATCAAATTAAAAATTATTTATTCTCTGATTTCATAAATAGATTAATTTCAATGACAAATTATAGATATTGACTAGTAGATGAATGGTATGTGAAAATCAATAATGTAGAGTGGTTAATATACAGACTGCTGCATTACATAATGGATAAAAATACAATGCCACTAAGATGGTTCGGGCATATTGTCAGAGCAGACCTAAATGTTTTAATTAGCAAAATCTACCATGGTAAGGCAGAGAGCGAGAGACAAAAATTTGGTATATCATCTAAAATTAGATGAAAAGACAATGTACAAGCGGATATAAAGAAGTTAAACGTGCAGAATTGGGTAGAAGCTGTAAAGAACCGGATACAATGAAGAGACATCCTGATGGCAGCCAAAACTCTGGATGGGCTGTAGCGCTATGGAAAGAGAGAGAGAGAGAAAGAGGGATAAAAAGTAGACGTTTAAGAAAATAGGAGTTTATCAAATTCGTAATGGATTTTTAATCCACTTTTGAACTTAGTGATTTCTTACATTCAAAAAAAAAAAAAAAAAAAAACACAAAAAATCACCAAGAGTCTAACTGAATTATAATTTTTAAGACGAACATAAAGTTAGATAAAAATTGCTGAATCCATATAAGTGAATTTTTGCTGTCAGCAAATTTACTGAAAGTTTGGATATTCTTTTCGCATAGACTCGTATATAACTCATTTTCAAATGCAAAAATGGACTTGATGACTATTCACAGAACGACGACAATTTATTCTTGTATTCTCTGAGAATGATAATTTATTGTGGGCTTACTGACCTCATCATACACATACAATTCATTAACTGGTTTTAATATTTTGAACTAATACTAAGCATGTGTATAAATAATACATATATATATATGTATGTATTTGTTTATTTATTTTTTTTTTATAATATTACTTACTTATATTGTATGTACATTAGTGTTATTAATTTAATTTATAGTTTACTTATTTACGAGCAATTTATTATTTACGCTTACGCTTTATATTCAATAATTTTAAATTATAAAATTTCATTAAAAAAAAAAATTATATTCATAAATCATATAATATGTTACTATATTTGTGTAATTTTTACTACATATATATGTATATAAAATATTTTGATTTTAAAAAATTATTAAAACAAACTTCAAATACAATTTAAGTACTATATGAAAATCTTAATATGATTTCTAAAATAATTTTATTAAAAATTAATTACAAAAATATTTGAAATTAATTTCAAATTATACGAGAGGACGTTTTTAAGTTCGCGGAATGGCAGGGTGAAAGCGTAGTGAGGGAAATCCTTTAAGTTGTAATATGTTATCTGACTCGTTATTAGTACAAATACCGAGATTTGTCATAATACGATCATTAGTCTGTGAATTATCGCCGATCAAACAACTCAAATCAACTCCAAAACTGCTGTCAACGGCTTTTGCATGACAGTGCTCCCGTGCACAAGAGTGGTGTTACGTTGACTGCCTTGTCAAAGGTAGACTTCGATATTTTGTGTCACGCACACCTGGCTACGACCGATTATTATTTGTTGCCAAAACTGAAAAAGAACTGCGTGGAAAGAAATTTACCAGCGATGAAGAAGTAAAGGACTCAGTTTTCGGCATATTTTGCAGACAAAGATAAAACATTTTTTTATGAATGCATTCATATGTTAATCGAAAGATCTGAGAAATGTATTAAAGTTGAAAATGAATATTATTAAAAAAGAAAGATAATTTGGATTTTTTATTTTGTGGTCGTTATATTCTCCATTCTGCGAATTTAAAAACGCCCCCTCGTATATATGTATGTACTCGATTTTTGGATTGTATTGTGTTAAAAGTTTATTTTAATAATAATATTTTTGAATAACAACAATAAAATAAATAAACCATAAATCATTGAATTCATTTACATATTTTTGAATTTTTTTCTAAATTTTTCTAAATTTTATATATTTTTATTTCGTTTCTCTTATGTAAATTCAAAAAAAAAAAAAAAAAAAAAAAAAAAAAAATCAAACAAACTAAATATAAAACAAAAATACTAAATATAGAATGGTAGACGTAGGTGGGCAGCGTTCTGAAAGAAGAAAATGGATTCATTGTTTTGAAAATGTAACTTCAATTATTTTCCTAGTAGCATTGTCCGAATATGATCAAATTTTATTCGAATCAGAAAATGAGGTACATATTAATAATGAAATTTTATTTATTTATATTTTTATAAATTTTTATGTGTGTATAATTTAAAATTGTAATTTTTTTTGTTTTTTTTTTGTTTTTTAGAATCGTATGGAAGAATCAAAAGCTTTATTTAAAACCATTATTACGTATCCATGGTTCCAAAATTCATCAGTTATTCTTTTCTTAAATAAAAAAGATTTATTAGAAGAAAAAATTATGTATTCACATTTGGTAGATTATTTTCCTGAATACGATGGTAAGTAAATGTTAACGACATTGTTTTTTTTTTTTTTTTTTAATTTATTTATTTATTTATTTTTTACTTGTTTGTTTTTTTTTTTTTCTTTTCTCAACAAATTAAATTAATATTTAATTTAACAAAAAAATTTTATTTGAAAAAAAAAAAAAAAATTATCAAATTTGATTTTTTTTTTGTTTTTTTTTTTTTTTGTTTTTATTTTTAACAAAAACTAAAAAATTAAAAAACCTATACTAAACAAATATAAAAACATTGCATCATTATATCGTTAAAAAATATATATACATATCTATATATATATATATATATTAAAAATTGATTATAATAATAATTGCAAATAAAAGGACCAAAACAAGATCACATGGCTGCAAAAAATTTTATATTAAATAAATATTTAAAGGCAAATCCTGATCCAGATCGACAATGTTATTCTCATTTTACTACTGCAACAGGTTTTTAATAATAATTTGAAAAAAAAATACAATTTTATTTACAATTAATATATGTATTTATTTTTTTTTTTTTTTTTTTTTTGATATTTATACATAAATTGCTGTATTTATGTACTAGTATGAGTATTTATATTTTATGTATATTTGCTAACTAAAATATATATTTCGGTAGATTATGCCAGATATTATTAATTAATTAATTAATTAATTAATTAATGATAATACACATACCTATATTGCTAGTTTTATAATTCATCTACTGTATTATGTAAATTTTTTTTTTTTTTTTTATTTTATTTTTCGTATCATTTATTCAATTCATTATTCATTGTTATTAATTTAAATAATTTAAATTAAATGAATTTACGAGTATATTTTATTTTTTTATTTTATTTTATTTTATTTTATTTTATTTTATAATTATATTGAAAAAGTTTATATTTCAAAGTATTGTAGTAGTAGGTAGTTGTAATATATGTATTGTATTAAATTAATTATCGCTAAATAAATGCTAATTTTTGTATACTATATGTAGGTCCTCAAAGAGATGCAATAGCCGCCAGAGAATTTATTCTTCGAATGTTTGTAGATTTAAACCCCGATTCTGAAAAAATAATTTATTCACATTTTACATGCGCTACAGGTAAGAAGATATTATGTACATACATACATATACATATATACATATATATATATAATATTATTGTTTTCAAACAAAAACCCAAACTTAACAATTAATTGAAAATAATATAAATTAAAATTAAATTTAATCAAATATTAACGAATAACTGGATATGAATATTAAATTAAAAAAAAAAAAAATAATAATAAGAAAAAACAATAATAATTTAAACTGATATTTAACTGATAACTGATTTCATAATGAAATTAAATTAAAATTATGCTGCAAAATTATAAAAAAAAAAAAAAAACAATTGAAAAATCGTCAATTATAAAAAGACACAAGTACGATGCCAATACGATAACAATTTAAAAACAATTTATTAAAAATGCGAAATACACATTTGTATGTACATAAAAAATATTGTATATATGATATTTTATTGAAAATTGATGTATATTAAATCCATTTAAATTTTACAAAACAAAAATTATTTAAATGATAACAAAGAGTAGATATATAATATAATCTATACTGAGAGCAACGAAGAAGTTTGACTAGACGGGGGCTTCGAGTACAATGGACAGGGTTATGTCTGATTGCTCTGGTTTCATACCTCCCCCCTAACAAACAACAACATATATATTAAGTTTTACCGAAAAGCTCTGTCCGTTTTTGAAATAAAACAAAATACAAATTTTTCTTACTGTCAATAAACCTTATTAAATAATATAATAATTGCCATTATTATTAATGACTTCTTGCTATCTTGAGGGCCATTTGTGTATCCCATTTTCGAAAAATGTTTCATTTTTTTTTTTTTTTTTGATGCGAAACATTGAACCAGTGCTTGTTTATGATGTCTTCTTAATTTTTGAATTTTTTTGCCCTTCAAAAAATTTTGTAAGAAAAAAAAAAACAACGGATAGTCGGAGGTTGCTAAGTCCGGGAAATATGATGGATGCGACAGAATTTCCCAGCCTAGTTCTGTAATTTTTTGACGAGTCCTCCAAAGCAGCATTTGGCCTGGCATTATCATTATGCAGTATGATGTCCCTATTGAATATCGTCGGCCTCTTTTCTTAGACTGCTCTCTTTAAATTATCCAGTTGCTGATAATACTTCTCCGAATTAAGCATTTCGTTCGGTTTTAAAAGCTCACCATATACACAACATTCTCTTATCCAGACTCAAATTTGATTTAAAGGTGGAAGAACTAGGTTTTTCCGGGTTCACAATATACCATTTTCCTTACGATATTTTCTTAGATAATCCACTTTTAATCCTCAGTTATCATCCGGTTAAAGAAGTGCTAAGCAAGAGCAGAATTCGTTCTGAGCAAGAGGAGATGTGCATATGACAACTCAATCATCCAAATTATTCTGATTTAATTCATGTGGATGGTACCCATTTTGAATCCTATCTTCCACACCAATCCTATCTTCCGAATATGGTCCGAAATGGTTTGCTGAGCTGAATTAAGACTTTATGCGATCTCCGAACTGCGAGAGCCGAACATGCGACAAATAAACATGTGTTTACGTGTCGAAAATTGTTGTCATAGAAACGGACAGAATTTTCCGTTAGACCTCAAATATATATAATGTTCATATACTCGTATGTATATACTACTGTGGGCAAAAAATAGTAAGACTGTGTTCATAATTTTAAAATTCTTTATTTATTCTGGCAAATCTATTTCGCCCTCTCAAAGTAATCTCCCCCGGCAGCAATACACTTATGCCAACGTTTTTTCCAATCCTCGTAACAGTTGTTAAAGTCAATTTCCGGAATAGCCTTCAATGCGCGTAGCGATTCACGTTTAATGTCTTCAATTGACTCAAAACGGTTTCCCTGGAGCGGTCGCTTGAGTTTGCTGAACAGCCAGAAGTCACTCGGAGCTAAATCAGGCGAATACGGTGGTTGTGGAACGATATTGGTTGAATTTTTGGCGAAAAACTCACGAAGAATCAATGCGGTATGCGACGGTGCATTATCGTGGTGCAAAAACCAAGAGTTTTCGGCCCATAATTCCGACCTATTTTTACGAATAGCTTGGCGCAAACGACGCATAACACTCAAATAGTATTCCTTGTTGACAGTTTGGCCGGTCGGAAGGAATTCGGAGTGCACCACACCTCGATGATCGAAGAAAACTGTCAACAAGACCTTGATTTTTGACTTGCTTTGACGTGGTTCGTCGTCAACGCGTTCTCGACCCTCTTTGAATAATTTGTACCAATCAAAAACACTTGCTCGCGATATACAATTATCACCGAAGGCCTTTTGTAACATTCTGAACGTTTCGGTACCAAAAAATTTCATTCCGCACACAAAATTTAATGGAACTTCTTTGTTGAATAATTTCACTCATTGTATACAAATAGCCGAATGCACTTTTTGTTCTTCAGAAAGACAAGCGTATACTAAACACTAATGATTACTTTGATGTGATATTTGGCACAGATGTCACTGACAGTCATACCAACATAGAAAAAAAAAATTTCGACGAATGGATTTCCGCGCGAAATTTAAATTAAAAAGTCTTACTATTTTTTGCCCACAGTATATTTTAAAGCTGTCATAAATGTTTGTTTGTTAAATATCTATCTATAATATATGTATGTACGTCTAGCTCTAGTACTATAATTTCTAATATACTATTTACTATTATATTCTTTTATAAAATGAGTATTGTTTGTTTGTGCTTCATTATTGTGTGTTTATATTATGTATTTGTATGATATATTTATAAGTAATGTAATGCATATATGTATATAAATCTATATTTTGTATAGTATACTCAACAGTAAATGCTTTAGATATTCATATATACATTTCATTTTTATTATGTATTTTTTTTTATTTTAATTTTCAAAATTTTATTTTTCTTAAAAATATGCTCAAATTTTATCATTATTACTTTTGCTGATGCTGTGTGTGTTAAATTAATTAGTGTTTTGTACAATTTTAATGCTTCATCTAATTTCATTTTTAATAATTATGCTTAGATATTTTTCATGATTTGATTATTATTATTATACATTTTAACATGTTTTAATAACTTATGTGAAATAAATACATATAATTAATTTATTAATCAGAAAATTTTATATGTTTTCTTCTTCTTTTTTGTTTTTTTTTTTGTTTTTCTTTCTTTCTCATTTTTTTCTTGACGCATGCGCAAACTTCTTTATACAAAAAAAAAAAAATAAATAAATAAATAAAAAACAAAAAACAAAAAAATAATTTTATGTTTACATTTATGATAAATAAATTTTCTACACTGCTACTACTACAAATTATTAATGCTGTTGCTGTGCAATTGTATACAACAACAACAACAATAACAACAATAACAATAACTACCGCACCACCATCATCGATATACTTAAATAATATGATTATAACAAAACTGTTAAACTGAAAAGATACTGAAAATATTAAATTGGTATTTTGTGCTGTAAAAGATACAATTATGCAGGCTGCATTAAAGGAATTTAATTTATCATAAACCCTAAAAAAAAAAAAAGAAATAAAAATGAAATTTATCTGAAAAATTAAATAAATTTAAAATAATTTAAAATTTTAATTTGAACTAAAAAAAAAAAAAAAATAAAAAAAATAAAAAAAATTAAAAAATTAAAATTTAAAAAAAAAAAATAATAATAGTCCAAAAAGTTTTATTGAATAAATAAATGTTATTATATCACTATGAAATAAATTTAATTAATTATAATTTATTAATCAAAAACGAACAATATTTAATAATTTGACAAATAAATATTTTTGCACCACCTTATGTGTTTATGTTTTGTATATTACTTACATATACATATATGTATATCATTCATATTATACTAAAATTATTTCATTTACAGCCATCGCACAATTTCAGCGACAACTACAGCATATCGCCGAAAGTTCGCACAATTCGGGCGCAACTGCAGCGTAAAATATATGTATATATGAATTTTACACTTCTTCTTCTTCTTCTTCTTGCGAATAGATTACTACTACTGTAAAATGCAGGTCGGGATGGCTCGTTGTCGCTGAAAAATAGAATACATATAATCTATTTAAGCGACAGCGACAGTGTAAAGTTCAACGGTAAAAAGTCCCATTTAATTACTGTATACGCTGTAGTTGTGGCCGTAATTTTGCGATGGCAGTTACTTTAACAATATTCAGAATTTATTTTGTTCATATGTCACCATATATTTTTTGCTTTTATTTTTAATATATACGTCATATATACTTACGTATGTACAAATACTACATTTCCATGTACGTACATATACATATGTTTTTTTTTTATTAATATTTATTTATTATTTTTCCAAATATGGCATGCATCTTAAAATTATAAAGTTTATTTAAATCTCTGAATTGAACAATAATTTTGATTGAGTATTGATTGGATCTATTTATTTTAATTAAGTTCAATAGATTTTTATTCCGTCTGTCAGAAAACTGAAATGCTTTCATTTCTTGAACATAGTATTTAATGACTACATTATTATGGTCTATATTGCCATCGCTATGTAGAAAATCGTATCTGACATTTAGGTAATTTTGAGTTATTGAGGTTTTTATATTTTGTTTTATGGAGAATGCCAGAAAGGAGGATCAATTTAGAGAAATAAGAAAATTATTATTTGTAAGGGTATATAATCGAGAATATTTGTCCAAAAAATTAATTTCATGTTTTATTTAGAAATGCGTGATTTTTGTGATTTGGCACATACGACATTTTATCATATGTGTAAAAGTCAAACATCTGTTATTTAGAGCATGTATTATCGAGGCAGAAAGTCGTAAGTATACAATCTCAGACACGACCCTTTTACATTAGGATAAGCCAGATTTGGCCAGATACGACTTTTTAACTTGAAAAATGTAAGATTTTCTATCAGATATGATATTTGAAGTGGCGAAAAAAGTGATTTAATGTTCATTTACAGCTTTCTAACTTACAGAATAGATACATTATTGGTCTAAGATAAAGATTAACTCATTTTTCGAAATTTTGTAGATATGACTTTTTGCCTAACGATGGCAGTATATTCGTCTGGTACAAATTTTAGATTTTAAGGGTCGTATTCACCAACCAAGATTACGTATCTTTTATCTGAGATTTTATCGTGCATTCATTAACCTCGATTATACACTATAGGTATTCAAAAAATGTTTAAGACAGTCTAGGAATGGTACTATAAATATCATTTGAACATAACCTTGTTATTAACAGCAACAGAACAACATTCACATATAATCATCACACCACATAACCTCTTTTTCATTTTTTTTTCTTTTTTTTTTTTTTTAATATAAAGATACTAATTTTTCGCAATCAGCTGACATGTTCGACACTTCAAAAATGAAGTCCGTAAACAAATTTTATGTATTTAGGTTTAATGAATAAAGCTGAAAATACTATATCCGACAAGATAATCTTGATTGGTGAACACGAATAAATATTTTAAGAATTTTCTGTTTTAATATTCTTATTCATTAAATTGATATTAATTTGTCCAGATTTTGTTTTATTATTTTTTGTTTTTTTGTTTTTTTTTTGTATCAATTTCAAATTTAATTGATAAAGATGCAGGTAATTTTTATATTTTTTAGGAACAATCATAATCATGAGTTTTTACATTTTTTTGTTTTTAATTTTGAAAAGATTTTTTGTTACAAATGTTACTGCATGAGACTTCAGTATTATGTATTAAGATTTTTTATAATAACTTATTTATGTATACTCGTATTTTGACATAATTTATATTCAGTTGAAAATATTTTAAACTATTGAAAATACATACTAATAAGTTTTACAAATTACAAAGAAAATGTTTTTGTTTTGTTTTGAACAGTTAAAATTTTATAATCTCCGAAAATTGAAGCTAACAGGTATTTATGTTAATTGAAATTACTGAATTTAAAATGTACATACTCGTATGTTATAGCAGCTTACCAAACGTCAAATATACTCAATAAAATGAATCAACATGTCAATACATTATGTACATACATACTTACATTGTTATACATACAACATAATTTGAAAATAAATATGTACATACAAATTTTATGAAACTTCAATTTTGTACTTGTGTCAATTATCGAAAAAAAAAAAAAAAAAAAAAAAGTTATCTTCTAAAATAATAAAAATTTCAGCTTATTGATTTGTACATACTACTAAAAACTGGTAAGAATTTTTACTAGAAATCACTTCGTATATGAAACAAAATAAAATTAGTATTCAATAAAATTTTTATACTTTATCCTGACAATCATTATATTAAAGGTTTTCACTCTTTGTTGGATGTAAATGGAGTTTTTTGTATATGTACTATAGTTGTAAAAACGATGCAAATTTGCAATAATTTATAATCATTCAACCAACAATAAAAATGCATTGAAAATTAAATGTGTAATGTCTTAGTAAATTTGCTATTAGCTAAACTATAACCACATATAAAATAAATACTCATATGTCCAACGTTCATATAAAGAAGTGTAACCAATTTTTTCCAGCAACCGACACGACCAACCGACAAAAAGCACAAAAAGCAACCGACAGAAGCTTTCGTGAGAAAGGCTTTTTCTTTATTCTCTCTGTTTTCTCAACTTGTTATACATACACATAACATTCATTCAATACATACATATTTTGTTATATGAACAAAACATATAGGTACATTTCAATATCTTCAAATGATCATGTATATAATGTAAGGATTGGTAAGGATCAATATTGAGTTCATAATGATCTGGTATATAAATATAATATACGTTTATTCATATACATGAATAAACAATGTTTGTACACATGATAACTGTGTATATGTATGTATGCTTTGGTGATAAAGCGATAAAAATAATAGAAATCCTCTCTAATACAATTTTAAAAATAAAGTAACCGGTTTACATAATAAATTGTAGACATGCAGTACAACATGCTGTTGCTTATGCATAATAGCAAATACCATATAGAATGAATATATGTATATGTATACTGTTTATGTGATTTATGTACATGAATGAATGTATATACATATAAAATTGAATAGCCATTTGGGCAGGTATTAGTCCTCAACCTACGAACAAAATATTTAAAAAATTCAATCGCTGAGAAAAGGATTTTCATATTTTTAACCTTTTTTAACATGATCTAGAGTGCGTTCATAAATATTACTTTAACCATAGTCATGGTATAGTATAGTTTAAGCAATGTTATGTTGTACTACAGCCATAGTTATTTTCAAAAAAATTTTTATAAATAATTATATTTTTTGTTTGTCAAAAATTAATTAATTTTTAAAAATTAAGTTTAAAACAAAATTAATTAATTTCAAATAAATTAAATTGAAATTTCACAAATTCACAACACAAAATTAAATGACAAACGATTTTTTTATTATCAATGTCATTACCACTTAAAGGCTTACTACGTACATGTTTACTCTCGAGCATGGTTAGTTTTTGACATCAAATAGTTAAAAATTTACTTTACTACAGATGTTTATGAACGCTAAAAATTCATGTTGGTAGTTATGTTTTACTACACCACCACCATTCTGAACGACGAATGATAACTATGGTTAACTATAGTTAACTATAGTAACGTTTATGAACGCACTCCTAGTGGATCTAGTATTTTGGCATGAATAAATATATTAAGATAGGTCATGAATACTGTATACATTACAGATCCTGGTATATATCATTGAATAATCTATTTTTATAATCATTACACTTGTATGTGTACAAAAGATCATATTTATATAGATGTATACATTCATTCATGTATATCACATAAATTGTATATATGTGTTTATTAGAATCAAAAGGGTATCATAGGAGTTTTTCAAAAAAGAGTTAGATATGCCAGTTTGTTAGTTAGTTTTTTTTCTATTAGAAATAGTTTAAATAATTTGAAAAAGTTTCCATTTCTCCTTTAAAAATCGAATCGAAAATCAGTGTTTTTTTTTCAAAAGGTAACCATTTCCTTATTTTTAAGTATCAAAAAGATTATTTTTATTTGTAGGCATTATTTTTTGTTATTTTTTTTTTGTTTTTATGAATTATTGATAAAAAATAATTAAGTTTCGAATTTTTTTATATATGTTTTCTTCTTTTTCACGAGTTCATTTTAGATATTTAATTTCAAAAGGTAGCATTTTCCATGTATCAGTTTCAAAAAGTAACCTTTTCCAAATTTTATATGTAGTTTTAACTAAAACCGTAAGAAATATTTTTTTTTTATTTTGTTGAATCGTGTTTATTTATGCTAAAGAAAAGGATAGGTTTTAAAAATGTGTGACAATAACAGTAATATGGATATGACAACATTTTCATGATTATCTCAATTTCACTTAACACTCCTATGATCCCCTTTTGATTCTAATAGACACATATTATTCATTTTATATAGTATTTAATATTATGCATAAGCAGCAGCATGTTGTACTGCATGTCTACAATTTATTATGTAAACCGGTTACTTTATTTTTAAAATTGTATTAGAAAGGATTTCTATTATTTTTATCGCTTTATCACCAAAGCATACATACATATACACAGTTATCATGTGTACAAACATTGTTTATTCATGTATATGAATAAACGTATATTATATTTATATACCAGATCATTATGAACTCAATATTGATCCTTACCAATCCTTACATTATATACATGATCATTTGAAGATATTGAAATGTACCTATATGTTTTGTTCATATAACAAAATATGTATGTATTGAATGAATGTTATGTGTATGTATAACAAGTTGAGAAAACAGAGAGAATAAAGAAAAAGCCTTTCTCACGAAAGCTTCTGTCGGTTGCTTTTTGTGCTTTTTGTCGGTTGGTCGTGTCGGTTGCTGGAAAAAATTGGTTACACTTCTTTATATGAACGTTGGACATATGAGTATTTATTTTATATGTGCTATAACCCATTCTAAATTTTGCAATGGAATTTTTAGAGTGATTCATAAAAATTATCACTGTTCACATAAAAACATTGTTTAAGAGCATGTAATACTGATTTTATCGATTTGTGAGTAAATTTGGTACACTTTTTCTCAGGCATTTTTTATCTGATTTTTATGAAATTATGTTTTAAATGAAAGTTTAATGGTTTTAGTTTTTTTTTTTTCCAAAAAGGTTTTAGTTTTTCGTATACAAGACAATAAGGACGAGGCTTTCTTCAAGTTTCAATTCAACATACTTTGGTATACATCTTTTCTCAATAAACTAAACAACGTATTTTTTTTAAAATTTTTGAACGGAATAAGCAAAGCACTTTAATGATTTTTGTCCTTATTAATCCTGTATAACACTTTGAAGAAAGAAGAATTTTTTTCATACAAAAAATGTATATGTATATTTTTTTTCAGGTCAAATTCAACAATTTTAAAGACAAATTAATCATTTTTCAAATCAAATTCAACATTATTCATCCACGAAAATTAAAAAAAATAAATAATTAAAAAAAAAATAAAAGATAATTAGTTAAAAATAAATGAAGTACATATATCAGTTATGGTTCCTTAGATCGTTAACAGTTACTTAGATAACTGTGGTAATCTAGAGCTAATACATGCAACCTTTGGAACGAGTATTTTTTATTAGGCTAAAACCAAGCAAAGCATAATGAAATTATTTCTGTTTTTGGGAAATTCATATATGTAGTTGATTTTGAGATATTTTTAGGGAAAATCTAAAATCAACACTACTTTTACTTAGAGCTTATTCACATTTTCTTATTCTTTTAATGCGAAATGTTTTGTATACAAAACTCATCTTAATGCGTTCACAAGAAAAAAAAAAAATAATGTTATGACATATATAATATAACGATACCACCAAGAGTGAAAACCCTTATTTATAATCAAATTACATAGAACACTTTTGAAAATTAACCAATTGTAAATACAATTATGATAACTTACCCAATTGATTAGTTATCATTGGTAAGCTACGATAGTTTATTCAAATTGTGGTGAGTGGTAGTTCTAATTAATTCTAAAATTCTGATCTGAACGTAAGCACTTAAAACAAAAGAATTACATTTTAAATATCGATTAAAATGAAAAAAAAAAAAAAAAAATTGTGGTTAATATGGCAACATAACCATTTATGATTATCCGAATGTGTGGTAAATGGTATAGTTTTTAAAAATTGATAATTTTATTTTTGGTTTATGTGGTAAGTATAATGATGAATTTTCTTCGAATGTGCCAATATTGTAGAAAATAAAAACTATGTATATTCTATGTATTTGCAGTACTACGTTAACGTAAACGCAATATGTATATTATATGTATATATTAATTCAATATGACATCGATAAAAATCAATTTTATCTTGTGTACATTAATTAAACAAATTTAAAAAATTTGAAATTTTTTTATAAAAAAATTTGAAATTTATTTAATATATTAATTTATAGAATTTTTCATATTTATTTTTAATTTCTTTTTTCTTTCTTTTTTTTTTTTTTTGTATTTTTCTCTTTAACTCCATACAGATACTGAAAATATAAGATTTGTTTTTGCTGCAGTTAAAGATACCATCTTACAGTCAAATTTAAAAGAATACAATTTGGTCTGAATCTTCGATATATTTAGGTCATATATTATTATAATTATTTAGTAAAAAAAACAAAATAATAAAAAAAAAAATGAAATAAAATAAAAAAAACGAAAAATTAATAAATAAATATAAAAAAAATTATAATTAAAATAATTGAAAAACGAATAAATTGAAAAAAAAAAATACATAATAAAAAAAACCACACAAAATGAATAAATTTTGTATATTCATGTGAAAAAAAAAATAAATAAATAAATAAATGTAATAAAAAAACGTGTATTAATTTATATAATAAAATATACAATATATATGTAGAGATGATAACGATAAAAAAATATAATATACATATATAGTATATGTAAACATATACATATATATATATATATATATATATATATATATATATATACGTATACATATACATATATTTGAATTTATTGTGATTGTTGTCTTTATGTACTTCTTTCACAATTTTTATAAAACAAAACAAAAAAAAATGTAAAAAAAATCAAATAATTCTTTTAATAGAACATTTATACATTAACAAAAAACAAAGAAAAATATGAAGAAAAAAAAAATTGAAACGAGAAGAAATTTAATTATAAACATAAAAAAAAACAAGAATTTTTTCAATTTAAACAAATGAAATGAATGAAAAAAAAAATTAAAAAATTAAAAAAAAACAGTAATAATCAACATTTATACCTACATACTATATTATTATATATATTATATATGAATAAAAAATAAAACAATAAACTAAAATATTAAAAAAATATATATAACATATATATAATTTTTTTTTTTTGCCAAAAATTTTTTCTTCTCTTTTCCAAAAAAAAAAAAAAAAAAACAAAAACACAAAAAATAATAATAATAATTAAAAATAATAAAATTTATTAAATTAAATTAAATTAAAAATATATTGTATATTTAAAAAAAAACAACAAAAACAAAAAAATGAATTCTTTTTATAAAAAATGTTTTAAATGTAAAATAAATTAAAAAAAAAAAAAAACAAAAACAAAAACAAATAAAATACCAACAAATGCAAACTATACTTTTTTTTTTCTACTTTTTATTTTTATCTTATTTTATTTTTTCTTTAAAAAAAAAAAAAAAAAAAAAATTATATACATATGCATACACATACACATATTATTTATAAATAATAAACAAAGTAAAAAAAAAGTAAATCGATGCAAAAATTAAAAAACAAAAATCATCTTTATAATTTTTTTTTTTTTTTTTTTTTTTTTTTTATTATGAAATTATTATTGGCTGATTTACATTACATACAAACCTTAACAAATAATAATTATGTAATACATATACATATTTACTACATAAATATTATATTGCTCGATTCTGTAATAATGAGAAAATACATACATACATATACATATGTAGGTAGTTAAAACAACCTTTTATAGCACTACTAGGAATACACATTTTTTCATATACATACATATATGTATACAACAAAATGTATGATTATTGTATCTGATTTTGATTGAAGTATTAATGGAAGAAAAATAATACATATATGTAATAAAAAAAAATCAAATAAAAAACAAAATATACAGACATATACATTTATAAAAAAATCATCTGCATTGTGGAAATGTAAATAAAAATTAATATAAAATTTCGTATGAGAAATATTTTCTCTCATATTTTATTCGAGATATGAGAAATATGTATGTACATACATACATATAAATGTACATATGTATGTATGTATGTATGTATGTATGTAATGCATAATATACACTAGTATATATTATACACACAAAAATATACACATACATACTAGTATATTTAAATTCATAATTAAATTAATATTATAAAATTTGTAAAAAAAAAACAAAAAACAAAAATAAAAAAAATAAAAAAAACGAAAAATAAAAATATGTACTAAATGAATAATTATTATTCAAAAATAAATAATATTTTTTTAATTTCTTAAATTTACAAAAAAAAAAAAAAAAAAAAAATAAAATAAAAAAATAATTTCTTCTTATATCTTGTGAATACGCACCCACACCACATACATACATACATACTAAAAATTTATTTCATAAAAATCATAATTCAAATTTAAAATTTTGAAATAGATTTCAGAATTATGTGATAAATATATTTATTACGTTTTACATTTTAATCAACATGCATCATTTTCAATAATTGCAATACAGTTGACTCGCGATATAGTGAACCCAAAAAAACAAGGCATGTTCACTGTATCAAAAAATGGTCGAGAAGCCCGGTTTAGTGAACATTCAGAATTTCGAAGGGTATCCGGGCGTCACTTTCAGAAAACAAATAAAAACGTGCGTTTAAGAAAAAACTTTTCATTCTTTTATTCTACATATATACTAATATTACACATATAAGTATTTACTCTTTTATTTGTATATACATACATACATAATTTGTAATTTTTTGTTGTTTTTTCTTTTTTTCCAATAAACACATCAATGCTTTATCCTTTGTTCTCCGAATAGCAAGAATGTCTTTTATGTCTACGCATTGTAGGCTTCCAACGCTTTTTAAAAATTGAACTTGTCATCCAGGCATTTTTCGAATTGGCGTACTCAACTGGAAGTTTTAAATTTCTCAACACACGCGGTTGTTTCGCTTTCACTATTACTAGTGGCTTCAGCTTGTGACTTCCAGTAGCATTGGTACAAGCAAGAAATGTTATTCTTTGCTTACACATTTTCATGCCTGATGCAGACTTTTCACACATATGTTTTCTCAGGTAGTGCTTTCCAAAATAATCCGCTTTCGTCAGCATTGTAGAGCTGATCATTTGTTAGATTTAGAGATCGAATTTTTTCGACCAAACTCTGTTGAAACGGTCTTACCAATTTAGAATTAGAAACTCCATTTACAAAACACTTGAAACCTAACTCAACTAATGAACACGAATGAAACAATGAATTCAATATGAACCAAAATCATTAGACAAATATATAAATGGTTTAAGTTCTGTATTTGACAAGTACAGACATGATTAAACGTGCATAAAAAAGCAAATGATAACGGAAAACCACATTGCCTTAAATTGTTCATTCTACCGCGAGGTCGACAGCTTTAGTTGTTCACTCTATAGAGTAGTCAATACGAAAATCTAGACGTTCACTCTACTGAACTGTTCACTGTATGAAGAGTTCACTCTATCACGAGTCAACTGTAATTGTATTCTCTAAAATGAAAAATGAAAGAGAAAAAAAAATATCAAATTTCAAAACGGAAACATGATTCAAAATTCTATCATCATAATTTATGATAATATTTTTTTTTTTTTTTTTTTTCAATATGATGGTAACAGATCAACGTTTACAATACGACATTTTAATCTACATAGACATACAATTAAATTTTCCAGATTCTGAAATTCAATAATATATACATAACTAGTAGCCGAAATTAAATACATACATGCCTATAATACGTATTATGTATTTTTTTTTTTTTTCAAATACACATATATACATACAATGAATATTGTATATTTTTAAGTGCACGCGGATACTCAGTCCATTATGGTACCGCCGATCAGTAATTTCTTGTCAGATAATATCATTCAGTTTATAATCAGTAATCAGTTACTGGTGTGCATTGCTGATGGGAAATTAATGATCGACTTTGGCAAGAGTAGCGCGCTGGCTGGGGTTCGAACCGTGATCTCAAGATCACAATACCGACACCCAACCATCGAGCTATTCATTATTCAAGCCCCTATTATGTATATACAAATTGAATAAAATTTCATTACTTTTTTTTTTCATTTTTAATAATAGATTTTTTTTTTTTTTTTCATTATTAATAAATTATAGGATTTAAATAAATATGAGAATGATATATACATTATACATATTATGTATGTATATGTATCTATATGTAATTATTATAATATTGTTTGAATGCCTAAAAGTTATTTCATAAAAAATTTTAATTAAAAGTCGAAATTGTTATTAGTTAGTTAATTACTTATCTGTTATTCAGTTAAGTGTATGCCTTACAATCATATTTCAATTACAACATCTATCATTAATTTTGATTAAATAATTTAAATCAATAGTAGTAATAAATTGAATAAAACGTTCGTAAAATGTGTAAAACTTTAATTATTATGATATTTCTTGTGTGAGAATATTTAGGTGTCCCATTGCGATTGATAACAATCGATCGTTAAATGTGATATTGCGAGTATCGTTTATATCCGTGGTGATTATTGATTTGTCTATCGATCGCATATTAAATAATCGATTGTCTATTAGAAATCTTATTTTTCTTATATGTATTTCATTTCTTTCACTATTACAATCGTCCTCAAAAAAAAAAAAAAAAAAAAACAATTCTATCGGTTGAATTTTAAAATTTAAACAATTTTAATTTCATGGTAAAATATTTTAACTTTTATTAATTTTATCTTATGAAAACAAAAATTTTTATTAAAAACGCTAAAATACTTGTAAATAATAAAACGCAATAAAATGTCAAACGTCAACTGAAAATATTTACGTATATTATTCATAATTGCAATGACTTTTACGCTATCGATCAAATTACACAAATACCGAAAAAATATTCTATCGACAAAGTAAAAAATGGTCGATCGATTAAACGAATCGACTCTCGCAATGAACACACCCTAATAATTATTTTAAAAATTTAATTAATTATGGTAAATAAAAATGTTTTTAATTAATCATGTCGATCACGTATTTCGAGTCGAAATACTCGAAGAGTTTCGAGTCGAGTTCGAGTGGAAATTTTCTCCCGATCACGTAGTTCGAAAAATTTTACTCGAATGTTGTACCAACTGTTAAAAAAAAATTTTTTTTTGTATGGAAATTTTTTGTCGTTTTGTATTAAGATAGGTTAATTTAATTGTGAAATTGAGATTAGCAATTTCAGGATGCTCTTACATTAACTCTACCAATTTCTTAAACTGGTCCGAATTCGTAAACCTTTATAACCAGTAAAAAAATAACACATTTTAAAATACACACGTCTTCCATCCATACATAAAAATAATTTTTAAAAACTTACAATTTGTCTTTGCGACTCATTTTTATCACTTTTATCGCGACTAATCAATCACAACACAAAACTTTGTAAATTATAACAAACTAATAACATTGACATAACCTGTAATCTGTATAAAAATTAATTTTTCGAGTACAATTATACACTCGAAGTGTCATTCGAGTACTCGAATGATTATTTTTGTAAACTCGAACTACGTGATCGAGATCTTCGAAAACTCGAAGATCGAAAACTCGACTCGAACTACGTGATCGACATGAATAACTACATAATTGCTATTAAATTGCTATTGTAGTACGCATTGACTATAACGAGTACTCAGCCATTCAGCGAATATGTTTTATATAACGAATAAATTGATGAATGAAAATAAATTAATTCACATTTGAATATTTTCACACACATTTTTTTCAACAAATTATTTATTTATTTTTTTTTTTTTTTATTTTAATCTTTAGTATGAATTACATAAAATATTTTTATATACATATAAAAATGTTTGTATGTATGTACATATAATATCAATAATAATTTCACATACATGAAATTACATATTAATTTGTGAAATTGATTATTTTCAGTTTCATTAATTAAAAAAACATAAAAAACTTTTTATCCTATCAAAAATAAATAATGAAAATGAATAATTATAATTTTAATAATTTTTAGAATATTTTCATTTAAAGTTTTAAGTTGAAGCATTTTTAATCAAAAACGATACCTGGCCTGGGTGGGACCACATATGTACGTAATCTGTTGATTTTTCTTTTTAAAGTTTATTTAATTTAATTTTAATCGGATTTAAAAAAAAAAAAAAGAAAAATTAAGCCTTCGGACACATTAAACGTCATTATGACGAAAATCGTCATTATGTCGTAAAGTAAAAATACATCATAATGATGAAAATCGTGTATCATTTTATCAAAATGACAAAAGAGTGTCACCTTTATTCTAAAAGAGAAATTACATTTAAAATAATTCTCCTATTCAGGAAATTCAGCGTAGCGTCTGAATATCTAAAAACAGTAAAAACGACAACAATTTTAAATGTCTCTGGTGTTACTCGAAAAGTTTCTGTGTTACTATGCTGAAAATAATTATAAAATTAAAATTAGAATTTTGTAAATTATAGAATTTTTTAATTACCAAAGTACAAATTCTTCTATTCACAGATTGTTTTTGTAATAAAGCACATACTAAAAAACTTATTCGTCGTACATACCAAATTGCTTTAATTATATGTTCAAATATCTTTCTTAATAATTTACTTTTTATAATATTTCTTTTATTTAGTAATATTAAATATGAAAATAATAACTTCTTTACAACACAGTCACGATTTTGATTCATTTTAAACAAAATTTTTTAATATTTCACAATTTTGTGCACATTTTATTTAAAAAAAAAAACACCATTACAAACTATCGAATATAATGACGAAAGATAGTGTGTCATAGTGTCATTTGCATTTTCGTAATAATGACGGTTTTCGTCATAATGACGAACTAATGTGTCGAAGGCTCTATTCAGCTATTTACTGATAAGCAAGAAAATTATACAATAAAAGCTCATACATATATATATATATATACATATAATACAATGTAGTCAACAAAAAGTTGTAGAGCTCAAGAGTGCAGTTTCGTTTCCTGACCACATCAAAATTAAGAAAAAATGTATCTTTGCCTACTTCCATCTTTCATTACCCTTCAGCCTACACCCAAAAGTTCACTCAAATTCGAATGAGTATCAGCTTAATGGAAAAAAATAGCTTAGAAATGCTGATAACAAATAGTCTACTTGCTGACAACAAGTAACATAAAAAAATAATCATAGATCAGTCTAAGCCCTATCCTATTATGCAAAAGATTTTGTTTCTCTACTAGCAATTCAGTGGTTCGCAATTCACGATAAACTGCACATGTGATAGTAATAAAGCCATAAAATCACTTCTGTTCTGTGAAAGACCTGGTTCATTTAGAGTTGTAGTGCTATGAAAGAATAAGAAGAAGAAGAAGAAGCATTAAACAAAAAAATTACCTATATGAAAAAATATTTTACTATTCAAACAATGACATACATAATATTATATTTAAATGACTGATAAATGAAAAATTTTTCATCATTCTCAATGGACGTAGTAGAATTGACATCGACACAGACACCAACCAAAATTGAATAATAAAAATTATCATCAATGAACAATAAAATTTGTATATGATACATTTATGTATATAAAATTTTCTAAATTACGTGTGGACTAAAAATGTCCTAAGAAAATATAAAATTTAAATTAATTTCACTTAAAAAAAAACACACACACACACACATACACAAATAGACGGTGTTAAATTTATAAAGAAATTTTATTTTTATGTAATAGTAAATCCAAATTATAGAATATGTATTGTAAATTGAAAATGGAATACACTATTTGCTATAAATGAAATTTGAAAATGAAATAAAATACAAATCCTTAATTAAGAATTTACTAACAAAAAAAGAAAAAAATAAATAAATAAAAAGTATCCTTAAATTAATTCGATCAGTAAAATATATATATACTGAGTAATAAACATTCAAACAATAACTAATGTCCAATTTCACAGTGGAAGCTTAAGCTCAGGATATGGCTTAAAATTCCGCTTAATAGATTTTTCAATTTCACAGTGGTGGCTTAAGTCTAAACTTGGCTTAATTGCTGGTTTAACTTAAGCCGTCAAAATCCAGCGCTTAAGTAAAGTTAACTGGTAAAAATAAGTAAAAATCAAATGTCAAACCTATATAAATGAAATTATCGTGTTTTGCAATTAGGTATATAGAATTAATTTGTGAAAATCTGAAATCATAAGATATAAAATTGTTTATATAAAATATAAATTATAATCATAATATAAAAACACCACCAAAATTACATTTACAAAATATGTACTTGAAATTTATATAAAATATAAACTTGACAATTTTTGAAAAGCTAAGTAGTTTACAAATCACAAATTAATAAATGCTGATATAAATTTCACATTTTTGATATTTGTGACAAGCTACAGTAGCTTACAAAAAAGATTATTTTTCGTTAAGCTTGGTTTAATTAAGCTAAAGCATAATTTTATCTATAATTAATTAATTAATTTAATTGTGAAATCCAAAAAAATTAAGCTACATCTTAAGCTCTTCTGCAGGCTTAACTAAGCCAAAACTTAAGCTTCGACTGTGAAATTGGGCATAAGTATTTTCATTTTTATATTTTCTTTAATTAACTATTCCTTTACATTTTGTTTTTGTTGCGATTTACATTTTTACATTTTAATTTCGAGCCATTCCTTGCCAGTTATTATTATTTAACGCAAAATTTAATAAAAATAATATCATACATATACATGTATGCAATTATATACATATACATGTGTGTGTGTATATTATAATAAAGTAACAAGAAAAAGCCTTAAATTGTTAGTGAATGTAGTAATAAAATATTAAAATATGTATTGTAATTATGAGAGAATATTAAAAAGAACACGAAAAAGATAAAGAACAGAAATTAAAAAAAAAAAAGAAATAAAGAAAAAAAAAATTAAAATTAAAAATAATAAAATTTAATTTATATGTATGTGTATGTATTTTTAGTTTTTTTTTTTTTTTTTTTTTTAATTTATTACGAAAGTGTGGAACTGAACAGTAAACTGTCGTCACTCTTTCGTCCATTATTACAATCCATCAGTGCCACCTTTTGACAAAATGTGTACATATGTGTATTTATAATATGTTACAACAAATTTTATACATATTTTTACTTTTCACACAATAATATATACAGTTGAATTAAAATTATTAAGGCAATTATGATGATTGAAAAATGTTGAATTTAAAAATTTAATAAAAGAAGAATATTAACTGCAATACAAATTACATATTTTCAATCTCATATTATTGTGATTAATAATGTTATATTAATTTAATAGTAGAAAGATAATAATGTATCAAAAATATCGTACAACTCAATATATGTACATATGTACATAATTAAAATAACATGAAATGAAGATACAAAAGAAAAAAAAATTTTTTTTCTTGATTAACAATATTTCAATGTCTAAAAAAAAAAATGAAAAATAATAATGAATAAAGCCAATCGTCCACTGGATGCGTATTCTTATACTAGAGACACGCATAAAATTGTAAAATTAATCTAGATCAAATTAATATGGATTATCTCTAATACAGATTTATAAAGTAAATTTTTATGACTTCTTCTTCTTCTTCTTCTTCATACTGCAAATCCATTTTATGAAGGTAATCCAGTTTTCAGAATTGTATCAAGATAATCTATTTATACAACTGGATCATATAGTAGATATTATGATGACAGACAGCCATTTTAATCCAGATCCATTTAATTTAATTCAAAATCCACTACAACAATAAGCTACAAGTATACATATATGTACATACATACATAGGTGCTGCCGTGCACATACAGAATGGAATTAATTATGATAATGAAAAAAACCACCACTGCACTTATACTGATGATTTTTAACTAAGCTCAGTGTGGTCAATTCAAACCAAACCCACTAATGATAATAACAACAACAAAAATATATGTATGTCTGTATATATGAATAATAAATTTGACGTTTCAATCAAAAAAATTTTACTTCATGAATTTATATTGATGAATAAATGATGATTTTATAAAATATAAAAATTAATAATATAATATAATATATAATTTTTTTCTTATTTTTAGTTTAATTATCTGTTAAATAAATTAAATATTATTTCAATCTATGAAAAACAAAACAAAACAAAAAAAAAAGGAAAAGTAAAATATTTAGAAAAATAATAATTATGAATAATATTTAAGAAAACAAATAATAATAAATGCTAATATATTATAGTAAAATAAAAATGAAAAGGAACGCTTGAAAATTGAATAAAAAAATTATTATTATTTTTTAATTTATTTTTTTGTTTTATAATTTTTAATTAATGTTAATCGTAACAGTAATTATTATTTATAAATGATATAATGTAATAATTTATAAACATGAATACATTTTTATTTTATAATTTTTCAAAGAGAAATAATAATAATAATAATAATAATAATAATAATATTGATAATGTGCATTTAAAATAATATACATATAAATATATAAATATACTTATATACATAAATACATACTACTACTATACTACTATTAGTATTAGTAATATTACAAAAACATAAAAATTATGATGAATAATAATAATAATAATAATAATATTATCACGTACATATATATAAAATTCAAAAAAATAATAAATCAAATTAAATTTTTATTACATATTATATGAACGGAATATATTATGATGTAAATGAATAAATTTGAATTGGCCAAAACAATAATAAAACTGAAAAAATAAAAAAAGCAAAATAAAATTATTGATTACTAATTCATTGCACAACAAGAAATTTTGTATTTTAATTTTTATAAATAATAAAAATTGAAAAAAATGAAAAAAAAAAAAATAAATAAATAAAATATACATTAAAAATATGTACTAAAATGTGTAATAGTAATGGTCGATTTCTTCATACTCTCTCTCTCTCTCTGCTAAGTTTAGCTGACAGATAGTAGCTAGAAACGAGTTTGGTTTTCTTCATACAAAAACTTCCCGCCCGCTAACTAATTTGTAAAGCTAACTGTCTTAAGTTAGAACTATAATCCACATAGCTGACATAGGTAACATGAGAAAAAATAACGAATGTTAAAACGTCACATTTGGTTAACTAATAATCATGGTATGGTCTTAGCAGTCATTTTGGTTACGCATCAAAGCATATGTTACAGACATTGGGCAAAAAGTGTTACCAGAAAGTGTATTATATTAAAAACATATTCATTTTTCAATATTTTGTTATTGATTTTGTTGTGGTGTAGAATAAAAATTAAAATAGTCTTTAATATAAAAATAAATTTATTAATTAATTATGTACAAAATACATCCAGAAAACATATATTTTTTATTTTATAAAGCAGAGAGATCACAGATGGTAAGATCGCATTGGCATTGGTATCATCAAAATTACGTCAAAGTTATTAGCTGAAATCGCGAAGTAACCAAAATGGCCGGATACCTAAGCCATGACCTAAGACCAAACAATAGTCTTTCTTTAAACCATGAAATATAATAATATAGATAACATACTAAACAATAAGCAATACGAATTTAACAAAATGAGGTTATGTGCTTATGTTACTTATGTCATGTACGTTCTCGATCGTACTGCTTATGTTAAACGAATTTTTAATGAGTGTTTAGCTCATTGATTTGACATTTGGCTGTGTTCGGCTACGACCTTATGTCATAGCCTATGTCACATTATGTCGATTATATTTCTCCCTTTACGCTCAAAACTAATATCGAAAGTTTTAAATCGAAACTCGAAATTTTTAATGTAAAATTTAATGTTGGGTTCAGTGATGCCAAGTGAGCACGATTTGTACTTTTTTGGCACATATTTTCAAGAAGAGCACATTTATTTTGCTAAAAATATAATGTGCCGGCACATTTACATACATTAACTTTTCTTTTTTTTTAAAGTCGACTTAAAATTTGTATGTTTTTCAATGATAAGTTGAGATATTCCAGATTTCAATATATTTGAATCTAATATCGATTTTCTTAGAAGTTCCTAATGTTAGATGTAGAGCCGAACAAGAAATAAAATAATTGAATACACAGCAAGCCAAAATATAGTTCGACATAAATGTATAGAAATTCTGTAAAATTTTGGATTGAAATTTACAATTATACTAATTCTTATGGAGAGAAGTAATTCAAAAAGCTTGGCCAGTTTCGTATTCTGATTTTATGTACTTCCGTTCTCAAATGCTGAAGTAGAGCATGTATTCAGTCAAATGAATTTATGTAAAACTAAACTTCGTAATCGAATGTGTCCAAAACTTTTAAATTCACTAATAACAGTGAAATATTTTTTGAAAATGCATGATAAGTGTTGCTATGACTATGATATACATATCTGAAGATTTAATAAAACAGATTAACTTCTCAATTTATGATTACTCTGAAGAATGTGTAGAACCAAATCCAATTGAAGAAGTTGCATTTTCAAGTATACTTTTTGATGAAAATAATGAAGAAAAATGAATTTCATGTTTTATATTAAAATGAAATTGGTTCGTTTTGAAATGAAAAAATGCGTCTTTCAATACTTGGCATCACTGGCTTAGATTTACTTAATTGAATATTTTCCGCAGTTAAATTGCTAGCCAGTGCTTAAGGTTGCTAGGTTTAACATTTTTTAACCTAAATAAATAATCATAGTTTCATCTACCAATTAAAAGTTAGGTGGCAGCTAAGTACTAATCAGAGATGAAGAAATGCAAATTTCTTTGATTAGCTAACTTTGATTGAAAGTTAGCAAGAAAATAATTGGAAGTGAAAAAATCGGGCATAACTCATTCAAATAATTTTTTTTTTATTATTATTATTATTATTGGAAGTTATTCTGTTAATAAAGTTAACAGATTCTGATTAATTGACGATTTGTAAATTTTCATATAAAATTTCGATAGCTACTACCTACATATATCTAATTTTATATGAAAATTTACAGATTGTCAAGTTAACAGAATCTGTTAAATCCGATCAGAACAAACCTTTATTATTATTATTTTGAAATAATTTATATGAATTTTATGAATAAATAAAAAAATTTTTTCTAATTATATATACATATATCTATACAAGAATATGAAAAACAAAAAAAAATTCATTTATGTATTATACAAAAATTTATTGGTAACCTATTATTATTTCATACAAAATAAACATGAAAAGAAAAACTAAAAAAATCAGAAATATAAAATTAAAAGTGAAAAAAAAAAAACAAAAAACAAAAAGAAACAACAGATATATAAGTGTATTAAATGGAAAAAAACAAATTATATAACTAAAATGTATAACGTATTGTTACATGCATATAAATGTAAAAAAAAAAAAAAAAAAAAAAAAAACAAAATGATTTTTCTTTTATAATACAAGTATTTTAGTATACAAAATATGTATTTTTTTTTTTTTTTATAATAAAATGTACTTTATTATCGTAAAGTTTGAACGAAAATTTTATAAGTTTTAATAATACATAATGTGTATACAGTATAATCCGGATTAATCATCATCAGTTTATTATTTTTATTTTTATTATTACGTTGTATTGGTTGTACGCTACTTCATAAAAATGGCAAAAAAAAAAAAAAAAAAATTATTTTCTTTTATTTGTAAAAAAAAAAAGTTAAAAATAAAATATACATAATTCCTTCGAAAATAATAAAATAATTTTCTAAATTCAATAATTATGTACTTTTAAAAATAGAGAAAAAAATGTTAAATCTTTTTTTATTTCAATTTTTTGCGAAAAAAGAAAAAAGTAAATCTAATTGTATGTTTGCTTAAGACGTGTACGAAATTCAGCGAAAGTTTCAATGTAAATCAAAATCACGAAAGTTGCTGCATAGATGATTTCTTCAAATTGAAAATACAAAATTTTCAACGTATAAAAACTCTTGTGTTAATTTTTTAAGGTGCCTTAGCCTTAATTTCTAAATACATACTATTAAACTAATCAATTAGATAATTGTTTTTGTTTTATATTTTAAAAGATTCTTATATTCTTATTTGAATCAAACATACCTTTGTTTTGTTTTGATATTTTCACACAAACACACACACACAAAATACTTTACAAATACAAAAAAATATTAAGTAATAGTATTTACGAGTATGCTTTTATTAATTTTAATAGCGCAATAATATACATACATACATAATGAGAGAAACATTAAAAACAAATTATACATATTTATGCATATTGTACACATTAAAAATAAATTTTTGCTTAAAAACTGTCATTAATAATAAAATTATTAAATCAAAAATATAAAATGATAATAATTAAGATTATACTGTATATTAAAAATAATTTGAACAAATTTAGATAAAATAAAATAAAATTAAAATGAAATTACTATAATTTAATTTATGCCTACTTTTTGTATAAAATGTATTACATATTTGTCTTTTACATAAATGTTATATTGGAATGCCTTCAATCATTATTTTGTTCTTGTTATTTTTTTTTTTTTTTCTTCTAATTTTTAATTTTTATATTATATATAGCTATATTATTTTCTGTTTTTTTTTTTTTTTTTCTTTACAAATAAAATTTATAAATAGATATTTATGATGATTGAAAGAATGTGAAAGAAAAGAAAAACAAAAAATATTAATAAACAAATTTAATAGTATAAAATAAAAATTAAATATTAAAACAAAAAAAAAAAAAAAAAATTTCAAATAAAAATCAAAAAATATTATATAAATAATATACAATTGTCTTATTTTTGTGTTTCATAAATAATATAATTAATTGTTACTTTATTTTTGTTGTTACATTTTATTTATAAATTGTTAGTTATTTATTACATTAGTATACATATTTATTCAATTAAATGAAGTTTTTATCTCTTTTTTTTTTCAATTTTTTTTATATTATATACGGTTTATGTTTTAAATTATTATTATTACTACATATTTTTTTTTTTTTGCATAATAATTTTTTTTTCAAACAAAAATAAAAAAAAAAAAGTCCGTCATTCACTACGTATATGTACATACTGTATATGCATGTACATACATCTAATATTAATCTTTAAAACACTGCATAAACCAATCGAAATAAATATTATGCTTAATAAATATTAACATATTATTATTACATGTATCTGTTATTTTTCAATCCGTATTTGATTGGACATTTTTCCCTTTTTTTTTTTTTTTGTAATATTTTTTATTTAAAATATTTACAAAATTCATTTATTCACTTTAATAGAGTCTTTTTCTATTTGTTAATTACTTTTTATTTTTTCCAGATTTTAGAAATATGTATTTAGAAATATAAATCTCTAATCATCTTACGATTAACTGTTACAGCACCTATCATATAAAGATTTAAATAATATTCGAAACAGAGGATGTGAAATTGATACTGCATACATATATACCAATTATGTATATAGGAAATTGATGATCATAATTTTACGAAAATCTTATTTGAACTATTATAGTTTCCTCAACAAATTTATTATGTAATGCCATTTAAATACATAATATATATTTCGGTATTTCACTTCAAAGTTCTCTTAAAAATCGAGAAAATTAAATAAAGATTTGAAGAAAACTTAACCTAATTTTATTGTAAATTATTCAATTTTAAAGGAACATTCTCAATGTAACGCTAAGTGAAAGTGAAATTTCATGAAAAAGCATACTGTTCAAAAGACAAAGCTAAGTTAATTTTGAAATTCGAAAATTTTACATTAAAATTTTGTTTAAATTGACATTTGAAATTCAAATTTTCAAATTCTCAACTGAATTTCTCCATTTTTAAGTGGGAATTTAAAGGAATTTTAGGGAAATTCTTGCATTTTTTGAAAGTTTCAATCTGTTGGTCAATTTTCTAACAACATTTTTGTAATTAAATTTATAGCTTTTGTTAAGTGAAATTGAAATTAGAAAATCGAATCTAATTTCACTTTACTTTAGCAATTTAAATTTCAATTAGAGAGTGACGCAGACACCTAATGTCGTGTAAGAAAATAAGGAACGAAAGACAGATAAATTTCAATTTCACTTAGCGTTGCATTGAAAATGTTCCATAATTATTTATACTCTACTACAGAATAAATACTAAACCAACAATCCACTATACATACATACATACATACATATAACATACATATTACATTCAATATTTAATTCAAAATCAAATTTAATATTTTTCATTCATTCAAGATTAGGATTCGAGATGTCTGCTATCTTGTGCACCACATATCTCCATAAGTTACTTAATCGATTTCAATGAAATTTGAAACATATATACTTTGATAGGAATTGTGGTGCTTGAATGGAGCACTTTTTTTTTAAAAAAAATGTCCTTGTTTCCTTTTTACAGGGTGTCAAAGTTGTCGAAATTGTGATTTTTCAACTTCCAAATGCACCACGTACAGCAAACACTATGATTGACAAATTTCTTTGAAATTTTGAATATATGTAGCATGAAGCATATTGTGGTACTTAAATGGAGCACATTTTTTATTTCAGGTCCTGAAATTTTTAGTTATAGTTCTTAAAAAATGAGAGGTTTTTGTTTTGAAAAATCGTTCAACTTTGACTTATATTTTCAAACATTAAATCTTCATATTTCTATATGATTTTGGTATCAAAATAAATTTTGGACTTTTCTGATGTTTTTACAAAAAAAAAAAGTATAAAATTCTTTGTTATATTTCAATTTTTATTAACAAAATAAAATTGTTTTTTTTTTTTCATCAAAATATTCAAAAATCCATTTTTATTAGCACCTAAAAGTTATGCAAAAGCATTTTTTTAAAACTTTTGTATGAAAAATCGTTGTTGTTTTCGAAATTTTTCAAAGTCGAATACCACTCTTAAGAAAAGAAAAAAATTTATATTTTACTGTATTCGATTTATTATGTATTTGTATTCGATGCAAATACATAATATTTTTTATTTTTTTTTTAATTATACACTTAAAAATAAATTAAATTAAATTTGTACTTGGAAAAATTTCAATCATATATAATTGAAAATTTTCATAATTCATATGTATGTATGTACATTTTGAATGTGCTCGTATTTGGGAATTTTTTTGGAAAATTTTGAAAATAAAAACATTTAAAAAAAAATTTTAAATTCTTATACATATACATACATACATATTTAGTGCCATTATAAATTATAAAAATATATGTACATATAGATCGATATTTATTGTCATATTTTATATGAATCGTATTATATACATACATATTGACGTGTATATAGTACATAATTAAAATTATTTATAAACGATAAAAATTTAACAATTTATTATTATGTAAAAATTTATTTAAAAACAAAAACAAAGTAAAATAAAAAATTTACTTACATTATAAATAATAATTATAAAGAATATGTAATATATACACATATACAATATACAAACATATATACATTCACACATACATAATGTGTATACGTATTACTAATTTGATCCGAATGTAACAAAAGCAATAAGAAACCAAAAGGAGTAAAAATATAAAAAAATAAATAAAATAAAATAAAATAAAATAAACAAAGAAAACAATGAAAAGGTAAGAACATAAAAAAAAAAAAATTACTACGTGGGTTGATAAGTTTCCTGTATTAACATGTAGATGACACTTCGATGAGTTCGTAGTATTTTTTTTAGAAATTATGATCTTTTATGAGACGCCATTTTTATTTTCAAACCTATCTGTCAATTAATTTATATTTTACAAGCAATTGAATTACGTGTGTTTAGCATTTTTTATAAAATGGATAAAGTTCAAGTTCGTAGTGTGATACATTATCTCCATTTGAAAGGCTTATCAGCAACCGATATTAAAAAAGACATGTACGAAACTTTGGGTGAGTCTGCACCATCATATGAGACTGTTCGTTTTTGGGTCAGTGAATTTAAACGTGGACGTACAAGTGTTTATGATGATGAACGCGGTGGAAGGCCAAAAGAGGTAACAATACCAGAAAATATCGAAAAAATCCATGATATTGTGTTGAGTGATAGAAAAGTGAAAGTGAATGAGATTGTGAACATCGTCAACATTTCAAAAGAACGTGTTATTAATATCTTGCATGAACATTTGCATATGAAGAAACTTGTAGCAAAATGGGTGCCGCGTTTGCTAACAATCGACCAAAAACGCAGACGTGTGACCACTTCACAGCAATGTTTGGAAATGTTGACAGGCAATAAGGTGGATTTTTTTCGTCGAATAATAACTGTTGACGAAACATGGATTCATCATTATACACCTGAATCAAATAAACAATTTGCAGAATGGATGGAACCAGGTGAAAGCCGACCAAAGCGACCCAAAACTCAACAGACGGCTGGGAAAGTCATGGCCACTACATTTTGGGATACACATGGGATAATATTCATTGATTATTTGGAAAAAGGAAAAGTGATCACTGGTGAGTATTACTGCACATTGTTAGACAAATTAAATGAAGAAATTTTAAAAAAACGACCACATTTGTCGAGGAAAAAAATCCTCTTTCTTCAGAACAATGCCCCAGCTCACACGTCAACAATTGCGATAGCCAAATTTCATGAATTAAAATACGAACTGCTTCCACATCCTCCTTATTCTCCAGATTTGGCTCCCAGTGATTACTTTTTGTTTCCAGAGTTGAAAAAATGGTTACGGGGAAAGAGATTTTCATCGGATAGTGACGTCATAACCGAAACAAACGCATTTTTTGAAGGGTTAGACAAAGTGCGATATAGGGAAGGGATAGAATTGTTGGAGAAACGTTGGAATAAGTGTGTAGAGCTAAAAGGAGATTATGTAGAAGATTACATAAAAAAATTGTGAAAATTTACGTGCTTTACTATGAATACAGGAAACTTATCAACCCACGTAGTAAATCAAATTTTAACAAAAATATTTTCTAAAATATGTAAATAAATAAGATAAAATTTTAAAATGTACAATTTTTCTAGGACATGTATTAGATTGCAATCATTTTGGTTTTTTGTTTCAATTCGAATTGAATACAACATACAATACTTATGTGTACCAAAAATATACAAATATACAATATGTACGAGTATGTGTACATAAAAACAAAATATAGAAAAATTAAAAAACAAAAAAAAAAAAAACAAAAAAATATGAATTTGAATTCGATTCGAAATATCTGCATAAAGAATAAAATAAAAAATTCCTCGAATAAGTAATAAATAGCAGACAAACAAAACGAAAAATGTATAATAATTTATAAAACTAAAAAAATTGATGAAAATATTGTTGAGAATTTTGAAGAATTTTCTTAAATTAATATTATTATGTATCCATTTTTGAAGCGTTCGAGACGTATCTATAGGTATTATTGTACCTTATTGTATCTTATTTTATCATGAATAATATTATAACGCTCAATTGTATAAGATTATAATAATACGAAGAAATTCTAGAATATGTAGGCGGCAGTTTGTTGCTGATAGTGCGAACACTCAAAAATTGTAAGTAGTTGTAAAATTGCAATTAAATAAAGAAACACTACAAATTATTCAAATCTGTATTTTATAGATTTGTTTGATTCACCAATAATAATGTCTGAATGTTACGTACTAAACCAATACGTATCGAATTATTGGAAAATAATAATTTTTATAAATCAAGATTGTTGTCAGTTTCATACTCATTCACTAATGCAGTAATTTTTTTTTTTTTTTTTTTTTTTTTTCAAAAAGAGAAGAAGTGAGGGAATTTATTATATGTATATGTATATATAAAGGAAATCTGATCGAAAGATAATTTAGCATCTAAAAGAGAAAATTAAACTGAAAAAACAAATTCTTTGACACTGTTTTTCAAAGTCTAAATCTATAACCTAAATAGACGTGACGAAACAAAACGATTCATACGATAGTACTGTGATACGTAGAACTATCCTAAATGGACGTATTAAGTTCGTTCAATTTCGATAAGTTTAAATGTCAAATAGACGAAACAAGACGAAACGATGCCGTAGCGGTCGTACATTTTATCGTTTCTACTCGTTTCATAAACATTTCTACTTGTTTCTATTTAGGGCAAATTCTTAAACTGACGAAACGAATATTTACGTTCGTTTAATTTTCTTTGTCCCATCACGTCTATTTAGGGTCTTGCTTAAGTAAGAAGAATATCTACTATATTATCATAGCTAAATCAATGAGTTCAACTATAATTTACATTGTCGTTTTCTTTAAAAATTCATTAAACATAAGCTCGACATAAACAGTATGATCGAGAGCATGCATGACATAAGCAACATAAGCACATAACCTAATTTTAGTAAGATTTCTATTGTTTGTTGCTTAGTATAGTATATGTTATCTATGTCACTATAGTTAATCAAATGTTATGTTTTAACATTCGTCATTTTTTCTAATGTTTCCTATGTTACATTACGAATGTCGATTATAGTTAGGCTTTTATATCTGCGTGGTGTACCTTGTTTCCTCGTTTATACCAATGATAGCTTTAATATGTTTACTGACTGGCGACTGTCTTCGCTTTCTATGAACACTTTTTGAAAGAGTAAAATAAAATTTCAAAGCACATTCATTCAATTCATTTTCTTACCTGAAGAAGTGAAACTTCTCAATACGCACGCACTGAAAACTCGCATAACTACATATACTTTTCTTAGCTGTATTCTGATTTTTCACAGCTGAATGCGGAACTGAACTGATACTGAATAAAATAATCGTAATGATGATGTCAATACATATTAAACACACTCAATGCGAATTAATGCTTCATGCATAAACATTAACAGCTATTGCACAATTCCAGCGACAACTACATCGTATCACTGAAAGTTTGCACAATTCGAGCGACAAGCACAGCGTAACATAACATAAATTTTACATTTTTACTTGTTGCGAATAGATTACTACTACTGCAAAATCCAGGTTGTGAATGGTCTCGTTGTGATCGCTGAAAAATAGAATAGAATCTATTTGGGCGTGTCGGCGGAATTGTGTTAGCGGCTGTAAAATCAAACTGAAATTTTTTCTTAGTTCGAATCTCAATTAAATGCGAATTCAAAATTCAATTTCAAATTCAAACTGCAGCATAAACAAGGTATAAAATGAGACACAGCAATGAGATGAGTGATAATTATATTATGTTATTATGTATGTACATATACTACATACATCAATCATACATACATATATGAGGACGAGGAGAAGACATAGAGAGTTTTCGCAAATAAAATATGTGGTTTGATGATTCTTTTCGCATATTCATATATAAGTATAACCCAATTTTCAGCAAAAATGGACTTTGTCACTTTTCACAGAGCGACGACGACGACGACGACATATTAGATAGTAGAGCAAGTTTTACGTGGTAGATCTCTAGAAAATTTATTTTTTATATTAAATCAATATGTTGTATGATTAATACAAATTTAATTTTTCAACTAATACTAGATTTTGTATGATTTATATTTTCTATTCTATGTGATAGCATCGAAATCCAACTGTATGTTGTATAGTATACATATGTACATATGTACATGCCTTTGTCAGATATTAGAAAACCTATTAATTTTTCAAATTTTCAATAATAAACGAATATTTTCAATTTGCATTCGAAACGAATACATACACAAAACATTCATACATATACATATGTACATGTAATATTTGCTTATATAATAATGAATTTCGTTTTAGTGGTTTTAGTGAATCGCGTTCTTATTTCGTTTCCGTCCGTCCAAAAACAAGGAAAATATGTACTTTAAAATAAAAAAAAAAAAAAAAATGACAGAAAAAAAATATTAAAAATATAGAAAATGAACAGAGTATATGCAAAATTACAAAATAAATATATGTATGTATAGTATAAAATAAAAAATTTTAAAAATTACAAAAAGGATAATTCATTTTTTTTTTTTAATTTTTTTTGTTCACATTTATTTTTTTTTTTTATAAAATCATTGTAACCGCAAACAATATTGTGTTATATTATATACATAGTACATTACATATATGTATGTAATTAAAATTTAATAAAAATAATTTATAAATTACCTACTATATTATATAATATAATATGTATATGAATATATGTATATTAATGTATAGATAATAATAATAATAATAATATATGTATGTAATTCTCACTGTTTTACACATTATGTAATAATGTATTTATTGCGACATAAGCAAATCGAAATAAAACATAATATTATGTACAATAACTTATATTTACATATATACATATATAAAATTAAATAATTATAGGTAAAATCGTTTTAACAAGTTACTATAATATGTAAAAGGAAAACGAAAAACCAAAACAAAATAATAAACAAACAAACAAAAATTTATCTCGTTTTTTAATTTTATCTCAAAAAAAAAAAAAAAAAAAAAAAAAAAAAAAAAAAAAACATTCATTCAACATTAATGGCCATCTAAAATGAAAATGAAAATGATAAATTTTCGTCGAATAATATAGAATAGTATCTAAGTAAAATTATGATTAGAAAAATAATGTGTGTAACTATTTAAACTGACTACTAAAAATTGACCAAAACAAAAAAACAAAATAAAAACAAAAAAAACCGAAAAAAAAAATTAATAAACAAACATAAACGTGAACATATGTAAGTAATATGAATTGTATTACATATTTGTTTTTTCTCAACATAAAAAAGAAAAAAACAAATAAAAAACAAAACTATTTTATATTATGTAAAATTAGAAAAAGCAAAAAAAAAAAAGAATTTAACAAAAATTTAAAAATTTATAAAAAAGTAAAATTAAATATAAATATACAATACATACATAAGTATAGTAAAAATAATAAATGATTGTAAGAAAAAACAAGAAAAAATAATATATATATATATATATATAGGTATGTATTTACTTTATTCAAATAAAATAATAAAAATTAATGTTTACAATAAAACAAACAAAATGGATAAAAAAAAAAAAAAAAATTAAGTAAAAATTTAAAAAATAATTTTATTTTATTTTGGATAATTGAATTTTTTCGTTTTTTCTTAAATGTTGTTTTCATGTTTGATGATTATGATTGGAATGTGACGAGATGCGAATAATAATAATAAAAAACAAAAAACAAAATAAAATAAAATAAAATAAAATAAAATAAATTGCGGTGATAAACATTTTTTGAATAGAACAAATTTTTGAATAGATAAAAATGAATTTATGTATTATAAATTTAATATGTATGTATGTAATAATTTGAGAATTCATATACTATATGTAGTACATACATATATACAATACAAATACATAATACAAATGATGATGATGATTATGATAAAATGATATTGTATGTGTGTGTATACATTATACATGCGAATAATAAATATTAATATAAATATGTTTATATTACATGTATATTTATATACATATGTATAGAATTTATATAATTTTCATGTAAATAAGAACATCGTTATGCATGTATGTATGTATACATATATTTGGTTACGAGAATCAAATGTGTACTAAATTACAATATAACACAGCACAAAATCCATATTATTATTGGATAGAACATAAAAGTGTTATTGTTACTGTAGAATTTGAAAAAAAAAAGAAAAAAAAAAGAAATGAAAAATGAACAAAAAACAAAAAAAAAATAAACAAATAATTACATAATTAACAAAAAATTAATAATAATTATAATAATAATAATGTGCCGTTTTGTTAGAAAGATGATTTATATAACAACACGTTAATGATGGTCTGAAAATTGTATACATATACAAAAATATTTATACATAAATATACCTATATATGTACATATATAAATGTAGATTATACATATAAATATGAAATTTATTTATTTAGAAAATTTTAGAAAATTTAATGGAATTTTTTTTTTTTGTTTTTTTTATTTTTTGTTTTGTTTTAATTGATTTATTTGAAGAATAAATAAAAGAATGAACAATTGAAAAAAATTGACCAGAAAAACACACACACGAACACACATGAAATATTGTAATTTTTTTTTTTTTTTTTTTTTATTTATTACTTTCAATAATATGTAACCTAAATAGCCGCATATAATTATTATTGTATGTATAATCATCGTATATACTAAATTAACTATAACTGCATATATATACATTTATAAAAAAAAAAAAAAAAAATAAATAAAACAAGAAAAAAAAATTTACAAAAATCAATATTTAAAATTAACTAAAAAATAAATTCATATGAAACAAATTAAAGAACCAAAAAAAATTAAAAAAAAAATAGTAATAAATAAATCATAACTGTGGTCATAAGGAAAAACCGCTTAAGTCGAAAAACGTGATTTTACAGGAGAACGTTTTAAAGATTTGAAGTTGATTATGAAAAATTTGGTTAAACCATTTTACAAGGTGTTGAGTTACTTTAATAAAATTGTAATTTACTTACTTTAATTAAATAATAAACTTATATATATTTAGGATCTTATTGTGAACATACAAGCAGAATATTTTATTTCTTATGTTAAAATAAGCCGATATTCCAAAATCAATCTCACCATCAAAATACATAAGCTATTATGGTTTCTGCATGTATCTTTGTCAATAAGTGTCGTACATTTACGAAATTTTGTGTGGTAACAGAACAAAGAACATAAAATATGAAAATGATAATAACTCACTTTTGTCATAACTCGACTTAAGCAGTTTTTCCTTGTGACCACAGATTAATGTAATGAAAGTAATGTATGTAATTTACAAAATATGTATTATGAGTGTACAGTGTAATACATAATGTACATATTACATACATATATGTACATATATCTTTGTAATAATTATGTATGTATATCTATTATGTACGTATACTTATGAAAAATATAAAAATAAAAATAGAAAACCGAATTAAAAAAAAAAAACAACAGCAACAACAACAAAAATAACTTTAATTAAATTTTATTTTAAATTAAATTAAATTAATTAAAAATATATACTTACATATATATTCCATACATACATACATACATACATACATACATATGTACATAATAAATATCTAATATACGAGGATAATTCAAAAAATTCCCGGAATAATTGCGTCAGCAATAAGTAACTAGCAAGCCAACAAACAGTCAATGAAGTTTAGTTATATTTTAAGTGTTTTGATAGCGTAACTGCTGTGTATCACAAAAAAATTAATTCCATTGTTTTTATTTAAAAGGATACAAATACCTGGAAAAATTAGGTATTTTTAAAACCTATAGTGTAAAGCGTTGCGCGAAGAACACATATTGAAAGACATGCCGAAATTTCAATGAGTTTTTGAACAAATACAATTCAAATCCTGAAGACTTTTCGTACCGTATAGTGACTGGTGATGAAATTTGATGGTTTATAATACGTAGGAAAGTAAATCCATAAAAATCAATAACTAGCTATGTATGTATATTATTTCATTTTTCCGGGAAATTTTTGAATTACCCTCGTACATACATATACATTTATATGTAATATATAATACCATAATCAATCATACATCATAATTCAAATTGAATAACTGTAATTAAATTTTGTATGAATGAAATAAAAAAAAAAAAAAAAAATTTAGAAGAAAAAAATGAAACAAAGAATACAAAAAAATAAAAAACGACTAATCAAAAATAAATTAAAAATTGAAACAATTCAAACAAGAATCAAAGTATAAATTAATGTAATGTATGCGCATAGATGTAAGTGAAAAAAATTCAATATTCAATATGTAACATCACACTTCAACAAAATAATTTTTATAAAACTATAAAAACAAAACAAAAAACAAAAAAACAAAAAAATTATTAAAGAAAGGAACATAAATTTATAAATAATTACACGTTCATTGTCTATAAAAAACAAATAATTCTACATTCTACGTTAAAGCGTTAAAGAAAGACTATTTATAAGTATGCATATTTTATTTATGCCAGATTTATGCAAAATTATTTTTTACTTTTTACATATACATATATATATATATATATATATATATATATATACATAAATTTGAAAAAGAAATGCCAAATTATATGGCACAGGGAGTTTCCACTAAACAATACTTTGACGTCAAAAGGTTTGACAAAAAAGAGTGATGAGTGTCATAGTAAATATGTATATGGATGGCATCATTTTATGACGTTGGTTCACACTATTTGACATATTGCGGTATTTGTTTGTTTCATTTTTTTTTTTTTTTTACTTTGATAACCAAAGCAAGTAAAGTCAGTAAAGTAAGCAAAGCAAGCGGGGCGGGGCGTACGCGTAGGCGTACTACATTGTACATTGTAACTTCGCTATTGCTATTATAAGAGTATACATTTATCATTTGAAGACTGTCATTTTTTTTTTTATGTAAGTTTTTTATTTATTCTCTTTTTGAACTTGAATGATATACATAATATAAAATATTTGATATACTATACATAAATCTATCAAAAATGAGAATAATGAAAAATAAAACGTGATGCGTTTATCTTATTTTGGAATTTTGTTACAAATTACAACAGAAGTGTTAAAAGAATTAAGTGGATTAAACCATGGATTAAAGAATACCATATAATATATTCAATCAACAAAACATCATTTTTCTTCATATGTTTACTGAAGAATTATCATTGAAGCAAAACAAAATCGAAATGACAAATTGACGACTGATGAAATTACGTACATAATTATCAATTAAAACTGACATTTCATTATTCAAATGCACATATTATCAGTTAACCGGTAGACCAATTAAAGCAGATAGCATGAATCTGCTGCAATCAATATATCGTTAATTGCTTTTCAAATAAATAATGCTGTCACAATGACGGCAAAAGCATACAAATACAAGCGCTAACTGGCCGCGAATTTGAACTTTGTTCAAATTTAGCTGTTGAATACCGCAGAAAAACAAGTATATGTATGACAAGTTTAATTACAATACAATGAATAAGCAAGCATAGATAAAGAGAAAAAGTTTTTTTTTCCATTACTCTGTCTACGAATAAGTATGACAATGACAACTAAGAGCATAATCTGCTTTGATTGGGTTTACCGTCTTAAACTGATAAATGTGTAGCATACATTATTTATTTCAATAATTTATGAATGTATTAAAAGAACACCACCAAATTAATCGCACAAACAAAATAGCAAAATAGTTTACAAAACTGACAAAATAAAAATATCAAAATGTAACAACGTTTTTCGAACTCAATCAAGAGACTAAAGTCTTGACGTGATTATAATTTGTTAAAATCATATTGTATTTTGATGTATCAGATTATTTACATATTTACATTATTTTTATTATTTGCAACTTTCATCCATATGTAGTACATATTTTCATCATACAATTAAAATTTTATTATGTTGTATGATTTTTGTTGCAGGTCATTTATTTGCGTATTACCACGTATTACATACATATGTACATGCAACTTATCATGTTCAGTCACATATTAAGTCATGCCCATGGTATCCAATTATTATTTTAAAAAGCTCATGTCATCTGTTCACTATCGGATATAAAATTTCATCATTTTCCTCTTTAATATTATCTTCTGTAGGATAATGAATGAGCATTTATTACACCATAAATTAAAGAATATTATTAATTTCTTTCTGACTAGACTAAAAAATGTGTAACAAAACTATCTGCCTAAGTACATATATATGTACATATATGTATATCATATTACTACACCATAAGTACATACATACATATACATATGTATATGATATACTACACAAATTAGTGGTACACTGTGTAAAAAAAAAAATATAATTCACAATAAAATTTTACTACTATCCTACCATAGTTAAAAACTTCATGCTTTTGTAAAATTTTAAAAAATATTGTAATTGATTGTAATTTCAGTTCTGTCAGAATATCACTGTAAAACTGAATATTTAAAAAAAAAAATAATAAAAAAAAAAAAATAAATAAAAACGTAACTTCATGTTTTATATAAATTTTTAAAAATGTTTTTTCATTTCTTTTGTACAATGCAAAATATTTTTATGAAAGGCAAAATTATTGTACTAAAATCAATTAATTTCCATTATAAAAAATTCATAAAAATAATAGTAAAAATTAAATAATAATAATAATAATAATAATAATACATAAATAAAAACATTAAAAAAACAAAAAAAAAATACAAAACATTTTCAAATTTCATACATTACAATATATGTACTATTATATATTCATACATATATGTATAGCTACAGAAAAATTCAAAAAAATAAAATAAAATAAAATAAAAATAAAATTTAAAAGAAAAAAAATCCAATAATCACAACAATATACATAAATACAAAACTTAAATCCTTATAAAATTTAATATAGGATATTATATACTCGTGAAAATGAGTGTAATAATTATGATATTATTTAACTTGAACAAATGCATAAAATTAATAATAAAATATAATTAAACTTTAAAAAAATGAAATGAAATACATCCATTATACGTAGGTACATAAACACCATGGAGAAACTTTCGAATTTAGAATCGCCAGCTATTGAAAAGAAACCTTCCGATAATGATACTTTGGAATATATGGAATGTGTATTTTTTTGCATTTATTTATTTTTTTTATTTATTTATTTATACAGTTTCTATACAAAAATGTAATATCATTAGAAAGAGGATAAAGAAATCTTTCAAATGATATAATAAAACATACATACATATATGTGTCATACTTCAAGATTTGAAGTTACATATATACCGTCATCAAAAGAAGTTGAAAATGTGTTTTATAACACGATATGTTGATTTTAAGTCCCTATATTCCGAGAACCGCTAATCCAATCAAAATAAAATCAACTATGACAAATAGAGTAGGAAATCATCTTTAAAATATGGTATAAATGTACATATGAATTAATCCAAACCATTATCCTGATACGAAGAAATAACGGTTTTTGTAAAACACGACAATTTTTACCACAAATTTTTATGGGTATAATTTGCATCCTGAAAATGAATTTACGTCAATAAGGACATGTACTATGTTAAAGAAGACATACCAAAGTAACTTTCATTATAGGAAGGTCTTGTTTCTGGAAAGCTGGAAGCCCCAATTCAGAAATTCAGCCATACACCATATGTTTATTCGATGTTTAATATAAATGTAAATAAGTGGAAAAAAAAAATAATAATAAAAAAAAAACATAAAAACAAAAAAAATAATAATAAAGGAAATTTATTTAAAAATATATGTTATATGTTACGTATGTACTACCAGTACTACATACTTCAAATTAGTACAACTATAATTATATTTTGGTTTTTTAATTTGTTGTTAATTTTCTTTTTCTTTTGTTTTTTTTTTTATAAATTATTATAGAAAAATAAAAATATTGTAAGTTGTTGGTTGTTTTGTTTGTTTCATTTTGGTTTTTGTTTTTCTTTTATAAATTAATAATAAAATTAAAAAAAAAAAAAAAAATAAGATTATATATGTATAACTATTAATTAAAAACTAAATTAAAATAAAATTTTTTACGCAAACAAAAAAAAAATCTAGTAAAATAAATGAAAACTAATAACACAATAAAAACATTTTAATAATGAAAAAGAAAAATAATAATAATAATAAAAATACGTTAAGAATTATGTTTAAAAAAAAAAAAAAATAATAATTTATAGCTTTTTTTATATTATAAATATATGAAACGGATAAGATAATAAATTAATTAGATTTAACAAAAACAAATGAATTGATATATGAAAATTAAAATTTTAATTTTAATTTTTGAAAAAAAAAAAATGTTAATATAAATAATACTAAATACATATATTATTCAGCCGTATCACAACTCTCGATCGAGTCGATAATTTTTCGATATCGAGAAATTTTGTATCACAAGTCTCGATCGAGTTTCATTTCTCTTCATTCCAGTGGAAATGATGTCGATAGGTGGTATCACCCGATCGAGTCGTAAATTTTTCTCGATTTACCTTGATAGTGATTGAGTTTGCAAACAGTGTAAAAATTGAAAATTTTATTTTAAAATTAAAAGTAACATGTGATTTTTATTAAATTAAATTAATGTTTAAAATAGAATAAAAATTATGAAAATGCTGATATATCTAATAAATACTAACAAAAAAAAAAAAAAAAAACCCATATGATATGACATTTGTTTCGCTTTCAATTTATTCCATAGGAACGTTTGAACTTTGATCTCGATCGAGACTTGTGATACCAAATTTCATCTCGATCGAGAAGTACTGAGATCGTTCCAACGTCTCGACTCGATCGAGAGTTATAATAGGGCTGTACATATTATGCTGCTGCATTTTTTCTAATTAGTCATCAATATCTATAGAAAATACATAATAAATACATACAAAAAAAAAAAAAAAAAAATTAATAAATCAATTAAAAATGAACACAAAACAAACCTAAACAATAATGCTTTTAGCCATGCATACATATTTTCATCATACAATAATTAATTGATTCGATTTTGTTGTATGATTTTTGTTGCAGATCATTTATTTGCGTAATATCAGCATGTAACTTATAATGTATGTCACATATTAAGCCATAATTTTCAATAAATTATTCTTTTAAACTCATGTTTCATGCATGTTAAGAAATATTAAAAATATTAATGTACTGTACTATACGATAAGTAATTTAGTAAAATTTATAGGCCCAACTTGTTTTTACTTACAATATACATAAGTATATAATAATATAAATGTACATTTTTAGTAATTGAGAAAGGAGAAACGGTGAAAAATACAAAATAGAAAAAGAAAAAAAAATAAAAATAATAAAAATTACTATGAACATTTTTCCCTTTTTACAAAAAATAATAAAAATGCAGTATATATTCAAAACAAAAAAAAAAAAATTAAAACAAAATACTTCTACCTATTAAATTGTGTCTAATAAACAAGAAGGAAAAAAAAAACAACACATTCTGCATAAAAGTAAAAATAAAATACAATGCGATTATATGTATTTATAATTAATTTTAATTAATATGTATTGATAAAAAATAAATAATGAAAAAAAAAATGTATTAATAAAAATAATAAATAAATAAATTAATACTTTTTTGTGTAACTAATTATAATTGCTGGAATTTGTAAGAACAAAAAATAAAATGAAATAAATACATGATAACAAAAAATGGAAATAAATAAATAAATAGAAAAATTCAAATTATACAATTCATTATCATTATATTATTTTTATTTATTTATTTTTTTTTTTTTTTACCGATAAAACATTTATTTAAAATTCATAATTGACCCATAAAATAAAACAAATTAGCAGATAACAATAAAAAATTCATATTTGTATAAAATTTTTCATTAAATAGGATGCTCGCATATGTATATTGCATCAGAGAATTTATGCGAATTTGGAATTTCGTTCATTAAAATTGTAATGAAAAAATTTTCATTATGTAATTAATAAGTTTTTTGATGCGCACATTCAATTTAGAAATAAATCTTACATTTCAATTCGAACAGATCCCATTAAAATCAAATCATCAAATCATTCAATATTCGTCACATTTTGCAAAAAAAAAAAAAAGACAAAAAAAAATACTGATGAAAATATTCTGATAAAATAATGTACAAGTATTAATCACATTATAGACAATGGAATCAAGAAGAATTCTGATGCGTTGTGCGAACACCCCTATTCATCAAAAAATGCATATAATAAAAATTAAAAAATTTATGTATAAATTATATAATTAATATAATTTTTAAGTTTTTCTCTTATGTTTTTATAATTCTTTCTCTCTCATCACGGATATGAAAAAGATTATTCAATTATAATATGTAGTTAATAATTGAAAATTTTTAAATTATCTTCTGTACGTTTTCTTAATTCATTTATAACTTGTCTTTGATCTGAAGATTTTATAATTGCTGTTCCAGAAACAATCATATTAGCTCCAGCCTAAAAAAATTAATATAGAAATGCAAATGAATATCAAAATTAATTTCTAGCTACAATATTAATTTATAATATAACATATAATCTATATATTTTTTAAATATTTTATTATTTTAAACAAACCTTTGAGCATACATCAATTGTATCTAATCCAACACCACCATCTACTTCAATATTAATTGTTGGATAATTTTTTCGTAATTGTTCCACTTTTGGCATCATTTCATGCATAAATTTTTGCCCCCCAAATCCAGGTTCAACAGTCATTATTAGTATCATATCAGCTAAATCGATATATTTTTCTACAGCTTCTACCTTAATAAAAATACAAATAAAAAAAAATATGAAAAGAAAAATGTTCAAGTATATATATATGTATATATATATACTTCAGTTCCTGGTTTTAAAGCTAAGCCAACTTTCATGCCTGCTTCCCTAATTTTTCTACATATGTTTGGTATGTTTGAAATAACTGGTTCAATATGAAATGTGTATTGATCAACTTTAGCATCAGCCATACCTTCAATCCAATCTTCAGGTTTTGATACCATCATATGAGTTTCAAAAAATGCATCCTAAAAATAATTTTTTCTATATACATATGTATTAAAATTTCGTACTGCATTATCAACAGCATCCAATCAATTAAAAAATTAATGTATTCTACTATAATCCGAAAATACCAAATATGAAAAAAATCGAACCTTAATTTTATTTCGTAAACATTTTACAACTGGATGACCAAATGTCAAATTTGGTACAAAATGTCCATCCATAACATCCAAATGTAAATAATCGGCTCCATTATCAAGCAGTTTTTGTGATTCATCATATAACCGACAAAGATCTGTATTCAATATTGATGGTCCAATTTGAGCTTTCAATGATACTTTTGACATCTTATCTCTATTCCTTGGCCAAAAATTACACTATGGTTTACAATATCAGCAATTTGCTTACAATTGAAAAACACGTGAAAATTACTTTTACTGTCAAGTCAATGGTGAATTTTATTCGCCCTCCCTCAGGCTGTCAATTTAATGGTTATTCACTTAATTTTATTTAATTATAATTTATAAATCAATTGTTAATTATGATTATTATAAGTGATTGTGATAGCTTAACTATAGATTCTAAAGAGTAGGGAAACTTTCTTTAGTTTAACCCTAACCATTTTTATTTGATTATGCTATGCTATGATCATGTTCATGATTACTTGTTAATTGTTATCAGAGATCAGAGCTCAGAGCCAGAGGAGGACAGAGGTTAATACTTAATAGTTTAGGTTATCTTATCTTATCATCATCACAGTCACAGTCGTCAATCAAAATCAATACATTTTACTACTCACCATATTATTGGTGAGTGGTGGCAGTGTTATCGTTTGAAATGTTCACAGAGTAGGAAGTAGGAAAAATGTAACTATGGATGATGGATGGAAGTAGGATGTTTTAGAAAGGAATAGGAAATGTAATGAAGCAGATAACACAATACTTAAAATAAAAGGTAATAATAAACGACATTGATCAGCTAATAGCATTAGTTTTCAATCTCAATGCATTGGTAAAGCAATAACCAGCAGTTAAAACCAACATTTTTAAATGGAGTAGCGATAGTAACTAGTTACATACTAACTTTATTAAGTGGTTAAATTTATGTTAACTTCATGATAAAAATAAATATAAAAATTCAATTTGTTTATATTCGTATTTAATGTTTTTTATACATTTTTATTTAAAAAAATTCACGTTAAAAACAAAACAAAAACATAATATAAATTTCTTTCTATACATTAGAAATTAAAACATAAACAAAACAAAAATAAATGTTTCATCTGAGTAAAGAAAAATAACATTTCAAGTATCTATACATCTCCGCAAATCACATGACACTTTCGCAATGATTTTGCTGCTGCAGAGGAGGAAAGATGTAGAGAGTGGCAAGCACAACCTAATGTAAACATATCTTCATTTCATTATTATTAAAAATTAAAGATTAAAGATTTGTAATGAAATCAAAACGAATAATGACGCTTTTACATTCAATGCAGCGACTTCAACTTGGACTTCGATTTTCGACTTCACAGCATGTTTAACATGTGAAAGTAGCTGTCAAAGTCAAGTCTGTAGTATTGAATGTAGAAGTTCTAATACATATCCATTAAATCAAAGTCGAAGTTGAAGTCACTGCATTGAATGTAGAATAGTTACAAGATTTGAATAGTACGAAAAAGTTGAAGGGAGTAGGCCAGTAGGATAAATAAATTAAAAGTATGGAAATCCTACTATATTAGGACTTTCGGCAACACTGTCATCTAATTCACCACCATTCAATTGTCAGTTAATTCCACAATCCACATTTTGTTCAATAAATAAGAAGAATATAAAATGATTCAAGTTCAAGGAAAATTAATGAAAGCAAATGCAAAGGCAATATAAAGGAATTTTGATATTTTATGTCTGACGTCAATCAGGTCGTCGGAATATAAACAACAAGAAACAATTTATACATGTAACACAACAACAACAACACACAATTTCACATTTTTATTGAATTTCACTTGAAATATAAGGAATTTCACTACAAATTTCAATATTACTTTTATTATTCACATTTGTTTACATTTAACAACCTGATTTACGTCACAATTCCAACTGCCACTTCAATGATTACATAGCCTTAGGAATGAATGAAAAATGTTCAAAAATATATGTAATAAATATGTATATATGTGTATAATAATAAAACGGACAATTTTGCAGTAAAAAATTGTAAAAACAATATTAAATAATTAAATGGACTTTTTACCGTTGAACTTTACGCTGTTTCTGTCGTCCAAATAGATTCTATTCTATTTTTCAGCGACAACGAAACGAGCCATTCACGACCTGGATTTTGCAGTAGTAGTACTAGTATTTTATAAAAAGAAGCAAAAATGTAAAATTTACTCAGACTTTACGCTGTGGTTGCGCCCGAATTGTGCGAACTTTCAGCGATACGCTGTAGCTGTTGCTGGAATTGTGCGGCGTCACCGTCAGTTAGAGTTAGAGCTTATACTGTATCTCAACCTTGAAACCTTGATGTCAAAGTATTAATAGATTAACTGTTTTTAGGTTAAGAAACATAATTTTTATTAAATACAAAAGAGATTTCAATTAAATTTTTGTTATTTTTCAAATTGAAAATGAATTACATTCTATTATTTGTGATAAGCTTATTGTTTATAACAAAATCAACATCAAAAAAATTTGAAAACGATAAAAAACCAGATTGGGCTAAAAAAAATATTCAAGATTTCAATGATGCTGATATGGAAAGGTTATTAGACCAATGGGAGGTAAAAATGTAACAAAACTGAAATAATAATTTTTTTTCAATTCATTTTTTAATATATTTATTTAAATAAATTTTACATATTCTTGCTTTTTAGGAAGATGAAGAGCCACTTGAACCAGATGAATTACCAGAGCATTTAAGACCGAAACCACAAATTGATTTATCTGATTTAAAATCAACTAATCCAGAAGATTTATTAAAATTAACTAAAAAAGGTCAAACATTAATGACATTCGTTAATGTTGCTAATAATCCAACTAAAGATGAAACTGAAACTATAACAAAATTATGGCAAACAAGCTTATGGAATAATCATATACAGGCTGAAAGATATTTGGTAGATACGAATCGAGCAATATTTTTATTCAAAGATGGTTCACAAGCATGGGAAGCTAAAAATTTCTTAATTGATCAAGGTCAATGTGAAAGTGTAACAATTGAAAATAAAGTATATAAAGGGAATCATTTAAAACGAAAAAAAATGGAACTTTAAAACATTCGACTTCTTTTAGTATTGATCTTGATAAAATGAATAATATGTATTATGTGAATTATAAAATTATTTTTGATATTATTTCCTTTTTCGAACAAATACATAAAATACATAGAGATTAAAATAAAAAAACTATGTCTTACAAATAAATTTTTTTATTTTTCGTTTTGTATTTTTCAATAAAGAAAAATATGTGGAACTGTATTTGATTTATGTATATAAAGCCATATTTAAGAAAATTTTTAGGTACATACGTTATTTTTTTCTAATACCTAATTTTTTTCACTTATTCTTATTTGTCTTTCCTAGACGAAATAGTGAGCTCTACGAGCAGTAATCCCATAATCAGTTAATGCTGGTTGCAAATCTTCCATAGTCAAAGTGTATTTACGATCCTTTGAAGAATTTTGACCTTTATTTTGAGAATGACTTGAATTTGGTGCATTATTCGTACGAGTTTTGCAATGTTGTAGAGCATCATTTACAACATCTGATATAAATTTTTGTGCTGCAATCGACATTAAACGTAAAATCGGTGAATCTAACGTTTGGATTCCTGCTGTATTTGAACAGTATAATGTTACCGCATCCGGTATTGTTGGTATATAATTCTCTACCTGAGGTAGAAAATCACTTAAAATTTCTCCTTCAGTTCTTTTTCCCTCATTATGACCATGTGACAATGAACCCTGATCGATTTCCTGGCTGATTGGATTTATATCTTCGTTATCCGAATCACTTATATCCATTGCTTTTGATGAATTTTATGTATATATCTAAAAAAATAATTTTAAAAATTATAAAAATTGAAGTTCTAGATATTTCGATCCTACTATTTTAATACTTTTTATATACGTCCTTTTAATGTTAGTATGAGTTGAGTAGTTTAATGAATAATGAAATCATGAAATAATAAAAACACAAATTTATTTAAGCTTAAACTACTGTGGCTGTGCCCTGTCTGTGGCTTAAACAACCATCAAAAACAATCAACATTTCCCATTTCTTGCTATTGTATCTTGTTTTTAATAATAATTTACTTCATTTTAGTCTATGGTCTATGCACAAAATGTAGAATAGATCTTTTAGAAAAGACACTCTACTCTATAGAAAATATTTTCAATTTTCAATGAAATTTTTTTTCACAAAACAATGACATTTTACAAAAGTAGACAGAAAATCAAAATCAAAATTGTATGAACATTATTTAGAAAGAGAAATAAGATTTTATTAGTATGTGTGTGGTGTGTGCTTCGCCACTTTTAATTTAATTTATACATGATTTACTACAAATTATCAGAAATGATGTCCTCTCCTCACGCCACGCTTCACCTCATCAACTCATCATAACACTTGGATAAAGCCCACTACATACATTGCATGTTTCACCAGCATATTGTCCATAAATCAATTGTTCATAAAATATGGTCCCTTTTAGATCAATTACAGAGTTTTTTTGCTGAATTGATTTTTTTATTTTATTTTGTTTTTAAAATATATATTTGTATTGTTTTTTGCAGTTTTTTGGGTAATCTCACTCATATCCGCTGAATTGAATTTTGTCCGTATTCCATACCGTGCATGGTACATGCTAGATAGTAAGTCTAGTGTACAATGGTTTATGTTTCGTTTGAATTGAATAGTGATATAAGCCAGTGCTGAATAATAATTATATTCTAAACTATTTGGCCATGGGTGGGTACAAAAGACGGTATACAGTGAGGTATCAAATCAACCACATTAATTTTTAAAGTTAAATTAAACATATAAAGCAACGTAAACAAGAAAAATATGGGACTGAATTTGAAACCGAAATGTTTTATTCATCAATCAATGGAATCAATGAATGCATCAATTCAAATTTAGAAAAGTTTTAAATACATACATTTTTTTTTATTTGACTTAATAAAAATTCTAAAACTAAATACAAATTTTATATATGATTATATTTTGTAATTTAATCATTTTTTTTTATTAAATTATTTTCTTTTTATATATAAATTTTTAATTTTATTTTTCTCCAACTAATTTTTTTAATTTTGATAAGTGGATCTCATTCAATGTAAAACCATCTTTAATTTTTTTTACTAATTCATTTGGATTCGGTAATAAACTATTCTCTAGGCAATATTCCAAACAATTAATTGCTTGTGTCGGTTGTTTTTTATGAATACATAAATCAATAAATTCATTCATTGAATCATATGATGGTATACCAGGTATTTGATGTTGATTTTTATCTATTTTATTGAATACAATTTCAGATTTTTCATAATCATTATTTCTTGATAATAAGCATAAAATATCACCTAACATTTGTCCAGTGAAATTAATTTTTGGATTTAATCTATTATTAAATTTATTACTTGCTCCACCACCACGACCAGATCCATTATTATTACTATTATCATTTTCACTAATTATATCATTGATTCTTTGATATATATCCCATGCAATAATTGCAAATTTTTCATTTAAATTTTCTTGTAATGGATTATTTGAATCTGGACGATTTGCAGTCATTATTTTTAAAATATGATTTATTAAACTTTCTCGTGTTATATGATCGAATATTATCATATCTGACCATATTTTTGGTATATATTCAATACCACCATTAATATCAATAGTTTTTAAAATTTCTTCCATAATACCTGGTTCTGGGACATAAATATTTGGAACAAATATATCATATATTTCTGAAAAGAATACATCTAATGTTTCAGTTTGACATAATAATGCAAAATAATGACGATAATATATTGATTCCTTATATGAATCACCAATAAAATTATAATTATTAGCAGTATGCAATAATTTATTCACACGTTTAGCTAAATTTTTATCTTGTAAATGATTTCGGCATATATCCATTGCTGTTACAAAAAAATATGTATCTTTTATATCAGTAATTTTGAATTCTTTACCTTCGATATGCTTTAATATATCAATTAAAGCATGTGATACTGGACCACGTTCTCTGCATAATATTATTAAAACATAATACCATGTCGCCAAACATGGTTCGATTCCAAGTATTTTAAATTCACTCAAAGTTTTCAATGTTGCCGATCTAGCCACACGATAATTACCAATTGTACTGATTGTTATCAATATTGAATTTAATGTACTCAAATTTGGTTTTAATTTTTCGTCTTTCATTTGTCTTAACATATCCCTACATAGATCCCATCTTGATTCAGCTGAATCTTTTAAAAAGCTTATTACCGATATGATCGAATTAAAGGTATTTGTATCAAATTGAAAATTTTTTTCTTTTCCTTCCTGGAATAATTGCCATGCTCTTTCTACTTGATAATATTTACACATACCACGAATCAATGTTGAATATGTTTCAATAGTTTTTGGTTCAATTTCATTGAATATCTGTTCAGCTAAATCTCCATCTTTCCATCGTTTACGTTGTTTATCCCGATTACCATATCCACTCCCAGCTGCATTTTGTTTAAACCAACGTTCCTCTATATAATCCTCCGGTATTGTATCCTCATGGTTATAAAAGCATATCAATTCTAATAGTTCTTGCTTTAAATCATTGTTAACTGATAAATTCTTTGATTGCATTAACTTGTATACAAATACTGCATCATTAACTTCACAGCTATCTATCAAATTTTTCAAACATTCTTCATCAACATCAGAATTTTCATCGAATATTACCTGTGGCATAAATGCTTTAACTGGTGGCTGTGCCACAGAATGCTAGAAAAAAAAAAAAAAAAAAAAAAAACAAAATGCATAAAATAGTCAAATTTCATTACATTATGTATTCTATTATTACCTGAAATAAATTTTGGTGTTCTTGTCTTATCCAACGTGCTGCTTTTCGTCCAGATTCTTGTGCGACTGCATATGTTCTTTTTGAAATATTTGAAGTTGGTATGAGGTATGGATCGTCATGATATTTATAGTGTGCTGCTGTCGGATCTCTGCCTACGGTATTAGCAAGTGCTAGAAGAATATCAGTTGGTCCTCTTTCAATTCTACTTGGAATTTCAATTTGTTCATTTGATGTTGAATATCCAGCAGAAGATCGTAATGATAAATTAACTAAATATGTTGTTTTAAGTTTTTGCGATGCTAAATGACGTAAAAGATACATTTTTTAAATTATTTATTAACTAAATAATTAATATGTTTAAAATTCTATCGAAATCGAAGTAATGCAACAAAATTTAAAATTCAAATAAGATTTTTTTTTATTTTCATATTTGACATTTCATTTATTGATATAGTGGAGTGGACTCAGGAGTAGTACTGTAGACTATAGTAGGTTAGGTGGATACTAGAAAAGTGGAAAGTGGAAACATAAAAAAATAATTTCGATTTGAAGAGAATAATTTACTGCAATAATAGTAGATTTTATTACTTACATTTTAAAAATTTAATTTCTACTACAATTTTTTTGAGTAAAAGTATGAGTTTTTTTTGTCCGAAAAGGATTTAAATTTAATAACATATATGAATAATGAATGAATGGAGATTTTTTTTATTAATTAAAAATTGAATTCAAAATAATTTATGTACAAATACAATTAAATTAAGATACTTAAATTGCTAGAAGTGAATATTTTTTTGTGTTTTTATTATAAAATTCTATTTGGAAATACAAAATATTGAATTTTAGTATTTTTTTTTTACTGAATCTTATTATTTAACACTTTCACTGTCCATGAGTCACATGTGTCTGGTGTCTCATAACAAATTGGTAGGAAAGGAACACATCCATGAGACATATATGATTAATTTACTGAGTTTTATATATTTTATTCTAAATTTAAAGCTTGTGTAAGAAGTTTCGTTTTTTCGTTTTGACGTGTAGCTTATGGTCAATAATGAATTATTTGATGAATTTTGTAAAAATTTAATATAAAAATAAAAAAAAATAAAAAAAAAAAACGAAAAAAACTGATTCAGCGTGTCAGTCAGTTCACACTATTTCAAATTGAAATGTAATAATTAAAAATAAACATTACATCATTTTTTTTGTTTTTATATCTGCTACTAGTTATTCTTACTTTTTCTTAATTTAATTTAAAAGTAACCCTAATGGTAGCCCTTTGTACTCCATTTTGTTATGATGGATGATTCAGTGACAGTGACTATTGATTATGATTATGATTATGATTATTGATTATGATTATTCGTTTTGCGTCTTTTCGTATTGCACAGTTTTTCAAGAACGCAGATGTGCTATAACATGTTTTAATTAACTACCGTACAATGTTATACTTATACACTAATGAATACCATATAATTATAATGTTGTTTTGTTACAGTCTAGAGAAATTATATTCTTTTAATTGACGAGAATTATAAAAGCTGGTAGCTGGTACCTAAAACAATCGATTGTGAAAAATCGTATCAAACAATCGTTTTGACTGAAAATCGGATAGCATATAATCGATGGTAAAATAATCGAAAATCGACCTCAAACCATCGATTGTTCCGATTGTTGAGTGTCATGTCATGTCAATGTCACTCTCGATGACTCATCCCATCACTAGCACTACCTATATTCAAGATTCAATTAGGTTAGAATTTATTTATTATTGTGATTGTGAAACTAAAGTAAAGTGAAATAAAAGTATTTAAAATCTAGAAATATTCCTAGCATCCATATTTAATAAAAATTATTAAAAATGTTATCTTTACCGGGATTTTTCGAATTTGATGAATATGGTCGACCTTTTATTATATTACGTGATCAAGAACGACAAACTCGATTAACAGGAACCGAAGCAATTAAGGTGAATAAGAATATTGAAATATTGAAAAAAGAAACAATAATGATTTTGTACTCAATAAATATAATAATATAGGTACATATGTATGTTTATAAAATAAATCGAAATTGATTTTGAATTTTAAGAAAGTTTTATTGAAAAATTATTTCACATGTAATTTTTATTACAAATAATGGAATCAATTTTCTATAATTATAAAAATTCAAAAAAAAAAAAAAAAATAAAATAAATAAATTTCTGTTAAATATAAAAACAATTTACTGAAATTTTAGATTATGTTAATTTGAATCATATGTACTCATCATATGTATCCATACACATAAAATGACTAATTGGATTTTATTTACTTAATTTTTTCTGAAACCTTTAAAATATTCCAGAGTCACATTTTGGCTGCTCGTCAAATTTCAAATACTCTAAAAACTTCATTGGGGCCAAAAGGTCTTGATAAAATGATGGTAAGTGGTGATGGCGAAGTAACAGTAACCAATGACGGTGCAACAATTCTTAAACTAATGGACGTTGATCACGAAATTGGAAAATTATTGGTACAATTAAGTCAATCACAAGATGATGAAATTGGTGATGGAACAACTGGCGTTGTTGTGCTTGCTGGTGCCTTATTAGAACAGGCAGAATATCTTATTGATAAAGGCATTCATCCAATTCGTATTGCTGATGGTTTTGAATTAGCAGCACAGTTTGCTATCAATCATCTGGATAAGATTGCTGAACCGTTTCCTATTAATGAAAATGATAAAGAACAATTGATACGAGTTGCGATGACAACATTGGGCAGTAAAATTGTAAATAAATGTCATAGACATATGGCTGAAATGGCGGTTGATGCAGTTTTGACTGTAGCCGATCTTGAGAAGAAAGATGTTAATTTTGAATTGATTAAGATAGAAGGAAAAGTTGGTGGTCGTATGGAAGATTCAACTTTAGTTAAAGGTGTAGTCATTGATAAAACAATGAGTCATTCTCAAATGCCGAAAGTCTTAAAAGATGTTAAATTGGCTATACTCACATGTCCATTTGAACCACCAAAGCCAAAAACTAAACATAAATTAGATGTAACATCAGCTGAAGATTACAGAGCATTAAGAGCTTATGAACAAGATAAATTCGTTGAAATTGTAAAGCAAGTGAAGGATGCCGGAACAACACTTGCCATTTGTCAATGGGGTTTTGACGATGAGGCTAATCACTTATTACTACAATATGATTTGCCAGCTGTACGTTGGGTCGGTGGTCCTGAAATAGAATTGATTGCTATTGCTACAGGTGGAAGAATTGTCGCGCGTTTTGAAGAACTTACTCCCGAAAAACTAGGCAAAGCTGGAATTGTTAGAGAAATTGATTTTGGTACATCGAAGGATAAGATGCTGGTAATTGAAGATTGTCTAAGTTCAAAAGTTGTTACTATTTTGCTTCGTGGTGGTAATCAAATGATAATTGCTGAAGCCAAACGATCAATTCATGATGCACTTTGTATTGTTCGATCACTCATTCGTGTACGTATTTATCAGATACATTTTACATGAAAATAAATTATGTAAATTTTTGTTTTATTTACTTAGGATTCTCGGATTATTTATGGAGGCGGCTCTGCTGAAATTAGTTGTTCAATGGCTGTTGCTAAGGAAGCTGATAAACTTTCAACACTTGAACAGTATGCATTTAGATCATTTAGCGTTGCATTAGAATCTATACCTTTAGCATTAGCTGAGAATAGTGGATTACAACCAATTGAAGTATTATCTGATTTGAAAGCACGTCAAATAGCTGATGAAAAACCAAGTTTGGGCGTTGATTGCATGTTAACCGGAAATTCAGATATGAAACAACATCATGTTGTTGAATCATTACATTCAAAGAAACAACAAATTATACTAGCAACGCAATTGGTTAAAATGATTTTAAAAATTGATGATGTGCGATCTTCAAACGATAAATAGTAAAAAAAAAATAAAATTGAACAATTTTCATCTAAATGATTTTTCATATAATTGTTCATGTTCATTGTTCATGGGCTTTGAAATTTTCTGTAATTAAAAAATAACTGTATTTAACCACATATTATTCGGAATAACAAAAATTTAATTCTTATAAGAAAAATTATTCGTAAAGTCGACTTAAATTTTACAAACACACCGGCATTATATAACAATTTTCAGCATATTTATATTTTTTTTAGTATTAACATTTTTAATTATATAGCTTCTATATGATAATCTTAACATACTCTGTTGCTAATAAAGGAACAAATATTTTCTAATTGAGTGAAAATAGTTTTAATTTTTTGAAATGAATAAAATTTGCGTACGTAATTGGCGTTAAATTTTTAGATTTAGAAATGATTTAATTGGATATTAAAATAACTAAATCTCAATTTCAAAATCATAAATAAGAGAAGAAATATGCATTTAATTCATTTATTTTTCTCTATGTCAAGAATATATTAAAAATAAAATAAAGAAAATTTACATTAGATGTACAGTGAATTTACATTGATAATACATAATTTCAAAATAATTTTTTACACACTTCTCTATGATTTAAAAATAAAAGATCTTAATAAAATATGAAATATATATACATATATATTTAATCATTGCCGTCTGCTTTTGTATTATCACTTTCCTTAGTTAACAAATATTTTGATTCAAAGATTTCTTCAAGTTTTAACGGATCCGTAATTGGTAATTGACATGCCTTATTGTGGCAAATATATACAGTTGGTTGATCATTGATCATTTTAAATTTTTCAGCTGTCTTTCTTTTAACCAATGATGGATTATCAATATCAAAATGTACAGCTATCATTCCAGGTATATAATATCGTCTGCAAATATCTAAAAATTCATTTGTTTTATCACAATCTGGACCAACAACAGCTGTCATTTCTAAACCACGATCAATCAATAATAATGCTGAAAACATTTCCGGCAATACAGAACCCATCGGATGATGTATTTTTCCAAAGAATTTTAATAATTTTTTAGCTTTTATCTTATATTCAGGTTCTTCAAAATATGCTGAAATTAGTATGAGATTCCTGGCTGAAACACTATTACCACATGGTTCTGCACCATCATGATCTATGAGAAATAGAAAAAATATTTTATCGTACATAAAAGAACATTGCAGATGAACAAGATAAAAAAATTTCACCTTCTTTAAGTCTAACTACTAAATTTGGTGAATCCTCTTGAGTATAGAAATATCCTCCCCATTTATTATCCCAAAATAATCTATCTTGGGTATCCTGAAGATCTTTTGCCCATTCTAATGCTTTCAAATCAAGTGTTGCTTTATAATAATCTAGAAGACCCTTAATTAAAAAAGCGTAATCATCAAGGAAGCCAAAAATTGGTTCAGATCTAGTTAAATAAAAACGTCAATTCAAATTAATTGAATTTGAACAAAGTAAAAAAAAAAAAAAAATTATAGAATGTAAAATATACTTACAAAACTTCTGTTGAATCATTATCAGTTCCTTTACCGTAACAAGATCTCAATAGAAGTTTTTTCTCTTCATCATATGAATTTGTTTTCAAAAATGTTATTAGATCTTTAGCTGCCTTTATATATTCTTCACGTTTTTCAGTACATGACATAGATATTTTTGCTAAACCAGATAATACTAAACCATTCCAGGAAGTTATGATTTTTGTATCTAAATGTGGTCGTGGTCTTTTATCACGAACTTCATGTAAAATATTATTTCCAATTTTCAATAGGTTTTTTAATTTATCAATATTAATATTGAATTTATTTGCTGTATTTTTTAAACTTTCATTTACAATTAAGATATTTTTACCAGTTAAATGACCAAAAGGATCACTTGATGGTTTGATATTACCAGTTTCTTGTACATCATAATGATAACAATAAATCTCAAATATTTTTTTCCAATCGAATTTTATATCATTTTCTTTTTCAAATTTATCAAAATTTTTTTCAAATTCATTTCGTATTTCACTATATGTCCATGCATAAAATGCTCCTTCAACTTTTTTATTATCGTTTGCAGTTGGTAAAGAATCAGCATCTTCACCAGAATAAAAACCACCAGAGGGATGTCTTAAATCTTTAACTAAATAACGAAATATACCATCAGCAATATCTAAATAATATTGATTTTTTGTTATTTTATATGCATTTGCATATGCTGACAGTAATTGTCCTTGATCGTATAACATTTTCTCAAAATGTGGTATATGCCAATTTTTATCAACTGAATAACGTGCAAACCCACCAAATACATGATCATGTATACCACCATTACCAATTTTATTTAATGTCGTCAATACTATATTAATTACTTCCTTACTTTTTTTTAAAGTATATGAATGAAATAAGAAATTTAGTATTGGCACTTGAGGAAATTTTGGTGGTCCACCAAAACCACCATATAATTTATCGAAATTTCTTTTGTATATTTTTACAGCTAAGTCTAATTGGACTTCGGGTGTTGTCTGATCACGTTCAGCATTATCACTATCATTTATTTCTGTTATTGATTTAGCTATGGCTTGTATAATTGTATTACCAGTTTTACAACATTTTTTTTGATTCACTTTCCATTCAATTGACATTCTTGTTATTACAGTCTTAAAACTAGGACAACCCCATCTATCTACTGGTGGAAAATATGAACCAGCTGAAATTGGTGATAAATCTGGTGCTAACCATAAATTCATCGGCCAACCACCACTACCAGTTGTCGTTATTAAAAAATTCATATAAATTTTATCAATATCAGGACGTTCTTCACGATCAACTTTAATATTTATGAAATTTTCATTCATAATTTTTGCAATCTCTTCATTTTCGAATGATTCATGTTCCATAACATGACACCAATGACATGTTGAATAACCAACTGATAAAAATATCATTTTATTTTCATCTTTAGCTCTTTGTATTGCTTCATTACACCATGGATACCAATCTACTGGATTATGTGCATGCTGCAATAAGTATGGTGATTTTTCATTTATTAAACGATTAGTAAATTTATGCGAATTTTTATCTGTTGCTGTTGATGATGATGATGTGACCGTCGATTTCATCGAAGATGATGCTCCAGATTCATTTGACATTTTTTTATTATCCAAGGAAATTGATCGATTTACACATGAACTTTTACTTGAATAATAGTTGAAAAAAAAAAAATAAGCAATAAAAAATATTTTTTAGTTTTATAAAATGAATTTTGTAAATAATTAAAATTATTTAAAAAAAAACCTTGTATCTCTTGTTAATAATAATCTTTGATCACTGTTATTTAGTATTAAACGAAAATTCCTAGAAATAAGAAAACTACCAGCACGAAAAATTATTTTGTGCATATCAATAAAAGCGATCAATGAAAAATTAATAAATTTTGTTTTATACAAAATACAAACACCATTCGTTAATTTTAAATTGTAAATATTATAATTGTATTTAAATATTTTATATCTTTATACTTATAATTGGTAATTAAATTCAAAAGTAATAAATATACAATATAATAAAGTTCAAATACAATTACACAAAATATGATTCTTTATTGTTTCTTTTTTTTTTGTTGCTATTATCTTCTTGTTATTATTATACAAATGTAATAATAATACTTGTAAAATATACAAATTTAATAAAGTTAAATAATTGAATAAATATATTGAATTACCTTTCACAAATAAAAAATGTCAATTTGACAATGACAATCCATTTTCCATAGAGCCAAAGACAACCGAACCGTGTCACCGTACCATTGTATAAAGGTATATAGTAAGCACACTCGTAATGGAGATCAAAAGAAAAGAGCTGCAGATATAAAAATAAAACAAATAAAATAAAAAAAAAATTTTTCTCTAAAGAGGAAACAGGCAAAAGAATTTCTCATAGAAAATTAAAACATGATAGAGCAGTATCGTACTATATCATTACAAAAAAAAAACAAATACCAATTTTATATGGCTGAAGCAAAACCACCGAAAGAATCTCTCTCTCTCTTAGAGAGAGAGATTCTTTCGGAGGTTTTGGCTGAAGTCAACTTTTGAATATGTATTTGTATCACCTATCTGTACAATGCATTTTTACTCAATTTTACTAATTTTCACTAACACTACTTCAATGCATTGAAATGAGAATGTATTGTAATGGTTGCATGAAAATTATATTTTTTAAAAATTGTTAAAAAATATTTAGAAATATTGTCATGTCTCGAAAATTAATGCATGAGCAAAAAAAACATTGAAAAACATTATTATTATTTAATTATATGTTTTTTTAAAAACTAAATATAATAAAAACATCATATTATTTCACTCACAAAAATGTATACTAAAACAACAAAACAACACTATTTGTACTATTCAATCATTAAAATGTTTTAATTAATACACTAAAAAAAAGGAAATAATTATAAAAAAATTCGAAAAATTATATTATAATTATTTAATTATATGATTAAAAAATTAAATATAATAAAAACATTAAATAATTTCACTCACAAAAATGTACAAAAATATAAATCCAGCGAAACGAACATGTACAAAAAAATGTTAATCGTTTGATATTTATTGTTGTATGGTGTTACCGTAGTACAAAAAATTATATTATACGCTAATGTATAAAATTGTATACAACTTTTGAATAGAAAATTTTTTTATTAAAATTAAAGTATTTTTAAAATTTTTTTAAATTGAAATATTTAATAATATTGAAATTTTTTAAAGATGAAGTGTTGTGCAAGAAGTTGTAAAATTTAAGTGAGTGTAGGTGTTAACAATGATCATAGGAAAAGATTTTTTAGATTTCCTAAAGATTTGTTTGTGTAAGTAATATGAAAAATAATTAGAATACTTATATTAAAAATATAAGTATATATAAATGAATAATTTATATACCTATATAAATAAACTTTATAAATTTAAATAACATAAATGAATAAATTTAAATTATATATTTTTATAAAACAAATTCAACAAAAGTGAGATATGTATATAAGTAGCATTAATTTAGCATATAGTACTTACAGTTACCGTTACTGATAATGTTACATGTTATTTAAATTTATGATACTGATAATGTTACAAAAATTACTTGTGCATAGCAAAGATGTATAATACAATTACTTTTTTTTTTATTTAGGACTTGATATCAAATGGTATTTTTGTGAACATTACACTTTTTAGCTAAGTTTTTACACAAGAATACAATTGTTATATATGCAGGAGTACAAATAATTAATGTAATAAAAATTCATGTACAGATAGATAAATAAATAAATAAATAATAATTAAATAAATAAATAAGAATTAATAACACAAAGAAACAACTTTTTTATTGAAAATTCAAAAACATGTCATCTTTAATAATTTTAAAACAACACTGGTAACACTGCATAACGAAACAATAAAAACAAAATTAAAAATAAACATGGCTGTAAACATGGCCGATGACAACTAAAAAAATGATTTCATTTTTTTTCTTTCTCAATCCTTCATTACTCTTATGTCTATCTATTTTTTTTTTAAATTTATGGATTAGTGAAAAAAGTTTGAATGTATTGTAATTTAAACAATAGAAATAAGTCGAGGTCAACGAGTAAAATCAGCAGTTTTCTTCAAGCCTGCCTTTCTTTGTTATATGAAATATATATTATTCTATGACCGTACCGTAACTTCACCTTCAACATATTGCATATTTAATTGCAACATTTTATATTATACGATAAAATGTTTTTTTTTTCCTAAATATTACTATCCCTACTGTGAAATGTAATCCAATGCTACTCGTCATAACTTCCGAAAGAATCTCTCTAGGAAAAAATTATTAAAAAATTGAAACTGAAAGTTATGAAGATTCTTTACAAAATATTTGTACGACGCCCCCTGTGAAAAATTTCAAATATTTGAATATTTCGTTTTTTTTTGCATATCTCCGGAAATACTTGACGGATTTTTATGATTCTTGGCAAATTTGAAATGTTTTTGGCCTCTCTATAAAACTAAGTTAAAATATAGAAACTGAAAGTTTTGAAGATTTTTTACAAAAATTGTGCGACACCCCCCCTGTGAAAAATTTCAAATTTTGGCTGGAGTTCCGAATAGGTGTTCCCTCTGATCCTCTTGAAATTTTGAACACAGATTCTACTCGACAATATCAGAAAAGTCACGGAATATTTTTTGTCGGAAAGCCCTCTATCGGTCACAATTCGCATTTAAAATTTTTTGTCAAAATTCTTATTTTAGCAATATCTCTGTAACGGTACATGATGCAGGTATGTTTTACAGCTCAAAAGATGCGTCTTAAGATGCTCTATATTCTAAAAAAAAGAAACTTTCAAAAACTCCTAGTAGAAGGATAATAAAGGACATTTTGTGATTTTTGGCTATTTTTACATTTTTGACAATTTCTCAGAAACGAGTAGGGATAATCGGTTCAAATTTTTTTGCAAATCAAAAAGGACACCATGAGCAAGATTTTTCATTCATTACTTTGATCCTGATGAAAAAGGAAAATGTCCTGCAGAGAAATAATTTTATTAATACTGAATTTTGCAATTTTATGTTCGTGTGCACGTGTATGTATGTGAGTATGTGTATTTGTAGAAGTCAAATATATGATAGTTTGTGTATGTGCGTATATATGCGTGTGTATGTGCATTTGTAGAAGGTAAATCTAACAATGTGTGCATTAAGTATTTTATATACAGGCATACATATACACTACGCGTATATGGCAAATATGATAGAGTATGCTTGCGGGCTTGTGTGTGTATGCATTTGTAGAAGGCAAATCTGGTAGTGTGTGTATGTAAGTGCATGTGTGTGTGCATTTGTAGAAGGAAAATTTGATAGTGTCTGTATGCACTTGTAGAAGGCAAATCTGATAGTGTGTGTATGTAAGTGCATGTATGTGTGTGCATATAGAAACTGAAAGTTTTGAAGATTTTTTACAAAATTTGTACGACGCCCCCTGTGAAAAATTTCAAATATTTGAATATTTCGTTTTTTTTGCATATCTCCGGAAATACTTGACGGATTTCCATGATTCTTGGAAAATTTGAAATGTTTTTGGCCTCTCTATAAAACTAAATTAAAATATAGAAACTGAAAGTTTTGAAGATTTTTTACAAAATTTGTACGACGCCCCCTGTGAAAAATTTCAAATATTTGAATATTTCGTTTTTTTTGCATATCTCCGGAAATACTTGACGGATTTCCATGATTCTTGGCAAATTTGAAATGTTTTTGGCCTCTCTATAAAACTAAATTAAAATATAGAAACTGAAAGTTTTGAAGATTTTTTACAATATGTGCGGCAACACCCACCCCTGTGACAAATTTCAAATTTTTGAATATTTCTTTTTTTTTGCATATTTCCAGAAATACTTGACGGACTTTCATGATTCTTGGCAAATTTGAAATGTTTGTGGCCTCAAACAATTTAAAACAATTTGAAAGGGTAGTAAAATAAAATGAATAAAAACGCAATACCAAGAAATCATTCTATATGTCGTCGACGTATAAAATTGAAAACTTTTAGTTTGCATTCTTTTTATCTTTATTTTAATTAAAAATTTTTTTTAAAGATTTGAATTTGAATTGGATTACCTAGTATGTACATACATATTTTCATTTTTGAAAATGTTTAAACTGTTCAATACTTCTTATATAGTTAATGTATAATAATATAACATATAGTAAAACAGAACAAATTCACCCGATGATAGTAAGTATATGATTTGTCAATTTCAATATTCAGGAAATAAAATATTTTGATATACATATTTAATTACAAATATACATACATTACATATGTGTACCTATTTATATGTATGTGTATTGATTTTAGGATATGCTTTGCGCATTTCTCTTTTGTAATTTTGTTTTTAATAATAATTTTGGTTTCATTTAGCACATTCAGAAATAGTCTGTATTCATTTTAACCTGTACATAATGTACTTATATGTGCATTGAATCTGAATGTCTTTCTTAATATGTATAGAAATTTAGATAATATTATTTTTATTACACGACCCAATGAAAATAGTCGGAGGTGTGTCTTTTATATTACAATAGTAATTATTGTTTTACACATTTCTCGTATACATAAAATATCAGTGTTACGATGATAAAGCTAGTTCATATTATAATTTATATGTATGTATTTTTATTTTTTTTTTAATTAAAATTATTTTTTACATAGTATTGATTTATTCAGCTTATCATAAGCATTACGTTCGAATTCAAATTCAAAGTAAACAGTGGATGTTTCAATTACAGTCTAGTCTAGTGCTAGTCTAACAAGGCTATAAAACTCTAACTAAATATTGGCTTGACGTAAATCAAATCAATCCGAGCCGAGACATAACGAAAAGTTAGAGCGTTAGAGCTAAAATATTATACAATGAACCTAAATTCAACTTTGGTAATTTGTGTGAATTTAGTAAGATAATAAGATAAAATAGATAATAGAGATTATATTTGATGTTACATATTATATTTAATGTTCATTTTGAAATTTTAAAGCAATTAGTTAAATAAATTCACTCATGGAAAATTGAAACGATAATCTAGATAGTATCCTCTTTCCAATTTCCAATTCATGCGATTTTTTAATAACAGAAATCTCTAATCAAAGTCTCAATCCAATACTCGTTTTTTCCTAGCACATCTCATTTTTTAAGTATGCATATAATTGGTACAGCGAAATATAAAATGAGAAAACTTTTTCATGTGTTTCAACTACAATATTGTTCTCGATTTTTCAAAAAATAATTTAAATGATAAAATTGACAATATTAAATTTTTAAAGATGAAAACTTATGTAAAATAGAACCTCTCATATTACATTAGGTACATATTAAAATAATTACATTATTTTTTGATTTTTTTTGTCATGAAGGAAAAAATGTTCTCTCTTTAAATAAATTGAACGAATTTAATAATATTATATATTATTCGTCTTCTTTTTTTTTGTAAAAGAAGATGCGCACAACAATATTGATTTCGGAGACCACACGTTTGAAATAATAAATGAATTTATTTATCTTGGCTCAGTCATGAATTCAAACAGAAGAATAATGGAAGATAACAGATCTCATTTCAGTTTTTTAAATCTAAGAGCCTGATCAAAGCCACAAAGACTACACTCTAATCAAACCCATACTTACCTATATATGGTTTCGAATACTGGACACAGCATTCAAAGATGTAGACGCCAAGAAATTAGAGCGTTTTGAAAGGAAAATATTACGTCGCATCTATGGAGCAACTAAACTGGGTGAAAATGAATACATATATGCTAAAAAGGATGTAGATATAGTGGCGTTCATTGAAATTCGTAGGCTGCAATGACTAGGTCATGTTAACAGAATGATATAGACACCAGCCATATAAATTCATCTTCTTTGCAAATATTAGAGGAAATAGACCGAAGAGTTGGCCAAGAAGCAGATGAAGGGACGCAGTGAAAAAGGATCTAGATAAGCTACAAATGGGCGACTGGAAAAAGAAATCCACTGATAGAGAACAGTGGCACAGCGAACTGTTTCTCGCAGAGGCAAGAGTCCTCTTAAGGACTGTAAGGACCGTAGAAGAAGAAGAAGATACATTATTTGTAATATTTAGCATATTTATTCATGTAATAAATATTGTTTAAGAGTATTTTTAGTTCATAAAGTACATAAGTGTATATAGGAGGAAAAAAAATCAAAATTTTTTCGATTTCAAACTCGAAAGCGAGTTAAAAAGCAAAAGTAGAAGAAGAAGAAAAGCGTTATCGGTGATGTAAGAAAACTTCTTTGACTAGAAAATTTGGAGACACACTGTCACAATCTTTATACAAAGCCTACACAAAGATTTCCCAACTGCTAACTGTGAATTTATTAATGTATAGAGGTGCATTAAATTTTTACATGTACATATATATACATTTTCTTTTCGATCCGCAACAGGAGATGTGAAGGATTTCGTATTAAAAAAAAGTGTACAATTTTCGAGAAATTTTTCTGTCAATTTTTGGAATTTCTGTTCAGACTTTTATTTATTTGTACATAGAGTTCTTTATTCTTTATGTACATTTGAATCGATTTTTTTGATACAAGGTGTTTCCGTTAATACCCGACAAAAGAAAACCACGAATAGGGGTCATCGAGAGGAACAAAAAATCGTATTGGAGGGAAATCTCAACCGTTTAGCCGTTAGAGGGCGTCAAAGTTTTTCTTCTCTTTTTTCAAGGGAAGAAAAATCAAAAAGTATACAACCATGCGATAGAAGACTCTTTGCCGTTTCATTTGACTAACCCCTGTTGCCCGTCCTCCTCAAACGTTATGGACAGTCAAATTCAAAAACATGCACTTTTTTACCTGCTTTTTTGGAAAAAATTAGTGATTTTTCGAAAAAAAACACCCGATTAACGTGCAATTTCTTTTCCATCAGTAGAAAGTCTGATTCTTTCTGAAAAATTTTTGTTCCCATCTTACGTTGTTATCTCTTTTCGTTCCACAGATATAGCAAGATATGTCAGTTGGGGTTTTACTTAATTTCTGGAAATTGAATGTAAAAATGAAAAATTTTCTGGAATTTTCAGAAATTGACTAAAATCGTAACTGACATAAATCTCTATGTCTTTATACCATGGTTCTACTGGTTGTACCTTTAGATCATTCTAAAAATTCAGTAAGCTCCATTTTAATCTTGATGTCAGTCAATACTAAGTCATGAAGAATCAACCATCAACCATCGAGCTGCACCCAAACCATGATTTCCATACTATTTTATATCGTACGAAAAAAGAAATTTATTCTACAATATTTTAATAATGAATAGAAAAGTACGAGTATGTATAATACATAATATCAACATCAACAACATAATTTACAAAGTGCGCTATTTGCTGCGTAATGCACATCTTTGACCGTTAAATCACCTTATAAATTTTTCCAACATATGTACATAATCAATAAAATCTGAGCTATCATTTTGATCATTAATGTGGGAAATACTACATATTTTTATTATATTATTCAAAGAGAAGTCATTACTAATTTATTCGGTTATAAATTGTCAAGGTACGCTTTAAGCTAACCCCAAGTTACTAACATTTTATCTGTGCTTTATACATTATATTTGTATTGTAAAATATGACTTAGAATAAATTTATTTTATAGAAGATTGAGTAAATATTCTGTTGGATAACATCTACCCTTTATATAAATATGTACGAGTACATTGAATTAGGCATTCATTTAACTGTATATGAATAAAATTCAATAAGGGTAAATTCACTATACATACTGATTAAGATATTTATCAAACTAACCAAAATATTGTCGACACATGCATCCGTTTATTCCTTAATAATATCTTGTTCAAATCGTAGACAATAATTTCTGATTGTATAGTAAATGAGAGGGTCTGTTAATACTCTTGTAAAGTCGTAAATATTAATTATGTTCCGAACAAATATTTTCTCAAATTTCATATGAAGCAGATCTCTTTTACTCTCATAATTTTAAGTCAACCTGTCCCAGATTAATTATCTCAAAATAGTTTTAACACAATTTAAATCAATAGCTATTAGCTATTCTATTAGTTAGTGCAAAAAAAAAATGTAATATAGATCCAATTAAAAAAATTAGGTATATACCTACATAATTTCAGTGGTAATCCATATGTTTTTTTTAATTTGAAAAAGCAATTTTTGAAATGTAATGGACAATTCATTGAGATGTACTTTTTTATGTACTGGCTTTATAAATAGATCATACCTGGGTCATGTCAAATTGTCATATTTTGATTAATTGTTGTTTATATTTTATGTCAAGTTCAAAGCTTAAGTTCAATTTTTAATGTCTCTGGACAGTGGGTTGCGGTTGAGGAATTGAAAGAATGTAATATAATATTAACCGCGTCATTAGTCAAATTGGAAAATTGAAGCTTTTGCCCAACCTTTGAAATAAATTAGGTATTTACTTAAAAAATAATTATAAAGAGCGGTTCTTTTCGTATGAGAATGAATGTCATCCTAATAAGATATTAGTTCAGATTGTTTAAATTCCTTATTTACAAAACATCTTCGTAAAAATACAGCTCTCTTTTATGCTCTCTTTTAATGCGCACTATTATCAGCATGAAACATTTAAACTTAGGTTTAATTTTCACGATTAGGCAAATGGCTTACAACTTCTTGAGATTCTTCTCAATTATCTGCACTTCCCTTACCAATACCATGTATAAATGCATTTAAGTATAATGATTTAAATGTATTTTAAATTCAATTTTTTTATCGTAGCAGTAATTTGTTCTTGATCCGTAGCAGTAATTATTTGTTCTTGATTCTTGAATTCTTTTTTTTTTAAAACACAAATACAGTCTTTCTTTTTTCTTAATGTTTTTTTAATAGTTTTGTATAAACAAATTTTTTACTTTTTGTGATTTTCGGAATGGATAATAATTTTAGAAATAATCAATAATCGATTCACTTCTTTGTACAATTTCGACTATCTTTCGATATGAATTTTTTTTTTTTTGTAGTATGATAAATAATTAAATTTTACATAGCTTCAGTCACTTATTGCTTTTTATGACCCATGTTGATTACGATTACTATATTAATTCAATTTCATGAATCCTCCAAATAAATAAAAATGTCAAATTATACTTTTATTAATTAATAATAATAATTGAAAGTGGTAAAGAAGTAGTTGTTATTTTTAGTTCTATTATACTATTTGTTTCAACAGTTTTTCAATTGAATTTTTTTATGTTTTTGTAAAATTTTCTTATAACATGAAAAAATAGAAAAGTGAATTCTATTCCAAATTTAAAATATTTATTTATTTATTTATTATTTATTAAATATGTTATAATGCAGATTTTAATTTAGTATTATAATATGATATACATATATAATAATATACATTTCTTTCTATTTAAATAAGTTTTTATAAACATTTTGTGCTAATAAATACGGGTACTTTTTGGTATCAGTATATATGTAAAATTTAAAAATTATTTTTAAATAAATAAAACTTCTAAAATATAAAAATAATATGAACAATTAAATTATATAAAAAGTTTTTTCTAAGTATTCTGTATATCCTTAAGTGAACTAAACAAAAAGAAATAATAATAGAATAAAATATAAATATACGAGCGGGTGTTTTTAAGTTTACGGAATGGCAGAGTGAGATAGTGGTGGGTAAAATCCTTCAATTCGTAATGTGTTGTGTTGTATGTTGTCTGACTCGTTATTAGTACAAATACCGAGTTTTGTCATAATATAATACGATCATTATTTATTAGTCTGTGAATTATCGCCGATCAAACAACTTTAGTCAACTCCAAAACTTCTGTCAACGGCTTTTGCATGACAGTGCTCCTGTACACAAAAGTGTGGTGTTACGCTGATTGCCTTATCAAAGGTAGGCTTCGATATTTTGTGTCACCCACCCTATAGTCCACCCACACCTAGCTACGACCGATTATTACTTGTTCCCAAAACTGAAAAAAGAACTGCGTGGGAAGTAAAGGACTCAGTTTCGGTATACATACATTGTGCGGGCAAAGATAAAACATTTTTTTATGAAGGCATTCATAAGTTAATCGAAAGATCTGAGAAATAGGTATATTAAAGTTAAAAATGAATATATTGAAGAAGAAAAATAATTTGGATTTTTTATTTTGTCTCGTTATACCCCATTCCGCGAACTTAATAACGCCCCCTCGTATATTTGTTAATGAAGAATATAAGAAAAATATCTTATGTTTTCGTTCTTCGATAAATCTTATTTCCAAATAATAATTTTTAACTTTATCGCACTAAAAATTTGTATAAATGTATTCACATATACATACAAATACACATATATTCATGCACATTGAATTTTCTATTCCACACAAAGCATAAAAAGATTATAATATCGATTAATTTTAGTATGAAATAGGACATGGATAACATATGCATATTTATTAGTATGGGTATAATACATATGTATGTATGTATATGTACATATACATATATACGTAATATGTTTATATTCATCGTTTCCTTAAGATTATAAAATAAATGAATAGAAAAATCCACCCTTTTTATGATATTTTTTTTTTTCAAATTTGTTACAGATTCAAATCAAAGTCAAAACTGTCATATTCATGTTTATGTAAATTGCGTAATTGGGATAATCTTGAACACGATTATTTCTTGTTTTGGTCATAATTGTTTGCTTGCACTTATAATGCAATCTTCAACAGCCCTCTCATAATCTTGCATTAAAATCCATCAATATGTTTGCATTTAAACTTTATAAACTATTGTCACAGTTGTTTCTTATGAATAAATAAAGTAAAGGGAGAACTCTCTCAATATTTTTTATATGTACACTTTGACACGTAACTATGTGTATGCACAAGTAGTATATATATATATTATATATATATTATATATATGCAATGAAGATGATTTTTATTGTAGATAATACGGTATATATATGTACTTATAATATTTGTATTGTTATTATATAAAATTTTGTTAACAACAAAATCGATTTATTAGTATATGTATGTACATATGTACATTATACATACTACATTATATGCAATATGCTTGAACAATTCAACTATGTATATACACACATTGCTAGTTGTAATGAAAATCATTACAATTATTTCCACCAACACAAATTTATATTATAATACATTTTGTTACATATTTATACATATGTACATACATAACTAGTGTTTACATACTATGTGTATAAATACATAGTATGTATATAAATAATATAAGTACGTGTATTATAAATAAAAGGGTGATATCTGATAAAATAATGTCTTTATTTGTACTTATGCATGCAAAAAAATTTACTGGGCTGGGATATACATAATTATAAGAGTTTATAGAATACCGAATTTTTATGCTTCTCGAGTTACAATTTTTCTACGTGATTTAAATAGCAAACATATAAATTTATAGTAAAAACAAATAAGCAACGCGTATATACTTACATATATTTATAGAGTATGTTTGATTATTATTTCGATAAATAATTTAAAAACCAGGTAAAATGAATATATTTTACCCTTATTGATTCAAAAATATAGATTATCCTATGTCACAGTGCTTTTTATTTATATTTATGTTCATATGTGTAGTAGCTGCTAAACTTTAATCACTTCCCTTTTAGTTGCTCGATAGTACTTTACAAATATGTATACTGAAATGAATAACAATCAGTACACATGATGATGTGGTCTTCGGCTTACACAAAATTTACGTTTTCAAAAATTTCTGATAATTCTTTCATTATATAAATATGCATATACCTATCTTCTTATCTATATATGTAGATATATAATATCACATAGTAATATGTATATTACGTGATATTGACTTTTTTACCATAAAATATCAAATATTCAATTTTTTACATAACCAAAATGGTTATCAATACATAATAATAATAAAAATATTCTGCAGAATATGAGTAGTTTTTGTTCCAGACATTAAAGGTGAATGTTTCATGTACATGAGATATGTTGAAAACATTTTTCACAATATTCCATTGGAAATTATTACTATCTATACGGGCGAATACAATTTGGAGGTGGTGAAGGATATACAAAGTGTCGTTTATAAAAAACATTAATTTTAGCTGTGGTCATGTATGGGCGCGTAATTTTGAATTCTGTATAAAGCTAACGAAAATGCTCTTCGGATTTTCAAGAGGTAAATAATCAGTAGAATTTATTGGTGGGCTGTGAAAGAGAATGGAGTATGGAGAATCCGATGAAATGATGAACTCTATACGAGTCATATCAATACATAAATATAAAGCAAAGAATTAAAGTTGGTATAATTCAATGGTTGGTTAGATCATGAAGAAAGAAGAGCAGAGACCAGAGAGTAACGTCATGAGAAAACTTATGTTACGTAGGCGAGAAGGTAAAGGGAAGCCAGGCCAGAATATCAGACGAACACTCAAATGGATGGATGATGTGAAAAGAGATCTGAAACAGATCGGACTAACATTTTCTCCAAAAAAATAAAACATAATTTTTGTTATAAAGAAACTTTGGTTGTAATATATGCGTTTAATTATATTTAAAAAATGCTTATATTATGCATATAAATATTTTTACAAATTAAAATATTTTTAACACTTAAATCAGAAATAATAAAAATATATTCGTATATATACTCTTTTCGTATATATACTTATATATTATTAATTACTATTGATTTTATACGACAATATTTAAAATTTTCGCCATATTGACAAGAATTTCTCATTTTTCATGTTTTTCATTTCATGGAAAATTCAAAATTATTTACGAATATTTCTCATTTTACGAAACTTCAATGTTGTAGAATAATGAATAAATACCTATATATGTCTTTGAAATTTCACCGTGTATTTTACTAACAAGTAAAACATCATTTTTTTAAATAAATACTTACATCTTACTGGTAAACATAAGTATATGTATATTCCTGAATTATGTTCTTGTAATTGAATTTATTTTAATTTATATAAGTATTTGATGCAGCAGTAATTACATATTGAGAATTATTCTAGCCCCTATATAATAAAAATTTAAAATATCTATACATATAGGGTCAGTATCATATTGTATTAATTTAAATTAAATAATTTATAAAAAATTTTTATTTAATATTATTCAATTTTAAAGAGACAAAACAACATCAAGTATATATATACATACTATAGGAAAGTTTTCCGATATGGTTCTAATTATTCTATGGCTCATTTAATTTTCATATATTACGATATTGACTGTATAATAGGATACAACATTTATATAACACCGACCACATTATTTTCAACAAAAATATGAAGTTGATAATTAGCACTACCTCCTGTTCACATATAGTTTACCGCATCTTGTTATAAATATATTACGTGATGTGGGAATAGTAACATGTTTGTTTATACATAAAATCGGATTTAGTTTTCATCATTCATAATGATTTTGAAGATACTTACATGAAATGAGAACAGGGTAAATAATTATTATGTATACGTATGAATGAAAAGTTAAGAAAAAATATGAAGAATTATTTTGAGAATCTTTATGTTATAAATTGCACTTTACCCAAATATGATTGCCATTATTTTGCTTATTATTAGATGATTATATATATTTTTTAAAGAACCCGTTACCTTTATAAATTATTGAATCTTTTAACCTTTAGAAAAAAAAAAAAAAATTAAATCATAATTTTTGAACAAATACAAACAGATTATAAAATTTACTATGGCTTATTCAGAAAAACATATTGCTTGAGCGCGTTTCTTACATTCAAAATTCAAGATTTATAATATTTTGTTATCAAGATGAATATATGTATCTAATTTTTTTTTTGAACTTATCAAGAATACAAATACATCGAATATTGCCACCATTTTATATGAAAACCAAAAAATAATTAGTTGCCACGTTACATCATAACTAAATTCTTGGATATTATCAATTCTTAATATTTTATTATTATTTTAAGAAAAAAAAAAAATGGTATGAGAGAATTGATTTTAGGGAGACCTTGATTTGGGGATTTTCATCAGCAATTCTCCGTCTTACATGAATTTTTTAAAAAAAAACCCTTGAACAAATGCTATAAAAAACTCCAGAATTTAAGAAAATATACATTTCCATCAGACGGAAATCTCTAGGTCAGTCAGGGCTTTCAATGAAATGATTTTCTAGACATTATATGCATGTATAGTATATATGTTGTAGCTAAGTTAATAAATCCTAGAAATAATTCTTACGTAGCGAATTTGAATCAATTTTTATATTTCACTTGCGCGTAAGCGTAAGTAATAAAATACTTGCCTGAATGGTTCAGATATAAAGCAAAATAAAAAAAATTAATAGATAAAATTTAACGTTCAATATTTTTTTCTGCAGTAAATCTTTGCTGCAATGTGATTTTTATAAAAAGCAAGTAAAATCAAGATTTTCGCATAAGGAAATTTTATCGCATTAATCGAGTTGTAGAAAGTTTTCTGATGATATTTTAGACGGACACGTAATTTTAGAATTGAAAATTTCGCTTATATACGTGATTACTTCTCTACCATCAGAAGTCCTCTACTGATTTTTGTAGATATTCATATAGTCTTTTTTTTTGGACTTCTTAACTTTTTGGTGCGAATCAAAGGACATATTTCGTTTTAAAGCGAATTTGAGAAAATATTATTTTTTAAAGCATAAATTAAATATGTACTTATTTATTATTTTTCATATTTTATTATAATAAAATAATGAATTAAGTTACATTCAAAATCAAGCCTAGATATATAGTAGAATATACACAGATTGAGTTTTGAAATTGCATTCACAATAAATTCAGAGTAAATTTCTGCATATTTCTATACTACTCGTACATTGGTTTATAAACAAGTTTCCAATATAACTTTCGCTATATTATCATCATGAGACTAGAAATATAATGAGTTGCGAATTAAAATCAAAATCTTTGGATGGTTTGGATGGTTTTGAGTATAGTTATATCACAGCACAGATATAGCGTGCAAAAATCAGATATATGTTTTGTATTAAGTATTACTTTTGTAGTTTTAGTATTTAAAATTATTTTCTAAATCGAATTTTTAGCATTTTGTTGTGAATTTCATATTTAAATCTGTTCAAATGATCATATTTGTTAATTCGTTCCTCAATAAAATATAAATTATAGACTTCAGAAGCTTTCATACTGCCTCATATCATTAAAAATATGACCAACACTATATGTATATATATTACAGTTATTCATAAATATCTTCCTTGATATTCTTTATTGGGTTAACGTCAGTGTCCGCTCATGCAAATTGACTCAGAAATGTAATAATCGTCAACAAGAAAAGCACTTTTTTTTTTTAAGAAAAAATACAGACATTTATGTATATTTTTATAAATCAAAACAAAAATATTTTCAAGACAAAAAAATTCATGTTCAACGTTGTTCAAATCAAACTCAATACATTTCATGTCAATATCAACAGTGTTCAAATCAAATTCAGCGAAATTCAATATTGATATTGACATGGAAGACGTTGAGTTTGATTTGAACATTGTTGAAAATGTTTTGAACAATAATTTTTTTTTATTGGAAATTGTTTATACATGTAATGCATAATGTATATACATACTATATTTTTAATGGGATTTGCAGTAATTTGAATGTTGAAATAATTGTACTAAACATTTACCACATATAGTGTTACTGAATGTTGTATCTAGTTTAAAATGATCTGCGATAGACATATTCCCTTTTAAAAATTGGTTCCTTATTATATTCTAATAATATTAATTTTTTCATATAAATATTTGATTTATTATATATTTTTATTGGGCTAATCACCGCTAACTTAAATTTTTCATTTAATACAGACAAGAAAAAAAAAAATGGAATATGCAAGTTTTTCATAAATTTGTGATGATGATGTTAAAAGAAGTTTGAAAATTTTAGAAATATTATGTATTATAGTACATAGTACGAACCCAGTATGAGCTACATTATGTATACATATAAATGTGTGTGTGTACATTGATGTAATAAAATAAAATTAAAAAGCTAATGAAATCGTTTATAAATATATGTATATACATGTACATATTCTAATTGAACAATAAAAATTATATGACAACCAAAAATATGATTTTCAAATTTTATTTTTTGGAATATTGAGACATTGGTTTTGAAACATTAATATATTTTTCTAGGTATTTCATGTTTTATTGTTAATACATCATTTACATCGTTATACATGGATATGGATATTATTCAAATCAAATGTATATTCTCCTCCTCATTTACATTACAAATCAATCAACAGAGTAATGAAATATATGTACATTATGACTTTTTTTTTACCCAATATTCACACAACAGGTCCACGTTTTGTTTTTTTTTTTGTTTTTTTTTTTTTTTTTGGTTTTTGTTTTTTTTTTTCGTTTGTCATAATGCGTAAAACTGCATAATAAAACAGAATATGATTTTATAATGATGTATATAATACACAATTTACCTTTTGTTTATATGTTTATATAATATAATGTATATATACGGATATGAGTATTAATATACCATATAAGTATTATATTATTCTGTTTTTATCCATATATGTACATATACATATGTATAGTATTTGTTCAACTCGCTCAATACGCAGCAACGTCTCTAAAGAGCTAGCACGTGTAATTTGTTCAAAATCTGAAAAACTTTGTTTGGTGCACGTGTTTTTCCTTTTTTTATTTCAATTCTATTCATTTAAATTTGTCGGTTCAACTTCTATCCGTTTGTGTATAAATGAAGCATGCAATACCATCATAATAATGGGTATATGTACGACCACGAGTTTATTATGTATTGAATGTTATATAGACATGAATGTATGTAGGCACAATTCTTCAATATCATACCATTTTATTATCATTAAGAGAAAAACACTGAACTGGAAAAATAGGAAAAATTATTGTAAAAAGATCCGTATATGTATTAATTTGACTTCAAAATAATCCCTAGAGATTTTTATATAGTACACAATAAAATGTGAGATTATGATAGCAGTTCATTTTTATGTCCAGCCTTTATTCATATTTTTTTTATATCTGTATATACCTACAACAATCCTTGTATATCTACTATTCATGATAATTGGTGAAATGCATATATGTATTGTATATACATATGTATATGTATATATGTATATTTTGTATATGATATATGAATAAATCACATCAAACAGCACACCCTCATTTAAAGAATTCGTATATTTGTACCAAATTCATCATATTTAAATCAGAGATTATACTATAGAGAAATATTACGTAAGTATAGTATATTTATGTATGTATGTATGTACATACATATGTATTATACGAGTATGTATATAAATATAATAAGTTGCTGTATAATCAATATATAGAGGGTTGTACGAATAATATGCATATGCAACGAAATAACGATTATTTTATCCACCCTAGTGTCATATTACTTCAAAGAAGACTATATGATGTGCGTGTATATGATATACATATTTATATATGTATGGTATGTATAACACCGATAAAATTCAAGTAGCTGGTGGATATAATAATATTGTAAAAAAAGTGGGAAAATACAATTCCGGTGGATTTTCTTAGTTTTCATTGTTTAAGTAAGGTTTTTTTTTTTGTATTGAGTTTTTAATTCTGCAAACACTTTACTTTGCTATAGAAAATTTTACTTTTTACTCATTATGTATAGCATGTACGTAAGTATATATGTATTTATATAGTACAAGTACAATATGTTCGAGTCAAGTATTAGATTTCAGGAGATTTAGGGTAACGAAAATCTCTTCAGTATCACGTGACTTCTTCATTAGAGTGATATACGAGGATACATATGTTTTCAGTCCAATTGTAGTTTTTTCTTTTTTTTTTCTCAACTAAAACATTTATGTATTATAGTATAAAAAAATTCTTATAAATTTATTTCCTGATGCAAAACTAAATAAATGTTCACACTAGAAATAAAATTAGGTTAATATAGTATTGTACGGATGGAGATACATATAGTACATAAATATGTACATGTATGTACTTGTATTCGTATTCGTACACATATGCATGGATATACATACATATATAGAGCCAGCAGCAGTTCTCGAATCATTCTGCTATGTGCTGATTTCAAAAATACCATAAAATACATCACTTCTTGTAATATGCATAATTAAGATAAAAGAAAATGTTCTATTCAATTTTTTTTTTTTTTTACATTTACAAATAATGCATATACGTATGTACACTCGTATTATAGACAATTTTTTTTTTTCATATTTCAAAATTATACATACTATATTTGTTTTTCTTAACAAATTTGAAATACATACATACATAGTTGAATAAATATAAATAATTGTCGCTATATAAAAATCAATAATAACTTGTAACAAAAAATGTAAATATGTATTTATGTATGTAAATGTAATTAGAATCATACATTTCAACATATACCATTATTATTAAATTTACATATATAAAATTTTTCTTAATATGTGAATGAAATCATTGCAAAATGAAATTATTAAATTTCATGAAGTATTATAGTGTATGATTTGGAAGTTTAAAGTTTTAGTTTTGAGTTTGAATTTTTGATAATAACATAGACACACCGAGACCGAGTAGATAAAAAATAAACTGTTTAATTTGTAACTATAATTTGTAAATCATCACATTTCTAATGTCATGACACATTGATATTTTCAATTATGTAGATTTGTTAGAAAGTTGTTTGGTTGACCGTTGACACATAGAGTTTGCTTTGATGGTTCCATATTATTAAACTCGATAACATACTAAAAATTTAGGTTGTTATTAACTATAAAATATACTAAAATACAATACATAAAACGATTCGATTTATAGTAGTTATATCGTATTTAACCAGACTATTATACGAGTTAGTATATTACTATGTTAGTTACTAATTCGGTGTGTCTATGATGTTATATAATATTATCAAACAGTTTTTTTTTCGAAAATACAACAGTCAGATGTGATTATTATCCTTGCATACAGATACAGTAATCGTATGCCATCACTATAATTGTTTGTAGAATTGCATTTTAGCAGTACAGACTACATACGCTGATCCATGCATTTTTGCGATCGTATATGCAACCTTCATGCATTTTTGAACTTCTGACATTTTGCATTTAGGTACATAAGTATATGCATTTTCGAACATTTGATTTTCGTCACTTGATGATCTGACTGCATTTTTGAAAAAGGCCTATATTAAACGAATTTTTAATCTAATGATTCTATAATAAAATTTTATTCTATATTTAAATATCTGTACAATTTACAAAATATCATAAAATATCGCTAAATTGAAAAAAAAAAAAATAAATATAAAACAAAGGAATACATTTTTATTTTATATATTGTTTCTTTTATTATATAGTGTTTTTAAAATATTATATAAATTAGCTTATTTTTCATTTTAAATTTTGTTACAAATGAAGTACTCTCCCAAAGTATGTACGTATATATATATTTTGTATAGATGTATTTGTGACATATATAGATAGGTGAAATTACCTTTGTAATACGCTTTAACATCCTATAATAACATATTTAATGTAATATATGTATGTATATGCGGTTAAGGTGACAAAGTATTATGAACATAGTAGTATAGGTATATATAATAAAGAACTAAAACATAAAATTAACTAATTTAAAAATTTATTTTTCTCTGGCTGCCTTGATTACATTTATTATTCTTTCTATTTTAATTTGTTTTATATGTATACACTTATTTCATTTGTATTTGAAATTTCACTTTGTTGTTCGACAAAAATATAGAAAATATGAGTACAAAAAATTATAGTAATAAACAAAATTCTTATTTAAAGAAAAAAAAAAAAAGATTAGATTATTAATTTTTTTTTTTTTTTTCATTCTATTGAATGCGGACTCGGTGGCCCTCCTAACATAAACGGTGGACTATGTGCACTGTAACCATCTAAATCAAGGGCTCCTTCACTTTTATCACTGCCACTTTTAACGTCTTGTTTCATGGTCATTCGGCGCCACTTAGCTCTTGCATTTTGAAACCACACCTATGCACAAAAAATATAAAAATAATTAAATACCTATATTGTAAAAACTAAGTAAATTAAATAAATAAAATTACAGCAAATTGTAGACGAATATTTTATTCAATTTATTACTGAAATTATCATTCAACGTGTTCGAGAATTGACATATACTCGTACATAAATAATATATTTACGGCCAGGTTATATTTTCTTCATAGTTATGTAATAACAAGGACTTTATTTTTTTGTCTTAACTTTTTTTTTTTAACTATTTATAACAAACAAATGTTCAATATAAAAAAAACCAACATTTGAAATGTGATTTAAAAATTTATGAGTAAGGGCTGGTACTCACATCGAAAGCTAAATTTTTCTCCATATAAAACCTATGTAAAAAAAATGTCGCTAAATTGTTAGCTAAATTTTTAGTTTCAAATTTCGCTTACTGGTACTCACTTCCAAACTAAATTATGACGGTGGAACTTAATAGTGGAGAGTTGTGGAACTCATTTTTCACAATCATTTAATATGGTCGACATATGTATATAAAAGACAAGCGAAATATTGACAAGTTATATATTTTGACTAATAAATATTTATTTATTTATTTTTAATTAATTTAATTTCATAGCCTCTGCGATTTTTTTTCAAAAAATTTCAAAACCCTATATACTCTACACACATTTCCTTCCACAATTTTTAGCTTGTAGAATTATATATGCAATTGCAAGCGAAAAATTTCACGGGAACTGAGTACCAGGTCTAAATGTAAAAATGTAGTAAAAACAAAATTGCATTAGGATAGGTTCACTTAAGAAGTAAATTTTAAGTTTTAAAACCTTTCAGAAAATATTTTTCTTTTTTTGTTAATTTATCTTGTTTACTAATAAAATATGGAGAGCTTTTTGAAAATGAGTTAAAAAAATCGTAAAGAAATTGTGGGAAGATACAGATACTATGCAATCCATCTTTGGAAACCAAATTTCCATGCAACTCTCCATGCAACTGGTAGTGTACAATTTTGTTAGGAATTCAGAAAATTGAGAAAACAAACTACAAAAGAGAAACCAAATCAACAACAAATTCTCACGAAAGGAAAATAATATTGAAAGAGGCCTCCAACTCCACTCTTTCTGGACCTCAAATTTAAAAAAAAATTGAAGTTTTAACCAGATGAGACTCAGGACAGAAAGGTCTGTCATAATATAGGAATCAATATCACACAGTGGGCCCTAACCTTTTGAATGTACCAAGAATGGTTACATATATTCGCTAACGTAAATGAGCTTCTAGAAAGCATGAATTGGATATTCCAGTAATATCAATCGGCGATTTATGCTGCATTAGTATAGCTAAGACATAATATGCTGCAGAGTTTTTTTTTAATGTGAATCTATCTATTAAAGTTTTTTTTTAATGACTTTGGGGGGCTCGGTGGGGCAACTGGTAAAGCAACTGGCTAATGATCTTGAGAATGCAGGTTCGATTCCTGCCCACGGTAAACAAATTACCTCCAAAGTTCACTTAGCTTTGAATGAGTAGCAGTGTGGCAGCTGGCCAGAAAGAAGAGCTTAGAAATCACTTCAGTGAAAGCAGAAGAATCCTAATAACTTTTTGCTTTTACCACAATTTTGGAGAGTCCAATAATTTTTAAAATGTATTTCAAATATTATAGGTTTTTTTTGGCATTCAACATTTATTTGTTATAAATGCTTGAAAAACAGTGAAGATAAAAAATAAAAATCTTATTATATTACATAATTATGAAGGAATAAAAAGTTAACCTATCTAACTGTTCGGGAATGTACAAATCTATAGTAAGTACCCAACTATGCATACTATTTTTTAGTCTTGTAAATATTTACATATGAATACGAGATATATATTTTGTGATTTACTTTTCTCCTTGATAGTATTTATACTTGTTTTAGATAAACTATAGTTTAACAAAATGTTAAATGTTTTTTTTTTTTTTTTTTTTTTAAATATTGCATAAATTGTGTACCTGTAATACTCTCTTTGGCAGACCAGTTTTTTGTGATAATTGTTTGAGATCTTTTGCATCTGGATTATGATTAATTGCGAAATATGATTTCATTGTTCTAAGCTGATGATGTTTAAATGATGTTCGCATTCGTTTTGTTCTAGACGATGCACTAAGATGTCCGCCACGATTGAAGTCTAAATATTCGGCGTTTAAATCTAAGAACAAAATTCAGAAAAAACAAATATTTCAATTATAAATTTTAAATATATAATAGAGGTATTCACTCAGGCTAGTATTTTAGCTACTGTGTATTAATACATAATCAAATTTAGTGTGGAGTGAACATACTTTGTAAATACTCTTGTTGTATCAAAATTTTTAAATTTTTAAATTTAAATTTTATGACTATTATATCTGTTCAACTGTCAAAATATTTACTACGAAATACTACACAGAAAAAACATGCCTTAACCCTATTGTTTTATTACAATGATTGGCTTACTTGATTTTATATGGGAGAAAATAACAAGGCGTAGTATATTAGCAAAATGTAGTAAAAATACTTCGAGTATAAATATACAAGGCCAAATACTAGAGAGAGTGAATACTTCTAATATTTATTAATTTATTTGGTATATTGTAAATATTTGAACATTGCAACTGAAACTGAAACGAAACGTCAATCGTCAGTATGTATAGTAAAAAAACGCCAGCCTCCTACTGTCAAAGTCTTTCTACAAAAATCTCTCCAAAAAGTTATATTTGTGATTTACTCCAGTAGAAACAAAATTCTTGCGGTTATATCTCTGGAACAAGGAAATACAGTAGAGTAGTAACTTGTTTTCCAAAGGTTTTTGAAAAAATATCTAACGGACGAGATGAAGGTGAGTTGTATCACGCAGATATTATTACATATTGACTTGAGAAATTCATAGAAGTAAAAGGAAATTTTGTAGAAAATAGTCAACATAATAAATAGTAATATACGAGTATTTTAATATTTATAACTGTATTCTATTATTTTTCGTTGTTTATCAATGAATATCTCCAAGGTAAAGGCCCTTTATTTTCCATTATGGTCTTTGAGTGAAGATGACACACTGAAGAGACCAAATTAGCTGTTTTTTTTTTCAGCAGACTCTGGCTATGCTTGTATGTAGAATTATTCAATAAAAAGAAGTATTAATTGAAATAATTGAAATTGTCACATAAAACTGCTGTATGTACCACTCCTTGGAAATAACCTACTAGACCCATCCAATGGTTACAAGGTCATTATATAATAATAAAAGAAAAAAAAATTCAAGGTGCAGAAGACAAACTTTCACTAGTCTTGAAATAACTGTAGGAGGAATAAGCTTTCCCGTTATTGTTGTGCTAGATTTATTTTTTCTACATCCTCAACTTAAAAACAAAGTTGTAAGGGTAGAACTACTTTTGGACAATTTAAAAATTTGAAATCAATTTATTTGGAGAAAAGTTCAAAATGATCCTTGTTGTAATGCCATACGATAGCAGAAGTCACAGTAGAAGTGAATGTAATTGATAATAGAATAGTTTGGTATACGAACGACTCGAAAATTGATAAAGAAAAGGGAGATTGCAGTAGTTGTACTCAAATTCATGTATAGAAAAGCTCTAGGTATAAATTGTGCTCTTCCAAAATTTTTCGTAAATAATATCCTAGGAACATTATTCCGTAAATTTTTCAAAAAAAAATATACATATATATATATATATTATATATAAATTTATATTTAGATTTTATAGTAAAAATGAAATTATATATACCATCTTACCTATATTTGCTGTTAGAGTTTCAATATCTTTTGGCTTTCTTTTTCTTGGTCGACCTTTTTGTCTAGGTGGTTGTGGTAAACCAGATATAACATGTACAGCTGGTACATAAAATCCTTCAGATACTATTTTTCTTTGATCAGCTGAAGTCGGAGGACAACTACGTGACGAACCAAACTGTGATGCATATGAACACGAATTTGTAAGAGAAGTAGAAATGGTCGCTTGTGTTTCTAATGAAATTTCATAATGTAATCTAAAAATAAAATAGTATAAAATGTTAAAACTTAATTAATTTATATAATTGTTGTTAATTTTTATGCAGAAAATTAAAAATTTAAAATTTTTATTATGTGTACGTATAAATAAAGAAAAATACTAAAATCAATATAAAGATAAATTTTAGTTTCATTAAAAGATGTTAAATTTTAAATTCTCAATTTCACTATAGATATACTCGTATACTATACAATATAACAAAAAAAAAAACTTTATTTAAAATTATGGAAAAAAATAGATAAAGGTATGTATGTAACACATCATACTCAATTAGTTTCCGGTCTAACTATTAAAAAACAATTTTTTATTAGAAATTCAACTTTAATTATCAGCCCTTCAAGAGTGATCTATTCATACCAAAGCTTCTCTAATTTTTCAAACGTTTTGTATCATAGAACGTTTTGTCTTTGCTTGCTGAATTTGCCTCAGTTTCAGCAATTACTTCTTCATTTGATCCAAATTTCTTTCCCTGGAGTATTATTTTCATTTCTGCAAAAAGCCAGCAGTCGCTGGGGGCCATCTGATCTGAAGAGTACGGTGGGTGTGAGGAAGAAATTCGAAGCGTAATTCGTTCAATTTAACCATTGTTCCCATAGACGACGCGACGCATCAATGTTTTTGGCCTGATGTGAGCAAACGCGGCATCCACTTCGAAAGCAACTTATTTTCGTGTAAAATTGTGAAAAAACTACCTTCTGATATCTTCAAGGTGTTAGATATTCAACTTCACTTTACGATCTTTCAAAATTATTTTGTGAACCTTCTTAATGTTTTCCGGAACAACTGCGGATTTTGGGCGAACAGAGAGCGTTCAGCATCATCGATGTTTGTACGACCGCGTTTAAACTCAGCATACCAGTCAATTATTGTGATTTCTCTAATACAGAGTCTCCATATAACACTTATCAAGCCATTTTTTCGTGTCAAGAGTATTTTTTCCCATCAAAAAACAACGTTTAAACATCACAAGACATTTTTTTATGCATTTTCCTGAAAAACACTAAACTGATGCGACTAAAACTGCTGTAATTTGTAAACTAATTGTCAAAGTGTCATGGAATTTTGATACATATCGTTTGAAGTTTGGTATACTATTTAGAAAATGTATGGAACTATCAATAGTATTGCTATATATGTGTCAGACTGGGGACTTATTGAGTGACGTGTTACATGCGGATATTTAATATAATTAATGTGTAATTGCTAAATAATACGATTAAAATCTGTATATAAAACCAAAAGTTGTTTTCATATTTTTTATTCATTTAGAATGGACGAGCATTAAAAGACATTTCATTGTCGTTGTCTACAATATTAAATGAATATCCCAGTATTATGTATCTTTGGTAATTATATTTAAATATAGAAAGTATGTTCCTCTTGAAGTATTAACTTTAATTTCAGCACAAAAAATTCAAATGTTAGTGATTAACGCCATAGGTAAAGAAAAAGTGCTAAATTAGAAAAATATCAGGTATAACGTAAAATAAATTAAAGTGAAAATTATTTTATTACTTTTCTTTTAAATTCGTCAAAAATATGCAATATTTTATCAACTAAGTATAATCTAATTTTGAAATGTTCAATTTAACATTTTTATATTTCATATTTCTTGGTTAAATTTTTATTTTTAAAATGCACACAAATAATTTTTTTTACCCGCGCGTGACGTTATGATATTAGACTTATATTTTTATCTTTTTACTTTATTTATTAAAAAGAATTTTTTCCTAATATGCTAAGAAAAATCTTCTATATTTTTTGTACCATATACACATTCATAAGTATAATTATCATTATATACATACCTGCAAAATACTGCTGAATCCCTGATTCCAAATTGATCACCTTTTGTTAATGGAGAATTGCAGATTGTACAAGAAAAACAATCTACATGAAATACTAGATGTCGTGCTCGCATTACTAATTCTGAGGAACTTATAGAGGCTAAACATCGTGAACATCTTCTAGTGCCGAAAACCCTATTAAAATATTATATTCATAAAATTAAAAAATATTGAATAAAATGAAACAGTTATATAAAAAAATAAAAATTAATTAATTAAAAATTATATCATGTATATTATTTCGTTATGTTATGTCCTTATAAAACAGTAGTAATATAATATATTATATTATATTATAATTAAGCCAATTTTTCTCGAAAATTAGCTATAAAATTAGAATATAGAATAGAAAAATTTAAGAAACAATTTTTACTTAATAATTGAAAACTTTAATTTTAAAATAAGTGCATAATTAAATACCAAATAATTATAAAGTAAAGGTACTGTTTATTATGCATATTATATTATTTTTTTTTGTATGAGAGATATACTCGCTCTGAATGCATTTTACTTAAAAAATCAAGCTTACATACATATATTACCAATAAATTAATAAATTTGTTAACATAACATACTCGTAATTTTTAACTGCAATGTCAGTGACAAAAACATGGTGATGATTAAATGAAATTGACAATGTAGGTTACATTATTTTCACAATGATATCTGAAACTAAATCATGAGCTATCAAGAAGACTTATGTAAATAATTGTAGAGTATGATCGAAAGGCGCCATATTAATAATCAGTTTTTAAATCATATTATATATGAATGAAGTGAAAATCTATTGCCGTGTATAGCCAGTAAAAAATACTAACTAATATTATAAACTGAGAAATTTTATTTTAGTTAAGTGTAAACAATTATGAACAAATTAATAAAAATAATGAAGTTATTATTCATAAATATTTTTATTTTTAAAATGTACATAATGATAATTTATAGTCTTATGATTGATATAATAATTTAATATTATTTTTATTATCACATTCACACACAAACACAACAATAAACAATCTTCAATTGTTTTAAAAATGTTGTTTTTTTATCCTATACTTAGTTTTTGTTTAATATGTATTATAACTGTATTTAATAATATATTTTTTTAATTTCACAATAACATAAATGTACATATCACTATTCACTTCAACAATAATAACACAATATTACAAATAACAACAATTTAAACATGCACGACCAAATTCTACAACTGTTATACAATCAATGAAATAAACTAATTTATATCCATTAATTTTATTTTGATTCTGTTCCGGTAATAATCCGAATTTAATTAGATGCCGATGCGAAAACCGCAAGAAAAAACCAATATGGCGTCTAACGTTCATACCATATCTTACCATTCTTTATACTATATATGATTCATTTATTCATTTTATTACAAATATTTATTGATTTATTAGATTAAATTTGATAAGAGAAAATTATAAAAATTCAACGATGAAATTTTTCAAATTAATATAAGCAATTTACAGTTGCATACTAAACTCTACTGAATTTTCAGAATGCAAATATAGATCATTAGTTAAAATACTTATAAATTATAACGAAATGTTTAATAAAATATATTATGTTGAACTAAACAAGTATCAGCTATTTGGGGTGAAGTTAACTATATATCATGCAACCGTTCGTAAATTATTATCTACAAAATCAATCAACAACTAAAAGTATTTTTTCAATACTGTAAACTGTACTATATACGAGTTTTTGGAACGAATAAAATAAATCAATAAAACTTCTAAATTTTTTTGAATCTTAGATAATAATATGTACATACTCGTATATAGTAGACGAGCAGATATACATATATAATGAGTATTCTTTAAATAAAAAACAAGAAGTTTTAAATTTTTTGCCTAAGAGTGATCATTCAAAAATGTATCTTACGGTGTAATCAATCAATAAAAAAAAAAACAAAAAATTTGAGACATAAAATTTCTAAAGAACAGTGATAAAATTGATAATAAGAAGCATAAAACTAATGAAACTAAACATGAAAATCAAATAATTAAAAAGAGATCCATTGATTTGTTGAAAACCCAAAAAAAAAAAAATGAATGAAATACAGAATGAGAATGAAACAATGATAAAAAGAAACATTTGAACAAAAAAAAAAAAAAAAACAAAAAAAAAGGTAATGAAATTAAATACAAAGTCAACGAAAATAATGTTGAATCTATGAAAAGGTCGGGAAGAAAATTTAAATGATGATTAAAACGAATACAATCCAAAAGATGTGAAATTGACGGTTAAACAAAAATTTTAAAAGTGCCGAAAAAATGCAATGAAGTTTCTCAAAATATATATGTATACTCATACATACATACATATATGTATATGTAAATTCGTACAATATATGAGAAAAAGAATGAATTCAGGCAATCACTAAGCCATGAAAGATGAGATACAATCTCTATATTATAAAGAATAATAAAATATCGAGAATTTTAAAACTACCTGAAATATAAAATAAACGGGTAAAGTAAACGGGTTTATTGCATGAAAAACAAAAAAACAGAAGGAAAAATACAAACGTTTAAAATACATATACGATTATTTGCACAAGATTTTTACCAGAAAATTTTTGCCAATATGTTTAAAAAGTGTTCGCATCAACGGTGCGGTGCGGTTAAACGAATAACGTTCGAATTTCAGTTTTGTATTTTATATTATTATTATAGCTGCGATCAAACAGATATAAATAAATAAAAGTTACATAAAACACAATCCATAATATCTCTGGTTTGTGTATAATAATAGAAAATGCAAGGATAATGTGTTTTCAAACAAAAATGTAATGCATTTTTTGAAAAAAAATTTTCTCGAAATCAGAATCAAGCAATTAATGAAACATTATAAACATTAACATTTAAAAATTAAAAATGAACTTGATCATATTAGAATGTAATGGCAGATCTAAATGAGTCATGGACTTTACTATATGAAGTGATTTTTTGACTTATTACTTTACTATCTTGTATATAATGCACTTACAATTTGAATTTGTCGATTGCGCACCACTATAATACATGATCTAGATTCAGACCCAGTCTGGTGTTTTTTTTTTTTTTTAGAATGATTTAATATTATTTTGAATTACTTATCAATATTGCTCTATCACTGAACTATTGAAATAAAAAAACTCCAAAAACAATTTTTCAGTTACATTCCAGTAGGTGTCAATTCAAATTATGTCTTGGTGTTTAGAAATTAAATGGAAAAACCGGGTATTATTAAGTTATGTGACTGACAAATTACAAGTTTATAGTAATTTTGATGAGTTATGAATAGTATGCTTTCGGTACCTTTATTCATATTTCAAAAGAATAGAAGTATGATTTTAATATCAAATAACGAAAATTGCAAATTCTGATTAAAACTAGACTATAGATATTAATGTGATATCTATGGATGTTTCATTTTTTATGTGCAAAATGTTAGTATACTCCAGATCCAGTCCAAAAATAAAATTGAAGGAAACTAAATGTGTTGCAAAATTTTAACAATAATATTCAAATATTGTTGATTTTTGGAAATCATATTTGATTTGTTAATAAAACCATAATATAGTCAATTAATATACGATTTTAAATATGATATCATATTTATGTATACATACTCGTATTGTAAAATAAAAATAAAGAATTATTGGAATGTAATGGATTTGATAAGTGAAAGTGTTGATAATTCATTCAAATTGAAATCATTGATAATCCTATAAACAAAGCTATAATCCTATAATTTATACTCATTATAAGTTTTTTTTTTTTTTAAATTCCCACGTATAGATAAATGAGTACATAAGATGGATATAGTATATTTTTTTGTAATTAAATTATTGTTACAGTTTGTGTTTATTTTGTGTGTTGTTGTCAAATATACCTTCAAAAAGTCGTTTTACTTAATTATTTGGGCAGAATTATACATCAAATAAAAAAAAAAAAATTATTCAATAAACTTAACTATATGTATATGTACATAATATATTGTAAGAATTAAAGGATTAAAGTTACACATTCGCAAAATTAAAGTTATAAAAAATTATGCCATAATGTGATGTACAGTAAAATATGAATTTTTCCATTAAATTATCCTTAAAAATAGAAAAAATTCAAATCTTGCGTTAATTTTGGGACACCCTATACATTAGTCTGTTTCATGTCATCTTTACGACTAAGTGAAAATACTTTATCTTCGTGTATACATACTCGTACATATGTATGTTTTTTAATTATATTTGATTGCTTCTTGCCAAAGCGATTAACAATTTGAGAAAATTTAGAAAATAGTAGTATGCATTTATTATTTTTTAAAGAATAACACATTCTTATATTAACGAAATCCGACATTTTAACTATAGTATCTAAAATGTCAAATTGTTGCAAAAAATATTGCAATAGAGGAGGTAGCATACAAGAATATTGTTACATATACCTATATTGCAATATGCTTTATGCAAGAAATTACTACTGCTCTATAGACGGGCAAATTTCTTTCAATAAAATATTATTTGTAAGAAAATCTTGCATGTGTAGATTGTAAGTAATTCAAAACTATATATGTATATTGCTCGTACATCCATAATATAGTTATGACAAACTGTCATTGATTTTGTTATCTGATAATGCCATAATTTTGTGAAATTCTGTGTTTTAAATTTTATTCATTTTTATTCCCTAATATTATCGGAAATCGGATCTTGAAATATTTTTTTCTTTTTATGTTGTCAACAAAATATCATATGTATGTATATGTATATATACATTTAAATAGTGTATGCAATACAATAATAACATGACAGATATTCATGTTTATGTGTGACTGTCATATAGACGCCAGTAAGTATAAGCAAAAAATGTTATCTTCATTTTTATTTTAATATTTTTCATACCGTTTTCTTTAAAAATTCTTGAATACCTATGTATACATAATGTATGTATGTATGTATGTATGTATGTATGTATATTATGATATTTTTTTTTTTTTTATTTTAGATCCATATAAGTTTTAAAGCAAAGATGTGACATTAAAAGAAAATTGATGAAATTTATATAAAACTGTACATGTAAGATCATAAAAGTTCACGAATATGTATATACATAGGTATATATATATATTGATACACGCATCATAATGGTCATATATTGAATATTCATTTTACATGATATTATATTTTTTTTTTCTATATCTGTATATTTGTGTATACAGTAGAAGCTTTCTAATTTCAACCACCTATGAATATTTTTAATTTTTGATCTATTTAGGATCAACATTTTTTATTTATTTTTATTTTTAATCACATACGAGTACATACATATATGTTGGGTTTATTTTTATAATACAAAAATATTTTTGAATAAAAATGTACGGTGTTTTTGATTTATATTTCATGCTAATACCAAACGCATAAAATATTTGTAATTCATGCACTAATTTCATTTGCTTAAAATATTAACACATGCTAGTCATATGGAGAAAAAATGTGCGAGCCGATAAAAATGAAAGATCTCTATATAATAAGAAATAAAGTCTTTCACTTTTGTCTCCTTATTCTGTTCCGTCTTTATTCGATGATACTGTCAACTTCTATAGCAGAGACAAAAGGTAATATACTGAGACAATTTATTGAACTCTTATGGAATGGAAATGCAAAAGAATGAAAGAAATTGTAAATGATCAAGAGTTACCTATACCACCAGAACCAAAGAAGCAAGTCATCAACAACATTTCACTGCGAAATTTAACTCGTTATATAAATCAGGGATCAGGAGATTTTGGCTCGAAATGGACTAAAGTGACATCGAAAAAGAAAATTTCAACGGAGCTACTAAATTAAAAAAAATGTTTGTATTTTAGTACCACATTAAAAAGAAGACATTATTGATTGCGTATCTTCTTGCCTAAGCTCTAAACAACAACAATCAATAGTGTGTTTAGTAGATAAAATAGATGCGAATTAGAGAATTGTTTTATCAAAAATTTTGACAGCTCAAACATCACGTCTAAGACAAGATTAATGAACTACGTCTGATCAAACATTGAAATTTTACATCTTTCGACAAAAAAATCTGTTTTAAAAATGTTTCAACAAGCACGAATGGTTCAAAGTAATTTTGTGCATTTTACATATTTCTATCAAAAATCAGGCAAAGTCTGTTTTAATCCAAATTATCACTAATGCTTCATGCATTTAAACTTTTTTTTTTCTTACTTAAACATAATAAAACGGTTTTAGACTGTTTTACGAATGCAATATTAAGAACCTTGGGGAAATAGTGAATGCAACATGTTTGAAACATTTTATTTAATATGTTCGAATGACTTTGTTTAACTCCAGCATGCCTATGTACGTTACGTCGTAATGACATAAAGATGTATATCAGTATATAATGTCTTATTGAATAACTTGCATAGTTTGGACGTAACTGAAGGCAATAAACTGTTTAAATCATGTGTTTTTAACAATTTGTCTGATGCCCTGTGCAAATGCTTCCTAAACAATAAAACCTTTAATGCATTGTTGCTTGGAAAAACTTGGTTTATTCGGTAGATTTTCATTGTTATTTTTGATATAAAACTGATACTGGAATAAAATAAAATAAAATGAAATGCTGATATTGCAAAATATTTTTATCAAAAAAAAAAAAAAAAAAAATTTAGGTTAAAGCAAGTTTTGCCATATCTTGTTTAATTTCATTGGTTTTTTTTTTCTTGTATCAATACTTTTTCACATTGAATATTATGACGTAATAAATTTTTTCATGTTTAGAGTTTCATTGTATTTTTGTGCTTTATTTTATTTTAAATATATGATAAGGTAAAGATTGAACATCGTTATCACATACATATAATTATCATTTTTAATTAAAAATAAAAAGATCACAAACATAAGTAGATATATAATGAATATATGTATGTATGTATATAATGTTAATGTTTATATTTATAAATAACATTTCAAGACCTTTTCATGAATAATAGAACTCACATTTTTATGACAGACCTAGGTATTTTTACATGATATCCAGGTGAGTTCCTAATTTCATAAGGTAATATTTCAATAAATTATATTTTGACCGAGCTCACGTACATACTATACGGGTATATCGCCGCTCTTAACGTGCATACATACATGCATGCATATTATATGTATGTACATATTTTTGCTGACTGTAAGATTACATTTCATATTAGACAGTGAAATATAATGTTTACAAAATATATGTATGTACAAGTAAGTATATACATATTCACTCGTATTATATATGCTCAGATACAGACGAATGTATGCAGTTCATTATACCGAATATACATATGTATGTATATGCTGTAAAGAAAGTTACAATAATAAAAAAAAAATTACAGAAGCTATAACACAACATTTCTCACTTTTTGATATTTACAAAAATGGAAATATATTTTAACCCATCAGTTTATCTTTTTGAAAAAGGCCCTGGTGGGCCGTGGTGCGAACTGGAAAGAGACAAGTTTACCTGTCCTTCCCCTATAATAAAAATATCTTTAAGAAAACTATACTTCTTATACATATATGTATTTCATATATGTACATTTGAATCTTGAATACATATGTACAACATATATGTTTAACCGAATGTGATCGAACAAAAAATCAAAATTTTAAATCTTCAAGTCAAGAAGTTTATATATAATAATAATTCTACACGAAACTCTACATACATATATTTATAAGTACTTATATCAATAGCATATAAATAGTTCATACTACATTAGTCTTTATGGTTACATCTTCACGACGATATTAAAATCGGTTTTTTGAAAGGTGAAAGCCTTCGTGCTGTATAGTAACATTATCTCTGTTGTGGACATGAATTTTGAATCTGGAAAAACCCTGTTTTCATCATAAGGAGAAATATTCTAAATTATTTAAAATTGATTATAAGGGTTTAAACAAATATTATAATAAATTGTAACCATTCCAACAACTTATTTAATGCACAGTAATCAATATACATAATGTCATTATCCAGGGCTTTCAACGAAGTGATTTATATACTTTATTACTATCATAAATGCACCTACAATTTAACGTGGATTGCGAACCACTGAGTTTTTGGTAGAGGCTTGGTAGACAGAGGATCTTATTAATTAATAATACATAATACTTTGTGTTAATTGTTGTTAGCAAGCAAGTAGATTCGAATCAATATTTCTAACTTATTTGTCCAAACAACTTCGTACCACACTCGTACTCATTCAAAGCTGAGTAAAATTTGGGGGTATTGAAAGTTAGAAATAGGTAACAAAAAATTATACATTATTTTTTTTTTTTTATTTTTGCTTTAGGCTGAGATCTGACCTGCAACTTCGAGATCAGTTCAGTAGCCCAGTTTGGCCAATTGCTGTATTTGTATGAACTGTACAATTTCTTCGAATCCAAATTTTAAACAGCTTTTTTTTAGTGAACTGTTGATTTCTTCCTAGATATTCGTATAATTGTAGTAAGATGTGGATAGAACAAGAATAATACAATATCTGCTATGCGCAAGTGCAAGTAACATTTTTTTTGATATTTATAAAAATTTATATACACTTCATTCAATAATAAGATTATTAGGCTTATAAGTACATATGTATATGATAATGGTTTTCACAATGTAATTATTAGGGGATTCATGTCATTTTCAGTTCGTTAAGAATTTTTCAGTTTTAAGAATCGCAGTTCTGTTGATATTATATGGCCTGCATATCTAAAATTTCTTCGTATTTTACATTTTCGTAGTTGTTTTTTTTTTTTTTTTTAATTATCATGTTACAATCACAATTGTATGTATGTTAAATATAATATTTAAATATTTCCACCAAATGAGAACACTGTGAAATATCAACTACGAAAGTTATAGAACTATAAAATATTTTACCTTCGCAATTTGCTTAAAATTATGAAGTTCGTAAATGTATGAAACGAAATGTGAAAACTGAAGAACAACAAAGATTAAGAAATTTACGACAAAACTGAAACCATGAAACGTAAAATGAATCTCTCTATGTGATTTGTTATGGTTCTCATTTCTGGTTCTAACTAGAGTTACAATAATTATACTCATATGATTTATGCGTATCCAAGTATAGTATGTATATAAAATGTTCGTTAAATTAAAATAATTTTTAAAAAACTTGAATAAAAAAGAAAAAAACAAATTCTATCGTATAGTGATATAGTGATTAAAAGAGAAAAGTAAAAGAAAATTTCGAGAAATTTTTTTTCGCATGCATACGTATTAGCTTTTGTTATCATTATGATTAATATCCTTTTAGACTGTTAATACTCATATTAAAGACTGAAGAGTTTGAATTGTTACTTGAAATTCTACTACCAAAAATGTAGCAAAATCGAATAAGAATTCGGAAACATTTTTTTTTTAAATAACATACTTGTACTCATACTTATACATTTTTGACTCATTAATAACCTAAAAAATTTTCCACTCCCCATCTATATAGTAGTCATAATAGCTTATAATACTAAACAAGAGGGTTAAATTCTAAACCACCTTATCCATTAGTTTCAATTTTATATATTTTCATCATATATGTGCCGCTGGTTTTATTTCAAAACGAATAAGTCTATATGTATTATATATATATATATATATATAATACATATAAGTTACTAATATAACATATGTCCGAGTATGTATACATTAGTAAGTATATGTAACTTACTGCATATACAAAATATTCTTAACATTATAATTTTATATCTCCCAATACAAGACGCTAAGATGTTTGATTAGTTAAGATAGTATCAGATTTCAAATCCTTTAAGACATCATCATATATTTAAAAACTGTCACTGAAATTTTGCTGCTCTCTGCAAGACAATAGTCATAATTTATTAGGCTCATTGTAATTATTAATACATCAAATACTTCGCTCGTTTTCATTCTCAAAAACATGTGCATATACACATGTAATAAACGGACGACAACGAACAGCAGTATAACAGTACATACTTATATGTAAATATAGTGAATGAATACCATTCACCACAATCACTGTTGCCTCTATCTTCTTAAGACATTTAAAATTTAGTTTTCATTATCTTGAAAGACTAACCAAAAATGCGTAAACAAACAGCATAACGCATTTAATAAATTTTGTTGGACAATAAATGTCAGAAAAACTTTTTAAAAAAATGGGCTTGCACTTGTTCTGTGAACCTACTGAATTTACAATATAAAACGAAATTCATAAACTGAAATATTTATATACATATATATGAATTTGTATGTGTGTATATTACAACATATTTACTGATTAATATAAGCATTATACATATACATACATATACACATTTCATGGATACTCTTACATACTTATACATATATTTATATGTATGCAATGCACTCGTGCATATAAAATAACCGGTTACTGTTTTCAATAAATATTTTTGGTGGCGATATCTATTTAATATTTAATGGAATATATGATTACCTTTTTCATTTATTTATTTATTTATTTATTTTTTTTTTCATACAACAATATTTAAGCACTGTAATTTATTATTTCACGTCCAGAATTTTCATTTTTAATTTTGAAAAGCAGCAGTTTGAATTATTTCAAAAATTATTACCTAGCAAATTAAATCGGCAAAAATATTTGCAACAATTCTGCCTCTTTTATTTTATTAAACGTTGGTGGTTCACATGAAAACTGTATGTTAATCGTGGTATACTATTCAAGCAAAAAAAAAAAAAAATTTCAAATAGGTATATATCTATGAGAACGTTGATATGAAAAATGAAATAGATAAAAATTAAAACATATATGTATATGTACGATGTATATTGATGGTATATGAAATAACACGATTGAAATGCAACCCACTAAATCTGGGAAACACCTAATGGAAACAGGAAACAGGACTAACACAAAGGAAACAGGAAGTGGAAATGAGATAAACGAACAATATGCTAATAAAGTATTCAGAAAAAAAGGAGAAAAGAACCTTTGTCCTGAACCTTGTACAACCATGTACAAATGATACAACTTTTTCAAGATTTTACAATTTGGTTAATTCTTTCATACGATTTTCTACATTATCATATATGTATGTCAAAATACAATATTCCTTATTAATTCTGTTTGTCTTTCTCATAAATCTGAAAATTCCGGTTAAAGTTTTTCCAAAAATGACACCTTATTCAATTCCCCTACTCTATCTTAAATCGTCTTTTTAGTTGATTCAGCCCTTACGGTAGGTAAGGAATTTTTAGAAACAAAATAGTGACAGAAACTGGTCTTTAACACTGGAAAATATATGATCAGGATGATTTTGGTTTATGCATAATAATATTAAAAAAATAATAAAAAAAAAAAAAAACTAAAATTGTGGTGAAAGTAATTACATCGCGGAGAGTACATATTGACATAATATGTGTCATCGAAAAAAACGTACAAATAAGTATAATTTTTAATTCAATTGAATATCACTTTTTTATTTAAGAAAGCATCATGTTGAGGGTAGGTAATTTTACTAATAAAAAAATTCATGAATATTGTAGCGTGGTCATTTTAATATACAAATCTTGTTTTTTTATCGATTTTTATATTGAAATTAAAATTATAGTTTTTCACTGATCATTGTCTTTTTCTTAGAAACAAATAAATGTTTTTGTCGATCATTGTGTTGCCATGAATCGTATAAAGAAAATATATTTATGTATTTTTTTTTTAAATTTTCAAGCCTATATACATACATATATGTATACATTTAGAATGAAACTGTATATTCTTTTGTGGCATGATTTTGTTATTTATTTACATAAATGTTACGACAGGTGATAATTTTTTTCTTAATGGTAACAAAATTCAACAACTTCATGTCGTCCATGTTTAAATAAAGTTTCGTTTACTCTCGTGTGCTCTTGTTTTTACGCATACTACATAATTGTCGTATGTACATACATAACATACATATATAGTATATTCACATTTCATAAAATTATTGCAACGTTGAAATTTCTAAAAGAACAATTCAAAATATTTTAAATTAAATTCATTATTTTTTCTATTGTCTTAATATTCACAGATCACAGATATCTTTTAATTATTTATTATAACCGGCAATACAAACAGTTTTTGAGAACTACTTTCAATTAACTACATTTACATATCAACAGATTCAAGCTTCTTCTAAAACACCACTTTTACTTTCGCTGTTGCACTCATTTGTCTATATAAAAATAGCTACCTCTTCTTTTTAATTTTAAAGTCTTCGGCTGATAAAATTCAAAGTAATACATTTTATCCATAGATCGAAATTATAATAATTATAAATATGTTACTTGGATTTTTATCATAAGTTTTAAATCTTACGATTTTACCAAACCAAATTCAACAAAATTTTAATTCAAATTAAATCTTTAAGAGATAAGAATTAAAAGCGGATGTTTTCAAATTATTGATAATAATAATAATGTATCAATTTAAAAAATTCTAAAATACGCACAAAATTCACTAAAAGTTCATAATGGCAATACAATTTCATTATGTTTTGTATATATAGCAGCTATAAGAAAATAATTTAATAGAATGGTTAATAAATCAGTTTATGACTTTCATAAATACGTCCAATTTATTATTTAGTTTAATTTATTATTTTCTTATCATTTTTACTTTTCATCCAGTCAAGTGTTTTTAAATATTTTCTTGTAACTGAAAGAAAGGCATTTATATATACAAAAACTTTTGACGCTAAGAGTGTATCTAAGTATTTATTTACGTCCTTATATATGTACATATGTACATATATGTAAATCAATCCTTTTACTGCAGATGATTATACATACTATATAATCTGATATAAATTGTTTTTTTTTTTTAAATATTTAAAATTAATTTAATTCGAACTCTAAATTTTCTGCAATTTTATTTTAAAAAAAATCTTTAAAATACATATACAATTTTTCTTTATGCAAATATCAATCAAATTTTCACATTTTACATTAATAATTTCGAACTAAATCGAATTTTATATTAATAATAGCCAAACAACTATAATAGCAATTTGTGGCTGCGTATATTTAATGCATTTCAGATTAAAAATAATCAAGTGAATTATTATGCATTATGTATACATATTATGTAAACGGTGTATTTTTCAAAATTATTAACCTATAATGTGTGTTAAACTTTGAATTTTGAGAATGTATCTTATAAATCATAGATGGTAAGATAAGAAAATTTTTGTATTAAATTCATATAAGTATTTGATAATTAAAATTAAAATTAATCTGCGCACAATATGAAAGAGTTGATTTTTTTTTTTTTTTTTGTTCTACGAGTTCCTATAGAACCATTTTTATAAACAGTGAGAATTTGTTATAAACAAATTGCGATTGAGTACACAGTTTCAAGTGATATTATATACAAAAATTTGAATTGTTATTATATATATGTATATGTGTGTGTGTGAACGTAAATTAAAATTTTTATTAATTTTCCAAAAATGTTCTCTAAAAATTACGAGAAGTATGAGAATGTGATATGTATATGAAATTTTATAAGTTAACAACAATGAAAATAGACAATAATTATTAATTATCAGTTGCCATGAATTGGCCGTCACTAGAGTTGTTGCTGCAACTGCAGCAGCAGCAAAAATGTATTTTAATAAAACTGAATTTCATTTATTGCAAAAGAAACTGTATAATATATTACTTACGAATACGAGTAACATAATCAATGTTATAAGAAAATTTCAAGCGCCATTAAGACGGCCGCACACATGTACTACTTATGTATATTGTATACACATATGTACATATATTGTTCTGATATAAAAATACATATACATATTTATGTATATGTATTATTATACTCTACTACCTACTACTATAGAGTGAGTCTTCTGTAAACGTTATATACCGGAAAATTCGCATTTCTTATATAAATGCGACTACATACTATATATACATATATTTATGTACATATATACAAATACAGTATCTGTTTATATAATGTTTAAGTTTTAAGATATATCTATAGTATTTGTATATTCGTATACGGTATAATAATAATTGTACATACATACTTATATGGCCATATATGGCATATAATAAAAGCTCATCCGTTCCACCTCATCGAAAATGCTAATTCATGTGTACACATTTATATAGGATTAAAAATTTTATTTTATTTTTTTGATTCCCTACATTTACGAGTGTCGAGTAAATGTACTATATGGTACTATGTATGTATATAAAATATTTGTTTTTTATTCGGTATTATTATATTGTAGAAATAAACGTAGTGCAAATTTGAGTTATAAGTTTTTGCTATATGTCCAGGATCATAAAATTGTGCTCTACGCGCCATGCTAAATTATAACAACTACATATTACATACTTGCATGTAAGGTATGTATATGTCTCACAGTAAAATTATATATGTAATGTAATATAATTATATGATATGTGGTAAATTATAGCGATTTTTAAAAGTTAATATATACACATGTTATGTGTTTACGAGTAGATATATAGTATTAGAAAAATGAAATAAAACATACAAACATATTCACATAATTGTACATATCAAAAATGCATAATACATACATATCAAAATATTTAGAAACTAAAATTCGTATACATATTAAGTTTTATTAATTGCATTTTGTTTTAAAAATATTTATAATTTACGAAACGGAATGCAATAAAATTTCAAAGCCCATTTTGTTTTTTTTTTCTTTGGAAACCTTTTTTTTTGGAAGACATACATATGAAAAATTAATTGTATTTATATTAATATTAAAAGAGTAAAAATATCCTCATGTAACATTAATTATTTAATTTCTATACACATATGTATTTTCTAAACAAAGTAAAAATATTAATTATGAAACAATAAAGATTTATTCTATAATATTACATTCATAATAATGTCAATGTTACAGTGCTATGTGCTATGTAATAAGGATTCAGATCATCGATTAAAAGTTAAGCTGCATAGCAATTGTGTAAAAAATCTCTGTTTTACCAAGAGTTAAGAATTTTCTTTTGATGATTATAAATTTGAGGCACCATATGTCAAACCATCGCAATAATATGTGGTGAAGTGCAAGTTAATGACGGATCTACAGAGTCCATCAGAATTTAAGTCTCTTGCCTCATCCTTCCAAACGAATGTTTAGGTAACAACGAACGATTATTCACTTATATATGCATATAATATAGTATGTATCACTTAGAACCTAAACCTTCATGCGAACTTGAAATCATTTAAACAAGCTCGAATTATATTTTAGGAATTTGTTGGAAATAAAATTGAATTTTTCCATTTTACATGAACAAAACAAAAAAAAACCTGTCAGTCATGATGAGCATCAGTGAAAAATTAATAATAATTTACACGAACAAATACTGATAGTGTGTGACAAATGGATCATTCGTTAAAATACGAGTATTGTGGGGGATGCGGTTTTGTTGGTTTAAATGATTATTCATTAGAATTGTAATTTTAATTTATTTTTGGAAAACAGACCTTAGAAATAAACAATTTTAAGGATACTACAGGTAATTTCATGCTACAATTTATTATTCTTTTAAATGATATGATGATTGAGAAAAAGTTAAAACAAATTACTTTGGTCACTTTTACCGAAAATATAACCAAAATTTATATTTATAAGTTAGAAAGATTGGTTCAACTCACTATTTAGTTCTTATCTTAAATGTGAATAACATCATGTGTATTTTTGAGTATATTTATACGTTGTACAGTTGTATTATATTAAAAAAAAAAGTTAAAAAAAAAAACAAATTCAATTAAAAAGTTTTAAAAAATCAACAATAAGACAGTACGTCAGTATCAAATTTTCCACACAAAACTTTATTGTATACCGAACATGAAAGCAATCATATTTCTCATGAACGATAGTTACTATATCGCATGAAAAATAAACTAGCATATCATTATAAAAAAAAATATATATTGTGTTTATACGACACGCAGTAGGTACAGTGTTGAGAAAAAATTTCGGAGCATTATTTTTACAAAAATCATTTTTGAAAATCTTGTTATTTGCCATCTATTGAATTGAATTTGATGCAGATGCATATATATTATATCTTTATTCTTTGATGCAATTTTGTCACTTTTAGATTGATTAAAATTAGGTGCAATTTTCAAAAACGTTAAAAAAAAATTAAATATACAAATATTAGGTATTAGATTTTTGATAATTTATACTATATTGGAAGATAAAAAAATTTTACTACAACTACAGTCCGACTATAGTGCGTAATGTTTGTAAACTTTTTTTTTTTTGTTTTTTAAGGATATTGGCAATTATTAAAAAAAACAATCAAGATAAGAATAAAAAATATAATTATAGCAATAGTAACACGAAATTATATATTAATCCAACGTAGAACTATAGGAAAATTAAAAAAAAAAAATGCATTCATCTTCAATTAAAAAAAAAATTTGAATGTATTGAATGTAAAAAGTGGTAGGAGATCGATCGAATAGAATGTAAAAAATTCCTGCTGAAAAATTTGTTAAGATATAAATTTTTGTAATGAAATTTATATGAGTATTTTTACACAGATGATAAATCTCTTTTTCTCGTTTTAATGGCGTTATAGCAAGATTCGATTCTTATATATAGTCTCCAATATCGGCTTGTATTATAGGTTATCAGAAAAGCGATAGCACTTATAGTTTCAATATCGAGTTTATACTTATGACGAAATAATATTTACAACACTGTATGTATGTAGTTAATAAACTGCACACAATTATTATGATAGTATAATGATAGAAATAAAAATTATCTATAAAACAAGGTATAATTACGATTGAGAATAAAGAATACGTTAAAACAGTTTATTGAAAAGGGTAAAACAGCTGTTGAATTTGTGTATATGCAAATACATATTATATCTACATTAATTTGTATTTAATAACATAATTAGGTGATGAATGTTATACGAGTATATATGAATATACCTGTGTGAACAAATACACAAATAATGTCGCACTATTTGAGCTATATTATTTTGATTCCAATTAATTTTATTAACATAAATTTTTAATGAAATTTTTTTTTTCTTTTTATTTTCGTGAAACTTTAACAAACCTCAAACATTTAATCAATGAAAAATTATTAGATTGTTTAACAAAATAATATCTATGCGTATGTACATACGAGTAGTATTATTATGTATAGATGTATGTGATGCGATATTGAGAAATATATAGCAGAATAAAGATTATATACATATAAGTATGTATGTAAATATATTTCAAATTCACATCAGAAAAATATTAATTACAATGTACTGATTAATATATTGATATCATTATAATATTGTATTGAGTAAAAACTCTGTCAACATTCCAATATTATAATCTATAGATATCTGGATATAATGTACTTATGTACATTTATTGATGTTTATGCTTTTCAGTGCATCTCATCTCCTATTAATATTGATCACAAATTCGTGTTCCTTTCCTATTATAATAGAACATTTTTGAACAATTCCATTTCATAATGATATTTTTATACTAACTAATAACATTTTTATTTTTTCTTAAATTTATGAGCATTTCTATTAAATATCAATTTTTTTTTTTTTTTTTTTTGTAATATAAAACACAAAGACAATAATTTTTAGTATTCTAAATCTGTCGTCGTTTAGTTTTATATAAATATATTAGAAATTTTATTTGATTATTTCAACTAGTATATACATATACTTACTCAGCGTTCCGAGAAAACTTTTACTTTTTATTCCACAATCAGTTCACATACATATGTAATAGGTAATACTATTGACACACTGCAGAAATAAACTATGCGGTTATCTCAAATGATTTATCGATAACCTGGTATGGGTGACACATTTAAATTGATGTGAACTAGTTTATGTATTCATACGACACCTGTCGAGATAAATTCAAACAATAATTCTTTTTCATCTAGTCAGCATGTTAACTGAAATTTGGTATGTCAGTTTGTTTAAATATAATATGTATAGAAAAAAAAAAAAAAATAACACAAACGTCATATATATAACTGAGTTCGAATTTGGTTAACAAGATAACTGAATTTTAGAAACTCAGTTAACTAAACCGAATTCTGAAAATCGGTAATCGCAAAGATAAACCATAAAACTGAGATAACCATGGTTTATCTTTGCAGTGTGTCAATAGTATAAGAGAATATAACAACAATAATCAAGAAATACACGTCATTATAATGATAATTTAGTTTTAAAAATTTGGTAGTAGTCAAATATAAAAGTTAAAAATATAACATATCACTTAATTACGTTTGTTACAAAATGAATAAAAAAAAAAAAAATTATTAAATGGATAGGTACCTACATATATGTATAAATTTTTCAAAAATTCAAAAGTATTTTCTATACACAATACACAAACTCATACACATATATGTTATCATACATATTATTATTATATGCACTGGATATTTTTAATTTTAATATTAAAAAAAAAAAAAACAAGAATATGAAATCTTGCTTTATTATACGGATAACAAACTGTCGTCAATGTCAAACACCTTTTTGTAATAATAATCATAACATATAAAACCACACGAAACTTATATAATAATATGCATAACATAACATAACATATTCATCAGAATTGGATACATATACACATACACCTATACGTACCTTACCTCTATATTATAGCTACTCGATGAGTTGGGAATATACTTATCTATAAAATTTTTGAAAATTTTGTTATAAGTATATATATGTATTTAAAAATATATTCATATGAATATTTAGAAGTACATAAACATATCTACATATATCTAAATACTCGTATACATACATATACATATAATACATGTAAAAAGGTAATAGAGAAAATTCTTGGCTGCTGCTGTCAACATATAAGCAGCAGCAGCTAAAACTTAAATATTATAAGTCATTAAGTCAGACAAAAAAATCTTCTAAATAGTAATATAATTTTCGAAAAACGGATAATCAAGATGAAAACAATTTTATTCTTTGTGAAACATTTTAATCCATGATAAAAAAATTGAAAAAAATATATATACATACATATATATGTACATATACAACAAAATAAATTAAAGAAAAAAAAAATAATAATAATAACCGATACCATCAAAAAACATTTTATACCATAAAACACAGATTATTGAGCTATAACGATTGAAATACGACTTTCAAAATGTGATCTTCTGTTTTGATAAGCTGAATATTATATGTGGAACCTAAACGAATATCTAAATTATATTTATAAAAATATTTTTTAAGATAAATAAAAAAGAAAAAAGAAAACAAAAAAAAAATAAAAACAAACCTTTAAAAAAGGTGCAATAAATAAGAAATCAAATGTTTAAATAATTTAAAAGCAATATACTGATTAGTATATATATCTTATACATATATGTACATTACATACATATATACATAATATGTGAGTATAATGTACACTCGAATACCTAAAAATGTTTAAATCTATTTGATATTATAATATGAAATGAAAATGCAAAACCGAATTTTATAAAAAAATAAAAAATAAAAAAGACACAGTAAATGTCAGAAAAGTGTGCCAGCTGTCCTAAATTTTAAAATTTTATGTCATGACCTCCTCTTTAATTTTAAATTTGATGCAGGTCTAGAACATGTCACTATTAAACAGCAGGATATTGAGTTTGAGTAACAGCTCTATGCGTGTATGGTTATGTATCAAATTTAAATCTCTTAACGATATTTTATGTTATCCATATTTTCTGTGTGAACTAAAATCATCTTCTTCGTATATATATATATACGTATATATACATACATATTAGCTCTACATAGTATATATTATTAAATCAATTCCCATTACCTTTAACATTCCAAACATATTCTTATGAAATTATCGTTATTTATATTATATATACATATAAGAAAATTTAAAACAATATAATATAATATTCTAAAAAACGATAAAATCATATAATATATACGAGTGAGTACCTATAAAAAATAAAAAAATCCTATTATAATACGTTTATATAATATTTTTGATATTTTTTATTAAATAAAAATATGCGTATAATACATTCTCAAGCTTCAAGAAATGTATACAGACATACGAGTATATATACTTACGTACATGTTATAATATAACGATAATTAAAAATATTAAAAAAATATTAGTTAATTATATTAAGAAAGCGCAGTTAATAATAATTATACTCGGTAATCGAATCATTGAGTAATTAAGTATATACCTAATATCTGCACAAAAAAAAAAAAATATTAAAACGATTAAAAATATTATGTACGAGTATATTGTACATTACATAATTATATCTCAGCTTAGATGCATTTCTCTCTGATGGTTGATTTGAAGTATACGTACATGACTTTGTTTTTTTTTTTTTTTGTACTATATATCTAATCTACTACATATTATATGTAAATATTTTCAATATAATTTCATATGTGATATCTTAAAATCTTAGAAAATAATATTTGATTGCATTTCATTTTTATGTTTAATATACTATATATGTATACCTACCAACCTATATACATATATGTAATATCTTCGGTATACTATATATTAAAACACTACACTCATATCCGTATGTAAAACCAAAAAAAAAAAAAAAATCAAATGCGGAAAAAATCAAATAAATAATAACCAAAAAAAAAAAAAATTCATGTAATACATAAATAAAAGTACATAATATGTAATATACATATATGTACATATATACTTAATACGCAGATATATTCTGTTTCTGTATTATATGTACATTTTTACATGTAATATAAATATAAATAATGTTGAAATGTATTACATAATAATTCATTCTAGTTTTCAAAGTATGTATTTTTTTTTTTTTGAAAAATTTCCAAAAAAAAAAAATTTTTTTTTTTTTTTTGTCATGCTGGGATAATTCATGGTTTAAAACGATGTTTATTTTTCTTTGACACTGCGCAATATTGGGGAAAACTGATGAATTGTGTAAAGCAAAGAAACACTATGTGGTTTGTTTATTTATTTATTTATTATTATTATTTTTTTTTTTTTGTCACATGAAACATGTTTTCATAGAAAAAATGTACATACGTACATATACATATATATATTTTTGTATGTATACGTAACGTACTAAATAGAGTTCGGACAAAACTAAAAACAAATTATTTTAGAAAAAAATAAAAGGGAAAATAAAATAAATACAAAATAATAATATGTATCTATATCCGTAAATATATGAGTAGGTACATGTATACATTATGTATACATATGCTTAAATATTGTGTGTTTGAAACATATTTATTTGTCATATAGATACATACATTATGTATTTATTATTTCATGCACAAATACAATATTGTCGTAGTTAGAGTCAGAGAGATTACAAATTACACATCATGTACATATAATTCGCATAATATGTATGTAACATTATAAATATGATATGAACAAAATATACAATATTGTATTTAATAATTCACACGTTCATCATTAAGGGCAGATTTTACATATATGTATGTATGTATGTAGTCAACACTTAAGTGTAGTTTTGACATTATGAAAATTTTAAATATGTAATGATTTTAGTGCAGTCTCACAGATATACTAAGATTTAAGGAATACTTGAGTGAATATGATTGATGATTTGAACTTTTTTTAAATAATAATTCACAACTGTTAAACTGAATTCATAATTTGAAATGTGAATTTTATTATTAAGTATTATTGAAATGAATTAAGTATTGAAAACAAAAGAAATATTAATTTTAGTGTTTAAGATTGTAAAACAAGTCTTTAGATCTAAATCAGTATGTACTGTATTTTTTGGTATTCAAGCACAGAGCAATAAAAATCAAACAGTATTTTAAACATAATTACTTATATTTAAATACATTTGATTTATGGAGAAGGCTTTCGTCCAAACCAAAAGAAAAATAATTTACAATTTTTCGTTGCCTCTTTCCAAATTTCATTATCTTCAAAAGTTCACTCAGCTTTGAATGAGAAGGTTATTTGGAAAAAGAGTTTATACTGATTCGAGTCCATTTGTTGATGACAACTAACTCCATTCCAGTATTATTAGATCAACCTTAATAAAATATATTTATAACGTTGACTGATCAAGCATTTTAATCTAGATTCAAAGTGATTACTATGTGACATCTTAATATTATAGATGATCCAGTCATATAACAGTTCTGAAAACTGGATTACTCCCATAAATCCAGTTTCAGTAAGAAGAAGCAGATATAAAAATTTACCATTCGGTTTTCTGATATATTTTTTTTTTTTGCGGTATTTATAAATTTATTAAAATTGTGTGAAAAATTCAACTGATCAGCTGATCGCGTAAGGGATGATATTACATTTGCAATCTATCACGTTCAATTTTATAAATCTAGATTGGAGATAATACAGATTTTATTAATTTAGATGATTTTATGTCTGTCTCTAGTATTATAGTCTAATAGTGCTGACATGCCAAAAGCTCCTTTTGGATTTAGCTAAATCAGCTTAGAAAAAGCTTTTAGTTAAGAATTCATACTGACAGACCGAAAACTGGTTTGAATGTTATTTGTTGTATGCTAAAAAAAAGCTCTCATCGAGTTAAACTACTTGCATTAAATGGTTTAGGATAAAGTACTTCTCAGTTCTGAGCGGACTTATCCAAGCTGATTGCTGACAGACCGTAGACTTTATCTACTTGAACAGGTTTAGAAAGTTTCTAAATTCTGGTCTGTCCCTGTTATAAGTCGTATCATGTAAATGAGCTTGGTTTTTTTAATTATACAAAAATGTCACTTTCACACCTCTACGCTTACCACCCATTTATTAATACGAAAAGTTTGTTATGGCTTGTTCAAAATTCCCAGCGAATAGAATATATGCGCAGTGAGAGTATGGCGTCATGCTTTGAGCGAGGTTATAATTGTAGTGGTTACACTTTTTCAGGTTTATATGGGAGAAAAACACAAATACATATAATCATTTTATGTACATATTTAATTTCAAGAGAAACATGCGCAGATTATTCGCTGGGAATTTTAAACAAGCTATACTTTTTCGCACACTATTTCTTTAGCTTAACGTACATCACTTCCAATATTCCAATATAAAATACGGAAATACATAAAATGTAAAAGTTTTTACAAAGCTTTTAATATTAACTTTTTCGTGTAAATAAATTTTTAGCATTTTAGTTTATGTGCAATATTTAAAAAAAGAAGAAGACGAAAGGAGTGAGAGTATAATCTTGTGTCGCGAAGTGTAGATATGTAAATCTAAATATTTGAATATAACAAAAAAAAAAAAATTGTATATATGTTGTATGATCTTTGGTATAATATAGCACAGCAGGATATAATACTAATCACAGAGACATTATTTTTTATATTTAATTTTTCTGAAACTGTAATTATAATCAATAGCTTTTAGTATTGGTATATATAATATAAGTATTTATGTAAGAGTACCTACCTCTAATTTTATTATCGGTTAAAATGAGAGCGTGAAACATTTTTTTTGTTTATAAAAATAGCGAAAATTCATATACAAATACGAGTACATTATATTTACATACTGGTATTATTGAAATCATTATAAATCGTTCTTGTGGTTTGAAAAATTTAACAAATAAAAATATATGCATACATTACATATTATATATACGTATACATACTACCATACTACCAAGATAACATACTGATATTGTTAGAGTTGTAAGAATGTGTAGACCACGACGACGATCAGAGGGACACAGGGTAGTTATAGGTATTTAATTTGATACAAATGTATTGGAGCATAATTTTTCATGCTTATGTCTAGACTCTATAGTGTACACTATAACGGGGATAGTGTATCCGTGTAATATCTGATATGTACCTATTATTTTTATAAATATACATAAATATAATATTTGCGCAATTAAATTCATTTTCATTTGAATATACTATATTTGCGCATTCAGTGAAGTATTTATTCTATGACAGAAGGCGAAAAATTTATTACCTGTTTCTGTATATGCTTTCCACTTGCAAATATTATGTACTAACTACTTACTCATATTTTTATACTCTTGCACCGTCCCGTCCCACACGTTTATACAAAACAAAACACAAAATCATTTTGGATAAAATGTTCTATTAAACTTGAGCATAACAAAATTTTAATAAACAAAATGTATTATTATTTTTTTTAAAACAAATGAATAAATAAAATACATATTATTGTTAATCTTCAGTAAGGATAAGGATATTACTGTACATTTATTATATACATGTGAGAAATTACAAAAAAAATTTATGCATACATCCATATTATTATTATGTGTACTTTACATTATTTACCTAAAAAATCGATTCAATTTTTTACATTTTGCCTAACTACGAGTTATGATTGAGTACTTTACGTGGATTTACTCATAAGATTTTAAGGAAATAATGTACATACATGAAAAATGACGAATGTAAAAATGAGAATTTATCCACGTGTAAGTACTTGAAATCTACAAATCGGAAGTAGCTAAGTATTTATATAATACATTAAGAAGAGGTTCTCATTTTGTATATACAAGACACAGTGAAAAAAGAAAAAAAGAAAAAAACACTATACCATATAAGTTTTACGTAATTATTGTTTATAACGTCAATAAACATACCTAAGTAACAATTTGTGCATGTATATTTTAGTTACAGATGGAGGAGATAGGTTACTATGTGAACATAATTTCAGAAATATAGAAAATTTGATAACAATTATTTGGACAAAAAATACTGCCTACAGATTATATATTATAGATACGAGTTATTATTAATTGCAAAGTAATATACTATAGTTATTGACAAAATTAAAAAGTCAATCATTTTTCAGTCGGTGTTTTGAAGCTTTATGGTAAGAAATATAGTAAAAAATAACAAGATAAAAACATATCAGAATTATTGCAATATAAATGTATTTCTATGATAAATAAGGCACATTATCCATGTCTGAATAATTCCGCTTTAGTGTTTAAGATGTATTACCTTAAGTGTTTTTTAAGACTTCATGAAATGGCATATTTCCGCTGTTGATTTCAAGCAATATTCAACCAAATTTTAGTTTCTTATTATTTTTTTTTTTTTCTATCCTCCTTCACTTAGAGATCCATCATAATTCTTATAATAAGATCATTCGCCTAGGTAGGTCAAAAAATCTTTAAAATAAATCAAATATACATCTGTTTTTGAAGCCTATTTTGTGCACAACAGGTTTAGGCAACAGTCCTCATTCTCACAGTTTGAATTTGGTGTCCCTGCATTATCTGTGAATATTACTATTTGTTTAAACTTTTGACATTCTCGACAGTATATGTCTGGTCTTTTAGATACTAACATTCAGCCAAATTATAAAAAATCTCAAATTTACTCTTTCAATATACTCGTAAAAGTGTCGTTAATTTTGAATTGTAAAGAATTATATGCGTTATTAGATTATATAACAAGCGTCAAATTTCATAATTTACCTCCATATAGACTTTAGTCAAAAACGTTTGTTCGATTTTGCGCATTTTAAGAAAATCACAATTTTAAATTAAAAAAAAAAAAAATCGAAAAATAGTTTTCAGTACAAGTGAATAAATTTCAAAAAGTATTATGTTAATTATTATTTTTGTCTGCTTCGAATTAAAAATATTTTAGCATTTTGATTATTAAAAATTAAAAAATTAATACGTATACACAGCCACACAATATAACATACTACATACTATTACTACCTCATTCGAAGAGTATTAAAATGAAGTCTTACTGCATCGCGCATACATATATATATATTATAGATATGTATGTGTAAATGCGCGCACACGTACTCGTATCAAGAAAGTTTTGTTTTATTTTATATGAGTATGAATTCTCTGCAATGTTAGCACAATAACTCATGCATGAACTTTATTTTTATTTTTTTTTTTTTTTTCTTAAAAAAAAAGAAGCATTTACAACATGAGAAAAGAATCAAATTTTAATTACCATTACCAACATAATGAAAGTGATATTAAATCATATTTTCTTATTCTTGAAAAAAATAAAAAGAAAAAATTGTTTGTTAATTTACATTTGAACTGCGACTACATAATACATGGTTCCATTGAATGAAGAATTTTTTTTTTTTTTTTTATAATTCAAGGAAGTAATGTGCATTCTTTAACATAAAATTATCGAATTTTATGCATATCTAAATGAAAACGTACCAGTAGTATATACATATATGTATATGCGCTAAAAAAATAATATGAATTATTAATTTTCTATTTAAACTTAAACAATTGTGGAAAAATCACATATCTATATATGTACATATATATGTATTTGTTTTAAGTTCGATTTTAATTTCAATTTTTATTTTGTTTTTATTCATAAATTCATGGAAGAAAAAATAATTTTAATCCAATAAATGAAAAAACCAAAAAAAAAAAAAAAAAAAAAAATGAAGTAAAATAATTACCGTGACATATATGTATATATGTATATGTAAATTGAAATGAACAAATTTTATGCTTATGTTAAATAAATAAATAAAAAAAAACACTAAAGAATAAGAATCAATGAACATTTCTAAATATTTTGACTGATGTTTGCGTATTAAAGTTCATTTATATTATGTACGTGTATGTGTATTTGGTTGGATATATTTATGTATAAGTATACATGTATACAGTATGTTTGGAACCAAATTAAAAAAAAAAAAACATTAATCAACAATAACCGTGAATACAGAGAGCACATTATTTTACACAGACTTATGGAAAATAAAATAATCGCATAAAAATCATTTTTAACAATAGGATCCTTATTTTAACGACACATTATTGTAAATATTATATTAAGCATAATGGCATGAATAATTTTTATATACGCACCCACACAAAATGCATTATGTATTCTAAGTAACTGGTAGGTATACTGATGCATACATATATATACGAGTATATTATTTATTGAAATTTATTTTTAATACACAAAAATAATATTTATATTTTAAATAAAAATAAACGTTCATTTTTATTGTATTAAATAATAATTTGTAATTAGTATGTAATGAACTCATAATATAATATGTACACGTAACATTCATAAGAAAAAAGTATACTAAAATGAAAGAAAAAGAAATCTTCATATATGAATGTACATATGTACATTGTACATGTACATACCTATCTATATATTTCTATATAGTGGTACACAGAAATATTCTTTACGCAAATTTACAAAAAGGAAACCAACATCAAGGTTAGTATGGATTATTAAAAAACAAAAAAAAAAAAAAAATGAATGTTTTAAATAAATTTTGAAATCTCATCAATTCTATCAATCAATTAAGAAAATTTATTTCGCGTGTCAAGCGTACGTGCCATGACGGTTTTACCATACAAGTGAGTATTATCATACTATATATATACGTACATAAAATGCGGAGATAATTATAAGTTATTATAAAATATCTGATTTTATCCAAATTTTTGTTTTTAATACTAATAGATATTTATATTTTATATAAAAATATATAATAAGTAGGTACATATATTTATTAAGAGGAGTGCAGAATTGAACAGAAAAAAAAAATGAATTTAATTTTATTTTAAATGGCAACAACATGGAATAAGTAGTATATATAGTATATATAATTACAATGGCAAGACAATACTAATCAGAAATTATAAACTATGTCGGATAGCAGCTACATACATACATACATATATACGTACCTATTGTTAAGTTAGATTTACAATCCAGCGTAAATTTCGTGCGATTAATAAAAAAATAAATAAAGATGTATGAAGTGTAAAAAACCATGCACATCAGATACCAAATATACTCTCATTAACTGATTGCAATCATATAAAAGTTTATTTAATTTTTGATATCAACATTAAAGCCTCATTTACAATTCAGTCAAGATTACGTATACCAGATTATATATTAGATATAGTATTCACAATTTAGCGCATATTACTGTATGTATGTTATTAATAGGAAATTTGGAATTGATAAACCAAGCATTCAATATAAATTTTCCCCATCGTAAGATTAGAAATTAAATATAATCTCTATCTTTCTATATATGGATTAATCTGAACTGGGCAAAAAACAAGATAACGCTATAGAATTTATTGAAGAAATTGTAAAAAAAATCTAATGTAAAACCATAGAATATAATATAATATATATACTTAGTCTATAGTCTATGCGTAAAACTGGTAAAACGTAATTTAGACTATAGATTGTAAATGTACAATAAATGTTAGCTGATATATATTTTTTAATTATGAACTGAAGGTTTTAAAAAAGTTGATATTTAATAAGGCAACATTAAAATCTTTATCAAATCTGTTAAAATTAAAAAGGCTTACCAAAATAAATAAAAACATTTTGATTTTTCGTTCAAAGCGAAAAATATGGAGGGTTTGTTATGTAGACGATCAATTTTTATCATTGTTCGTCGTACGGATCGCACCACAGTGAGTAAATATGTGATGGAGTTCAACCGTTCAATGACGAACGTTGTATAGCCAGTATTATAGCCATATGTCATACCATTGCAGCGCAGTATTATAGTCATCATCATTCCATGCCATCGCATAAATGCATCATTCATAGTACATTCATATTTATTCATAATGTAAATTGAAACGTATAAAATGCATTTTTTTTTATTGTTTTTGTTTCATGGTACTTATACCCTTATACGAGTACGTCTTATCAAGGTTACAAACGTGCATTAGATAAGAATAATACCAAAAATATGTATGTAATAGATTCTCGGATTCATTCATCTCGATTCAATCAATATATATATACAATACATACATTATATCATATATCATATACGTACATATGTATACATATATATATCTATATATTTTTTTTAATTCAGTACAAATTTTGATTAGAATTGGTATAACATTTATAATAATAATCAGAAAGAATACATATATAACTAAATGATATTCAAAGCTACTATAAATGTATACGTATCATGCGAGTTTATATACCGATAGAATATGTATATAATGTAGTTCTATATATGGTTCTATATACATATATGTATGTATAATCAAATGAAATATGATATTATGATACCCTGCCCTGTGAGCTGTGATATGATGTTATTATTCTTATAAATATTTGTGAACTACTTGCGAGCATATATGTATGTTCACATTAATGTTATGGTTAAATAGAATAATTGATAAAAATATTCAGTGAAAATCGAATTAAACGAAATAGAACAATCGTGATAAATTATAGGTACTTATTGAAGAAACGTTCATTCACATTCACATACATGTATAATACTCGTATATAGTATGTATGTACTATTGGTACTATGTACATCTGTGTGTCAATACTTATATAAATGTATAAAATTTATAATTTCGCTTACAATTTTCATATTTTGCAAACATCAAGTTTTTTTTTTCTTTTTCTTTTTTTTTTTTTAAATTTTTTATTCTACAATATAGAAAAATATCCTTTATAAGCAAAAAGAAAAAAATAAAATCACATTTAAATTTATATACTCAAGTTATTTTTAAAAATACTTAAGTGAACAATACCGTATGAGATACTATCGAATGTTTAAAAGAAAACTTTTTTTTTTGTTATATTATGATAAGAAATCTAGTAAGTACATTGTCATAGAGAATATAAAATAGAGAATACAAATTTATAGGTGTATATATATAGGTACCTATAGAAAAATTATTTCAAACGATATGTAATAAAAAGAATCTACTTATAATATACATACATATATGTATCATACATGTATCTTGTAAAATTGTTTATGTTATCAAATATTTTGTTCTCTTTATTTTTGATAAATTTTCATACACATAATTTCTTTCATATTTTTATCTAAAGGCCATACAAAACATGAATATAAAGAAGGTATAATAAATATTGTTTGAAATGACTGATGAGTTTGTGTCATCATAATATTTTTTAAGAAAAAAAAAAAAAAAAAAAAAAAAAACAATCTTTTTAGCTTCTATTTTTCATATTGTACTATAGATATAATAATACATTTACGAACATGTAGTACAACGTAAAATTTTTGTTGTGGTGGTGAACGATAAGGGTTCATTTCTGAGTGTATCTATATAATTATTGTCAGAATTTAGATCTGTCTTCACGCTCATGGCACAAGCCTATATATACAATAATAGAGGCATGTATAATATAGAATTTGAATTGAATATTTATGAACAGGCAAGTTACTTTTATCAGACTCCTTATCAGTAGTGAGATCCATTGAAAACCTTGTCAAACGCATATCCGATAATTTTTGCAATTAATGCAAATCTTGGGTAAGGCAATCTGATTAGGTTATCTATCTATTATGAATCACAATATTTATGAGCAGACATGTGAATGTGAAGCTTAATGTATACACACATAAGTAATATTATAGCATAACCTAGGTCTGTCATCATATTATAAATGATTATTATTTATAATATTTCGAGCGAGTAAAAATAAAAAATTCGGTGGCTGGGCCATCTTTAGAGAATGGACGTAGTTCGCGTAACCAAAAGAATCTTCCTTCACAAACCACAAGGCAGAAGACCATAGTAGGACGCCCAAGACTGAGATGGTGGTCAAACGTGGAAGCAGATCTTAAAAAGCTGGGATGGAGTCGGTGTTGGAGGCAGAAAGCCTCTATAATAGGGATGAGTGGAGGAGAAGTTGAGCTGAGACCAGGGCTCTGAATGGGATGTAGCGCCATGAAAAAAAGCAGAAGAAAAATAACCATCCCTATATATTGTGTACTATTATTCTTTAATATATAAATTTGTTTTCATTTCGTATTAACCATCAGCCATTAGTTCACGAATTATAAACATTTTCATTACAAATATAAAGTTTGAATTTAAAAAAAAAAAAAAAAATAAAATAATTGAAATATAATAATAATTTACATGAAATATGTAGTGTTTTATAATTATATTCTTCTTTTTCACAGTACACATACATTCTATATATGTACATATGCTCTTATGATTTTCTTTTCCTTTTATGTTGCACATAATTAAAATAATAAAAAGACACAAAATATGTTTTTTTTTTAGTGTATAGCATCAGAGTATATATATATATATACTTACTCGTATATATTATAAACAATAAAATCACTCTATAATCATTATTATACTATACTACTTATTAATAAATTAATACAAAAGCAAGAATATTAATATAAATGAGTAGTATAGTTGTATTATAGTATAGTATAGTAGTATGATAGTGATAAGAGTCAACGTACTTATTTACAATAATATTCACCCTTTTTCTACATTTTTACTCATCCAATAATTTATTATATATCCAAGCAGCAAAGAAAAAAAAAAAAAAAAAATTAAAAGATAAATAAAAAATGTACACTATATACCATACTATCTACATAAGAATTATAATTTGATTTAAAACAATAAAAAACTGCATAAAAATTCAAGGTAGCGTGCATCAAACTACAATTTCTGCACTTATATATTTTTTTTTTTTTTAAATAAAATTTAAAATAAAAAAAAAAGTTAAGTTTTAAAACAAAAGAATATTGTATATACATACAAATATGTACATATGTATATAGATTGCGTGTAAAGCAACTATTTACTCGTCTTGTATTTTGCCACGGTGATGTACACATATCACGATAGATCAGTTACAGAATCTAATTAGTACTGCACGATTTTATAATAAAATATAAATTTCGCCATGTATAAGATGAACGAACATTTTATATTAATTTCTGGTACACAAATTCAACATACATAATATTATATGTATATTATATAGGTACGTGAGTATTATGTATATTTTTTTTTTTTACTTATATATGTATATATACTTTTGTATATAAATATTTATTTATATATGTATGTACGAGTATATAATTTATAAAATATTTTCCAAAAAGCATCTTTGCCAAAAACTAATATATGTGCACAAGAAAAAAAAAAAATCCTTTGAAAGTAAGCAGCAAAAAATTTAAAACCAACTGCAAGAAAATGTCAATTCAAACGTTTTCCCATACTGAAAAATAACGAAGAGAATTTACATAAGTCCTTGTAAATGTTGCTTTCTTTTTTAAGTTAAAATTTTCAAGTAAGTGTATAAAGAACTTGTTCGTAAATCCTATATACTAGTTATCTTGACAATCTAATTATTTAATAATTTTTTTTCTAAAGTTATACGAGTATGTGCTTCTTATTATATAGGTTTAGCATGTTGCTATTACAATTATTAACATATTTACAATAATTGTATGTATTTTGTTATAATTTTTCAATATTATTGAACAAATCAAAATTTATTATTTTTTTTTTTTCAATTTAATTTTGAATATCTTAATAAATTGAGTTATTTTTTAAGATTTTTATTTTTTCACTGAAATGTCTAACACTATATATAAACAAACATTCATAAACTTTATATATTGGGGGAAGGGGTGGTTAGAGAGAGTGAATAAATCGGGTTAACAGAATTCATATGAAATTTATGTGAAATTCAATCGATTTGATGTACATACCAATGGTAAAACAAAAAAAAAATAATATGTACTTGTATAGCCAGCCATAGGGCAGCTATAGCGTATGAATGCCAAATGAGTAGAGAATGTACATATGTGTCTCACCATATTGAAATATTTTTGATATTTCAATAAATAACAATAATTTCAAAATATAATAATTTTATATTTTTGAAAATTTTTATTTCAACAAAAATGTTTTGTAATTTAGTAATCAGTATAAACTTGAATAAGATTATTTAATGAGGGATGAATGCAAAAACTATAAATAAGATAATTCAATTCAACATTTCGGAAAATTTCAGGAAATGAAATAAAAAAAAAAAAATTTTTTTTTTCTAAAATTAGAAAAGGGGACACAGGAAATTAGATATTATGGATGTCAATGAAGATAAGACTGCGGTGAACCGACAATGCAGTCAAGAAATTTGCGCATGACAAAACGTTTTAATTGGTATGATAAGAACTTTGAAAAACTTTAATAAATTTATATATGTACTCAGTTTTGCGTTCTCATGATTAATAACGAAGAAGACACAATAATTTCAATTAATGATTAAAGCAATAAACAATTCTTACTTTTCGATACTATCAATTATGAAATCAAAAATTGTATATTTATGTCTGGAAAGGACACCTAGCATATTCAATACTTTTAAGAACAGAATCCTTAGAAAAATAATTACGATTACGATGATTACAATTAATTACGAACTGGGTGTTATAATTCGATTACCGCCGCTTTCAATGCATATATAAAACTTATGCGCTTAAGATATGCTAGCCAACACATAAGAAGATAAAATGTCGCAATAGGTGGCGTTTAACTGAACGGAAGATAAGGAGAATTTACATAGATGCCAGAGAACTATTAAATGTCAATAACTGGCGGGAAGGTCTCGGTGACCATCAATCTGAATATAGAGTTATTTGTTATATTCATATTTGATGTTTAGATAATAAAAGACATATAATTTTTCAGGCATCGAAGAAGGATGAAACAAAAGAACTGTTTTCCTATTTATTCTCTTGTAAAATAATATTACATTTTTTTTTTAATACCGATAAAAATAATCATTCCATCAAATCATCCATCAGATGAAATGCTTAAATAAGAAAAAACAAAATTTATACTCGTAATATAAACACAACGGTATGTGAAAAATATTATAACCAAACCGATATAGATAAAGGAAATTCTTGTTATCGAACTTATTATCTAATTATTTATTCAGAAATAATAAAGGTTTTTCAAACTGTCATCAACGCTACTCTTATACAAGATCTTTAACGTAAATTCTTAAATGTGTGTATTAAAAAAAAAAAAAAAAGAAAAAAGAAAAAGAAAACTAAATTTGACATGAGTTGGAACAACCGCGTTCATATATATATGTATATATTATATTTTTTTTTTTTTTTTCAAATTAAATTTCCGTGATTTTTATTCAGCGAAGAAATACATATGTAATATTGATTTCATTTTATGTGCTTTTCTAAAAATGAAATTGTAATTCCAACTACATATGTCCAACTATAATATACATACTTCTGTTTTGTGAATAAGTCAATCATATAGCGAAATAGAATCTGACCCATAGTATCCGCACTGTTGCGTGACTTCCTAACTACGACCATATTATAGAAACATTATTTATACTGTATGAATAACACATTAACCAACTTGTTGAAAATCTTATCAAATCAGCTATGATTGTGTATGTGAGAAAATATTAACGCAACTCCATTACGAGTAGTATATTTTTATTGATACTTCATATATGATATTAATTTAAAAAATGAATTATTTATATTAGCATTTTTCAATTAAAATTATCTCGTACATTGTGAGCATTAGAAATGAGTTTACATCATCAGAAGAATTTACAAAATTTTTTAATTTGAAAAAAAGAAAGGAAAAAATATGTGAAAAAAAAAAAAAATAAATAAAATAGGATAAATTTACAAATATGGAGAAATTTAATAGAATAATTATACAATTCATATACAAGTATATATAGTAAGCAGATAAGGCGACTTGGCTTGGAGATAACCAAGTGGAGAAATCTTTTAAACTTAGTTCATCATTATAGTACATTCTATATATTCATTGATCATATTGTTTAAATATACTTGCTTAATGTAAGAATTTTTTCTTACATTAATCAAGTAATATTTTCATCTGACCAATTCTTGTAGTATTGTGTCTCTGTTCATACCCTAAATAAGATCTAAATTTTAGCACTTTCTATTTTTAAAATAAATGTTTATACTTTTCCTATTTCATATTCAAACGAGTACACGCAGTATCCAATATACCTACATATTTTGTACGTTCATGAAAAATTATTCAATTATTATAATTTAAAGCAGAAAATACTCATATAAATGAAATTTATCATAATAAAAGGTTTTCCAATAGGGACGGCTAAATTTTGACAGTTTATGGTGGCCATGTTATTTTATCTGTTGTTGAATTTTACATTTTTTTTTAATTTTTCAGACATTAAAAACAAATCAACATGACAAGTTACAGCGTTGAGCAGCAACACGTACAAAAAATAAAACTTTATTACCAAAGTGGCATTACTGTTTCGTGTTAATTTTGAGCTATCGATCAATGATAATCAATTTCTTTTGTCCAAAATTGGATGATATGAACTTGAAAGACATGCGATTCCTACAGAATGGCGCTACGTGCCACACAACTGATGTCACAATAGATGTTCTATATAGTAGCGATTTGAGGGCATGATTATTTCACGTAGAGGAGAAGTAAACTGAATGATACCGAGGTCGTGTGATTTGACCCTATTGGACATATTATTGCAGGATTGTCTTAAGACACAGATTTATGCCAAAAAGCCACATCAGTGCTCTCAAAAGTCAATATAACCCGCGCTAGCGCTCAAATTTAGTCTGATGCGTCATGAGCACACAATTTGTTTTATTTATAATTTTAACATCTCCCCATTCCTGTTGGAAAACCCTCTATACAAATAAATATGAAAATTCAAAATATATATTCTAAAACAAAAAATTTACAAGAACATAATATCGTGCATTTTCATTTCATACTCGTATAGTACACATATGTGTGTTTTTACACGTACCTACATATACTAATATTCATATACACTTTTAAAATAATTTATTAGTGTTATTTATCATGTTTATGCTTTGATCGGTTTATTTTACATTGAATTGGTTTGGTATACATACGAGTATTGTGAGTATTAAGTTACGTACAGTAAATGAACAGAGTCACCATACATTTTTGTTTATTTTCTATACAATTTTTTCACAATTAAAAAATATTTGTAAAACGATACAATTTTTTTCCTGCTTCTTGCCAATTTATTGTATTTTCTTTTTTATGGGAATTTTTATGCCGATTTAATATGGGACTAAATGTTTTATGAAAATCGATTTTTCTTGAAATGATCTAAATTTTTACATTGCGCGTTCGCATTAAAAAATGTTTATGTTTCACATTATAATCGATTTAACTGATACAAATATACATAATGCGAATCAAATTGCTTATCATGAACATGGTAAGTATGAGTAAAACGAATATGCTCATAATAAAATTTAAATTGGAACATGCATATGAAAAATTATTTAAAATATAACAAATGAAACAGTACTACGGTTTTTATTGGCAAATTTCTGTAAACCAAAAAAAAAAAAAAAAATGAATTCTAAAATTATCAATAAATGTATGAATCGAATAATTTGAAATATTTCATACATTCATATGTATAAGTATATAATGTATTTGTATATATTTGCATATAGTATGTATACATGATTGTGAAGTAAAAAAATAAAAATAAAAATACAAATGTCCAACTCCTATATTATATGGTTGAAATCACAGCCGCAACCACTTTTTAGTATACCCATTCTTACAAATAAAAATTGTTACGTATGCATATAGAATGTATAATATAAAATATAGATTTTTAATTCTTATCATCATAAACACAGTTCTTATTAGCTGGATCCGCACACTTTGATAATGTTGTGGTGGTTTTTAAAAAATTATAATTATTGCAATTGCAAACACTATATGAAAACTAAATATAATGTTATTTATCCAAAAATATAATTTGTTTTATGTGTGTGCATGTGTGTGTGTGTGTGTGTGCGGATGTTAACTATATACAAAAAAACAAGAATATACATAAGTATTATAGTCGTTAGGATTTAGAAACATTTGTTTTGCATTTGATAAAAATAGTGATTGAAAATTTCGTTCAATTTTTAACAAAAATTTTTATTCGTTAATTTTATTAAAGAATTCGATCGCATTGCAAACATTTCAGAAATGAATAAAATACAATTTATTCGGTTTATTTATTTATTTTCTTTTTTCTTTTTTCATGTACAGGAACATCAAAATACATATTCTAAGTACTTAGTTGCTGAGGGACAATGTTGATAAACATTTCATGCTATGATGACTGAAATTTTATATGCCAAGCGAACTAGAAAATTATCTGCAATTTAAATCAGAGGCGTTAGAAATTATATATATATGTATATATATATATATATATATATATGTATACACACATATGTAAATACCATATTTATATACACAGTATACAGTAAATATGAACATACATATTATGTCTTTGACTCTATAACCTATAGCTTTACCATACATAATGTTCATGAAATGTGTAGAATAAACTGTAAGAGTGTAATAATTACTTATAATATAGTTGGTTGGTTAATGGATTTAATAAAATGTGTCTTGAGGAAAAAGTTTACATATGTAGGTATATTGAATATTATGCACTCATATAATATGTTGCATGTAATAGTTGGTCGATATATGCTTGAGCGCGTGAAGTAAATACATACATACATATGTACATATATGTATGTATGTATATTGATTACAATGAGCAAAATATTTATATGGAAAAAAATATATATATGTACATATAAAAACATACCCCAATCCACATATGTACATGTATAGCTATCATGCGGCAATATGCATAATTACATTATTACGTATTAGGTACATTTACAACATTAAAAATATAAAATACATATAAATTTGTGTATAAAATTTTTCAGAGATGGTGTATTATGTACTTGTATGTAATAATGTGTATCGTACAGTCATATATCTTTTTTGGTTTTTTTTTTTTTTTCATAAATAAAAATTTATCAAAAATTTTAAGATTATTTTAATCTTGATATTTTTATATAAAGTAGCGAATGATAATGATGATTCAAAACAAAAATTAAACTGAACGCATTATAAACACTGTGAATTTAGATTTAAATTTGTGGCCTTAGTATAGATATGAAACATATACGATGAGTATGTATGAGTAATAATTTTATTTTTCATAGTCACAAATTTTGATTTTAGCTTTTTTTTTTTTTTTGTCAATCTAAATTATCTGTAAACTTATCTGATGTGATATTAAGTGTTTCTTTTTGATTTATTCATTCTTTCATCTGGGTATATACATAACACGAAATGAATGTACCTTGTCTTTTATTGATGTGTTGTGTTTTTGTATAAAGCATGGTTTTACAATATTTATATTTCGCATATTATCAATATGTAAAATTTATAATGAATCGCCTAATGTGAGGAGTCAGAAAGGTTATGATGATCGCTTATCTGGTAGAAAAATGTTAATATAGTCGTTCAACATTATTATCGTAAACTCATCAGTATGGACGTTATAACCGAACTGTTAGAACAGAACTATACTCGCCTCACAAGTCGCAATATTACTTAAGTGTGTGCGGTTGCGGTGTTTGTAAATGCATATTTTCGATTTTATGGTTAAATGTTTGTTAATTTGCTAGAATACTGAAAATACTGATTATTTTCTATATTATATATGTATGTGTATACATATCTAGGAATTTCAATTCAATATATTACAGAATAATTTTAGATAATAATAATAATTTTTAATTTATTTCATTTTAAAAATTTGTACATAATTATCTGAATCCATTAAGAATAATGGCTTATTATATCTATACACACATAGATATACTTAAAATTTTTTATTATTTATTTTTTATAACAATGATGATGAAATTTTCAGTTGTAATTGCAATCGATTTATGTAGGTACTTATATTTAATTCACAATCATTCCAACATTTTCATATTACTCAAATAAACCTATGTGACTGAGTTATTTTTCGCTTTCATTATTACATATTAAATTTTTTGTTTATAGTAGTAGGTATTCAGATTAATTCAAAATTTACATTACGTATGATTGAATAGTTCTTACTTTCAAAATAATTAGCGACATTATGTAAAAAAAATTTCCATTGAAACTAGATAAAGACAAACGAATTTCACACATCACCTGGATATAGTTTTACGGTTTTATCAACGGTTTTACCATGTTTTACACTAACTAATACAAATTCTCACTTAATTACATTTAGGCTGGTATTCACCAACACAGATTATCTTATAACACTGACAGGCTAAGCATTCCAATCTAGATTAAGTCGTTAATTTGGATAAAAGTGGATGTCTGTCATCACAATAACTAGATGATCCAGTTGTATAACTATAGATTATCCTAATTCAGTTCTGAAAACTGGATAACCCACATAAACTGGATTTGCAGTAGGAAGAAGAAGACATAAAAATTGACAGTTCAGTTTTCTGGTTCTGATTTATTATGTATTTTTTTTAGCGACTTATTGAAATTGTGTGAAATGAGTGATTTTACAAATTAAACGTTTCTAAAAACAAAAAAGCTAAAATAATTAAATCGCAAGTAACACGAAAATAATAGCCTTAAAGTAATTTGTGGTGACTGTGTGGTTACGAATAAATTCAACGATTCAGCTGATCGCATTAGGGATGATCTACTTTGCAATTTGTCACGTTCAGCTTTATAAATCCGAATTAGAGATAACCCGGATAAGTTTATCTAGATTAATTTTAGGCCTGTCTCTAGTATTATATTTGAGATAAAGTGTATTCATCAACCTGGATAAAACAATACTCGGATATTTTTAAGACAACCTCGGAGTGGTATTATAAATATCGTTCGAACATAACCTTGTTATTAACAGCAACAGCACAAACAAAGATAATGTATCACCACTGTATTATAATCTTTGCATATAATTATCACATCACAGAACCTTTTTTTCATTTTGTAATATAAAAATACAATCAGTTGACATGTTTGACACACATGTTCGACCCGAAAACGAAATTCGAAAACAAATTTTATCTAGGTTGATGAATAAGCTGAAATTGTATCCGGATAAAATATATCCGACGGATATATCCATGTTGGTGAATACCACCCTTAGAGTTATATATAATTTAGGTGTTAAGAAATACATATTACACACATATTATATTGCAAGATAATAATATTATTTTCATTTATTCATTGTATTATTTTACAGTAAAGTTATGCAGGAATAAAATAAATATGAATACATCGAATCGATACATGCGATACAATTATATGTTGTTATCGAATCATATTTTGCTTGACAGGTGTGTTGGTGTAGGTATTAAGATTATAGAGGTTATGTCTATATTATAATCTAAAAATACATTATACACTTGGGCTAATTTTATTTCGACTTAAATCATCATAAGTATAAGTAATTTTCATGTTTCCAAAAATTTTAAATGATGAAAATTTTAATATCTGATGTATACTCGTGTATACTGTTAAAGATTGGTATAAGAGAACCGTCATAGAAGCACAATCATTATAAATTCTTGTTTCATTGTGCGTTTCATAATTCTGTTATTAGACGAGTAAAAAGAAAAATATTTTTTTGACACACTCACTTCATATATTAATATACGATCGCGAATAGTATAAAATTTTTTTACTTTACATCTTTTCATTTTAAGATAATATTAATGGTAGGGTTTTATTATTTTTTCATTTATTCAATTTTTTAACATTTTTCATATTAGTGCATATTACAATATAAATAAATAATGTAATTTTGAAAATTTTAATGTAAAGGTAATTAAATTTTTAATGCATTTTTATATAGATATAGAGATATTCGCGTTAACAATCGAAAATCGATCTAATATAGAATATGATAGAAAAATAATTTTAATTTTCCTAATTTTAAATAATTTTGTGTTCATTTGTATAGGTATAGGTATACATACATACATATATGTATTATGTTATATTTTTGTCAATTGTCATATAAACACTGTTTATTACCTTTATGATAGTATATTTACCTACATTTTTTCAAATATTTTGATGAATTTCAATGTTATTTTGTTTTCACAAAATTTCATTTGAAATTTAAATAAAATCGAAGAATTTGATATATAGGTATTTAAAACTTCATAATGTTGTTAAACTACATTCAAAAGAAATAATATAAAATTGTTTAACTATAGATATACATATAATAAAATGCACTGAATTTATCTCAAGTAATAATAATATGAATTTGAACATATACTTATGTATAGTATATAGTAAGTTATGCAGTGATAACAAACATTTCAAGCATAAAATATACATACATATTATATGTACTTAACTTACCTATAATAATCGGTTTTGCAATAAATATTTCCATCTCTAGAAAAGCAAGATGTTTCTCTGTCTAATGGCTGCCGGCAAACACAACATTGGAGACATCCAGCATGCCATCGTTTTTCTACTGCTGACAGGTAGAACCGGTCCTTAAAATAGAATTTAATTAAGAAACTAATATTTTAATTGTGATACTATTTATATATAGTTATACGATGATATTATAGCTACTACATGCCTTTAAGATACATATGTATGTACATAGGGCATTATTATAGGGGTCTGTAATATCATTAACAATTTAACAAGCACATTATCAGTTTTTATGAAATTCATTCAATATTTTTACTGTGTTTTTATAATACACATATGTATAATGTGTACATTTCGGTTTCGGTTTTATAATTTATATACACACCACAGATACCTATATGTAATAAAAAAATAACAGTATACATAAAAAAAAAAAGAATATAAACACTTACTTGAATTAGACGACCGCAACCAGCACAGTCATCGGGTCCAGGTAAAGTTTCCGGTGATGATTCTGGACTACTTGGAGGACATGGTTCTGTTTTGAGTGATAATCCACTAGTAAAATCACCAACTAATTCAGAGCAATCATTCCGGCTACCATCTGAATAATTAATAGATGATTCATCGAATACCACTGATCTATCTGATGTATCATAACTGCAATTTTCAGAGTTATTCCGTGATTCATCGTAGTTGCTGTTAACATTTTTAACTAATGTTTTGATGTACCTACGACAAGAATAATTGAAAATAGATCTTGGCCCAAATTGTTTTATTGTAGAATGATGTTCACATGTGTCTGGGCATGATGAATGCAAACGGTACAATGGATGATTATTGTTTGCAATAGCAGCAGCACATTGTCCAGCTAAATTACTTGATATTATTGGACTACGTTCTCGAGAAGGACTCAAAAATCTTGCGCTCTGCTGCTGTTAATATAATGAAAAAAAAATAATAATGTATAAGTAAAAGTTTGAATTTTTTATTTTTTGTTTTTTTTTTATACTGTATTTATATTTCATTTTTGATTTAAATACAAGTGTAAAATAAAAATTAATGTGGAAATAAAGCATAATTAATTTTTTGTTTTTTTTTTTATCAAAGAAAAGTAATTACAAAAAATCAAAAAATTATAAGAATATCTATTTTCGAAATCAGTAAATGCAGACAGTAATCAGGTATGATTTTTATGAAAATGTGCGGTTATTGCAAAAATTGACAAAAAAAAAACATTATTGATGAACTGATTACAAATATACGATTATTCAATTGCATTTTCTAAATAATTTTTTTTTCCTCAAATATTTTATTAATGAAATTGGCTAACTTTTTCATTAATTGGTTAGTGACCGTACTAAAAAAACAAAAGCGTTAATATTAATTAAAAGAAAATCATATTTATATATAAATGTACATTTACAGATATCAAATGACGCCATATTTAAAATAATAATGTAGTCGTGATTATTCTACAGCATTCATATTGTAAGTGGAAATATGTACATTGAGCGATATTGAAATAGATCCTCCCTTTATAAAAATATTTCCGTGTTATTTCAAGAAAATTATAACAGTCACATTTGAATTTTTTGTCAACCACGACCATATACTTATGTATATATACTCGTATGTATATATGTTTATTCATACGCTACCTAAGTATGTCCAATTTGTTAAGATATTCTAATTATTTATGTCCACTTTTATAATAATTGATATCAATAAAAATTTGTTGGCTCGGTTGGCTCAGTGGTAGAGTAACTGGCTGGCTATAGTAATCTTAAAGTCACGTGTTCGATTCACGTTCAATGTAAAATGTAGTAAAAGTATGAAAAATAATTCTCAATTTTTCATTGCCTGTTCCCAACTTTATTACACTCCAAATTTACTCAGCTTTAAATATGCGAGTACTGACTGCCAGCTTGTGTTTGCATAAAGAGCTACGTATAATATGCAGATAAGCAAATATCATAAAGCAATATGGCTGAATAGCTCTCCATCGATCGATATTCGATCGGAATAGTCAACTAAAGTTATGTCATTATAAAATTGAAAAAATCGTAAGGTTCGTCCAAATTAAATATTTTTTCGTATATGAAAATATAATCTTCTTCTACTCTTAAAGCTCTTTTGCTCTTTGCATAAATAACTAAGTCTAACTGATGGACTTTTAACATTTTTTCTTTTATTACAAAAGCGACTAGGTACTGAAAATGAAATTTATTGTACACAATTTCGTTGTGATCGCTAAATAATAATTCTGTCTAATTTGAGTAGTTATTTTTTCATTTTCCAGGGCTGTCATTTTGTTCCAGATGAAATTTTTGAATTACCAATTTTACAGGAAACATTTTTTTTCATAATCTTTCTTCTTTCTTCGAGGAATGAATTGGCGCATTTTCTTTAATTTGTTTTTATTATTTTTATATTGTTTGATGACCCTATATGCTCATTTAATTTTTATTTGTTCTTCAGCACTTATGTATTTAGATTCTCCTTAGCATATTGATTTATTTATAGAATCCAAAAAAAAAAAAAAATATAAGTATATCTATAATGATCTTTGAATTTCAATAAATTTATGTTTTTAGTCTTATTTTTTTTTTTGGCAATATTTTTTTTTTATCATTTTATATGCTTTTTATTTTTTCATATTTTTTTTAACAAAACACAAATTATTCACCTTTCAAAATATTTCGCTTATTTCTATACATTTAATTGGAGATTGATTGCACCTGCTGTAATTTCCCTGTTCTATATATGTACATTGTGTGCAGTGTAATTTTTAAGAATATTCAAAAAAAAAAAAATTTTTTTATAAAATGATACTCGCATACATATGCTTTTTATGCATTATGTTGTATTAAACATTTTATATCTCTTAAATTTGGCACATTTTTCTTTATCAAATCAGAACTTTTCTTCTAAGTAAACGTAAATTTTTTCAAATACATATTGGTATAATATAGTATGTACATACATATATGCTCCTTTTTATAATGGAAATATTTGTCTATGTTATTCTGAAGATTTAAGATAAAAAAATATGTATATATGTACGTACATGCATACTGTGAATATACCGCACATACGAGCAAAAATGCTTTGAATTTATTATCAATCACATAATACTTGTATATGTAAATATCATTAGTCGTTTCAATTTTTAACACGAATAATCCATGTTCGCCTTAAAAAATATGCAGTAACAGTAACAAAAGTATAACAAATATACATATGTACTATATATGCATATGTATAGATATGCAACGGAATCTCAGACATCTCAGTCTTCTTATTATACGAGTATGACATTTTTCTGAATTCATAAATAAAAAAAAAATCTAGGTTTTTTTTTTTTCTCATTTCTGACGTTCTGGTTTAAAATTTTTATAATTTATATAATTAATCATTTTCGAAAAAAAAATTTTTTTATTTGTTTTGCTGTTTTTATGATAGTTTAAAACGGAAAACAGTTATAAATAATCAACTCATATCCGTATATATATACGTACGAGTATGTATACATACATATATGTATTATAATTTGTGGTCTATAAAAAACGTATAGTTTACCTATTGTTCAATAATTATGAAATTTTAATATTCAAATATCCTAATTTATTTATTTTAATTTTAAAATTTGTTACATTGCATTGATTGAGATAAAAACAAAAAAAAAATTTTTTTTTTTTTTGTTTACAGGTGACTTGACACCTCATAACTTGTTATTTGATATTATAGGAAAGAAATAATACTCGTACACGTACATATCCATATGTAAGTAATTAATGATGTGTTAGCACATCGGTCAGAGTCAATATGTATGTATGTATAGATGTATGTATTGAATTCGACCTTCAGCTATAAGCATTCAAAATAAATTGTAAACTTTTAATTTTATTTTATGCACGATTAATGATAATAATTTACAATTAGTTTAGATATCCGTTATAACTGAGTGCATTGAACGATTATTCACGAGACGAGATTTTTTTTTTTTAAATGTTATTTAGATTTTAAAATTTTATATAAAAAATCATCGAATTGAACAGAGAATTGATCAGAGTATTCGAATTTTTCATTTTTCATTTTATATTGCATTCGATTATATATGTATGTAAATGTGAATGAATAAATTTTATGGATTTTCTGGTAGAATTGAATTTACCTACATACGAGCACGAGTATATGTATACAAACATATACGAGTATTTGTTAATGTATAATAAATTTTATTAATAGAGATTTCTCCAAAAGTTTTTGTTGCTCAAATACTTTTTTGTTAAAATTAAACTGTACTATTGCACATAAGGGCCAACAAAGGATCTGGTTTTTAATACTCATTTACATACATGTACTATATATCTACGTAGTGTTATCATCGGTAAAAAATTGTATAATATTTTTTAAATCATAATACAAAATTATTAAATAATTTTCCTTATAAATGAAGTGATTCATAAAATTATATTAAAACATAATTTTGTAAAAATATCGATTTTTCACATTCTCATATTTTAAAATCCAAGTTTTACCGTCTTCTTTCTTTCAAAGTACTACAGCTCTAAGTGAATCAGGCACTTTCACAGAAGTGATTTCATGATTGCGAACCACTGAATTGCTGTTAGAGAAGCAAACTGTTTTACATGATAGGACTTAGGCTGATCTATTATTGTAATGCTCTAATAATTCTTTGTTTTACTTGTTGTCAGCAAGTAGACTACTTATCAGAATTTCTAAGCTATTTTTCCCAACAAGCTGCGGTACTCATTCGAAGTTGAGTGTACTTTTGGGAGTAGTGAAAGATGGAATAGGCAAGAAGGACAGAGTAGTCAGTTGCTCTACTACTGACACTGAGCCCCCCTTTTTATGTTTTACTTTTAGTGGCGTTTTTATTCAAATAATTATATGAAACGGGTAAATGTAGGAAAAATGAATCGATTCTGCACTCTCGAGATCAGTAGACATTATTGCTTTACGACTTGCGTCACTATGAGCCCCCAAGTTTTACGGCCATCATGATTGTATTGAAATTTATAAATGATTATTTAAATTTTTGATTTTAAATAGCCAAAAGCCAACCATATAGAAGAGATAAATTTTAAAAAACTAAATAAAAACATTGAATGCACCACACTGCTTATGTGACATATATCAAACAAAAATAAGATATTCATTTGTAATTTCAAAATCGCGTCTTACAAAATTACCGTATATAGATAAAAGCGTATTGTAATGTTTACATAAAAAATACTTAATATACAAATTATACAAATGATTAATACTGTCATCCCGATGAACGAAAACGAATAATTTAGTTCATTTTATTCCATATTCCGTATACTAAAAAAATAATCGTTTAGCCCTGAATTACTTTGGTTTTTTCGTGGTTGTTGACATGCGATCAACAATTTACCACTAAATAATCGGCTATCTTTCACATTGCAAACCAACCGATCGAACCGCATCATGGTTGGGTTAATTCATTGGAGTTAAGCCGCATAACCTATAATCAGGTATGTTAAATGTAAACAAAATTTTTATTTATAATAAACAACAATGAGAGATCAAACTTAATTTTTCATATAATGTAGTATAGTATACATATACATACATATATGCATGCATATGAAAATTTACACAGAGGTGCGAGTGCAGTTTATGTAAATACAATTTCTGTATATCAATGTATCTATATTTTTGAATTATCATTTTATTCAATAGATATAAATATGTGGTACAACGTACGATATACATAAAATTTTATTCGATATTTACAAACTTTACGTACTTACATATCAAATTTCAAAACATTATTAATAAAATTCAAATTTGGTTTATTATCAATTGATTTATTCAGTTCCAGACATAGTTCATTATATACGAATAATATAAATTGAAAAATAGGTATCAGATTTTTTCTTAACTAGAAGATATCTTTTTAGAAATGTAGTACCTATACATTATATTAAATTCAATCATATTCCTCCCATATTTACATTTATACATTTGAAAGATATATTTAAATACATCCGTATCGTATAATCATGATCTTGTGCTGTATAATCAATAATATGATAAATTCAATTTTTTTTTTTTTTTTTTTTTAAATGTTAAACATTAATAGATGTCTACTTGTTTCTTTTTATATCATTTTTTGCGTAAAAATCTTTGAATTTTTACAACAATGAAATTAATATGGTTTCAACACAAAAATTACAAAAGGTCATAGAGATCTTTAAATGAAGATAATTGCTTCAACATAATGTATAGAAAACAAAAAAAAAATTGTTTTAATTTTACATAAATATTAGAGATATTATTAAATATTTTTGTTTTAAATATATAAAATTACAAATGAACAAAATTTAATACTTAAAATATGAGATTTAGATATTTGATTTGCTATATATATGATTCAGTTAAATTAAATTCTATATAATTATAATTTTTAAAAATGATCACATTGCGGTACATTATTTAAATTTCATTTGATTTTTAATTTTTTCATATGTATAGGTATATATTTTCATTTTTAATATACACGTATTTATGTACATATAGGTATGTATTTACTTATAAAAATTTTTCATTTATTTTTTTCATTATTATTTACAATATTATTTATATAAATATATACTTTTATACAAAGTATATACACATATATATATATATATATATATATATATATATATATATATATATATATATGAGTCTTGTATATGTGTATGTACATTATATTAAAATATTTACAAAAATAATTTTTCAAAATACAAGTACAATAAATTACATATACATATATCACCTTACATTATTATACGACCATTATTATTGAAAATATTTTGAATTTTCATATGAATATAGTACATATCTACAATATTTATATGTATGTATACATATGTGTGAATGTATATGTATATAATTTATGTATGTATATATGTATACATATTTATTATATTTTGGCAAGAAAGATTAAAGTCATGACCCGTCAAATCACTACATCAGGTTAAAAGTATGTACGAGTACATACATTTATATACAAAGTAGTGTAGTATAATACGTATACATATATACGAAATATATGTAAGTATGCATATACTTTTTCATTTTCATGTACAAATAAAAATATTCGAATAACACATTTTTTAATTATATATAAATTTTATAATAAATTTTATATTATGACGTACATATTATGTTTATGTAAGTACATATATGTACATACATATAAGATGTACGCATACATATGTATATTAATAATAAATTTTTATACAAACTCTCTTGTGTACATATAAGTATAGTACATATATGTATGTCCATATATACGTACATAATATATAGCTACAACTACATATATAAGTATGTATATATGTACATATGTATGAGTGCAAAAATAAATTTGCATAAGCAAAGTAATGTATCAAAAAACTATTTCTGTTAAATTATCTATAAATGCGAATACATATATGTATGTATATGTAAATAACATTGGTTTTGATGTTCATTCAAATTCAAAGTACATATATATGCCTAAATAATTGTATGTATATGTACATATGTATATATTATATACATACATACAAATACATATTACCATATTACAAACATATATATGTACATATATTATTACGACAGGCATTTTACACGTGCAGTTCATGACTTTAAAATAATCGCATAAATCAACGGAAAGCGGTACAGTAATTATTTAGTTTTCTTAAAAGAAAATTTCAATTATATTACATTTGCAATTAAGAAAAAAAAATTTTTTTATTTTTTTATTTTTTTTATTTTTTTTTCAAATTATTCATCTGCATGTACTACATGTATAGTATATATACGTATTATATAAAAGTTGAATGAATTGTGAATTTTGTAAATGATGTACATTGCATGCGGACAAATTGTATTACTTAATTATACGAACAATTATATAGATATGTATACGTATATATATGTACATACATGTCTACATACAGCAATCATCATATCATATGTATGAAATATGTTCATAAAAATTTCATGCAAAATAAATAGAGTAGGTACCAACATATTATATTGTTACATATGATATACATATATACATATATTGTATATGTATGTATATGTAATATGTGTATAATGTTAATATTACTTCTCTATTTTGTATATGATACGTCACAATATTGCATTTATGTTTATATTTTATTGTATTGTACAAATACATACGAGTATAGTACATAAATGTACACTTATATAAGCATCTATCATGGGAGACGGAAAGTTCTAATAATTTATTTTCCAAAAAAAAAAAAAAACTAAATTAAAAATCAAGTCTTTTCAGTCAGTTCAGTATTATAAGTTTTTTTTTTTAATTCAAAATTTTGATAATCTGAATCTTGTGTATACAAACGTTGTATATATATATGTATATATATATATATATATGGACATGCATGTATGTAATATAAATGTACATAAATATATTTACATATAATGTACATATTTGTTGTATATATATACATTTATCATGCATGCATATAAACATCATAGGAAGGAGCATGTTAATCCACGTTCCACTTCAACGTAAATTTACGTGTTTCATGGTTTGGATTTTTGAAAAAATATAATACATACGGTACACATAGTATAAACATCATTATACATATATACATACGAGTATAATATAAAATTACATACATATATGTTTATATCCAGATCAATATAAATATATATATGTATGTACAAACATTATTATATACATATGTACATACAGATACAGATAATTACATATGTACACGCATATATGTACATATAAATTCAAGGTTTCAGCTTTAATAATATAATGTACTAATAATATACATATATATATATATATCTACATACATAATATGTTATGCCCTATAAATAAATATACTTACATATTCCAAAATAATATAATGTAATATTGAACAAGAAAAACAAAAAAAATTATTCAACATCATTGCAATTTTTAATTAATGACAAAATTTCTGAGTAATGATAATAATTCGTTGTCGCGTATATTGTAAATAATATACATCATATTATATGAACTTATTTGTACATAATTATACAATATAAATGTATAGATACAAATTATTGTATAGAATAATATATGATTATATGTAAATGTATATAGTATATACAGTTGTATGTAAGTAAGTATATGTATGTATAATAATAATTATAAGTAATGTCGGTTCATTTTATTCAAACTTATGATAACTTTTTGTGTTCATGAATTTTGAAGGAAAGGTCTTTTGTTTTCTTACTTACATATATGTATGTATGTACACATATACAAAAAGATTGATGAAGTTTTTGTTAAATATTTATTTTGTATACACACATGTTCATATATGTATACATATAAAAGTAATCGTGTTCATCAAAAATCTGTGAATGCATTTAATATCTATCTACTGTTCTCATAGGGCCGGTTTTATAGAGTCAACACTTAAGAGTTGCTTTCTTTTTGCATCATATATACGAGTATCTCCGAAGTTATTCAACCGATTTCAATGAAATTTGAAATATATAAATACTTTGAAAGCAGTTGTGATCCTTAAATGGAATAATTTTTTTTTTTTTTTTGCTTTTTTGAAATGTCCTTGTTTTCCTTTTACAAGGTGATAAATTTTTTAAAATTGCGATTTTTCGGTCTCCAAATGCACCACGTAGTATACAGCAAACATCGATTACCCAAATTTTTTTGAAATTTTGAATATACATAGAAAGTCTAAAGGATATTGTGATCCTTAAATGGAACGATTTTTTTTTGATTTTTGGTTAAATATAACTTCTGTTTTCATTATATCAAATCATCATAACTCTACATGATTTTAGCATCAAAATAAAATTTGAACTTTTCTGAAGTTTTTACACCAAAATTTATAAAAATCCTTTTTGTATTTTTATTTTTAAAATCGATTCTTATATAAGCCATATAAGCCATTTTCTTTGAAAGATGGTTTAAGTTGATTTTTCTTGACATAAAGTTACATTTAAAATATTGCAATTATAATATAATTTTCTATGAGATTTTTATGAATAAACTTAAATTCCCAAATGAAAAATGCTATGAAAAATGCTTTGAAATTTTAATCATTTTGTCAATGTAAAATTTACATATAGCCAAAAACGAAATTAATTAACCAGCATTCAAATAAGTACATTTATGTTCATTAAATCAAGATTCTTTTTAATTTTAGCAGCTGTTTAATTTTTTTGGCCTGCCTAAACTATGTCTCTTGTGACTTTACATTGGTTATGTATAGAATAAAAAGTAAAAATTTAAAAATGTGAAGAAAAAAATAAACTTTATGTTGTTGGGGGCAGTTACTTATAGATTTCGTTTGTAGATTTTTTCGATCTTTTGTTCAATTTTTAGATTCAATTTTTTTTTTTTCAAAATACGTAAAAAATTATCATATGCTAAAACTTGTTTTATTTCTGTTGCAATAATTTTTGTGATTAATATCCTATAATTCTAGCTAGTAAATTTCTGTAATTTTCAATAAATTCCAAAATAATACTTTTTTTTTTATCCATTTTTAAGTATAAATAGTAAATACACACTTTGAATATCACTTGCACAATAAAACTGATGTGATATCGTGTCGAATGTGCATTTAAATTAGTTAATGTCGAGAAATTTACGCAAGTCTTTAACTACTTATAATAATAACTGTGTGAACTATAAGCAGGTGATCTGATAGTACTTTAATATTTTCTTCAGTGTTTATGTCGCACAATTTTATTGCACAATAAAATTGTATTTATGTACTTAGCTTAATTACTCGTACATAATATTTTTATATTTTCGTATTAACAAAAGAAAAATTATAATATCACCAAAGTAAAAACAAACAACATTTTTATTACACCAATATATAATTTAGTGCAAATATTTTCTCACATCACTTTGTATACTTTTTATGTAATGCATTTTATAATATTATTTATTAATCATTCTTCGAAATCGATCTAATATATTGTTCCATAAATTCTAAATTATTCAGTTTTTCATCAATCACACATCCCACATAACAAATACCAAATGGAAAATTTAATTTCAAAAATTTTTTCTTCTACTTCTGTCGTCTTATAAAATTTTTAAAGAAAATACATATATGAAAATTTATCATGAAATTAATTATCTTGAATTAAGCTTAAAAAATACATAAATTATTTGAATTGAAATACGTCTCATATGTCTAAAAAATAATACATGTATGAAAGAATGCTAAAATTTCATTTTGTAATTTTTAAAATTTTGCTACACTTATTATATCGTTTATTCGTTCAATGAATTTTATAGCCATTTTTTTTTTTTAAAATAAAGTTCTAAGTTCTGAGTTGATTAGCAAATTTTTTAAATACTGAATGTTTTAGGTATTCAAAATTCATTTTTTCGGGTGAAATATTACACAAAATTTATACTTAATTGATAACGTTTAATTTCGGACAGACACAAATGCATCGCTATGTTATAATGATTTCGGAAAAAAAAAATTTCATATTGTCTGTTGAAAACACAGTTATTAAAAAATTGTTATAGGATGCAGATTGTTGATTAAGTATGGGTGAGTTCAGAAAGTTAACATTGCACTAACACTATGCAGCAACGATATCCAATCAAGCGTTCAAAAAGTAATAATGACTAAAATAATGTGTTTATTTTTTTCAACATTTCATTAACACTAACGTATAACACTAATGAAATACTTGCAACATAAAATTCGATGTTCCAATGATTACTTAACATAAAAGTTTCTGACGTTTGTTTGAGAATATTGAATTTATAGTTTATTTCTTTCAAATTTGTTGCTTAAAATCAAAAATTCAAATCAATTAATTGCTTTCTCCATATACTTTTAAATTTTTTAATTATGAATAACGGTGTTGAAAAACAATGAGAAGTACATACTCCCAAATTTTTCAAAATAAAAAAAAATTACTTATAAAATTTTCTAATATTAGTTTTTTCTAAAATATAATTCATTGCTTTTGAACAAAATGTTTTGTGGCGGAAAATAGAAAAAGATTTCAAATATCTTCATCCAAATACAAATTTCTTTGATTTAGCACAAATAAACGTTTTCTATGTACACAACTGCATTTTCTTAAATAAATATTTTTTGGTCAAATAACTTTGCTTTGATTCATGATTTTCATCATTTAAGTTATTTAAAACTATATTTTATATCAGATTAAATAACAATGTAATTTAGTTTTATGTTTCGATATTAAGTTTTGGAGAAAAAAAAATATAACACAAATGTCAAAATGTCGTAAAATGCATCAGTTGCGTCCAAACATCGCAACACAAAAATTTAAATGTTTACAGTAACATTGAAGCAACATTTCTATACAACACTACAGCATCATAATTTACTAAATGAACCCACCACCCTACCCTATCTATACCTTCCAATGGTATTGACAACATATCATTTTTTTTTTATATAAACAGTGTTAGAAAATTTTATAAAATTATATATGAAATTTCAGCACTGTTATTTCTTTACACACCCGTGTATATATCGTTTTATTGTTATACTAAAGATATACGTACTTGTATTTAGATATGTATGTTTTTTTTTTAAATACATATGTTAATTAATTTTGAATATTAATTTAAAGGAAATTTAGATAACGTGTCGTATATATATAATATTACCACCACCGCTTCGAAAATTAAATGCGCATAGTATAGTATCAAAAACATTTACCTACGGAACGTTTCTCAGTTAATTTTCAAGATTATTCTTCTTGTAGTTATAAAAACAAAAATGTTGCTCAATCCGTCGGATATATTTTTATTAAATGTTGTTGGTAGTGCATAGCTGATTTAGCTAAACTCCAAATACTATCGTTAAATGATATAAAAGTTATTAAAGAATTGTTTGATACAAACATTTTTCTATTTGCCACTGTGTGTTACCGGAGTTATTATTATTAAAAAAATTTTCTGTTTTTTTTTGGATTTATTGAAAATTTATTTTTCAAACAACAAAAATAATTTCTTCCATTTATATGCACATCAAATGTTCATATAAGTTTATTTTTATTTTAAATATGATTTTTCTTTATTCTTTTTCTTCTTCTTTCTTAAACTTATAGGTAGATCTTGTAAAGTCTGATCTGACTGATATTTTGAATGATTCGGTCAGATTATATATATATAGTCTTGTAATTGTGCAGTATAGATTTTAATTCTTGGCATCTTATCAATAATCATAAACAATTTCGACAGAAAGTATCATTGACAGTTCTAAAAAACAAAAATACAAACAATTGAAAATGCATTACATACAAATGCATCACTTTTTATTAATTAATATCCTTACAAATAATTTGCACATATGTACATAAGTATAATAGGTAAGTACCTATACATATTATACCTATCTATTATTAAAATAAACTCACAATCTTATTTGATTCGAAAATAAGTATATATAGTACATATTTTGAAAAATTAAAATACAGCTTAAATCTTCAATAGAACATTTATATAATTATATTATATTTTAAAATTCTATATATGTATATCCAAAATTCGAAAATTATCCAAATAAATAACTTCGAAGTGGTCACAGATTTTGTCTATCTATAGGTTCCATAATAAACAATGAAAACAAATTGAAAGTAAGCAAAATAATGAGATCAGATAAAGTAAGTAAAATAATGAGATCAAAAGAAAAATAATGTTAGGCCACAAATGCTACTTCGGGCTCATCAAGGGACTAAAATCAGAGTTAATCGCAGGAGAGCGACAAAATATCGAATATAAAAAAACACTAATATACTCCATTTAGTAACGTATAGTGCGGAAACTTGGACACTCACTAAAAGAGACATAAAAGCTTTCAAAGTATTTGAAAGGAAAATATGAGAAGCTGTTAAAGATAATGATAGCCAAAAGAATTCGGTACAATGACGAATTGTACAAACTATCATAATGATGATGAAGAAAATATTGCTACACATCCTAGATAAAAAAAAAAAAGAGGATAAGGAAGACCAAAGCTCCGTTGGCTGGATTACATATGGAAAATGATATTAAACCCATTGGAATTCGGAATTGAAAAGTAATAGCCAGTCAAAGAAAAGAATGGCAGCAGATCTTGAAGCAAGTCAAGGTCCACGCTAGGCTGTCGAGTTGATGATTATGATAATATTATTATATCTAAATTGAGAATAAAGATGGATTATAAAATTAAATTATATATAGAAAGGATATTTTAATCAGCACATATCAAAGAAAATATAATATACTCGTATATATAAAATGAATATCAAGTAGTATTTATAATCAGGAATAGGAAACAAATGAATATTATTTAAATATCAAAATTATTTTCATTATACTCGTATAATATATAAACATTGTAATTTATTTTTATTTATTTATTTATTTTTTTTTTTTTTTTCAATTTTACAAAAATTTCTTTTATGATTGGTATTGTATTTACTTATATCTAGATATGCTTGCATATATTAATTTATGTACAGCTACTTTCTTCTAGACATAAATATAATTTTCTAATATACGAAGTAACAATATATATAATCTACCTACACATACACACTTTTACATTATTATACATTATGTATGTAATGTATAAAAAAAATTCTTTAAATGTTAAATTACAAAAAATTTTACTTATTAGACACTTTATACGTATACAAGGTATACAAATCATACGACGAGTATACGTACATACATATATATTAATAATTATAGACCCATAAATAATTATTTTTGTTTGGTTCATTCGAAATTAATGCATTTTAATATTATTATTATTATTATTATTATTTTTTTTTGTTTTATAAATAAAAATGAAAATTATATTACACAACAAAATTTTTTTAACGAAGTGTAAAACCATTTTTAACAAGCCATTGTATATACGAGTAGCTATTGATATATTATACATACATATATATGTATATATACGATTTTTATATACATGATAATATAACGTATATTATGTGAGTTTATATATATATATATATATATATAGGTAATATAACGTGAACAACAAACAGAAAATTACAGTATTTGGAAATAAGTATGAATTAACTTATATGTACATAAACACATATTATGTACAATATGTACATATATGTACATATATCTATTTAAGTAGTAGATATATATTAATAGTACCTATATGTACCACAAAAATCAATAAATATAATTATGGGTTTTAAGATATGTATGTATTGTATATGATATAAAAATAAATGTACATTAAATTCATAAGTATTATGTATATACGAGTACATATTTGTATAATACATAATTCATGTATGTGCATATATAGATATTAATGTAGAATTAATATATATAAGATTTTATTATTATATTAATTTTTTTTTAATACATACATATATATACATACATACATATGAATACATATATATGTGTATGCACTAGTTATTATTGGAAAATGAAAAACTATATAGAAAAAAAAAAAATTTCTTTACCTTTATAATAATATCAAGTTATAAGTATATATACTTATACCCATACGTATACACGCATACTGTATATGTACCTATAGCATGTACCTATATAAATGGTTGAAATTTTTTGGTAAATAAACGTATAATAAACTTTTTAATAAATACATACACATATACAATTCCATGTTTATAAGTATATAAAATTAATGTGAAATTTTCTCATTCGAATTAGAGCATCATAGTATAGTTTATTTTGAAAGTTTTGTACCTAAATTCATTTTGCTAATCAAAAATTATGAGTACATAACATACTACATAAATATATAGTTGTAATGATTTATATAAGAATGAATGAAATCTGTTAATGAGCTTATTTTTTTTTTTTATAACTATATATATACATAATTGCAATAAAAAGAAAAAAAAATATATCCTTTAAAATTTTCATCATTTTATCATCATATAAATTTACAAATATTGAATGAAATTATATACGAGTATAAGAGTATAGGTATGTACATTATTAGCTGTTTTCGATTTAGCAATTTTAAGTATTTGCGAGTACAAAAATGTGTCTAGGATAAATTTTTATATCGAACGATATAAAAATTATTCGTAATTACATATCTTGAAAATCTACTTACTTGAAAAAATTTTCATCAGTATATGTATGTAGCTCCGAGTAAATGGTTTAATACAGTCTGTGCAGCAGACATTTACCTTATCTACTCGCAAGTATACTACTTGAAATTGTTAAATTGAAAGCAGCTATTATTCAAAGATAAAATATTTTAGTTTAATTTTTAACTTATTAAATAAGTATATGTATAAAATTGAACTTATAACATATTCAAAAACAAACGTAAATTATAATAATAATAATAATATTAATAGAATTTTTTATTATGTAATTAATTGTTAAATTTAAATAAATAAAAACACAATAACAACAACAAATGCACGTGTCAGTATATCGATAATGAGAAGAGAAGAGTATGTACTTAGTTTATATAGAAAATATGAAAAACTAAAAAAATTAAACCATATTTTAATGATATACATATGTATACGAGTATATAGCTTTTTCTGTTAGTCGACTATTAAAATGCAAAAATACACGATTTTATATGAATCATACACATATTTTACTAAATTATTATTATTGGGCCCTATTATGAGTGTCGATAATATCGTCTTAGCATCGACTATCACCTCGAATCGACAAATTTTGTATTATGAGTGTATTATGAGTGTCGATTTGAGGCGAGAATATCAAAATTTTGAGTCGATCGGCTAAAACTAATCGACAGGCATATAATAATCTATATGGTGATTTGACCTTTTATATATGCTTTGTATATGAGAGATAAGATGTTTTAATTATTCTGCTCAATTTATTTAAGTTTAATTTAATTAATTTATTTAATTAAATAAAAATTACCAAAAATACTGTTTGAGTCGTTTGAAAAAAAAAAAAAAAACATAAACGCATCTCTTAATGCTCTTCTCTTATCCAAAAAAAGCCATTATTAAATTAATATGTTTTATATTTTCGCATTTAGCTATACAAATTATTTAAATTAATCAAATATTTATTAAAAATTACAAAAATTAATTAAATATTTATTCAAAATTGAAAAAAAAAATGAATTATAAACTTTTACATCGAAATATTTGACAACTTTTATAGAAATTACATGGTAAAACTGAATGAAAATAAAATTTGATATGGCAATGCCTTACTATGTCAAGGTGACCGATTTACATAATACAAAATTTACATCGTCTCGTCTCGTCTTAATTTTGTCGATAGTCGATAGTATCGACACTAATAATAGGACCCATTATTATTATTATGTAAAACACTTTTCATCTTCAGTTATAAAAATGCATGCATAAAGTTATGTTATAGAGTTATAAGAGGTATTATAAATAAGAACAAAAGGTGTAGTAAAGCTGCGCAGCTTTAAATTTTTACTGAATAATATTTAAATGATACATTTTCGAAAAAAAAGCTATTCTTGTAATTAATTTTTAATTATTATTATTATTTTTATAAAAGTAGAATGAATGCTCACTCTTGTTTATAGCGTCGCATTTATGAATCGTAGATTGATATTTTATGATTGTGTATACAAATAAATGTATAGATATGTACTTATGCCCTTATGTACAATTGTTGATTTGTTCTACGTAACTTAAAAAGTAAAAAAAAAATTAGAAAATGTCTGAAATGTTTTTTAATTTTTGGAGAAGTAATAATAAATATTATGGAAAAAAATCAAATTAATAATTTGAAAAAAAAAATCAACGGATAAGTTTTAGAAAGCAACCTCGATGTGGAGCATTACATACAAAATTAAAGCGTTAAAGCTACTGAAAAAAATACTCAACCTCAACTGCATTAAAATTGACAACAGCAGAAATCGAAAAATTATAAAAATCAATCCGTGAGCGCGCATTAACCGCATGAAAAAAATTCTCAATTCTCATGCAGATTACATGGTATAGATAGTAAGTATATAAAGTAAGCTACATACTTAGAATAAATAAAACCTTCTGTATCGTAAAATTGAATCGAAAAAAAAACGTCATTATTCGCTGAAAAAAAAAATGGAAATATGAAAATTTTAATTTTCTAAAGAATATCGCATTTCTAAAAGATTGTATTTTTCTTTTAAAATGAAAACAAAGAAAACAAAAACAAAAAAAAAATATCTTTACTGAAATAATGAAATCAATAATGGAGTATGATTTATACAAAATGTTGAACCACATTGATTAGTTTATAAACACGGTGGTGGTGGTGGTGGCGGTGGTTTAATGATGGTATTGGCATTGTATTTTGTATTACAGGCAGGTCAGCCTTTATTTCAGGTAGCCTATACTATTTTTATTGATTCCACAATGGATGCTCATGCGGATGGCTATACTTTAAGATTCTATATGTACGTATAGTGGGAACGAACTGAAGCATATTCAAAACATAAGATTCAAGGAATCATACAATATATGATGGTATTTTATACAATATAACGATATACCATAGTAAGCATATTTCTTACATAAATATATGAGTATTCCTATGTTATGGATTGTTATATAAATATGTATCTCAAAGCTACTCTACCGCATCTACCCCAATCTTTAGACTTAAACCCAATTTGAACATTTTTGGAACCAATTTGAAAGAAAAAGGTTACAAAAATAATTAAAAAACAAAAAAAAAACAAACAGACTAAAATAAAATTTATGATTCCTTACACAAAAAAAAAAAAAACAAAAATAAAAAAATTAAAAAAAAAAAAAACTTGTAGAATCTGTGACAAAGCATTTACAAAAAGTGACTAAAATGAAAAGATATTTTATAAAATAGCTACTAGTTTTTAATTTATAAAAAACAAAAATTTTAAATAAAGGTTTTTCTTTGATAATATCATAGATATTATATAAAAAAAAATATTTCGGTTCAATTTTGATTCAATTCAGAAATTTCATAACAGTTTCAATATTAATTCATATAAGTAGCTCTGAATTTTTTTTATATTATATTCGTTTTTTGTTATTAAATGAAAATACCTATAGTAGTAAAATTTTTCACAGATATTCAATATGTTAAATTTTGCACATATTTTATTTTTTATTGTGTTCATATTACATACTATACATTTCGTCGAAATTACGTATATATGTACTTATATGATGCAAAATTTTATGCATAATTTAAACATAAATATGTATTACATGTATACCAATACCCGTATATGTATAATTTTATATACATAATTTGTATTTTATATTGTTATGAAATTTTAAGGTGCGAATAACTAATTGCATGCATAAACGCATTTCATTTTTATTCATTGTATTCGTTCTCGACTCTCGTATATATACATATATGTATATAGGTATTTTACTTTTGGTGTCATTTTTATTGAAATTATTCTTCTTCTTTCATAGCACTACATCTCTTCTCTTATTGAACCAGACACTTTCACAGAAGTGATTTTATGACTTTATTACTATCATGTGTGCATCTATACAGTTTTAACGTGGATTGCGAACCACTACTGCTAATGCTAATTTTCTGGTAGAGAAGCAAACTCTTTTACATGATAGGGCTTCTTAGACTGATCTATATATTATTAGAATGATGTAAATGATGTATGTAATGCAAATGCTCTAAAAATTCTTTGTTTTACTTGTTGTCAGCAAGTAAACTATATACTTATCAGCGTTTATAAACTATTTTTCCCAGCAATCTGGTACTCATTCGAAGCACAGTGAACTTTTAAGGGGCATCTAATTAAAGATGGGAATGGACGTAAAGAAAAATTTTTTCTTACTTTTGTTGTGGACAGGAATCGAAGATCAACAGTCAGTTGCTATATCACTTGCTCCACCGAGTCGCCCTTTTTTGTATTTTATTTTCGGTGTCATTTTTATTCAAATAGTAATATGAAATGGATAAATTTATTTTGAATTCAGAAAATGTTCGGAATTTTATAAAATTAACATTGAGATTTTGATTCTATATAAACCTCTATATAGTATATACATATTTACATTAATATTATATTAAAATAGTGTAAAATTTTTTCATAAATACGATTATATTAATATCATTTGTACACAAAAAAAAAAAAAAAACTGAATACAAAATATAAATAATATATTTAATTCATTCTACTACTAAAAAACTTCTTTCCTGTACAATCTCCTTTTCAAAAATACATGCATATACTTACTTATTTAAATAAGAATAGTCTGAATATGTAAATATTCGTACGTTAAACTTATAAAGTAAGTATGTTAATTAATAAAGTGATGGAAATGGAAAGTTATAGAAAAGTTGTAGATTACCTTATTGAATTAAGGCCTAACCGCATGCCTAACTAAATCTAAATTAAGTTTGTTTGAAGTAACTCAAATCAAATCAATGTAAAGTCGTTCGAACTTGAGTACTACAAACTACTGTTGTGTACACCCAAATTCAAATTTGATAAATTTTTGTGAATTTAATAAAATTATATAATAATGATGGAATGAATTATGATATGTATTATTCTTATGTCAAATTTGAAATATTAAATTAATCTAATTATAATTGAATTATATATTAAACGACAAAATATGTTTTATTAAATGTGACATAAAACACAACCGAAAAAAAAAATACAGTTTTTATTAAGTTTTCACTAAATTCATTGTAACTGGTTGTGTTAGAAAGCAGTTTTAATTTTTTGGGGTTAAAAAAAAAATCAATTACTTATTTCGATAAATTTATATACCCTTAAGTCAAAACTTTATTTAATAATAATTCATTGGCACAAGATAATGGTAGTATTCTCATAATTCGCGTAACTGTATAATGTATAGTTTGGTTGTATTTTTACGAGAGACTTTGTAATTTTTTTTTTGTTTTGTTTTGAGAATTGCGAGATTTTTAGTGGCGTAGATTAATCTCAAAAGTCAAAGTTTGGCATTTTGTCATTTTTATCAGTTGAAATTTGAAAATTGAATTTGTGGTTATATGTATAGTAAATATTTTAAGAAGACTGTTGAATTTGTATGACAAAATAAGAATTTGTGAAAGTCATAGTTACAAATTTACGATTAGTGTTTTACGAAAGTGCTTTTATGTCATATTTTTGACTTACTCGACGAAATCATAAAATTACGCTTTGCATATACATAGTATGTTCATGAATTGAATTGAATTCTCTTCAATATTCCTTTTGATATTATATGTACATACACTGTATATAACTTGATATAACACAATGTAATCAGACTTCTCACATGAATTATTTCCAAATCCAAATTTAGTTTAGATTTTAAGATATAGGTACTTGATGTAGAACACCCTTTTAGATTAGATTTATAAATGATATTAGATTTAAAATATGCATTTATAATAAATTTACATCATCCACTTATAAAATATATAATATTATTTTCATCCAATTATAATATGTTTAAATATAAAAATAATGATAATTTCAGATACAATTCAGATCAATTGTTTTTTTAAATATCCTGATTGTATACATATATGAACTTTTATTTGATGCGTGCGTACACATCAGTTAAAAATATAAAAAAAAACATTCAAAAACAAAATTTTAACAACCACAACCTTTAATATTAATTCGCGCATATCTGCGTTTAATTAAACTGCGGATTAATTTTAAAATTTTCAAATTCAAAAAAAAAAAAAAAACAAATTCAATTTTCAATAACACTATACATATTTTTGAATAACAAATAAACTGATTATACGAATATAATTGTATCATTATAATTTAAAATTCTATTTATATATGTGTGTGTATAATAGGCTAAGTTCTAAAATGTAAAAAATAATCATCGATGCGGTAGTATTACCGTATAGTGATGCAAATATAATGCGTATCATTATTACATTGTATCAAAAACGCATAATCAAATTTTAAATTTGACATTTTGAAACATAATTTTTTTTTTTGACAGTTTTGATAGTAACAATTGTATGCGCATCAAAAAAATAAACGATGCAATGTTTGCTTAAATGATGAGTAAAAAATACATTCACAATGCATTTTGAAACATATATGACAGTGTAACCGTTTTTATTTTAAACATTTAGAAACTATTTACTTTGCATTTAAATCGCATCGATGCATTTTAGAACTCAGCCATAATTTTTGTCTAGTTTTACAAAATAATTTTTAATTTTTTGCTAATATCATGTGGAATATAGTAGAAAGCGGCAAAAAAAAAAAATAAAAAAAAAAAAACACAATAGAAATGAAATTAGACAAAAGCGCTGCTATATTGATAATTTGAACTAAAGTAATTATTTACGTTTTGTATGAGCATGGTTTTACGTTTTACTAAATCGCATCACAAAAACAAAATAAAAAAAAACTTACACCTACATGTAAAAGTATATTGTATGGTAACGGTAGGCATGACAATATAATAAATACTTTTATGTAATAAATAATTAAAAATGTAATAGAAACAAAATAAAATTTGTTTTTCGATGATCATCACCGAAGTTGATTGTAATATTATATTATATTTTACTCATTACTTACACATATCATATAGCATGTATAAATAATATGATAGTATATAGTATGTACATATATGTATAGGCTAATGGGTACAATAAAAAATCTCTAAATCTCTTAGTGTAAAAAGACAAAATAAAAAAAAATTAACTATAGTATAATTTTTTAGATCTAGATTTCCTAGAAGTACATATACATATATGTATAATGATGTACTTACGACTATATAAAAAATAAATTCATCATATAAAATTTTTAAAGAAAAAAAAAAAACTCAATTTCATAATTCAGTAAAAGAAAAAAAAATGTTTTTTTTCTTTTTTTCTTTATCATTCATTATTTTTTCTTACATATTTGTGAATTCAAATATTGTGTGTATATAATTAAAAATAAGTATAATATGAACTACGTGTACATCATAATATACGCATTATTAAACATGAGATTATATGTGTATGTACATATGTACATAGTATGTATATATGTACAGATATAAATACTCGTATCTCCTAGTCACGTATGTATAATACTCGTAATTAAAAGAAAATAAAAAAAAAAATAAAAATTAAACTCAAGAATTATTTTTAAAAATGTACGTATGTATATTGACAACATATTATTTATATAATTCTTTACATATGAGTATATACATACATTATAAATATGTATTTATATATTATGTATGTATTTATATATTTTTTTGGATTTTGTTGCTGTACATAAAAAATATATTCTATATCAGTAAAATTAGTACATATCATCATCGGACAAAATTTGACACGTCTTAACCTCAATCAGTTTATAATCATCGAATATTAATATGTAGTATAGTACATATACACATATAAAAAATTATTATCATACTTATATGCATGAAGTTATTATTATCATCGCTTTTAACTTTGATATATAGTACATAATAATTGTAGTGGACTTTCAAGAATATTTTCATAAAAATGTACACATCGTTGGTATACTACATATTATTATATTTATGTACATTATACAAATATATACACTCTTGGAAATTATGATAGATTCACTCCTCTTTTTTTTTTTTTTGTTCTACATATACGCATGTATATGTTAGTTGTATATGTAACTTATCCTAAATCCGACTTTAAGCCAAATTTAAATGTTCAATTGAATTTAAACCTTCAAGTATAAGCTTGCTCGCACTTAAAACTGATCACAAAATGCTGGAAAAAATAGAAGAATATTTCAATTCATGTAAGAGTATAATATCAATGCAATTAAAAGGAATTCAAAATTTTATACGAAATTCGGGAAACTTTAAGAAAAATTATAACTAAAGTAGGTAAAAAAAAAAAATTTAAGGGCAACAAATGAACAAGAATAACAAGCTGTATCTACTGTATAAATTGATATTAAAGTTGAAGTTGCAATCAGTGAAAGAACTGTACGAGAAAAATAATATAAAAAAAAAAAAATAAGCAAAAAAATAAAATAATAAAATGAAAGAGGCAATCAACAGTCAACAAAAAAAAAAAAAAGAATAAAATTCATCAGAAAAATATAAAATGTCTTGGTCGGGAAAATGAAAAAAAAATTAATGTTTACAGGAATGAAAAGGAATTTAATATTAAGGATCCAGACGGCTTCTATCCCTATATATTACTGAAGATCTGATCATGTAAACATTTGAAGCCTGAAAAACATTTTCATATTAAATATGAATCTATTTCATGTCTCTGAACTGAAAATCAAACATCTATTACAGTGCTTATGGAAAAATTTATTATGTAGGTATATTTTGGTTAAAAGATGATTGAATGAATGAACAGAGTATATGGAATATACTTAGAATTATTTAAAATTGTATAGCCTGATGCGACTTGGCTTTTAATTTGTGTTGAACATCTGTTATTAATGAACACAACAAAAAAAAAAAAAAAAAAAAAAAAGGAAGACTATATGTAAAGACTAAGAACGGAAATTTTATTATTCAAATAATTATTATGAAGAAAAATGCTATGAACCTAACCAATTATTCGGTAGTGTGTTCATGTATGTTTGCGTATTATTTTCAAAAATCAAAGAGTTTGAGCAATATACATTACATACTTACATGTGTATGTATATGTACACAATAAAAAATTATTCAATATTATACGAATCTTTTAATTTAAATACAAAAATATATATTTTTTGATACTCTTACAAATGTACCTACACATACTAGTATATAACATCTAAAACAAATTAACTGAAATTATCAATGTACATATACATATATACTTATATACTTATGTATATATATACATTTTCACTATCTGAAACAACGTTGACTTGAAAAAAAAAAAAAAATTTTTTTTTGTTTTAGTTATTTCGTTTTAATTGATAAGGAACATGCGGCACCAAATATATGTATTCCTTAGAAAATTTATTATGGAGAAAAATTTTTTTTCAAAAAACAATATTCTAAACATCATAGAGCTAATGTACATACACATATACGACGTAGACGTGTACACATAATATTTTTTTATCAATAGTATATTTAGATGATATATAGAGTGTATACAAACAAAGCATACGTATACTATATACTTATGTATGCACATAAAATATTATGCTATTAATAAAAATCTTAAAAATTATTTTTTTTAAATATTTTTCTTCTATCATTTGTATATAATGTATTTAGAATTGGTTCTGGTCATGTTAGCAGATTCCATGTAAATATTAACTTGACATTGATACAAAAATTTTTCATATAAAAAATGTTTACAGTTAAAAATAAAATATTGAAATAATCTGACATATGTATATAATGAAAGTTACCATCAAAAATCTGCTATCACGACCATCAGGTTCACGCGCGTTCATGAACATTACTTTAAACCATAGTCATGGTATAGTATAGTTTAAACAAAGTTATGTTGTACTACAGCCATAGTTATGTTAACTTCAAGTAGTTTTTGAACGCGATTTTTACCACAGTAGTAGCAATAAATTGTCATTCAGCTGTCAAGTCAAGTTTAAAAAATTTTCAAAAAAAATTTTATATATAATTATTATATTTTTTGTTTGTCAAAAATTAATTAATTTCAAATAAATAAAATTGAAATTTTCACAATTTACAACACAAAATTAAATGACAAACAATTTTTTTATTGTCAATGTCATTACCACCTAAAGGCTTACTATCGTTAACCATGCTCTTGAGCAGGGTTAATTTTTGACATCAAATAGTTAAAAATTTACTTTACTACTAGATGTTTATGAACGTTAAAATGTTATGTTGGTAGTTATGTTTTACTATAACACCACTATTCTGAACGACAAATGATAACTAAGGTTAACTATAGTAACGTTTATGAACGCACTCCAGAATTAGTAAATCTGAATATTTTACAAACGATATAAGAGACAAACATTATATATCATTACATATAACAGTGCGGCTCTCAAAAGTAAGTTTACAGAGATGAATTTTAGAAATAAAGTTGAAAAAAAAAATTAGATAACTTAACAATATTTTCTTCTTATTCTCATAATTTTGAAAAATATAGGTATGTACTATAAATAATGTATATTAGGTTTTGAATATCTTTTATGAAGATATAAGATAAAAATAATTTTACAAAAATGTTTTAATGATCATCACTATGAGACTATGACCTATGACCTATACATTATTTCGAGATATCCTTGCAATTTAACTTGAAAGTGAAAGAGTACATTTTCGGCAGCAGTCAGAAGAAAAATTGGTCCGTACTAATTCAATATTTTCGTTTAATTTTTGTAAAGATTTAGGACAATTTTTAGAAATTTCCATTTTGAGCCATGAACATACATTTTCTATTAGTGACATGTCTGCGGACTTTGAAGCAGACCATTCAAAAATGTTAATTTATTGTGTTTTTATAGATACTGCGTTGTGCAATTTTGCCTTTGTGGATTGGTATACGAGTATGTATTATCTTGTTGTATAAGATGAAATTTTTACCATAATCAGTCTTTTTCCTTCTGGTATGATGTAATAATGTTTATATAGGTATTACATATAGAGAGATAGAATCGTATGTGTATATAAAGAAAAAATTTACAAATATCTATGGAATCTGTTATAACTAAAAAAATTTACATAACGATTTACCATACAATTAATTAAAAAGTATGTATTATATGAATAAAATAAAATATTTTACAAGAAATGAATAAGCAATGAATAATATGTATGTATATTAATATTGTATGTATGTAATATTATAATTTTGCGGAATGACATTAATTTTTGTAAAAGTTTGATTAAGTAAAATATACATATATATAGTATACCCATATCATAAAAATAATATAATTTAATTTAGTATACAAAAAATGAATAATAAATTTTCATTCTCTCATATAGATCAGGACTTAGATTTTTTTTTGAGTATAGAATATAATGTATGGTATTACTATTTAATAAAAATGTTAGATATAATTGTAAAATTATTTAATAAAATAATTGCATTGAAAACAATTGTACAATAATGTTAAATATTTAAATAATGAATAAATAAAATGTATTCTTTTATACTATAGCTAAATACTCATATAAATATATATATACATATATACATACATAAATTTACACTTAAAGGCCTAAAGCATTGTCTGTGTCAATTATTATATTTTAAGCAAAATTGTATCTAATTCGAACGTCGCTTCGGTGCACACATATATATGTATGATAAATATATTATATGTATTTATATGTACATACAAGTATAACATGAATCAAATATGTCTACAATTTTTTTTTCTTGTTTTTGTTTCTCTTCATTCAAATACATATAATGATTTTTAAAATAATTATAAAAGTGGTTATTTCATTTTCATATTACTACACATAGAAACAGAAAAAATATACGAATATCAAAATTTCATTTCATTTAATCAAAAGTCACATATTAATTAGGTAGTTTTTTTTTTTTCTTTTATACATATATACATAGAATAAATACATGTTTACATAGAATATGTACAAGTATATGTATATTAAGTGCACAAGGATATACCTACTAAGTCCATTATGGTACCGCTGATCAGTAATTCTGTTAAATGCATTAATCAATTTATCATCAGTAATCAGCTACTGGTTTTTTGTATAGCTGACTATAGAATTAATTATCGACTTCTCGCTCAGAAAAGCGCGCTATCTGGGATTTGAACTCAGAATGTCAAGCATGCCACTCCAACATCACAAGCCATTGAGCAATAATTCAGGCCCTTATTTTAATTATTTGAAATATTGTTAAGCTTATGGCATATAGATCCTTGTTGTATAAAATTTTGTTATTTATGTATATTCAATGAAATCAATGTTATAATAATTAAACTTTAAAATCTGAAAAACAAAAATATATATACATACATACTTATATATACCTTCACTGTATTGTGTGCTATTTTCAAAATAAATGGTTCATATATTTTATCTTTCTCTTTTTCTCTCTCGATGGTTCTACGATCCTTGAAAAACCTTTGCCTTTTGTAGGACCCGCCTCCATTCTATAATTTGTTTCTGCGCTTCAAGGTTCGGATATCCATATCAGTAATCACATTAACATACCAACACAACACTTTCTAGATTTACGAATTGGTTTTTTATTTTTTTTTATCTATACATTCTCAGATTTTTCTCGCATTTCAAACACTATACTCATTCTAACTAAATGTCGCAGCCATCTTGACCTATTATAATACTAATAAAATGAACATTGGCTTCTTTACATTCTTGCATGATTCCAACATTCCATCTAATTCTCCAGAAAACATTATCGTTAATATTGCCTCAAAAACCTTACAGAGAATTTTTCTTTCGAAGTGTTGTAGTAATTCTCTCTCTCTCTCTCTCTCTCTCTCTAAAGTCCACGTCTCCGATGTATAAATTACCAGGTTACCACATACCTTTATTATTGTTTTATAGATTATTTGAATTTTTGCTTTCTTTGATATTATGATTTTAGAATTCGAATCAGCTTTCTGTATATATGTACATATATATGCTTTATATATATTTGACACATGTTTAAAAATTTATAGATTAAATTTTTTTCATGATTTAAATTCTTGACATGAAATTAAGCTATATATAAACTTAAAATTTCGTTATTTAGGAATCAAGAGAAAGAGAAAGAGAGAGAATTAGAACAGAGTATATGATTGTCAGAATATAATACAAAATATATTTGAATATAAATGATAGAAAAAAGAATATGCACATTATTTATATGATGTCGTAAAAATGGCATATTGTATAAAGTAACATGCACCATATATATGTACCATAGAACGATTGAAATTATTTTTAAATGATGGCCTCCACGAAACGAATATACGTATTTCCATAACAAATGAAAATTTGATTGGAACGATGAACGATTGAAATTAATTATTCGTTTCTGTTACATATTACAAACGTTTTGCACATAAAAAAGAAGTTTATTAATCTACACAGATAAATTAAAAGCATTTTAATCACAAAGTAAACCGTTTTTTAGACCATACAGTTTAGAAGAAAAACAATTTTTTCTTATTTCAAATTATGACATACATAAAACAGCAATATTTTATAGACACGAAATTTTCAAATATGTATTATTAATTTGTGTCAAGTATACAATTAAAATTTTATTTTTTTAAATGAAAAAATTTCCTATAATACCGACGCTTTTTATTATACATACATTACGTAACATTGATATCCTTACGATATTAATGTAATTTTTAGATATTTTGATATTTATTTAATATGTAATTTGTGTTGAAGAAGTAATAATAAAGTAATAATAATAATAAACCAAGTAGTTAATTTTTTTTTTCACCCGTAATGAATTTGAGACAGAAAAATAATAACAATCCTTTCTGAACAGTTTGTGTTTTTATTTACATTTTTTTTTTTATTTTGTTTTTATGTATATATTCACAGAATGTATTTGTTTCTGCAGCTCTAAGATTTGTGTTCAATCAAGTCTAAATTTTATAGTATCTTAATCAAACACATCTATTTTGCAATTGATCTATAATTATATACAAGTATACATAATTTGGTAATTATTCCAAATAGATTATAAGAAACAAAAAGAAATTAAATATAAACTATAAATTATATAAAACAAACAAAAAACTATAATAAATCGTTTTAATAATTTGATAAATTGAAATGATCAATAACTTAGGAATATAATTTAAATTTAATTTTTAAACTTACTTTTGAAAGACAAAAAAAAAAAAAAGCCGAAATAAAATCAACCAAAAATTAGAAATAATTGCATATAAGAATTGATTCATTTACGAGTATAAATATGGATATTTTGATATAAAAATTATCTGTCACTCATATGTATACCTAACTACATTATTATATAAAATTATTTATATAATATAGAGTAATTTTTCATACCTATAAATAACAAAATTAAAATATTAAATTTTTATTAATGTCATATTATGATATTTCAGAAGAGTCTATATAACATTGTGATTTTTATTATTTTCAGATTATGCATATTATACGAGGTGGCTTGAATAAGGCTCGATGTTTGTGGTATTGGACTGGCACGCTTTATAGGTCCCGCTTTCGACTTTGAATGCCAGCCAGGGTGCTATTCTCGTCCAAGTGAATCATTAATAATTCAAATAAACAATGTACTTACATATACACACCAGTAACTGATTACTGATGATAAACTAGATGATATATCGGACAGAATTACTGATCAGCGGTACCATAATGGACTGATTATCCGTATGCATACATATAATATATTAGAAAAGTTTGAAAAAGAAAAACATACATACACATATGCATAATAATTCATTTAAATATTTATTTTTGATTTGAAATTATTAGCTTTTAATGAAAATACAAAATTATTTATACTTCCAACTTCCAAATAAAACCAAATGAATAAATAATATACATAATCTTTAATTCCGAATCGATATATGAGAAAATGATTTTTCTAATGTTTTCTTTATTATAATAATATTTTGTTATATGATCATATATATATACATATATGTACGTACGTACGTATATGAATGTATATATTTTCATATTTATGAGCATTTATTTATGCGCATCAAAATAAAATTGTAAAAAGAAAAATTAACTATAAAACTATATATATAAAAATCATAAAAGATATCATTTTATTAATTTATTCATCAAAATTATACCTATTTAGAATTCGTATACTCGGAATGTGCGTTAAGGATACAAAAAATTTTGTATTGCGTAATAAATATATTCGTATAATAAGAGTATAATATGTACATACATTAGATCAAAAATACATATATATTATCTTGTATCAATAGAAAAATTGTAAAATTCCAATATATTCGTATATGTTGTAATAGATTTTTGCATAATACATAATATACTTATTTATTTGTTCGATAAAATAAGCTGTTTTCTTATTTGACACCAACAAAATATTATTTATTTAGTTATATATGTATATGTAAATTCATTTTACATTATACCAACGTATATATAAGTATACATACGAGTATATGAAAAAATTAGATAAATTTTTTATATTTTGAATGATAATGTAATTTATTATTAGCTATCAACTTTAATTTTTAAAAGATGTTTTTCTTTCTTTTTCTTTTTTTTTGGATACGAATAGATCATTATACTTATTAGTAAATTGTTGTCAATTACAAAACATATATAGGCTTATAGATACTAAGTATATATATAATGATCTACAATTCTAGAGAATGGTATACCTATATGTAATAACATTATTTAAGTTTTATTTTTGCTAATTAAAAGATGCACACAAATCAGTATATTTTGTTTTTGTTGTTTTTTTTTTCAGTAAGCTGTTACATATATGTAGTACTGCGAGTATTGTATATACAAACTCATCAGAAATTGAATGAAATTTGAGAGTAGTATGTACATATATATCTAATTAAAAATTGAAAATAAATAATAAAAATTGAAAATTATTTTTAATTTTTCTTTTTTTTTTTTTTACATTACTATACGAGTATGTATTATGTATAAATACATATTTATCTAATTCCATATATTTATAGGAATCCTTATTCATATCATAAAAATACCAAACATTATTATTATTATAATATAGTATACATATTCGTAATTTGAACCGAAAACTATATATTCAAATTTTTCATAATGTACAAAATTTGAATTGTAAGAAATTATATTATATAAGTATATATAAGATAGTTATCGCAATTACCTACTTGTATATACGCATATACATACATCAAGTACAATCTATGTACATAATGTGTATAGTGTGTGTGTTTGAAAAAATCTTTAAAAAAAAAAATAAACCAAAACATTCAAATTTCATATATGTACCTACAGTTACAGTAGGTACCTACTTTGAGAATATTAAAAAAAAAAAAAAAATAAAAAAGTATAAGTATAGTATAATTATGGTAAGTAAAATTACACTAAAAAAAAAAAAAAAAATGTAAAATATTTAAAAGAATAATTTTTGTGTTTTTGTTTTTTTTTTTTAAGAAATTAAATTATAGTTATAGGTTATATAGGTAATAAATGTACACACATGTGTATATGCATGCATGCATCTGCATAATATATATATATACATATATATATATATATATATACATATATTCTATATAATGGTACATATGTGTAATATAAAATTACATTACAGATCACTGCACAATTTTAGGTTATGTATGTATGTATGTAATTTTTTTTTATTTTTAATTTTTAATTTTTAATTTTTTTTTTTTTTCCTTTATTATACATTACGTACATTAATACATACATATATACATACATAATATGTATTCGATATGTATATTTGATGTATATATATATATGTAGTAGAAACATATGTTTCTCAATGGTTCCGCTTTAATTCTTTTATAACCACAAATAATTTCAATTTACTTCGTATAATATATCACTCTCTTAATTAACTGTCAAAGATATACGCAATATGATCATCAAATTTCAAATAGTATATATACAATGTATGTAAGTATATGTACATATGTACCGTACCTTTTATATATATGTATATGTATATATGATTGTATGAAATACACAAAACAAACGTATATTTATTTATACAATATAATATATAATATGAGATTTTATTTTTTTTTTTTTTTTGGTAAACAAACACTTACCCAATGCATCACAGGGCGCTCTCCAGTACAAACGCCCATGAGCGTCCAGTTTTTCTAATTCCTTTTTACACACTATATATTAGATTATAATAGTTTTCTTCTATTTTTTCTTTTTTTTAATCTGTATATATATATATATATATTATGTAATAGTATGTATAGATGTTATGTGTTAGACAATTAATTTCTTCTTATTTTATTTATTTATTTATTTATTTATTTTTTTTTTTTTGAATTTAAACTAAAATAAGTCGATTTATTTATTTTCAAAATTTTTAATTTATATAATTTTTATAAGAAATTATTATTATGCGCGTAAATGCGTATATACACAAATATATATATATATATGTAAGTATATGTATATATTATATATTTTTTTAAATTATTTTTTTAATTGAATTATTTTTACTATATACATATATATATATATATATAATAAAACACTATTTATCTTGTTTTTTTTTTTTTACTTTTTATTTTTTAATCTTTTGTTTTTTAATTTAATAATATATACACTTATTATTTTATATATATATGCATATATGTATTTATGTATTTTATATATTACATTATATTTTATATATTATAAATTATTTATAATTTTATGTATCGAGTACTATACATATATGTATACTTTTCAGACTCATATTATTACACAAAAAATAATTATAAATGTATATTGAACATAATATTTAATATATATACGCATTATAATAATAAGATGTCATCATTAATAATGCATTAATTCACTATATTATGTTGATGATGATAATAATGTTGATAATGTTGATAATGTTGATAATGTTGATAATATTGATAATAATATAAATTCAAATATTATTATTATAATAATACAATAAGTTAACGATAATGTACTTTTGATAATTAAGTAATTTTTCATAGTCAAACAACAACATTATATTATTACATGTAAATGCACAAAATTATTAATTTTTTTGAATACAACACATTAGTAGTATCATTCGTATATTATAAATATTTGTGAAAATTTTAATAAAATTAAATAAATTTTGTTTATTTATTTATTTTTTTATTTTTTATTTTTTTTTTCAATATATACATATATAACTGGAATGCATAAGAAATAAATCGCACTTAACTATAAAACAAAAACACATATTATATGTATGTATATGTATGTATGTATGTATAATTTAAAAATATAAAAATTTTTTTACCTTAATTTAATAATATACTTAATATGTATATCATTATTATTACAAAAATTATGAAATATTATTATGGTATGAATTTATATTTTTGTGTTTACATAGTAATATAGAGAACAAAACATATTTACATATATCTATACATCTATCAATATGTATATGAAACTGTAATGACTTTTGTATAAAACTTTTGTATAACATTGAAAAAAAAAAATACCATTAAAATAAAAAATATTGAAATTTATAAAAATTCATTCAATTCATGTGTAATATTGTAGACACACAGAGGTTGAAATTAAGTACATATGTTGCTAATTTCAGCCTCGAAATCCGGAAAAAACGACGGATTTGGGTCGAAATCTAGTCAGCGAAATTACATAAAAAATACATAATAATCTCTCGAAATCTACTCATGTTTCGCTCTTTACGTAGAACAGAGACATCTACTAACAAATTGTAAACCAAAAAAAAAAAAAAAAAAAAAAAAAAAATTTTTTAATTTTCATTAAGAAATAATTGAATATAATTGACAGTTAAATTTAATAGAAGATGTAGGCTATGTTCAGATAAATTAAATTAAAATTAGATAAATTAAATAAATTATAGACAAATTGTCAAAATCGCTGTGTGTCACCTTCGTAATTTCTATACTCGAAATTAAAATGAAATCTACTTAATTTCAACCTCTGTGTGTCGAAGACATAAATCAAATTTTAGAAAAAAAAATACTAAAAAATAAAATGAAAACTATATGTCGACTTACCTATAATCTGAAACAAACATTTCAAAATGGTAGAAGAAAATTATGTTTTGTAGTATAAATATTCGCGCAAATAATGAATATATATACTACATACAGATTTTATTGCATAAATAAAAAGTGCTTTCGATTTGACAGATTCAAGTAATTGAGAGTAATAAAAGGTAAATGTCTGTGTTAAATCATCTACTCGCAGCTATATACTGATGAAAAATTTTTTAAGTAGCTCTAGCTGCTAGTAAGTAGATGCAAGTAGTTACGAATAATTTTTGTGTCGTTCGTTTCGCAAGTACTTGAAATTGCCAAATCGAAAACACCTAATACATATTTATGTATATGTATAAAAATTTTATTAAATTTTCAGTTTTATTTAATTATAATTTTGTTTAAAATCATGTTTTTATGATAATTGGGTAAAGGTTTACATTTTAACTCTATCTCCTGAGGGGGTGGGTGGGTTGGTGGCGCAATTGATAGAAGGGATGACCCATATAAACAATTTGAAAAAATTTCGTGGCGCTCACAAAACAACCCCCTCCCCCCGCTTTAAAGGATATAACCTTTAAAAAACAAAAAATTTTTTTCTTCTTTTTCATCAATATCTTTATATAATGGTAAGTGATAAAGATGCATGATTTATGACTCAAAAGATATGCGTCTGTAAATGCTCTATATTTTAAATACAGATTTTTTTCCTATTAGAAGGATAATAAAGGGTATTTTTGTTTGCATTTGTAGAAGGCAAATTTGATAGTGAAATTTAAACTTTTATCTTTTTATACAAAAAAAAAAAAAAAAAACAATTATTTCGTTATTTGTATTATTATGGTTAAACATATACTCGTATACCGAAAACTACTTAATTCACAATACTTCACAGAATGTCAAAACTTATGCATAATAAAAAAAAAATCTATACATGTATGTATGTATATACAAGATATGTGTGGTAATGTATGTGTGTGTGTGTGTGTGTGATTAGTAGCTAAAATATAAAACCGAACCAATAATAATTATAAATCTTATTATATATTGTGAATTTTTTATCCAAATAAGAGTAACACAGTCAAGTTTTACATTAATATGTTTAAGTCACTGATTAGCTATAACTCATCTTTATCAATCAGTATGACAATAATAATAATAATAAATGAATGAATATAAAAAATATATGTATAGCTTCTATATAATATAATATATACAGCCTTCATTTATAACAAGTTTAATCAACGCACAAATTCTGATTTATATATGTTACATCAAAAAACATAATTACATATGAGGCAATTTCATGTAAGTATTATTATTTGCTTTAATTGTTTTTGTAACATACCCAAAATAATTTTACAAAATAATACAAATGAGGATAATAAAAATGTAATAATTTTATCATTTGAAAATCGATATTTGAACAGAACAAAAATCAATTATGTACTCAGGATAATTATACTCATTTAAATTTTGATTTCAATTTAAATAAATATGATTTAATAATAATAATAATCGATGTATAGTGCATACATCAAAATAAACAATATATAAACTGAATTCTAAAAGCTTTAACTTTTTTATTCTTTTGTTTTTACAATAACAATTATTTCAAAAGTAATAATATAAAAACGAAGTTACGTTAAAATTTAAATAAAAAATCAATTCTAAAAATTGCATCAAACTTAAATAAGTATATTATGTAAATTTCTTAGATAAAATAACTATTTATATAATGTATACATTTATATTCAACTTATACTGAATTAGATTTGATCAAAAAAAAATTATGTGCATCGTGTTTTAAAAAAGTGTGGTAATATGCTACATAAAACATTAAAAATAATTCGGACTAAAAGAACTTTGCCTATAATCTATAACTATAAAAACTAAAATGTGGTTTAAATTAAAATTTTCTCAACAAAATATAATATATGTATGTAGATAAGTAATGAATAACTGAATAAAGGATCCTCCATATGGGTTGTAGAGCCACAGCCACAGAAGAAGTAGAAGAATGAACAACTGAAATAAAATCGCATATTTTGATCAATGATGAAAAAAAGGAAGAAAAAAAACAAGAAATTTAGAATAAATGCTGTTTCCATAATTTACACACAAAAAAAAAACAATATATACATTATTATAATCCGAGACAAATATACGAGGAGGATCATTGATGATTTGTATGATCCCATATAACAGCTATGATGCATAACTAATTTGATTCACGATATTATATTGAGAGCATCAGTAAACTCAATATAAAAAAAAAAGACATTGAACTGCTTTCTGAAATGTATTGCGCGTCAAAATAAACGAATAAGTTCTTGAGCAAAAGGAATTAATTTTTCAGAAGCATATACCTATATATAATAAAAATAGAACCTAATCTCAATCTCAATCTCATTCTGCGATAATCTGGATTGAGCGGAAAAAGGATAGTGCTAGAGAATTTCTTGAAGGAGATGTAAAAAAATCTAATGGTACAACAAATTCATAACGTAATCTGGAATAAATTGTAAATGTAAATTAATGGATCTGTTTTATGCTGAGGCTAGTAGCAAAATTCATAGATTTGATTGAATTTTAATGCGAGAATTTAATGTAGTATTAAACCATTCCAATACCTAATTTTAAAAATAGCAAAGTATTACTTATACAATGGTCAAGGAACTAGGAGAAGACGATTAATCATTTCTATATGGAGTCAAATCTCTCAGGAATATATCATTTTTTGAAAAGTAATTAAAAATGCACCAAGAGATTGAACTAGACATTAAAAAAAAATAAATTTAAATTTTACTGATTTTGGGTAATTTGGGTATACACGTTTTCTCAGTTATTTTTTATCCAATTTTTATGAAATATGTTTTAAATGAAAGCTCAAAGGGTCTAGAGTGAACTAAGTGGAACAAATTTTTTTTAAAAAGGTTTTAGTTTTTCCTGTACAGGACAATAAGGACGAGACTTTCTTCAAATTTCAACGTGCTATGGTACACATTTTCTCCGTAACTATACACCATGTATTTTTCTAAAATTTTTGTCATACATCATTCAAAGGGTGTAGAATGCACTAAGTGGAGCACTTTAGTGATTTTTGTTGAAACTTCAAAAGTAAGAGGTTCTTTTTTAATGTTCTGTAGACTTTATATATGTACATGGATACAGGCACTATATAGATGCCTCAGTATATCTATATACATATATACATATTTCGTTTTGTTTTTATATTTTCATATTAATTATATTTAAATTAATTTATGTTCTTTCACTTAAAAAAATCAACAACAAAAATTGATATGTTGTAAAAAAAAAAAGTACCTACTCGTAAGGGTATAAATAATTTTTGATAAAAAAGATAAAAATTTCGTGGTTCGGTTCAAATCGGTTCAAAAAAAAATTCCACCATATTAGTCAGCTGATAAAAATTAAAGAAATCATTACAAGAAAAATTAAATAAAATCCTATATAGGTACTTAGTTTTAATTAAAAATTTTGTGGAGTTAATGTCAAAACAATGGCGGGACAAAGTTTGTACATATATATGTATGTATACGTATAAAGGTTGTCATATAAAATATTGAAATCATTTTTGTGTACTATAATGGTGATTGTCCCAAACCCAATGATTTATTAACTGTACATATACTATATAGTTTTTATATATAATTTTCCTTTTTGAATTTAATTTTTGAATAATGAAAATTAAAAAATATTTATACTTTTTGTTTTTGTGTAATCTATATGAATATGAATTTTTAAATTAAATAATTTTGTTTAAAAAAAAAAAAAATTTTTTTTAATATTTTCTTATATGACATTATTCGTTTTAGAACATTTTATTTCGAAAAATTATTATATGTTTGTCTCATAATTTTTTTCACGGCTCTGCATGTTATATACTCGTATTATACTCTCTGATGTAAATTTAATATGTAATACTCGTACTTGATGTGTTACTGATGTAGTATAATGTCTTCGACACACAGAGGTTGAAATTAAGTAGATTTCATTTTAATTTCGAGTATAAATTACGAAATTGACACACAGCGATTTTGACAGTTTGTCGAATTTATTTAATTTATCTGAACAAAGCCTACTTCTTCTATTAAATTTAACTGTCATTTATATTCAATTATTTCTTAATGAAAATTTTAAAAAAACATTTTTTTGGTTTACAATTTGTTGGTAGATGTTTCTGTTCTATACGTAAAGAGCAAAACATGAGTAGATTTCGAGCGATTATTATACGTATTGTTTATGTAATTTCGCTGACTAGATTTCGGCACAAATCCGACGTTTTTTCCGGATTTCGAGGCTGAAATTAGCAAAATACCTTAATTTCAACCTCTGTGTGTCTACAATATAAGATGATTTTAATTTTTATATTTTTTTTTAATTTCGTTTTTTTTTTTTTTTTTCATTTTTGTAATTTTTTTTATCAAATAACTATAATAATTGTAAGAAGACAGTTATTGAAAATCGTGAAGAGTTGAAGAGGATCTAAGAGGAAAAGTTATATGGCTCACCCAGAGCTGTAAAGCTAATGAGAATTTGTTGAATTTTTGATATATCAAATACATATATATATACATAGATATTAGAGGTTATAAGTATTTCTGTTTTTCGATTAATTATATATACACATAATGTGTCTGAATGTTATATATAGTATATATAGAAATATTATATATAGAAATATTCTTATGCAAAAAATAAAGAACTTTAAAGAAATTTACGTAATTATTGGTACAGTATATATTTTGATACAAAATATATAATTCAAAAATGTTTACAGTACAGTACAGTATCGTAAATTTATAAAATAAAATATATATGTACATAGGAATAATATTTTTAATAAAATAAATAAATAAATAAAATTTTTAATAAATTTACTATATATGGCTATATATACCTACATTTATATACAGCTTATATAATTTATTTATTTATTTATTTATTATTAAATTTGCACTACAAGAACAAAGATCATTTTTATAAGTGCAGTAATGCTAAGTATAAAAAAAAAGAAAAAGTAACAATAGTAACAAAAATAATAATAATCAAAATAATAATAGTATAATAGTAATAATAATAGTGACAATAATAATAATAATAATAATAATAATAATAATAGTATGTATAAAGGATTATATTTGCTGCTGCTGAATGATCATCAGAATGGACCACTGAGACGATGTTAGGAAGTGTCTCTAAAGTAGTCGCTTGAACGTGGTATAGGAGCATGTTTTCTGTATAGAGACGGTGGAAGCTCATTCATTCCATAAACGAATAGACTGAACAAAGACTTATATTTATAGAGTATGTACTCGTATAAATTAATAATATTATAGCGTGAATGAATAATAGTATGTATAGTATATGGTTGGAAATCAAAAATTTTGTTAACAAATGATCAACTGTTTGGAATTAAATATATACATAGATATACGAGTATGTACCTACAACTATTTAAATGTATATACATATATAAATGTATATGTATAAACTCGTATTTATAAAGAAATACAAATTGTAGATTATTTATATTTAATATTATTTTTTTTATTAATTTATTAATTTTGTATATAGTTTTTCTTTTTTCGTATTATATATTTCACGATAATTATATTCCATTTATGTATATACCTACATAAAATTATACTACTAAATTCAGCAGATTGCATCTATACATACATATGTACATATATTATTTATATATTTATATTACATGGTATGTATTTACATATATATTTATATATATATGTATATAAATATATATGATGTATAATAACATTTTATTTTAATACAAAATTCTACATATAAAAACAGACACCTTTAATTCACAAATTTTTTTATTTTTTTTTTTTTTGTTTTTTATTATTTTTAATTTATTTTTGTTTTTCTTAATTTTTTATTTTTTATTTTTTATTTTTTTATTTTTTTGTTTTTTTTTTTTAATTTTTCATTGAAGTATAATCATTTTCTGACATATTTCACAAATAAAAATCAAATAAAACTTTAAATCGAATAATATATAGTATATGTATGTTATATATAGTGTACAACATAAATAATTATAGGTATATTATATTATGATTATATTATTTATATATATATAGATACACTATTATATATTATTTATGTATACAGCTGATATATTATTCATTACAATATATGATGACTGTATTGAGAGATACATATATAGATATGTAGTATTTTATTCTAAAGAAAAATTTTTTTTGGAAAACAAGTTTTTTAATTATCTGCATTATACATATATATTAGGTAGTCTGTATACATATAATATTATTTATATATACAGTATACAAATATTGAACATAAATATATATTATTTATACCACCACTATAAAATACAAATAAAAAAAAAAAATAAATAAAAAAAACATTTTATGTATATTCATAATATTTTTATAGTTATATATACACAACACCAAACTACCTATTATAATATAGTAGTATGTATACTATATATAAATTGAATGTTTTTATTATCATTTTTATTTTATATTTATTTATTTATTTTTTATTATTATTATTATTATTATTATTTTTTGTTTTTTGATATTTTTTTTTTAATTTTTTTTCTTTTATTTTTTTGGTTTTTTACACTTCCAATTTATATTCTTGCATAAATACTATACACATTATACATTATATATATTTATATTCATTTAATAATATAAAAAACATACGTATGTATATATATTTTTTTTTTAATTTTTTTTTAAATTTTATTTTAATTTTATTTAATTTTTTTTATTTTTTATTTTGTTTTTTTTTATTACTTTTTGGTCAAAATGATAGTTCTTTAACTTGTTTCTTTTTTTTTTTTTTTGCTTCGTGAGATCTTACTTAAAGATAATGACCAATTTAGGGTTTCCAATGTCTTCTTTAAAGTTCCTTTTCACGATAAAATAAAACAAAAAAAATATATAAATATATATATTTTTTTTTATATTTTTTTCATTAATATTACATCTACATATACTATATATATAATGTTTTTTGTCTCTCACACTTTTTTGAGTTATCCGACGTTGTTATACGCGACGACATTATACCATATACTCATGTATATAGAATAACAGAATAATGTGTATATATACAAGAACAAGAGTATAAAGTATAAATGATGTAGTATACATACATATATGTATATACGTGTATATGTACATATAGGTTCATAATATTATATTATACAATATCATATAGGTAATATAAAATGTGAAAAAAATAAAAATTCTATAACTATAACATGTATATATATATATAAGTAATAATGTGTGTATATATATAATATGTATATATACATATATCTATGTATGTTTAGCATATAATATGATGTAGTAGAGAATATATATGTATGTAGATATCTATATGGTTGTGTGTAAGACGAAAAAAATATGACATGATTTTCTAATTTTTCAAATATTATAAGTCAAAATATAATACATATCTATGTACATAGTACTAATATAGCTATCAATATAGCTATTAATACACTATATAGGCATAGGTATATATAAAAACTAAATTAAAATATATTAAAATATACATACATATAAATATATAGTATAGTATACAAACAACTAAAAACTATATAATTATAATTTATATAACATAACGATATATGTACTTACATATACATATACATATATGAACAATTTATTTAAATTAAAAATTCATAAATATTGTACATATGTACCTATGTACAATAAAATTTAAAATTAGCATGGATAATAAATTTAAAAAAAAAAAAAAACCAAAAACCAAACACAAAATTTTTTTATATATAGGTATAACTATATATATGCGCTATATAATAATATATGGCGACTATTTTATATCCTATTTATAACAAATAATATACATACATATACTATATTATACATATATATGTAATATTACATATATAATGAGATTGATGGATGATATTTTAATTTTATATAAATTATTTTTATGAATTAAAATATTATAAATTATATATAACATAAATTAATACAAATATGAGTACCTATATATGTACATATAATATCTGTATATATATATTTAATATTTTTTTATCTTATATAGGTATAGATATATCATATATATGTATAAATATATACCTATATATAATATTATCATAAAAATTATTTTAAATTATTTTTCACACAATCATTAAATTAAAATATTAATTTTACTTTTCTACACGCAATTTAGGTATAGTTTTAGTATCTACATGTTTTAGTATACATGTAATTATATTTATGTATATATATTCAATTTAAATATGTATAATATTTCATTATTAATACATTATATATATACCTTAGGTATTATATATAATATTTGATTATATATAATTTTTTTATCAATTTACTACTACCTATATTATATGTATATTAAAGGACAGAACAATTTTATATTTCATTTTTTAATTCACATTACATTATATTTGAGTAAAAATTGTTTAATTTTTATTATATATTTGTTATTATTAATTTTTAATTTTTATTTTTTTTTAGAACACTTTTCATATACATATAACATTATACGTATAGTTGGTATAATAAGGTATATGAGAATATAACTCCATAATAATAAAATATATTATTACAACACTACTATATATATATATACCTATGTAAATGATACAATAATATTTTCGCACTTTTATAATAATTTTTATCCGTTGTTTTTATAATTTATAATGCACGCAAATCAAAAAAAAAAAAAAATAAAAATGTCTTTTTATACTCTAATGGAATATTAGATATTATATACGTTTTAATATACGTTATACGTTAGTATGTTACAAACTATATAATATCATCATAAAAATATGTATAGGTATATAGGTACAATTTATAATAGTGTATAAATAAGCAAATTTAATTTAAAAAAAAACCATTTTCAATTTAAAAAATAAATCATAACGTATATTATATGTACCTATTTTATTAAACACAATTCTCAAAATGAGAATTAAAAAAAAAAAAAAAAAAAAAAACCTTTAGAATAATGAGATATTATGCACATATATATATATAATATAGAATATATTATTACTTATAAATATTTCAAATTATATAACTATATAGTATTATACTATATAGTATTAATAAGTAAATTAATGTATTAATACTATATAGTATTTATTTTGGTATTATAAATTATTATATAATGTAACAATATCTTTAAGAATATTTCATCAATTTTTTTTTTTTTTTTTTTTTTTATAATATGTATGTATGTACATTTATGCTATACTATAATATACAATTTATATACCTCAATTTACTATATATGTATATATGCTTTATACTTTATGCTTTATATATATTATACTATACTTTATGCGATAATGAAATTAACTGCGTAAACTAAAAATTCCATACGAACAATATTATTTAATTATACATTTATAATATTTTACTCATATCTAGGTATATATTATATATTTATTTATTAAAATTTGAATATACACATACATCTATAATATATATATATGTATATCGTCAATTAATAATTTTATATATATAGTTTGCACATTAATATATAAATATTTAGATATATGTAGTATGATTAATAATATATGCTATATACATATTGTAACAATTTTGCGAGTATAGAGCATAAACACTATACACTATTATAGTAATGTAAAATATAAACTAACGCGTGCCCTAAATATTATTAACAGTATATGTGACTGGTTATTCATTATATGATTTTGTGTTGTGTAAAAAAAAAAATTATGATAGACATAAAATTATTTTATTTTTTTTCCAAAAATATAAATAAAATATTGAACAAAAAAAAAACAAAAAAACACACTATATTCGTTGCTATATTTTATATACCTTGTTGTTGTGATTATTATTTTTATTATTATTATTATTATGATTATTTGTATCATTATTATTGTTTTTGTTGTTGTTAGTTATAGGTATATTTATATATTTTGTTTTACTTTTTCTCATATTATAATGTAGAAACCGACAAAAAAAAAAACAAAACACAGTTTTTAAAAAATGCATATGCGCAATTCATCATTTTATGTATAATGTATACTACATACTAGGTATATATAGTAAATAATATGTATATGGGTATACTTCAAATTTATCCTCTGTATCCGTATATTTTCCGAAAAATAGGAGGTCTGATGTACGCGAATTTTTTTTTTTTCTAAATTGAACTGCGAATTTAACACTGTATCGTTTTTTCAGTATATAGGTATAGCTATTATTTTAGATATTTTTTTTTAATATATATAATACCTATATATATAATATTAACAAAATAATAATAATATTAAAAAAAAAATCACAAAAACAAAACAAAACACACGGTATAATGTGTTGTCAAATATGCACTAAACTAAAACATGATTTACATATACTTAATTCACATAATTAAGAATTCAAAAACTGACTTAGGGCGTGCAAAGCATTTTAAACTCGCTACTACTATATATATACACTTCTTCAATATACACGGCTTACACATATTTAATTTTCTATAGTAATAGGTAATAGTTAGATTATATTATTATTTGATGTAGATATATACATATATATGTATAATAGTTTCATAGAAAAACACAAAATATTTAATAATAATCTTGCTTTAAACTGCATTGCATCTCAATTCTATGCGTCAACTTTTCGCGTTCTCTATAATATATAATATGTGTGTGCACTCAACAAGTTTTTAACGGTTTATTTCAATGAAAACAAAAAACAAAACAAAAAAAAAAAAACAAATGAAAAAATAAAAAGGAAAACAACAAAAAGAAAAATATATATATGTATATTTTTTTTTTATTATTATTATTTAGTATTTACTTTCAAATGAGTAAAATTCATCATCGATATTTATCTGTATCTGAAATTTAAACGTAATAACAAAATATTATACTACATACTATACACACTCTACTTTACTACTACAAAATTGTAGCCAGCCAAAAGCCTATACCTACAAAAAATATGAAATCAACTTTTTCTTGTTTTTTTGTTAGATTAAATTCTGATTGGTTTATAATATGAAACGTCTTCTTCGTACAAGATACACAAACACAATAAACAAAAATAAAGAAAATTTATACTATATACATACATATAAAAATACATGAGATGAGAATTTCACATGAATACTTAAATATAATATGTAGATATAAAAGGTATGTATATACATACAGGTATATATACATATATATACATATATATATATTTGAAATTTTATAGTAAAAATGTATAAGAGTGAAAAAGTATAACAAAAGTATAAAACCGAATAAGACTACATACAAAACAAAAATGTTTATATGTATATTATATCGATGAAAAAACATATCACAAAAAAAAAAACAAAAAAAAAAAAAAAGTAAAACATATTACATATGTCACGCCCTAAACATTCGCATATTATAAGTAGAATAGGGCGATAAAAAATAGACACATTATTGATTCAAAAGTGGGCGTGAATTTGATTTTGGGGGGCGTGACCAAATTACTGAACACACAGCTTTGCTTTGAAATTTTGAAATGCTGTATTTTTTCGTTGGTTTTTCCTTTTTTTTCTCTAGTTTATAATTTTTATTGACTTTTTCTTCTTATTAAAATTTTAATATTTTTTTTTTTATTCGTCTTTTTATGATTTTCTTTTATTTTTCTTTCGTTTTTTTTTTTTTTTTTTTTTTTGTTATGTTGAATGCAGAAAGAAAAGACAATAAAGTCGGATTTATGTTAAAGAAAATATAAAACACAAAGGGTTTTTTTTTATTTTATTTTTTATTTTTTCTTTCCTCTTAATTTTTTTTTTTTATTTTTCAAAAAAAAATAAAGGAATAAAGCTACTACCTATGCCAGGTATACATATATATATATACTAGATATATATTATTTATATAAGTACCCAGCTATTATATCTATATGTACGCATTTTCATACATATTTATATGTACAATACAATATTACATACATTATATTATATATAGTATGTATTTATATATAGAAATAAAAAATAATGATTTAAAGTATTTTTCTGTTTTGCACGTACTTAGGTATATATAGTAACTATCTATATATAGGTATATATTCGAATACGAGTACTTAACAATGTACATATATGTATTAATGTATTATATAAGTATGTATATATATTTCATATATATTAAGGTAATGTACATAATATAATATAACAAATATAAATAATGTAGATATATACATCAAAATAAAATCATATGAATAATGTACTAGGTACTGATATATGTATTAGTATATATTGTATATACCTATACATATTATATTATACAAAATACAAGGCATAAATATAAATACATACATACATATATGGATGGAAAAATAATTATATAAATTTTTTTTTTTATTTAAGTTATAATATACAGATTCAATAAAAATTATTATTATCACTTTATAGTTTAGAATATTCGTTATAACAAAATTTTAAAATTAAATACAAAAGTATATGTATCTATACATATATTATATACATACATATTATATACGTAACTATACGCAAAAATTTAATTTTTATTTTTATTTTTTCATTTTTGTGAATTTTCTTCTTTTTAAAAAACAAAAGAAAAATGTAAGTCATGTTATGAAAATGTTATAAAAACTGTGGAATATTTTTGATATTATACTTTATATATACATATATATAAAAGTATACATATATCTATACTTGTACATATATAAAATATCAAGTATATACTTATATATTACCTATATATTATATTATATATATATACATATCATATATGAATTAAGAAACAATCGATACATGTTGAATGTTACAGACTAATACATATTTTGATCTAATTTTATATGTTTTAATATTATACCTATTTTATATACATTTTTGTTATTCAAATACAATAATATAATATTACCACACTATATAAAGGCAGAAATAGTGATACAATCCTACAACATAAATGTAATATACATTTATATGTAAATATGTAATATGTAATATGTAGTGCCGGACAAAACAAATGCAACTGATTTTGCGACACAGCAGTAAGTATTATAGTACTACAGATAAAAATGGTTATATACCTATGTATACCTAATCACAAATTCACAAAACAAAAGGAATTCAAGATCAATTATTATTGTTCTCATTTATTCTCTCATGTCTATAGGGTTGATTTGATTTTAAAATAAATATTGACTCCGCATTTCCATCCCATATGCACTCTATAATAATTTCATAAGACCAAAAAAAAAAAAAAAAAAAAAAAACACAAAACACAAAACAAAAAGTAAAAGAAATGAGAATAAATGAGAACAATAGTTTATCTAACTAAAATAGTTACATATGTACATATAACAACAGTTCTATATAATCTATATAATATCTATTTAAATCTATCTAATATATATAATATATGTGCTTCTATACTTATATGATTATGTAATGAGTATATAGCTACATTTTATATGCAACCTGATGCGATTTGTATGCGTAAAATGCCAAAAGACTTTGAATTGATTTGTATTGCAATAATATTCTTCAGAGCAATAATATTATTCTATACACATTGAAGAAAAAAAATATTTTGTCTCTATTATATATATATATATATGTACATATATAGGTACAGTTCAGTACTTCAGTTTCAGTAGTAGGTATGCTGCGCAAAAGAAACTGGATCAAAAAATTTTGTGGTACATCTTTAAAGAGAAGTAATTTTGGCAAAAAAAAAAATAAAGAAATTTGTATATTATTTTATTTTCACTCCTCCATAACCTCCAATCCAATCTATGCTGGACAACATACAAGAAATGTCAAAATTTCTGCTCCAAAGTAGTAGCTATCGACATCGTATAATAACATTTTGGTCGAATAAATTATAATTTTTTACAACAACGCCATCTCATCTGTATATATACGGCACAGAAAATACAATTATTTTGTTCTCGAACAGAGTATATACGACCTTAAAAAAAGATAAATGTGAAAATTTATTTTGAATTTTGAACTGTTTATTGAGCGTTTCTTGAGCGTTTCTTGAGCGTTTCTTCAGCGTTTTTCTTTTTTTTTTACATATAAATTTTAAATGGAAAAGAGAAGCTGATAATATTCGATTTCAGGTAATTAATAGTTTATACTATCCCACATGCCACATATACATATACCAACAGTAAAATAAATCATATAAGTATATAGGTGGTAACTAAATTAAAATAAACACTTTTAGGTAACATACTTATAAAAATGATAAAAAATATTATTACATTAAATTGCATGAATTTGATCAAAATTATATTTTTAATATTTATTATTGGTATACCTATACTAGTAATAATACATTTTATACATTTACAATAATCAATAACAAATTATTTAGGCATAAAAAAAAATATAGAATGAGAAGCAAAGTATGCGTTGTTTTGGAATAGTAATATATATGTACTTAGATATACTATGAACTATGTATAGATATAATAATAAGGAAATTTTTCATATTTTCAAGGATTAAAATTTGATGATATTTACAAAGTGAAACGTATGATAAAAGACCAATATAATTCTACATATAGAATTCTATAGAATAGAATTATATTTGGTATATTTGGTGTGATGCTTTATAGCAAAGGTCATTATACTCTTATTTTTACCATCAAAAAGGCATCATGAAAAACATTTTTATTTTATTATTATATAAATTACAATTATCTGAAGTTTGAATTTACTTTATTACATTACCTATACCTATACATGTATATATGTATAATTTTGCAATAAAAAAAAAAAATTTGTCTAAAATTATGTTAGTGATACGTTATGTCCTTTTCATTAATTATATTAGGTAGGTATTGTATACCTTTACCTATATATATAAAGATTTTTGTACAACAATTTGAACATGAAAATATTGCTTTTTATCCTTATGCAAAATGAATTATTATTCAGTATACATATAGTACACGCACGTAATGTTTAATTGGAAAAAAAAAAAATTAGTGCACCAAAAATATTGCAATTTCTTTAAAATATCTCATATGAATATATGTATAGGTTAGGTATAGTTATAGTTATAGGTTATAGGGTAGGGTTATAGTTATAGATAGGTAATAATATGGCAATCTATACCTATTTCCTGCCGTTTTGATACCACAGAGCTTATGGATGGTATGGTTGTTTAGATTTTTGAATATAGCCATTTTGTTAAGTTGTTGTATTTAGGTATAAATAGTAAACAGTCGAGGAACGGTCTGCCGAAGTCTTTGAGTCTTATTTCGGCATGGTTGTAGACACTTATATAGAGATAATAAAATAGAGTCTGTATAAATTTGAGTTTCTGAATTTATCTCTGCAGTGTTTCTGTAGTATGTGCATTGAAAAGTATATACTTCCTGATGGCGGCGTTTTCTCTCAAAGGTCATCATAATGTATCCCGTATTAGAATCGCAATGATTCTAGCAATTCATTATGAATAATTATAATTTATTTATATTTTATTTGATGATTTTTCACATATACTATATAGTTATGTACTTTTATGTACATATATAAAAGTAAATGACTATATTGATTTTGAATTATTTTGTTTTCTTAAAAAATATATTAAGTATACCTATACCTATATATAAATGTGCACATATGTACCTATATGACTGAACTTCCGAATTGGGACCGGCAGCTTTTGAAGCGAAACCTTCCGATAATGATACTTTGGAATGTCCTCTTTGGACATGGTATATGTCTTTTTCGGTGCAAATTCATTTTAAGAACGCAAACTAAATATACCCTTAAAAATGTTTGGTCCAAATTGACGTCTTTTACAAAAACCGTTATTTCTCCGTACCAGAATCTAAACTAAACGAGGATTTGATTGGATTATTGTATTAGTTAATATACCATTTGAAAGAGAATTTCCTGTTCTATTTGTCACAGTTTATTTCACTTTGATTGGATTGGCGGGTCACGAGATATAATGACTTAAATAAAACTCACTTTTTCAACTTCTTTTGATGACACTATAACTTCAAAATTTGAAGGATGACATATATATTTTATTATATTATATGAAAGGTTTTTTTGTTCTCTTTCCAATAATATCACATTTTTGTATAGAAATTGCATAAATAAAAAAATAAATGCACAAACATACAAAAATATGCAAAAAAATACACATTTTTCATACATTTCTGAGTAATAATTTCAAAATTTTTTATTTTGAAGTTCAGAAGTTTCCCCATACCTATGAGTGTCTAGAATAATATATACTAATTAAAATGATATACATTTATACGACACTTTCAAAATTTATATTATATATAGTATCAACTATATATATATACCATTATATCGCAATATTATTTGAATTTGATTTTTGATATAAAATTACTTGCATTATAACGCACGATGCATTATAACATATAATTCAGAATACATTTTTTATCATTTTTATTTTATACATTTATTTATTTATTCAATTATACATACCTACATAATTACAATTAGAGTTCTTAATTATATGTTATTAATGCTTAAACTTAAAACATTTTGTGGAATTCAAAAAATCTCTTTTTAAAATGATTAACCATTCCACATATTAAGTACTAACAATTTTCATTATTTTAGTGCGAGTGATTTGTTATAAAGAAAGAAAAATTTAACTAATTTGGAGAATTTAGTAAATACAAATGAAATTTGCTGACTGGAAATTAGCCATATAGTGACAGATATAAGTATTCGACATCATTTTGTGTTAAGAGCCATTTCCATAGTTCTTGTGTGAAAGAGACAGTAGTTACAGCAAATCTTAATTTTTCCGATAATTTATTGAATTAGTTGGAGGTTGGAGGTATATTAATGAGTAAAATCACCTATTAGTTTCCTTTCTAATTCTTGGTATACTGAGTCAAAGCTCTGCACCCTAAAATTGTATTATAGTGGTTAGTTTTAATACAATATGAATTTTAGACTGAAACAGAACAATATCTTCACAAATGATTCACTTCACAAATGAACGTTCACGTGAAGAATCACTTGGATGAAATGAATTCAGAACGAATTCACTGTGAGTTCACTTATGGTCAGCTGGGATTTCTCTTTAATTTTTTCAAATGTATATGAGAATCCATCTTAGTCAATAATCAAATTGTTATACCAAGATAATTAAATGCACTAACGCACTCAACTTGAAAGCATTTTGACGTACAAAGATTTCCATTACATCCGTAATAAAAAATATCAACATTAACAAATGGACCTGTAAGATTAAGATACTCAATTACATAATATAGGGTTTAGATTTATGTATATATTTTTAAAATGATCTACATATATACATATACAATAAGTGTAATTATTTTTATAAAACTTAAAAATATATATATATATATAAATAATATTATTATTATTATTATTCATAGACTCAACAACTGCGTAATAAGAATAATATAAAATTTTAATTTCAATTCTATATACATGGGGTGTATGTTTCAACATGATAATGTAAAATACAAAAATTTTTCTAAATATTTGATAAAAAAAAAATGTATAAATATAGCAAAAAATTTCTTGTCCCTACAAAATCATGTATAACGTTTTAGTGTATAACGTATAACGTATAACGTTTAGGGTATAACGTATACTGTCATTTTATTTTTGATAATGACAAGTAATAAAGTATTACCTTTCTTCTGATATACTATACCATGATATGTAATTGGAAATTCAGTTCTAAACAAAAAACAAATCCTAAAGTTAAAATTTATGGTAAAGTTTTTTAAAAATTTAGTGTAAAAACTGAGTTCTTGAAAAAAATGCACCACAGAAAAAAATGTCATCTTTCAAAATCCATAAAAAAAAACACTACTATGCGATAGAAAGCAAACTGTTATTGTGTAAATTAAAGATTTAAGATTTTTAGAAAAGATTAAAAGTGTATCTATACCTGAAACATTTACGGTAGGTACCTATTATGATTTAAAAATTATAATTATAAATACTCTTATATAATATGCATTTTTTATGTTTTATTTTTGATAAATTTGTATTATTATAAAAATTTATTCTTATTCTAAAAATGTAAATTATCAGGTATACCTATGAGTGTCCATAATTAAAAAAACAAAAAAAAATTAAAAATTTTAATAGGGAATAACTATTACAATAAATGTTTAAAATTTCTTCCCTATGTTCCGTTGTTATAAAGTTTATTTGTATTACAAGTATAGGTAATTGTCCAGTGCATCAAAGGGAATGTAGCACAAATTTTCAACCACAACTCCACATTGTTGACAAAAATGAATGTGTACACGATTGATTTAAAGTAGCCCCATATAAAAAAATTTAATAGTGTTGAATCAAGCGATGGCGGAGGCCAAGAAATCAGTCTCCATCGACCTATGCATATGTATGGGGATAGGAGAACTGCAATTAAATGCATTTCTCTAACAAATTTCAGACAAATATTTAGAGTATAAGAATTAATTAAATAATTCAAGCAACCGGCGACTAATGACTAATGCACAACTTAAATTTCTGACAGGCTAATTTAAAGTTACACGAGGGCTTGATGGCGCTGTGGTACAACAACTAGCCTACTGATTTCGAAGTGTAGATTCGACTCCTGTCCAAGCGTGAAAAGTAAGAAAAATAATTTTCAATTTTTGAATGAGTACCAGCTTGTTGGTAAAAAAAGGTTATAGCAATGCTTAGATCATTAGATCATTCTAATGGTAGAACTATAATCGACATACCTGACATAAGCTTTGACATATGTCGTGCTACGAACACAGCCAAATCAATGAGCTAAACTATAATTAACATTACCGACATTCGTTAAAAATTCGTTTAACATAAGCTCGACATAAGCAGTACGATCGAGAGCGTACATGACCAGCGTTGCCGCCCGGTAAACATTTAAAGCACCAAAATTCTCTTTAAAAAGATCCATATAGGATAAAAAAGAACCAATATTTACTTTTGTGGAAGTTATTTTTCAAAAAGGAATATGTACATTATTTTTTAGGATTTTTATTGAGAATTATAATATAGACAATAACAACAACATTTTTCATATTTCAATTACAAAAGGATTCAAATTTTCCGTATTTATATACACAATTTTTCAAAACATAATGATAAAAGGAATGAGGAGAGAATTCAGAAAATAAAAATCGAAATTCATATTCACAGTCTACCTTTTTTCTTTAAAAAGTAGTGTTGGTTGGTATATCAGAAACAAACATGAAATAAAAAATCGAATTAACAATTATTGTCAGATTGTCATTGTCAGTAGTTCATGAAGAATGAAAATGAAATTTGAAATTTTTATTTTCATTAATAATTTTCCGAAAAAAAGATCCAAGATAATATTTTAGGATCCAAAGATCCAAATGAAAAAAAAAGAGCAAGTTTGGATCTTAAGATCCAAAGTGGCAACTCTGTACATGACATAAGTAGCATAAGCAAAAAGCTCATTTTGTGAAATTCGTATTGCTTATGTTTAGTATGTCATCTATGTTAATTATAGTTAACCAAATGTTACGTTTTAACATTCGTTATTTTTTCTTATGTTTGCTATGTCAGGCATGTCGATTATAGTTGGGCTTTAATGCGCCAAACACAATCGAAACAGACAACAGAAATTTGCTACAATCGGCATATCATTAAGTGATTTTTAAATGAATACTAACACAATGACGACAGAAGCAGAAAATGTGCAAACTGTCGTGTTTGAACAATGTTCTATTTTACCTAATTTTTAGATAGTTTTTCATACGTTTCAAGCATAAAAATGATCTTTCCCCTGATTCTACTGCGTATTTCTCCTTCATGCAAGAAAAATTTCTAATAAAAATTTGCCGCCTTAGGCAACAGTCTATATTGCCTATATGATGCGTAAATCCAGCTCAGATCATTTGACAAAATCTTACCGAATAATTTAAAATAAGAATGTAACTGGCGGCCTTAATCTCTGGAAGTAACTGTGTAAGATATTACATATGCAAATTGAAGTCACTTTGAGTTGAGTTAAGCGCTTTGAAAGAACACATTCTACATAAATTATTATTTGTAAACTATATACGCGTCGCGTAATATAAATGACTATAATTAAAATAAGCGATGGAGTGAACAAAAGAGAATGGCATATTACAAATGACTTCCAATGTAACGTTGAATAAAAGACAAAGTTCTATTCGGAATTCGCTAGCCCAAAATAGAAACAAACAACAATATTACAGAACCTATTCTCAAAATATATACACATATGTATATAGTGATGCAAAAAAGTTTCCGGACAAAGGTAAGTTTTTTAAAAACATTAATGAATATACATATAGTCAAATATATGTTGGTAAAAATGTTATGGTGTAAGGCGCAAAGGGATGTGCGGGCAATGACAGTATAAAATTCATTGGAATTATAATGAATAAAACGATACACAATTTGATATATATGTATATATATATATATATATATATATATTATATATTAAAAATAATTTTCCAAAAACAATACCGAGGTTAAATGTGGCAAACAGCTTCTACTTTTATCGAAACCCGATCCTATAGACATTAAACATGTGATGTTCACTCCTGTTTATTGTACAGTTGCCCACGTGAATATGGAACGTTATCCCAAAATCCAAATATAGTATTAACCCCATTGAACATTTGAAATTAAATTGAGAAAAGTAGAAATTCAAAAAATATTTTCGGGCTCAGAAATCCGTTAAAATCAGAATAGAATTTAATTTCGCAAAATTTCATTAGAAATAAAATTTCAAACTTGTAGAGTTCATGTCCAAGAGACCCCAAGATGTTTTTAAATATAAAGCCTTCATATACTTCATAAAATATTAGATAATTATTGCAAGCAATTTTGTTTTGTTTTCACTCCACAAAGAAGCATAACACTTTCACAAAACCCTTCAACCTCACTCTGTTTATCGTTAACCTTTTTTCTGTTCGTTCCATGACATTCCGCCAGCACACTCCGCCTTCGCGACACCTTCGGTCTTCCTCTTTTTCGAGAACCCTGCGGATTCCATTCATGTAATATAATGCTCTAATAATGTTTTGTGTTTACTTGTTGATTTGTCAGTAAATAAATGACTTAATTATCAGCATTTCTAAGCTCTTTTTTCCAGCAAGCTAGTATTCATTCAATACTGAGTGAACTTTGAGGGTAATGGAAGTTGAGAATTGGCAATAAAGAATTTGAAATTATTTTTCTTAATTTTGCCATGGGCGGGGGGAATAGAACCTGCATTTTCGAGATCAGTAGCCAGTTACTCTACGACATGCGCCACCGAGCCCCCGAATATTATTAGACGTTAATAAAATATTTTTTTATTTTTTTAGATTTTAAGACTCTACAATAATAGTTCTTATTAATTGAAAGCGAAATCTAAGATGAAAAATGTATCTATTCATTAATTTAAAAAAAAAACAATTTACTTTTTGTCATCAAACTTTTTTGCACCGCTGTAATTTTAATCTTTGTTTATAAAAAAATTTACATAATTGTTTAACACACGCACTATGAAATGAAAAGTAAAAAATTAATATTTTCATGTTCATGTACGAATGTTTTTATCTCGTATCTCGTAATTATAATTTTTAATAATCTGAATCACAGAGTAATAATAATGCGTGACATCAGATGCACATCAATCGACAACTTGAAAAAAATTTTTTATTCATTCTTAAAGAAAATATATATATCATACATACTCGTACATGATGTTATTATTACTCGATGTGTAAATCATCCTTGCAATAATTAGTTTAGATTGTAGACATGCGGGTATTTATATAAATATACAAGTACTTACTGCACTTTACATATATGTATGTACATACTATTATTACCTAGTATGTATTCCTATATATACATTCTATACATATTTTTATTGTATTTGATGTACAACAAATGTATATAATTATGTAACATATCGCAACTTGAGAAAAGGGAACACACCGTAACGGTTACTTTTTGAGGTCTACTCAAATTCAAAGAGTATTCAGTCTTCTTCATACTAAGTATGTTAAACTTTTGAACTTTTTTTTTTAGATACAAGTATATAGTCCACTAAAATCAGAACTAATTTGATACTATTTTGTATATGTGTTATATTAATATACAAAACATGTAAGTATAGAAAACAAAAACGATTTGTTTTGTATCGTTTTATTTAAAATGGTATTGCCATATTTAAAACGTTTCGAATTGAAATGATTCTTAACGTTTTTTTATTCTACGAAATTTTGTTCATCATTTACATTTTTTTTTTTTCTCTTCGTCTTGTCAAATGTCAACTTAATTTTTGTCATTAAAAGCCCTCTACTTATTTGTATATTTATTTTAAATTAGTTTTATTTATTTAAATTATTTGTAAAGTCAAAATCATTCTTTTCAAAACAAAGCTGGAAATTCTGTTCTAGTAAAGTAGAAAATTGAATTAAAAAATAGAATTGAAAATCGTTTCGATTCGTTCCAATTAATGTTTCAATTGTAATCGTCTTACATATAAAGTAAACAAAAATATTTTATATAGTTTATTAGAAATTTCATATAATTGAATTGAATTTTATTTATTTCTGCCAAAGGCTAAAAAAAAGTTATAAAAATAATTTTTAACTTTTTGTTGCCTATTTTAAAGAGCTTAAAAATAGTGATTAAGTCAAATTAGTGACGACCAGTAACACAAAATATTCTGATAATAATAGGTTAGTCTAAGCCCTATCATCATCATGTAAATGAGCTTGCTTCTCTAACAACAACTTAATGAAGGTCTTCTTGACTCGATTTAGGCTGTACTTAATGCAGACAGTCGATGAAGAAGAAAAATCCGTATAATTATACATTTATACCGTATACCACTGTATGAAATATGGTAGTGAATAGGTATTTATTAATATGTATATAGAAATGCTTATATTCATTTTAAGTCTTCCACCAAAAATTCTCACAACATTACCAATATCGCAATATCTGTTTTGAATTCATCTATATAGTAACATAGGTATATTTTATCAAAAGATCTCTTCAGATGGGAAAGTAAGTATTGATTTAAATTGGTTCACCATATTTGTCAAGTATTGATTCCAAGCGAGTTTTGAGTCTACTATTGTTTACATAAACTTTCATAGAATAGCTGTGGTGACGTCATTTTCATATCCTTGAATGTATAATTAAAAATCTATATTTATAGTATCTTGGGTAAAATTCTTTGTCACTAAAGAGAATCACCAATATTTAGAACTGTACGAACTTTATAAGGACGTGAGCATAGCACACCGCATAAGGTTAAGCAGAATTAAGTATAGATGGATTAGGTATATTATGAGAAGACCGAATGATGACGTTATGAAAAGAACATTACGATATGTCCCGGATGGCGAATGAGTACGCGGAAGACCAAAGATACGATGGCTAGATGATGTAGAAGATGATCTTGAGGACGATTGGAACCGAGAATTGGAAAAGCGTAGTGGAGAAAAGAAATAAATGGCAGTAGATCTTGAAGCAAGCCAAGGCTCACACTGGACTGTCGTGCTAATGATGATGATGAAATATTAAATATAGTTTTTTTAAAGGCTGAAACATTTGTTTGTGTTATACCTAAAGATCTTTGTGGTTTAATTTTACATTTCCTTGATCAGCCATATGAACGTGTATATAAGTTAAAAATAACAGTACATATTAATTACAAAATGTATAAGAAAGTGTATAGTATAATATTTATAAGAAAAATATTAAATTTGAAAATTTTATAATTTAAATGCTGAATACATTAATTTTTAAATTTTAGTTATAATTGTTATTTTTCTGTTATTTTCAAAAACAAATATACGAGTATGAATGAACAAAATGCTTTATAGCTATTGCAATGCTATTGTCTATTCTATACATCTAATATTTTATTTTGATATTTTATCAGCTTCACCTTTCTACTAAATAATATTCTAATTTTACTAATATGTATAGATACATTTTGTTTACTATTAATACAAAATTTTTAAATTAATAAATTTCGCTTTTTAAATAAAAACTATGAATAAGTCGATTAAAATACACACATAATATATTAGTTGTTCATATATATATATGTACATACACATATTGTTCTATATATAGTGTTATTGAAATAGCATTAATTTTATAATATAACGTTTTATAATATCTATATATATATATATTATATTTTATGATAAGGATTTATCTCATATATATATGCGCTCGAGTCTACACCTCTACGTACACATACATTTATGTGTATCTGCGGTATGCATATATATGCACATGAATAAGAGTTTCGTAAAATAATCAATAGTAAGTATATTATTGATTTTTTTTTTATATACATATAGGAAATTATCATAATTTTCTCATTTTATGTTTTATTTATTCACACACATCAAATAATCATCATGTAAAATTATATACTATATGTACATTGTGTACATATAATAATATAATGAATAAACATATATATATATATGTATATATAGAAACGTAAATAATTTCAAAAGTAAAATGACTTGCAAAACTATTTACTGGCGCCTTGTATAACTTATACAGACATAACAGCAAAACAAAATAAAAAAAAAAAAAATTTTTTTTATCGCACTTCATAATAATATATGTATATAATATACATACACGAGCATAAATGTATGTATGTACATATATGTGATAAAGAAACTTAAAAACAGATGAAAAAAAAAAAATTATATGTATTTATACAAACCCTATACTATCATATATAGAATAACGCATGAGAAATAAAAGACATACATACCTAAATATGTGAGAATATTAATATGTAAGGTGTTCAAAAATAGACATAATAATTAATTAAATAATCATCTAAGTCTGCTTGAATCTTTATTGTATAGGATATTAAATTATGTACCTACCTATACCTATATATAATGTATGTATGTGTATATATGAGTGATATAATTCCTCCATTAATTTATACGTATAAATTAAAAAAAAAAAAATAATAATATTAACGATAAATAAATAAAAAATTTATAAAAACTTAAATTTGCTTGCATTATCTTGCAAATACAAATACTCGGCAAGATTTCTTGCATTTATGACGAAATTTTTAATTTGACGAAAAATATGTGTGTTCCCGCTATATTTTTGTTCACTTTATTGTCTATTTTACATTTTTTTCTTTTTTCTTTTTACTTACGAGTACATTATATAGCACAGTAAACCATATCTATGGACCTGGCCTTAATCATCCAAGATATTTCTGCTAACTAATTTTCTATCATATTGTATAATTATACAACTACAATTTTATGTGGATTACCAAACACTAAGTAAATCGTGTTGGATAGGGCTCTGACTGATATATTTTTGTAATGATTTAATTAATAATTTAGTTACTTTTCATCACAGCAAATAGACTAGAATCTAAATTTGTAAGCACTTTTTACCAGCAATGAAGCTGCTAACCCATTCAAAACTTATATAGTGAACTTGCCTGAGGGAGGGGTAATTAAAATATGAAAAATTATTTTTTTTTTTTTTTTTTTACTTTATAAATGTACTGTACCACTGAGCCAGTATATAAGTCCTGATCTTATAATTACGTACACATAAAATGTCATAAAACTAAATAATTAAAATGTATAAAAAGTAAATGAGAATGGCAAAAGCAATACACCTCATTTTTTTTTTCAAAAAATTCACAATATAAGTACATAATTGAAAAAATGTAATTCACTTACCTATACTAAACTTGTGGAAGAATTTCTTAAAAGTGAGATTTTTTTAGAAAAGCATATTCATACTTACATACATATATATATATACATAATTATGTATATAATCTAAACAAAAATAAAATAATTTAAAAATATTACAAATTCATATATGACTATATATATGCATCAGTTAATAACTCGACTCCAGTTACACTATGTTTTAAAAAAATTAAATTATTCAAAGGTGACATAATCGTGACATGTCCTTAAAATGTTCGAATTGTATAACTTATTGCAAAATTACTATACATATATAATAAATTTACATTTAATATAAAATTAAAAAAATTTTATTTTATAAAGAATTAAAGTCAATTAGGTTTTTTAATTTTATATTTTACAAATTACTTACCAAATATACACACATTATATAAATTGAACACATGTATCCTAAATATTTAAATTTATATTACATGTAAAGATATATTATATAAATGCATATTTAACAAAATTATGCATTTAATAAAAATTTTAATAAAATTTGCATAATGGTATATTATATAAAGTAAAGTGCGTACGAGTATATGCATCATATATATACATATGTACATATGTATAGTTTTGATTGAAAATAAAAAAATAAATAAAAAAAAAATACAATTAGTATAAGAATCATTAGAACAATATGCCTAACCTCTATAGTATAGATAAGAATGAATATTATATTATATTCTTTTTCGATGGCATATTATTTTCATATTGAATATCCTGGTCTGAATAGTAGGTGTATTATGTCATCTACACCCTGTAAAACGATTACGTACTGTATGTTACCTATGTGTTAAAAAAATATAAAGTTAAGAAAAAAAAAAAAAAAAAAAAAAAAAAAAACAAAACAAAAATCAACAACTAAAATATGAAAATCTAATATGTATAATAATGAATGAAACCGCTACCATAATTACCGTCATAATTCCCAATAACATTATTTTTCCTTATTCATAAAAAAATACCGCCTGACAAAAAAAAAATAAAAAACTAAATAAAAAAATAAAATAAAGAAAAATATATAATTTTAAATAAAGGATTTTTCTTTTCATTCATTTTTTATTGTGAAAACGCACAAAATAATATCTTTTCATTTCAAAATAGCTGTTAAATTTTACAAACATATTATTTAAATATTTTATTTTTTGAATGAGTTCAATGCTGAACAGAAGAAGAAACTAACTGGTTATCATCATCTTTTCTTTCGTTATTTTCATTATTATTGATTTTTCAGTATACGTAAGTATATATTATATATATTTTTTTAAATTTTTTATTTTATTTTTATTTTTATTAATTTTTTTTTTTTTTTTGCGTACCCACATTCTGCATGCATTTATCATGGATGTATGGATGTAAGTAAGTACATACATATACATATAATTATGTAGTTTTTATATACGATACATATATAGTACATACATAAGTACATATGTATTATATGAATGTATACATTATACTCGAACTCGTACACAGTATGTATGTATATCAAATTGAAAAAATCTAAGAATAAAGCGAAACAAGATTTCAAAATTTTTATTTTATGTACAAGGTGTTTTGAAAAATATTACATAAATTTTATACTATATACAAGTAAAAATTTTATATAATTCTAAAAAAACACTATATATATATATATATATAGATAAAATATTATCTACTTATATTATCGTAAATGTCAGTTATTATTATGATAAAAATTTTTGATTTGACCAAAAAATATTATTATTTACACCAGTGTTGTTATATTATAGTGTTGTAGACTCTAAAATCAAATTTCGAAATTATTCATTATATTAATGTTTAAATCAATATAATTATGTATAATATACACATACGTATGTATATAGATATTTTGTATAGATGGTCGTTTATAATAATAAAAAATATATAAAATAATAATAATAAAAATAAACGGACATAATATAAAGTTATAGCAGTAAATACGAACGAGTAGATATATAGTAGGACACCTTCTTACATTTAGTTAAAAATGCTACCGTCACAACACCATATAAGGTATAATCAACTAACAAAAGATAAGATACAGTTTCTACATATATGTAAAGGATTTCGTTTCATTTTTTTCTTTTCTTTCATTTATAAATATACATATGTAATATACATAATTATATACATACGCGTATATATATATATGTATTTTAAATTACACACGATTATATAGCAATAGTTGTTTGTATTTCTTATTTATTTCAAACCGAAATAATATTTGAAAATATCACGATTCTGTTATCTAAAATTTTAAATAATAACAATACACTCAGCGAAATTTCAATAGTTTCACCTTTACACCAAATTCTTTTTACATTTTACATAATATTAATAACAATACATACATACATGTATATATATAGGTAGGTACTATATGAGCAAAAAGATCGTAATGCAAATCCATAAACATTCATTTATCACACAGACATTTACACAGATCGAAATACTCGTATGTACTGAATTTAATCGAATTTAATACTCCTATTTAACATTTTTATAAGTAAATTAAAAAAGAAAAAAACAAATAGTGGAAAATGTAAATACATAATAGGTATAATGAATTTTAATATTATTTTTCAAATAATTTTTATTTAAATATTAGTTGTTTTTTTTCAATAGTGCAGGATAGCGAAAGATATTGTATTTTAAAGAGAACATTCTGCTCTTTATAACAAAACATATTTTGTTCCGAAATAATATAAGCAGCTCCTGAGATATAAAAACTCAAAGTTAAAAGTTTTTCAGCAATAAAAACTAAAACTGACTGGCAGAATGGTCATTCCACAAAATAAATGTATATATTAGAGGTTTTTAAAATGGATCATTCACACGAATAAAAACTGGAAAAATCAGATCATTGAAAAATTACTATGTTTATCAACATTATCATTAGATACCAATACACTATTCACGGCAATTAAAAATGATGAAAATCAATGGAGCATATGAATATCTATTGCATTGTGTATTTTGAAAAATTTACCTTGACCTGTAGAAATTTCGATGAATGTATAAAGTCTTCATATAAATTCTGAATCAAATTTGAATTGTTCTTTATATAGTTTTGAAGTAACGACAAGTTGCATATAAATGTATACCTATGTATACTTTTATACGTACATTACATAAGCATATAATAATATATACACGAAGTACAAGTGTACAGTACACATATGTATATGTATACATACATTTATATATTATTTCTATATTATATTACATATATGTATAACTATTACTTTAGTATAATACTTATAATATCGATTTTTAGATACATATAGTACTTTATATACATTTACCCATAAAAACATATGAACGCATCTATAAATTTTGTAGGTGGGTATCTGTTTACATATATTATTAAAGTCAAATTGCATTCAGTCAAAATCGTAGCATATTAAAACATGCTATGTAAAATATATAGATATAGTGGTTGCAGTGGGTGTGGCCTGCTCTCTTTGTAATTATTTTTTTTTTTTAAATGAACTTTTTTTTTCTATCTCGAAAATGATAAAACGTACCTATAATACCAACCGATTTTAACTAACATCTCTATAAGATATTGCAACACAGAATATTCGAATATCTATATGAAAATGTTCCAAGTGGATTAATTATGTAAGTATAAGTCCATTTTATAAAAGACCTAAATGTGAAGAGAATAAGTCATTAAATCCTTTTTTCATTATTATAGATTGAAGAAAACGTATATAGGATGAGGATCTTATTTTTACAAAATATTTTTGTCTCTTAAGACGGCCGCAGATTTCTTTTGTTTGTGTTTGTCAAAAATGATGAATGTTAGTGCACTTATTAAATGTTGTTTTGTTTTTTTTTTTTTTTTGTACACTCTAGCTCTTACACTATATTTACTCATGAAACAAAATTGTTTTAAATTCTAGTCTAGTCCTTTTTAAATCTATTTTTTTTTTTTTTTTATTAATAATTTTCTACAAAAATGTATACACTTGTAAAAGTCTTGTCTTGTAGACAAAAACAATGAAGTGAAGCTCTCTTATACATATTTTTCTTTGAGTATCTATACATTTATGTACATTTTTGACAAACATCTTTATACTTTGAGAATAAGTGATGTTTCGAATGTAATTCGATAGATTCTATATACTTTGTCACCAAATAATAACATTAAAACAAGCGATTAAAAAGAATAGGTCAGAATTTATCAAAAGGAGAAAGATTATTATTATACAGACATCACGCACGCACGCAGACTTTCTCGCAGTAATCTTAAATTTAATTCTAAAATCACTTACCACTTTTCGCACAAAAATTTTAGATAAATTAAAATTAATTTTAAACTATAATAGCAACTAAGTAGTATATTATAGGTAATAGATTATCCGAAAAAAAAATGCTGCCACAATAAATTTAAGCTTATTTTTTTTATTTAAGAATCACATTAAACTATACATTATGTTTGGTAAATTATTAGTTATTTAAAAAAGAAATAAACAATTTTTACACAAAATTTTCATTAAATTCTATTTCAATTTTCCTGATAAGAAGAATGATAATAATCATTAAATTTTTTACCGATTTGCTTTTTGATCAATTCGATTCTCAATCAATTTTTCATCTAAAGTTTAAAAAAAGATACATAATAAATTCAGGTATATCTTGTTGTTGTAGTGCTTACAAGATACTTACATAAATTTATTACAGTTTGCACTAATTAGTTTCAAAATTTCCCAATATTTTAAATTTTCTGAATTTCTAAATTACTTAATTCTAAAAATAAAATATGCTTTTATGTGAGCTGAGCAAATCATTTTTTTATTTCATTTGTTTGCATGAATCAGTCATTTTACATGGAATACCTATAATAGGTATTCAATATTATTTCATGTTTCCATTACAAAACATTATTACTTACTTTTACTGCTTTTACTTATATTTAAAAATTAACTTTTGTGCACAACACCATCTATTTTTGTATTATAATAACAGTATCCTTTCAAAGTGTAGAAGATTATATCAATGTCAGCGAAAAGAAATAAATTCTAACTTAAAAGCTACTCTGATGACTTTACCCTAATAAAAAGAAGAAGTTACAGTTTTAACCTTTTAGACGCTCGGCCCCAAGATGTATAGAGTAACAAGGTGAGCCATTCCGACAGAAAAGCTTTTTTTTTAAAAGCTTGTGACGTCATTTCAAACGAAAAATGATATTTTTCCTTCATAATTGTCACAATTTCATATTTAACATTTAATAATTTTAAAATAATAATGATATTATAATGTGTAATTAAAAAATATGATAATATGATCATTTTAAAAATAAAATAATTTGGAAATAAAATAATATGATTGCAAAAATACACCTAAAAACAAATCTAACGAATTCAGTTCAATCAAATTCAGTACATCGTGGTAATTGCTTGCATTACAAACTCGGGAACTCGGTATAAATGACGTAATAACTTAAAGCTTTACAAACAGCTTTCGCTCTGGCTCACCTTGTTACTCTATACATCTTGCCCGGCCCGGTCCACTTTTTAAACTTTTCGTTCTTTATGTTGAAACTTTACTATTTTAAACTTTAATTTAATTTTTTTTTAAATCTTATAACAAAAAATTCTAATTTCTATGTTTTTTTATAAAGAAAAAAAAATTACATATCCTTCTTATCACATCACCGAAGAGATAGAATTATGGATGTGTTTTTCTCATAGAAGTTCAGATTCTCTGGTAGTTTTAATTATGTTTTTCAAAAACTAATCTAATACAAATCGAAATTACTTAGATCCGTTTAAATCAGAAAAATCGAAAAAATTTTTGACATTACATTTTTATTTGTAAGCAAATATGGTCATTGAAAATTTCAAAGGAGAAAATTTTCGCAGAAAATATTTTTTTACTGTGAATTGTAAAAATATTTTTCTAAAAATGGATAAATATGTGATTTTCATTCTGTCCTTTTTCGCGCCCCCGGTATTTAGCATTCGGTTTTAAAGAACCATTTTAATCTATAAAATAACAGGGTATATGCTTGCGGCCGTACAGATTTTTAACACATTCCAAGCATATAATTTGCACGTGGTAAATAGATATTTCAAGCTGTAAACTGTAAAGTAAAAAACTGAATGTAATAAATAATTTTTTTTTTTCAATTAGAAATCTTCAATTGTACGGAAAAAGTTTTTTTTATTCAATATTCAATATTTTTACTAGAACATTTTCTACATGTCCTCCTATCCTTTAACGGTGGCGACTACCAAATTTTAAATTCATGCTTTCACCAATTTTCAATATTCTTCATTGAGTATTTTAGAAAATATGAATTTATTTTTAAGAAGTTACCTACATATTTAAAACTTGAAGAACTCATCATTATAGATTTTCGTTATACTTGTTAATCTCTGTATTTGGCTGAGTTTTAATTCACATTAGAATTATTACGATTCTTTGAAACAGTTATTTCGTTAAGTTTTTGCCTTACTTTATCAGATTTCTCGATTCCTTTTCGTAGATATGTTTTTTAAACAATATTTTCGATGTTTGTCGGCAATCTTAAAATATGGTCTAGCAGCCATCTAATTTTTTAAGCTCTCTCTAACATATCTAAGTATATGTTCTTGCCTTCCCCTATCTCGCCTAGTTTAGTTCGAAGTTACATACATATCATATCGCCTTTTGTACTCACCCTTACCTTATACAGGTCCAAATATTTTCCTTAGTATTTAGCATTAATATTTAAAATGTTCAAGAAAATAATTATTCTTCATTATAGACACACATCGTATCGTATTGTTTTAAAATCAATATTTCTAAAAATTTGATTGGAATGAAAATCAAATTAACCTTGTTAATATTTATTTTATATCATCAATTAACCATTTTAAGGAAGCCTTATAACCTTAAAATTTATATAAGATATTTCATGTCTGTATCAAATCGCGTATAACTTAAATCATGTTGAAAGATATTAATCTTAATTCTATTGTGTTTTAATTTCTGATGAAATCGTTTTCCAAATAATATCATATTGTTACTGATTTTCTTACTTTTATATACCCATAATTAGGATTCATTAAAAAATTAAAATCTGTTCTGGTAAACTTATCGATTATTCAACCTAACCCATAAATTTGAAATATTTAATTTAACAAAAAAAAAATATATATATAAAATATAAATAAAAAAGCATAAATGGGTATACTAAGAATACCCATACAATTGCTTCGGTTAACAGTAGTCAAATTCCAGCAATTCTGTTTGACAAACGAACCGGAAAACGAAAAACTTCAAGCAATAAATCGTTCTTAATACTTGTTAAATTTTTTGTCAAATAAAACTAAATTATAATCAGTCTAATCAGATTTTATATATTTTTTTTTACTTTTGTTTTTTTTTTTTAGTCTTTTTTGTAAAGATAAAAACTCAAAAAATGCCACAGTGAAGGTAGAGCAAAAACAATTTAATATAACACTATTAGAGTAAAAATTTAAAGAATTTTTTAACAAAAATAATTTTTAAAAAATCAAAATGAAATTTTTTTCAAGACAATAGCTCAACCTTATTGCATTGTCAAGAATAATTTTTTAGTACCACAAAATAAATCAAATACCTACCCTAAAATTAATAGCTGAAACTATTTCTTAATTGAAGTCAACTTTTTTCCTGTGTTAACAATTAAAAAAATTTAATAATAATAAAAATATAGAAGATACAATATATGCTATCTATGTTATTTACATAAGTAAAAATTCAGTTCAAGATTCTTCGTATGAACTTATGAATGGTGAAGTAATTGTTCATGAAATCACATATTGGAGATATAAAAATTTCAGCAAAGTATTATATATTTTATAAAATATACTTACACATGTATATTATAGGAATGTTCATTTGTAATGTATTATGCACGTAGGTATTGCAACTTTTTATACAATTTATAGTTGCCAAATTTGTTGCTTTTATTATACATATTGAATTATTGTGTTATGTAAATATGTATTTTTAAATATTAGGTTTCTATACTAACTCTATCCTATTTATGTTGCATTTCAACTTCTCCAATTAAGTATAATTTCAATTGTATTGAATCTGAAATGAAAAATCTCTAACTTTATCATACATTATTAAAAATTATGACAACTGAAACTCTTTGATATTATTGTACCAATTGTTAATGTTAATTATTTTTGTAATATGCATTCGCACAATTAATATGTTACATTGACCCTATTTGTAGCACCAAATTTCGGTAGGAGCTAAAAGAGAATCATAATTCAGCGAAAGATAACGATAACAGTTAAGGGAGGAATTAACATGACACTTAACAGGTTAACATATGTGAATTTAATAGGATTTATGTCAGCATTTTTGCATCGGTTGTCAAATGCATTTTTTTTTCTTTTCTTTTTTTTTATATATAGAAAATACATAAGTTGAAATATGATGACTTGTGTTTGGTTAACTCCTCCACGCTGATGCTGATGTACTAATATCAAAAGAGGGTTGGTTATGCAGAGTGAATTTTGCGTTGATAAATCGGTAATATATTTCTTGTCGTTTGTGGTTAATTCATTAATTTGATCATTCACCATTGTTTCTATTTTTCTCCTTGTTTTGATTTTTTATATTAGGTGCTTTCGATTTGGCAATTTCAAGTACTTGCGAGTACAAAAATATGTCTAGGATAAATTGTTAAAACGATCGGCACAAAAATTATTCGTAATTGCATCTACTTGCAGCTACTTGAAAAATTTTTTATGAGTAGCTGCGAGTGGATGGATTAGCACAGACATTTACCTTTTTTACTCTCAAGTACTTGAAATTGCCAAATCGAAAGCACCTATTATGATTATTAAATAAAAATAACTGTGATTACTGTATTAGTAGTCCTTAAGCGAATCAGGAAAGCTAATCTTTTATTTTTAGTTACCTATGAATATTATTTTTTTAAAAAATGAAATGTTTTTGTCCATTTGTTTTCATCTCCGTTGTTACATCACTGTTCCGTTTTACATTTATTTTAATTTTTTTTGTTTGTAAGTTACACAATTATTCATTTAATTTTGAACTGAATGTAGTTCTTTCTACTTCCACAAACGAAAAATTTTTTGTAGACTGTTGTGACATATTATGCTAAATTACTACAAATATTTCAAATTTATACTTATAATTTTAATAGTAAAAGAAAAAAAATATAAATTTTTAATTTTTTATAATTTAATATTTATTTATATATTTATTGCCATCAAAGCATACATATAACATATTACATCATTTACATCATTACATCATTATTACAGATTATTCTAATACCTTTTATATAACTAAATGAAATACATTAAAAAAATGAAAAGCTAAATTTTAAAAAGTTTATGTTGCTTTTTAAATGTATATTTTCTAAAAAAAAAAAAAAAAATAGGGGGGAAAATAAAAACTGGCTAGCGATGATACTATACAATACAACTGTTTGTGTGCCTATGTACGTCACCAACATTCTCAATGCTTTGTTTCTTATTTTATATGCATTTGATACATTTGACTTTGTTGTATTGTGTATAATAAATAACGTTTCAAAACTTGTGACATTTTACAAATATAGTATAATTATGTGGTAAAACCAATGATAGTGACGCGATTATTTCATAGCGCGAATATTTTGCTTTTAATATTACGTATATAATACAAACCACCAAATTGTAATGTATAGTTTGTTAAAAATTAAAAGCGAATGGTATAATTGCGCAGTGAGTAATTTTGGTCGAATTTGCATTAGTATTGGTTACACTGAAAAAAATTCGTTATTTCATCTTGTATTTTTGATACAATAAAAATGTTTAATATGTAAGATTTAAATTATAATTTGTTATTAAGAATTATTTTAATAAAAAATATGTTATTTCTATAACATTTGTAATTTTATTGTTTTTCTTCTCCAGACATTTAAAGATTTATTTTTCTTAAGCTAACAAATTCACTTTGTTATCTAGTTTTATATATAAGCATACATACGTCTGCGAATATAGACGGTAGAGCTGTAAAATAACATTTTTTACAGGACATAATATATCATAATAAAGGATTATTTTTATATTAAAGGTTAGAAATAATTGTGTTTTTAATAAAATATTTTAAAACAAATTGAAATTCTAGTTTTCTTAATTTTAGCATGTTTTCAATTTCACCATCGGTTAAACAAACACTTCCTCAAATTTTCTAAAAGTGTAGCATTTTACTCATCATTTTCGTTGCTTTCTATTGATTAATGCTACGACCATTTTCAAACAATTGGTATAATCGTCTAAATTATTATACAATAAATATTTATATATCGTCTAAAAAAGCATTTTTAATGTGAGTGTTCTATTTTTAATTTCTCAGTCAGTCATCAACCACAGTGGATGGCGTTTGAGATGGATGAAAAATGTAATGCGCGTGGGGATATGCGTCTGTTCATTATTTTTTTTTCTTTTTGTTTTGAGAATAAAATGAGAGGTATACACAAATACAATGTTACATTTTATGTAAACATATTATTTTATTCTCAACATGCGCAGTCCATTCGCTTTTCATTTTTAACAAACTATATAGGTGGTTTTCATGTGATGTCTGAAGTTATAAATGTTGTTGAGATGTGGAAGTTGAAAATCTGTAATAAAACATGAATTAATATCCAGATAAAACTGAGTTTAATTTAATAAAGAAATAATCAATACATGGTCAGACGGGACCAAGCCATGCAGCACAATGCAGAATCCACTACCCTAATGAGAGGTAGGGACCCACATCAATACTACATGATTAGTTCCCATCACACCAAACCCGATTACTACCTTTATGTCTTACGGTGTTACAAATATGTATGTGAAAAAGTAGACATCACACGGATTCTCTAATACAATACAGTTGGGTATATGGTCGGTGGTAGAGGCTGCTGCCCGAGCTGGCTGGCACGTGCTAGCTCGCCGGATGGGGGTTAGGATTGCTCTAACCATATCCCTTTTGTATTATTGGCAGCATGGGGCGGCAGAAGGCTGGGAACTGGGATTCCTTCCCCGAAATGCCCCAAATAAAGAATTTTCCATAGAAATTGCACACAATGTGATCAAATCACTTTCTGAAAATTTAATATCAAGAGGAGTCGGACGTGGATATTGTTTTAGAAGAAATTACAAACTTAAAAGAAAAAAACGGAGAGAAGAAAAATGACAATATTTCAGATGAAAGTTTAGCTGGAATTCTACAGAATCTTGATCCAGAAATTTATGAAATAGATGCGGACGGTAGTTTAATTCAACGTATTTTAAATTCACCAAGTGTGCTAGATTCAATTACAAATCCATTAATCCATTTTTCCATCATGATAAAAAGGGCAATTTTTTCCATGGGGCCCTGATGGATCCCATTAATTAGTGATAATGTTGCCAGAAACTGGTGATTTGTGACTTTTTCCTTTTTTAAAAAATTCTACTAACATTTTCCTAAAATAAAAACATGACATTATATAAATAAATACCTAAAGAATCAGTTTATTAATTTTTCATAATTTTATATTCTTTTGATTTTGATAGAAATAACTTCAAAATAGTGAAATGACTTAAAAGGCCATAAATTAGTGCATCTACTTTATATGTTTTTTTCTTCCGACATTTCCTTCTATGTTAGGCTAACAATATGTGGATCGCACTACGTAATATGAATTTGCTTCCGTATATCCTTTATACTGAAATTATATTTACAAATCCAGCCTAGATTTCGTGCCAGAGTAGATTTTTCATACTTCTTTCATTTTCACAAAAGTAATTCCATAGCGGATAGCGCTATCCTTTTTCCGCCTAGCGTGGATTTAGCAAGAGCCAGATTGAGATTAGGTTCTATTTCTAATCAGGCGCTGGTAATTGCGAAAGTCATAAAGCAAACTTGAACATACCAATCACATTTTCGTAGTTCGGTATTATCCATGGTAGAAGAATTTATATAGGTAAAATCAATTTTAACACATGGTCGCCATTTAAAGCTATTTATGACGTAGCCGTTTGACAGCTTTTATATTGTTTGTAAACAAACTTTTTATTGTATATTTTAAACAAATTCTTTATCCATTTTCTAAATGCTTCTTTAATTGATCGAATCCCTGTCCTGTAACTGATGCTGCATTCTTTGTTAAACAAAATGGATCCTGTATAACTATCGGTGAATCCAAATTAATTGATTCAAAGTATGGATCTCTCGTTGGAGAATTATTCTTTTTTTTTTTTAAATAGTTTAACATTTTTTCATATTCTGGAAATGTAAACATTTTATTTACAAAATCTTTACGATTTATCATCTCACCGAGATACGGTGATACTATATATATGATGAAAAATCAAATTTCGAATAAAATTCAAAAAATTCGTATAATAATTCTTTTATATTTTTATTATTTTTTTTAGAATTTTCATTAAAAGCAAAATTAATGCCTTGTAGTAAGACGACGTAATTTTGAATAGACGGTAATATTCGTGGTGATTTCATATTTTGAAAGAATGCAATTACCATTAATATTAGTTTGTAATTTGTAATATGATCCATGCGCGCACTGCCTGTTATATTCCAATATTTTGCCAACATTTTTATAATTAACATTAATGGATGTATACCATGGTAGAAGAATTTTAAAGGTAACATTAATTTTATCACATGGTCGCCAAAAAGGAATAGATGTGTTATTAAGATCCGGAATGTATTATGAGCTGCTAGCACCAGAACAACTTAAAATTGATGATGGTCTTCCAATAATTCAAAATACTATATCCAATAATATATCAAAAATATCAAAAATATATCTAAAAGTTTATCTATAAATCTAAATATTATATATTGGTTTGCTAGACAAATTTGCTAGACAGACACAAAATTAACAGATTACACTTTGGAAAACTGCACATGAATTGGACCGTTGAAAATTGAAAAAAAATATTATGTGATTTTCACAATTTTTTCAATAACATCCAAGATTTTGTTCAAAGTTTTTAGTGACGAGAAGAAATTTAACCTCGATGGACCGGATGGTTTAAATTCATATTGGCGAGACTTAAGAAAAGAACCAAGATATTTCAATAGAACAAATTTCGGTGGTGGTTTGGTTATGGTCTCGCGGGTGCATTCAGCGGGCATGGACTTGTGAATTTGGAATTTGCATCAACAAGAATGAAAAGTGATGGCTGATAATTTAATATCGTATTTAAAAGAGCAGGCGCACACCCACATTCTAAGAGAGAATAATATTGATGTGTTACATTGGCCAGCTCGCTCCCCAGACCTAAACCCAATAGAAAACATCTGGAGCATATTTGTCCATAACATTTATGAAAGTTGGAAGCAAAACAATACGGTGAATGAACTGAAAAAACCAATTTAAATGAGGGTGAATAACCTTAATAATGGAATTATAAATGACTTAGTTAAAAGTATGCTAAACAGGATTTTTGAAGTAATAATTCGAAATGGAGGATATACGAGCTATTAAGTTTTTTAATTTTGTGAATTATTTTCATCAATATTTCATTGATTTCTTCCTTACTTTTATATTCATTCTACATGTGCTATCATTTTGAAACGGATGAAAATTTATTTTATTTTATTTTTTTATTTAAATAAGTGCAATAAAGACAAAATTTTTTGATATACAAGGAATTTGTTTGTCAATGCCTATTTGTAAAAAAAATTTCTTTAGGATACCTTGAACTATATGGAAAATATTTAGAATTTTCGAAGTGTGCTATCATTTTGAAATGGACTGTATAAATCAAAAGATTAAAATAAACTTTCAAGAAATATGGGACACGCAAACATTGACATGGCGCGGTGGTGCATAGAAGTAAGTATATCATGCATTGGGCCAGACTCGCAAAGTGACTCCAAATGATCTTCAGGACAAAGAAGATTTTCCAGAAAATTTCAATTTATTGTGATCGATTTCTCAGAAATATACCTTAAACTAATAATCATCGTAACATTGTTTTTTGATTTGTCTGATAAAATATGTTAGATTTTCGTTTGCATCAAACTTTCGATGAATATACAATTAAACTGTTCATACAATCGATGATGATCCGCTGTTTATCACAGAATTTTGATTATTGATGATGTTTTTTAAAAAAAAAAAAAAAAAAAAATGCAGCATTTAAACTGATGAGCAGCCTAGAAAGTTCAAAAACTATCATTACATGTAAAAAAATGCACAATTTGATGTATTTTATAGGCTGGTGGAGTCATCGATTCAAATTTTTTTTTTTTTTTCAAAACTGAGGATGTGTCAATGACACCCATTATCGATAACAAGCGAACATCACTCCAGTCGTAATTCTCGAATAAATGATTCAAAATTGGTCCTGTAAAATATACCACCTAAAGTGTAACTACAGCCAACATTTGAATGAAATTATGTTCAAAAAATAAATGATATCGATTGTTATTAAAGTTGAATCATTTTTTATAGCATGAATAATGAAGATGATATTTTAAATGATAAATTAATGATTCAATGATTTGAATTTAAATAACTAATTTTTTTTTTTTTTTTATTTTACATTCGCATTTTTATTTTGTAATTTAAAGTATATTTATATATTTTATTTTACATATACATGAATTTTTGTATAAATAGTTAAAATCAAAATACATACATAAAATTACTTTGTCTATTTAAAATATGTGCAATATTCGTATGATAGAGAATAGTTTTCAGAATTCTTTTCCAAGAATTTTTTAAAAAAAATTTCCAATAAAATCAAAAAATTATGCAAAATCTATTGATCTTTTAAAAAAATCAAAAATGAACTATTGGATATACTGAAACATATAAATATTAAAATAGTGTGCGTAACATTACGAGCTCATCAATGAACATATGTTTGAAAAACTTTTCATATGGGGTCTGCTGCAAAAAATGTCAGACCCATCGAGAATGTAAACTGTGATAACTCACAAACTCTCTGAATGCCACCTAACAAATGTCTTGGTTAGCATACAGCGCGTATTTATTTATAGCATTTTTTTGCTTTTGTCGGACGGACTTTTTCATTTCTAATAATGACGGAAATCCAATGAACCAGAGCATTTGTTGAATATTTTGCAGCAATTTTTAACAGAGTACAATGTCATACAGTTTCGTTGTCCTTCATATATAGTCCGATAAAGCCCCTAGAGGCTTTTCACTATTCAAAATTTTAAATAGGTACTGCTCAAATTACACCGGTTCGACAAAAAAAAAAAATGTTGAAATTATTATGAAAAATTCACTAAAGGCTATTCCGACAAATAAGTTCCAGGAATGCTTCAGCAAGATGAGAGAACATTTTTCAACCTCAGGATTAGTTTGAAGGATACCATCAGTCGAATGACGGAAAATAACAGCAGCGCGGAGATATTGAAGGCAGATATTATACTTTTGAGACACACCTAGTATATTCAATTTTTGTAAAAGAATTCGCAAAAAAATCACAGTGTACCCTTGTTCTAAAAACTTTTGAATATTTTTTTTTTTCTTAAAATGTTAAAAATTACGAGAAATTTTTCGAACAATTTATAAGCAAAACTATGTACCATTGGAAGAATTTTCAAAAATTTACTATGAATTGTAGTTACAAGAAAGCACTTGATAAACAGTACCAGATTCGAATTTTATTTTTTTTTTTTTAACTCAACTCAATAAATTTTCATATATAATCAATATACAGTTAAATTCGTTTACAACGACATCTATTATGATGACAAGAAAGTGCATGTCACATATAAAAATTATCAGATTTAATGTTGAAGTTGCATATAACGATCATTTTCATTCTCTATAATTACGCCTGTTTATAACAACGAAGTGAAAAAAATGAACAGCTATCACCAAAGTACACATTATAATGTATTTTATTTGTTTTCAAAAACATTGTAAACTAGAAAAATAGAAAATGTTTTCCTCTGTACTGTTTTCTGATTTTTGGATATAATAAAATACAATTTCCTGGTCCCATAAATGTCGTTATAAGCAATTTTCACTGTATGTACACATATAAGTAAATATTTACGTCATGTGACGTTAAAATTCATCAAAATTATTTAAATTTTTGCTCTCTAAACGAAATAAATTTTTTGTATTTCAATATGTTTCTGATAGCATATTATTGACAAATTTTCTCTATATTAGTGTTGTATAATAATACTACATATTTATAAAAAAAAAAAAATTAGTTTTGAATATTATTTCATATGGTATCGTTATTGAACCGATAACATTCATGTATGTTTGTATATTATTTTTATCAGCAAATAGTGGTGCTTTTCAAAATATCAATTGATATATTTTTTGGTTGAGAGTTTTTATTTACTGGTATCTGCAATCATTTTTCAACTTATTTTTTATATATAATGAAGCCATTAGTAATCAACCAGAAAATATACCAAATGATGCCTTTAAAAAAGGTCAGATTTGAATAATGGGGTGGATTCACGTATGATGATTGGTGATAGATAATTGGTGACAGTTAAAAAGTGATCACCGAAAAGTAATTGTTCCTGTAAGGTGATCACCAAAAAAGTGATGGAATTTGAAACGCGGCGAATTCCAGAATATATTTACAGTTGTCAAACGTCAATTAATCAAAAGAAATAAAAATTTAAACTATGAATAAAAATAATATTAATAAAGAGAACTCGATAGGTAACGTTTTTTAATCTTAAATAAAAATAATTAGGAGAAAAATGCGAGATAACAATAATTCTTGGAATTACCGGATGTTCAGTAAGTTACAATTATTCATGGAGAATTTCATTGTAAAAATAACACAATATGTACCTATATTTTAAATTACAAAATTATTTAAATAAATTATATACCGTCAACAGCAAACACCAATTGATTGTATGTGATTATGAGTATTTTTTGGTTAGGTAGAAGAAGAATAATAATAAAAATTAGAAAAGTGACACCTCAAATACTATCACCTCAAAGTGATAACATTTAGTGATAGTTTTTGGTAATTGTCACCATACGTGAACGGAAATTTGTGGTGAATATCAATATCAAACCAATCAACTTACGCGAACCTACCCCTGATTTTATTAATGAATATCATCTTAGACACTGCTGTAATTTTATATACAGCCAATATCAAAATTTTAAATTGTATTAAGAAATTAAAAATTTAGGGTATATTCATTTTCGCAAGTTTACATATGCGTTAGGTTGGAATAAGGAACCATCCATCTTAATGTCAACAAAAGCAAGTAAATTTAAACAATTGCGAAGGTTACATAAAACATAACAATAAATTTGATTAAATGAAAACATTACTAAAGACAATATAAGAGAGGAAGACATCCAACGTAATACATATATATAACATTTTTTTTTTTTTTTTGATATTTCATGTTGTACTAGCACCTGATATTGGGCGTCAACATGTATCATAGTTTTCATATCACATTTTTAAATTCATGCAAATTTTTAGACATCAATATACCCGTATTAGTAATAAGCAGAATTTCACTTTGTTATCTCACAAGTTTTGAAACGTTAGATCTGTATATATAAGTGAGAAAACAATGCATCGAGAATGTTGTCGAGTATGAAGACAGTATTCATATTGTATGTATTTTTAATTTTATAACGTATCAATACATTTCCAAATTCGCCCAAACTATTCGCATCGAAAAAATCTTCTGGAATATTAATAACTTTGAAAATATTAAAATGTAAAAAATGTTAAAATTATTACTTTTAGTACGAATGGTACGAGATTATCGATTCGTGCGAATATACGAAAAAAAAAAAATAAATCTACATGGAAATAATACATTGAAAAATTAAAAAAAAAAAAGGTAACAGAATAATATATTTAAGTTCTCTGTTGTTTATTTCGATCGTTTGTCGAACGAAAACAGTAGAAAAAGCGTAATAACAACTATTAATTTTTAAAGACAATTTACATACAAACGAAATTGTTCTGTGTAGACTTTGAATTATGCGGGCCAAACGCAATTAACTTCGATGAAAAAACATGCAATCAGAATAAATAAAAACGAAAATAATAAATCAATCGAAAAAATTTAGTCTACATTAAAAAAGTATTCGATTATTATTAAGTAAATTCATTTTAAAAATTAGTAATTATTCCAGTTTAGTAAAAATGTTTTTAACTTTTTTCGTTCGATAGACAATCGAAATACACAAAAGAGACCTTACGGAAGAATTATTCTGAATTTATCAAACTATCAAATAATTAATTGATTAAAATTACGAATTATTCAGTTACGTATGCTTGCATCAAAAATTGAAGACACAGTTGGATTGAATGGTGTCGATCCAAAAAGATCCTGACTTCCAATATTGTGAATGCTATTCATATTTCCATTCATCGATGATATATTATTACGACGTGGAACAGCGACTTTGGGAGGTGGTGCCACTATATTATTTTGAACATAAAATAAAAAGAAAAAGTTATTGAAGTATTTTGTGGAATACACGTACAAATCGTACAAATTTATATAATATTTTTAAAAATAATGTAAGATAATTTTTTTTTATTTCTACGATTATCAACTTACATAATGGTGCTGGATTTATTGTTGTTGGTGCAATTTCGTTTAGTATTTCATTCGTTAAAGTATTATCATCATCATAGTTATAGGTATTATTATTATTGTTGTTGTTAATTTTGTTGTTGTTGTTGATAGCGAATAATTGCTGACCAAATGTCTTTGGTGGTTCAAATCCAAATAAATCATTACTTGTTATAATTTTATTATTATCATTATCATTTTCATCAGCTCTTGGATCAAAATCTGAATCAGAATCCGAATTTAATAGTAATTCTCCTAATTTTTGGTTATCACCACCAACAGTACCACCACCCGGTTTAAATGCTTCCAATGTATTATGGATTTGATTTTGTAGATTTCTAGGTGGTATAATTGGAGCAAAAGTTTTCCTATTCAATGTACCAATCAGTAATTTATCTTCGTTTCCTACAAAATCAAAAACAAAAAAAAAAAACAATTAAATAAATAAATAAATAAATAAAATAAATTTAATAAAAATTTTCAAATTATTTGTGTAAAAACTCTAGAATTCTAAAAATATATTATATGTATGAATTTCCTTTATTTGTATTATAGGTGGTGGTATTAGTGTTTTTTTATTTTTATCTAAATTTTTAAACTTTTCTTCTATCAATCCCTATTTTATTTTATTTTTTTCGAATTTTGCTTTCTGATTATTGTGAATAATATTCATAGTGACCATTTTAAATATACAGTGATAAAAAAATTAATTTAATTGAAATTATAAATTTTAATAGCATTAATAAAAGAGATTTCAGTAAAAATTCAGAGGTATGATAGTCCTCCATAATAATACAAATTTCAAAAGACAATGGCTGCCTTCGAATGAATTATGTATCATGAATAACAGCTGAGCCAGATTTACATATCAAAAAGTCGCTTTGGTGTGTTTGGTGGAGTAGTCGTAAAATCGATCATTTTAAAATGCTGAAACCTGGACAAACTGTAAATGCAGACTGAATATTACTACAAACAGTCGGATTGAGTAAATCAATTTTTAATTGAAAAATATCAAACAATTGTTAACAAAAAAATACATACTTCGGTTTGAATAGTAATATAATAATAAACAAGGATTTATATTTATTCTGTTCACTAAAACATTTTTTAGTGACAAAAGATTTAAAATTTTACATAATGTCTAAAATATAATCTTCAAAAATTTTGCTCAAAAATCAATTTTAATCGTTCCAGCATTGAAGAAACTTGCACATTAGATGGCACAAGTTTGTTGATAACGAGAATTATTATATGTATATTGAATCATTGATTTAAAACAAAAATGTTTAAATTTAATGTAAAAAAAAAACCGATATTATTCTGCAATTCAATTAATAAGTAGCTATACAATTTATTTTCTTTAAGTTATTAGTTATGTAATTTTTCACCTGTTTCTGATGACATTTTAGTTTCAATCGTCGTATGATTCTCAGTAATACCATTATCCTCTAGTGGCACTTCATACAAATCACGTATGCCCAATTGTGATAACATACGTTCCAAATCCGATTTTGATACTAATTCAGATAATTCCTTTAAACGTTGTTTATATGCAGAAATTGTTTTTTCCATTTGTTTATTTTGTGCTTGCACCTTACTTAATTCTGTTATTTTTCCACTGTCATTCATATATCGTCTAAAAAAAATATTACAAACAAATAATAATCGAACGATATTATATACATATGTACATTATATAGTTTAAAAAAAAAAAAAAATATATATATATATATATATATATATATATATATATGTATACATACTCACACATACCTGTAAGCTAAATCGAACGCTTGACCAATAGTTAATGTTATATCCGACGCTAACTTACTAGATATAAAAACGAAACATTCATGAGATTCTTCCATATGACTGTTTGTTGTTGCTGTTAAATTTGATTGTGTTGTTGTTGTTGTTGTTGTATTATTTGTAGTTGATACATTATTATTTATAGTTGGAGTTGATGTTGTTGTAATTATTATACGATTCTCTGATGGCTGTCGAACATTTTTCGCAATAAAACTAAAAAATTTTTTAACACCTTTTTCATCAGCACAATACGATATATTATGTAACGGAAATTGATAAAGAATTTTTTGTGTACGTGGTTCTTGTATTGCAACACCATCAACACTAACTGTTATTTCAACCTTTTTCGTTTTTGGATTATTCCCGGTTTCAGCTTTTTTCATTTGCTGTGCAAATTGTAATCTTCTTATGGCATCTTTAACAACTTCAATTCCTTTAGCTTGTTCTACTGGTATATTACCCAAAAACTATATTATAAAAGTAAAGAAAATAAAAACAAAAAATATATTTATAGATATATATATACAATATATACATACATTTATATAGTATATTTTAAAATGAATAAAACACATGATCTTTAATAATTTACTTTAACTAGATAGACGACATGTCCATTAAGTAGAGCATCTGATGCATGTAACCAATTTCTTTTACCATTTTTAGTATCATTATTTTGATTCGCTGCTTGATTTTGTTTATTCCAAAACATCAATGTAGACATTTTTCTTGCTTTATTGCAGAATATTTTATAAAAAAAAAAATTTTTTTATATAATATTTTATATTTTATAGTAACGATAGTATAATATTTTATTTTGCTAAATATTTGTAGTTGTGTATAGTAACTTTTCTATAATTGCACTTTATTAAACTTATTCTACAAATTTTATTTATGCTCTGATTTTTTATAAAAATTTGATTTAACAATCAGTTAGAAATATACTCGTACAAATCAATGTTAAATATTTTTATAGAATTTACTATGGATTTATTTTTCCAGAACAAATTACAATCGAAATTTTTATTTTGTTTTATTTTTTTGTTTTTTTTTTTTTATTTTTTCTTGTTTTCTGCAACAGTAGAACAGCTAAGAAGCAGTAGCTTATAAAAAATTCGAATTTGTCTGTGAATGAAAAAACACAAATGAAAAATAATTTAGTATTGTAAAAAAAAAAAAAAAAAAAAAAAAAATTATATAATCATTTAAAAATATTATAATTGATTGAGGAAAAAGTATTGAGCCTTTAAAAATACACTATCTTATAAATTCAATCAGATATCTCATAATATTTATACATACAGGGTGTCCCAAAACTCAACGACAATATTTAAAGGGGTGAAAGTAGAGTGCATTTGCAATCGAAAATGTTATATGACATTTTTTCGTTTATGCTTTATTTTCGACGTTAGAGAGCGTTAAAAATTTTGATTTTTTTGCAAGACCTTCCAACACAAAATCACGTGTAACTTTTTGCACACCCTACGTATCAAAATTTAGCATTCTAGACAATGATAAAGCACAAAATTACCTTTCTTTTGATATACTATAGCAGGTAATTAAGAATTTGATTCCTAGCAAAAGAACACCCTGAAGTAAAAATTCATTATGCATTTTTTAAAACCACTTTTAGTATGAACAGGTTTATCTGAAAAAAATTTCAGTATAGCAATTGTGGCAAACCTAAAAAAAACTGTGCGAAAGTGTCTTCTTTCAAACGAAAAAATTCTGACGTCGATTGCTTGAACCGGTTTTGAGTTATTAAGGATTAAATATGTGCGGAAAGGGTCAAAAATGTGCTTAAAAATTTTTTTTTTTAAAAAAACAAATTTTGATAACAGCTTCCTGTCTACTTAAAGTTGACGTAAATTGCATAAATTGAATTTGCACACCTAAAAAAATACCAAAGGGAAAAGTAAGAAAATTTGAGGAAAAAGTAAGAAAATGTAATGAATTCGCACACGACCAAAGTAAATTAAACGAAAAGTTTGACTGAAGCTAAAATTAAAACCAAATTTTCCTTCAGTAAAGAGGCAACTATAATTGACACAGCTGACATGGGTAACATGAGAAATAATAACGAATGTTCAAACGTCACATTTAGTTAACTATAATATCATAGATAACATACTAAACATAAGCAATACGAATTTCACAAAATGAGGTTATGGTTTATGTTATTTATGTCATGTACGCTTTCGATCGTGCTGCTTATGTCGAGCTTATGTTAAACGAATTTTTAACGAATGTCGGTAATGTCAATTATAGTTTAGCTCATTGATTTGGCTGTGTTCGGCTACGACATATGTCGATTATAGTTCCCCCTTAACTTCTGTGAATTTTAATAGATTACATTCTTATTCAATTCACTGAATCTGGTGTGGTTTGAGAGCACATTCAATTGTTTCGATAAATTTCATTCAAAGTCACATAATTTCGTTCAAATAATAATAATAATTGCAATTTACAAATTATTATGTGATTGAATTTTATATATGTATTTTTTTTTTAAATTGAAAAATAAACAATAATGTGCACAAAACATTAAAATTAATTTAACCGATAATACACACAAACACACACACAAACACACACATTTGCATTCACATATTTACAATAAATTTATAAATTTGAATAGAAATGTGATATTTTAGAATAATAACTCAACCAAAACAGTTAAACAGTTACCTATTTTAATTAAAATTGTGTATTTTTTATTATAATTTTTCCAATATTATTTACCTACATTTACATAAAGTGTAATATAAATTTAAGCAAATGTCAATATTAACACGTTCATGCATATAAGAAACATGTACATATGTACATTCAATATCACAATCTAATATGCTAACATTTTCAATATCACAGTTTACAGATTATATTATATTATGCATGCATGTATGTATGTGTATATGTACATAGCATAATGCAGTATTTTATTATGTACATTTATTACTTAATATGTACATTATTTCACGATTTTCGTAAAACAAAAAATATTTATGTTACATTATTTGTAATCTAATTTAATCTTGCTTCAAATTTAAAAATAACAATAAACTGCGAATGGAAACGAATTAGATTAAAATATTTTAATTTTATTGTTGCGCTTATTTATTGTATTTATTGATATATCAATACTTTATACTATTTATTGTTGAACTGTTTTATAAAAATTATTTGCTGATAATAAAATTTATAAGGTTTTTGAATGGTTTTTAAGTCATTTTTTAATTTTAATTTTCCATCATTTATCCGACTATTTACTTTATTTATATCACGTATTTATATTTTTATATATGTACATAGTATGTATACATAAATACATGTACATAATGTACATATATGAAAAATTTTAATAATATATAATAATAATTATTTAATATTACATATTATAATAATTTTTTGAAGGTGATTCAATGAAAATTATTATTTAATTTTATTTTCATTTGAGTTTTATAATATTTTAAAAGTTATAAAAATATACATATATGTACCTATAATATGTTAATACATATAATGTATATGTACATATTTTTACTTTTAATGACACTAATTTAAATTGAAAAACATAAATTTAACCAAATGAAAATCATTTAACTTTGAAATTTTATTTAGAAAAGTTTATAAAATTTATTATTACTAAATTTTAACAAATTTTTCAATTAAATCGATTCATATTAAATATAAGAAAAATGCCATTATAGACTGATCAACTTATGAACAAGAATAAGATTAGACCAGATAAGACAATATAAATCAAATTAATTTAAATATGTAATTATGTATTTATATGTATTATTCTTACAATATGATCACAATAATTATAAACAAGTATTAACGTCAAATAAATATGTACCTACATACATACCTATTATAATTATGAAAAAATTACAATTTTTTTTTTTCGTTCACTTAAAAATTTCTTTCTAAAAAAATACGAATACAAAGCATAAATTTTACTTATGAGAAATTATTAATTATGCATTGTTACTAATAACAATTACATATACCGTTGTACGCAATAATCAAAAACAAAATATTTCTTTTATACCATTTGCAAAATAAGTAGGTAGGTATATGACCTTTTATTTTTTCAATGAATTTATTAGCAAATGAACATTATTCAAATTCAACATTGTTTTGAGTTATACATACACTACACAACATAATTAAAAATAACATACAATAAAAGAATAATTTGGTACATCAATTCTTAAAGGGACTATACTATAAACACTATAGTGATTTTTTTTTCGTGATCAATGGCTAGACTACTTTTTCCATCAACTGAAATCGCAACGCAATATCGCATATCGGAAATAATCGTCCAAAGTTCAACCAAAGTAGTTTAACAACAACATAAACTAGCGACTTCACATATCGCCACAAAAATAAACAAGAGGTGATATAACATGATCGTGGTGGTCTTGTGGAGGCTGAAAACTGATTGTATCGCTCGCATCGCTCGCCATTTGGCATGTTGTACTTGTACCTGTACGCTGTACCGTACGTTGTATCATGCGTTGTATTTGTACCGTCTTGTTGAAGCCAAAACTTTTCAACGTTGACATCATTTTAATGACGGACCTATATAGCGCTCTCCATGCACTGTTGTGTTGTGATTGTGATCGACATCACTTTCGAAGATATATGAAGATGAACTCATGATTCCTATTTCTACATCAATAATGCACGCACACTAAAACAGTGATCTTTTGTGAGTGTAACGATGTCTCAATAATAAAATAATGTTTCCTAAATTTTGTTCACTCCGATAATTTTCTTAATTGAAATTCTGAAATAACCCGAAATAACCATTCAATCAAAAATTACCCTCATCAATAAACAAAATGCAAATAGACATAGTACATGGCATGTTTCGCAAACTGAGTCATAATTTTCAAAGTAAATTTGCACAATTTTTCAGCCTTGTTCCGGTGCAGGCAACAATTTAGTTTTCAAATCAAATATTGTTTTAAAAATCTTTAACAATTTTGACAAGTTTTTGCAGCAGACTGGTACCACTTGGTACGTATACGTATGTCAAAACAGAACACACCAGAGATTTATATACACTTATGTACGAGTATTTTTGCAGCAATTGGATAATCTCGATAGATTTTGAAACTGAACGATTTAACCAATAACGGATAATAGCATTTGTTCGTTATTTAAATCTTTCAATACACACGATACCAGATACACAAAATCTTAAAAATTACAACCTCAATATAATATTATTTTTTCATATGACGTTTTGTTTTATTACGAGTATTTGTCTCATTACATTTTCAGATACATAGGCGATTATTAATTTCATTTTAAATTCATATTTTTAATATCATTTTTCACGTTTTAACTCAATTTTTAAATTTCTTATGTTTAAAAAGAAGTTAAAAAATTATTGAAATAAATATTCGTATATAAATTATTGATTTCGAGAAAATAATTATGGACAAAATTTAGGTTCCTTATGTGATTAGGCTAAATTTCTTGCGCTATAAACGTAGTGGGTTTTCTTGAGACAAACTAAAAATTATCCAACTTCTTATAATCACATACGGTACGAGTAATTTTTTGATTTCAATTCTGGTACAATTACCATCTAAGTTCTAAATTTTGATTGTGCTTTTGTCTAATATTTCATTATTTTTAAATTAAAGCTTTCTTTTAGTCAAAGGAACATTACAATATTTGTGAAAAAATTTGAGAGTTATGGAACATTTTCAATGCAACGCTAAGTGAAATTGGAATTTATCTGTTTTTCGTTCCTTATTTTCTTACACGACATTAGATGTCTGCGTCACTCTCTAATTGAAATTGAAATTGCTAAAATAAAGTGAAATTAGGTTCTATTTCTAATTTCAATTTAACATAACAAAAGCTATAAATTTAATTACAAAAATGTTGTTAGAAAATTGACCAACAGATGGAGACTTCCAAAAAATGCAAGAATTTCCCTAAAATTCTTTAAATTCTTACTTAAAAATGGAGAAATTCAGTTGAGAATTTGAAAATTTGAATATCAAATGTCAATTTAAACAAAATTTTAATGTCAAATTTTCGAATTCCAAAATTAACTTAGCTTTGTATTTTGAACAGTACGCTTTTTCATGAAATTTCACTTTCACTTAGCGTTACATTGAGAATGTTCCTTTAACATTAAACATGAGATGGTTCTGACTTTTTTTATTTTTTAAGTGACTATATTTTTTTTTCTATACTTTTAATTCGTTTTTATAAATATTTTTGATGAATTTTTAATGTTGTAGATATATATATAAAGTAAAAAACACTTTACAAAAATTAATTATAAAAGTGAAAAAAATAAAAATTTGCCTTAAATAGATTACTTACAGGTTATAGTTTATTATGATCGATATCTTTGCATTATGATATTAACATTTTATTTATGTAAATTCTATCGAGGATAAATTTAATATTATTTAAATGGATATTTTTAAATAATATTAGGGATTCATGTCACTTTTCAGTTTATTAAAATTTTTCATTTTAAATTTCGTATTTCTATTGACATGAGCAACTATCTCTCAAACATTTACGTTTGAAAATATTTAGATTTAACAAAAATATGTATTTTGAATATACATACATACATACATAATGCCAAAAATCATATAATACTATAGTATGTACATAGTATAAATGTACTATATATATGATGTTTGATAATACATATTTTAATTTCTACGCAAACTGAGAAATGTCAAATATCAATTAAGAAAACTATGTAGTAGGTATATAAAATATAAAAGTTAGAAACTGTAAAGCATATAACCTTCAAAGTTTTTCAAAACTTTTGTATACATTACATAGCTTGTAAATATGTATGGAAATGAAATACGGAAACTGGAAAACTACGAAAATTACGAATTAACGACAAACTGATATACGTGAAATGAATCTTTAAAAATATCATCTTTTATACACATAAATATACATAGTACAAAACTTACTTTCTAATTTATTTTTACATAATCAAACAGCACTTTAGCAAAAAAAAATTTTTTTTTTTTGTTTTTTTACTTTAACATTTTATATTAATTATTATTATAGTACACACTGAATTACAAACAATATTAAAATATGTATTTCTTTTTATAATAAAAAATAAATATGTATTATTTTTATTATTACACAAATCACTGACACTACTGCTGATGATCCTATACGATACCTACTACTTTATGATTTACTAATCAAAGATCATTTAAAAAATAATTGCAAATACAAATTCACAATAATTTGCATTCATTATGATGTCATAAAAATGTTTAAATGAACAACAATTTATAGACTTGTTTAGACTAATGTAATTTCCCATTATACTTACCTTCTAATCACAGATATAATGTAAACATGTAAGTAGATGCTGGATACATAAATACGAATAAAAATTTAAATTTATATAATCTCTAATAAATTTAAAGCTATAAATATACATAAATCTATATTATATTAGATATAAAATTATGTATAAATTAGACGGCAATATTTTAGGATTTTTTATTTTATTTTAAGATATTTAGCAAAATTATAATATATCCTGTTTTAGTATAAAAAAAAAAAAAAAAAAAAAAAACTTTTCTATCAAATTTTCCATTAAAACACAACACACTGATTTAATAAGTAATAATACATGAGATCTTCATATATAATATATATGTACATACCTACCTAAATTGTATCACAAAAATTTTAAACGTTTAAAATCAAAATATTAAAATTTTTACACCCCTTTAAATAATATTTGTCGTTTATCTTTCTCAACCATTTATGGGTATATTATATATCTTCTTTATAGATGAACTATCACAAAGGAACTGAAATAATTACATATATGTATCCGCTAATATTTATAAAAATTATTATCAATTACACACTACTGATAAAAAATCACAAAAAAATATTTATATTTAGTAAATAAGATATACAGTTAACGTAATTTGAATAGACACACTGATATTTTTGTGAATAAAAATAAAATGTTTCAAGGAAGAAAGAAATAAATGTTTTCAAAAAAAAAAAAAAAAAATTGTTTAAGAAAGAAAGCAATAAATAAAGTGTAAGTGTATCTATCTTCAAATTGCATAAAACAAATTTTCAAAAAATTAAAAAAAAAAAAACTCCTTGACAAAAACATGACTGCGTCTATCCAAATTGCGCTCACTGTATGTATATTTTATTTTATTGAACGTATTTCTACTATGGCTAAGTTCATGATTACAATCGGATTAATCTATAAGCAGTCTAATACCATTGATTATTGTAATATGAATGCTTTGCAATACAGAACCAATCAATCATAATATATTTGATCTGTTAGTCTTGAACCGATCACACAAAAAAAAAAAAAAATACATCTTTTCGTTCAACATGGCACTCAAGATTACAATTTAATTTCAACTAATTTGTTCAATTTGATCGCTCATCCCATTGTAATGATGAACTCAACCTATAAAAAACTACTAAGATAATTTTTCGAAAAATAAAAATCAAAAAAAATATATATAAATGGGGGCGTTATTGTAGGATAAGAATAATTTTACGTATTTCTGTTTATTGCGTCGGCTCATTTATTTTCTAATAAACCATATGTACACGCAAAGTTAGTAAAATATAAAATTATCTATTCCTAAATGTACAATATGAAAATAATAATATACTTAGTTATTTAAAATCATATTATGTATGGAATGTAACGTCACAGATCAACAATAAGATCTCATTTTACAATCCAGCATAAACTCATTAGAGTAGATTGAGAATTTAAACATTATTCACAATTCAAAATAGATTACCGTATATTACCGTTTATATTGGTATAAACAAATTTTTAATATAATTTTAGCCAATTTATATGGAGACTAAGTAAAACGTCTTTCTTAACCAGCATGACATTAGCAATAAAACCTAATCTCAATCTTAATGTGGTGAAAGCGCAAAAAGGATACCAATAAGCTTTTATTGGCATCATTTGGTGTCACATTATCCTTCCAGAATAAACACGAACTTTACAAGTGAAAGCATTTGAGGAGCATTTTATTTTGCTGACTTCTTGCATTTATACGTAAAACGAATTCTAATATTTTCTTGTAAAGTTCTGGAAGCAACATTTAAAGTGCTGACAGACCAAAAGCTTCTTTTGGATTTAGATAAATCAGTTTAGAAAAAATTTTTAGTTAAGAATTCGTACTGACAGATCGAAAACTGGTTTAGTTGTCATTTGTTGTATGTTCAAAAAAAAGTTCTCATCGAGTTAAACTACTTGCATTAAGTGGTTTAGGCTAAACTACATCTGAGCGGACTTATCCAAGCTGATTGCTGACAGATCAAGGAGTTCATTTACTTAAACAGGTTTAGAAAGTTTCTAAACTGTGGTCTGTCCCTATATTATCAATCACACCACATATCGAGAATTTCTCTGTGTACAATGTTTCTCTCTTTCTTTTTGACAATTTTCGGTTTGTTATACATCAGTTATTATCCCTATAATACAACGGTCAACTAAAAGATCATATTTAAATCAAATAAAAAATATTTGGACTAACATAACGAAGAAAATTTATGCAAATTACCGTCAATATAAAATTTATTCTAATAATAAATTCAAACTATTGTTCAATGAAAACACAAAATTAAAAATTTTTCCATTTTTTTAAAACTGTTATAAAAATATTTCCAAAAAGACTACCAAATTAAAAGCAATTGAAAAATGTTTCTAAAAAATTCAATTTGAGACTTTTCAATTGATCGTATTTGTCATTTTGTAACTTTTCTAATTCAGACCAAAGACTTTCGAACAGCCTAGTAAAAGTATTATGTTATACGTGTGTTTGTATATATCATATAATATCACCAGAAGATAAAACTACTACATATGTTCTTACAACTTGTATAAAATAAATTGCATTCTATCACATATTCTATATTTCTATACACTCTACAGCCTCTGTCAAACTAAAAAAAAAAACTGAAAACTAAGATTCAAAGAAAAAGAAAATATATTTCACATTCAAAAATGTAGATTTTAATGCATTTACATTGCTATTGATGAAAAAATATTGACCTTTCCCTTGTCTCCACGAGATATCTTTAGAAATAAATAAATAATAATAATATAAATTCAATCAGATATCCAAATATTTACAGATTTACACACATTCCAAAGTTTACTCTTCGTAAATCAAATTGAAAAAGAACATTTTACTTTTGTTAATTCATTATCGCTGAATTTTGAAAATGGATGAAATTTCGAAAAAAAATTCGACAGATTTGAACAAATTTTACTTGGACCTTGGCCAAAATACTTGTATGATCCTAACCTATAATACCAGGCTGTACCCTGTACAATTGATTGAACATTCTACTGACAGCAATTTACAAGCTTGGAAATAAGCGATTAAAGGAACATTTTCAATGTAACGTTAAGTGAAAGTGAAATTTTATGTAAAAGCATACTGTTCAAAATACAAAGCTAAATTAATTTTGAAATTCGAAAATTTGACATTAAAATTTTGTTTAAATTGACATTTGGCATTCAAATTTTCAAATTCTCAACTGAATTTCTCCATTTTTAAGTAGGAATTTAAACGAATTTTAGGGAAATTCTTGCATTTTTTGAAAGTTTCCATCTGTTGGTCAATTTTCTAACAACATTTTTGTAATTAAATTTATAGCTTTTGTTATGTTAAATTGAAATTAGAAATAGAACCTAATTTCACTTTATTTTAGCAATTTCAATTTCAATTAGAAAGTGACGCAGACACCTAATGTCGTGTAAGAAAATAAGGAACGAAAAACAGAAAAATTCAAATTTCACTTAGCGTTGCATTGAAAATGTTCCACAAAGAAAAGGACCGTAATTGATATAAAAAAAAAAGTTGTAATGCGAATTGTGATCTATAGGAGGATCATCGCCTAAAAATACTAGAATTATGTGCTTTTAATCACAAGTAGAACTTGTGAAAAAATTTCAAGTGAATCAGGGAAAAACATCTTTTTCGGAACTCCTCCAGCCCTAGGTATATTTATATGATTTTTTTTTTTTTTTTTTTTTTTTGTACTAATATTTACCATTGATTAATGTGAGACCAAGAATGGTCAGTCAGTAGAGTAACTGACTATGATACCGGTATATCGGTATTCCACAATAATATTCTCGAGGAATCATTTAAACAAAACAACAATGTAAAATAATCTGTAATTAACCAAACGTGAGGCAGGTGTAACTATTGCTCAATATTGTTTAATATAAAATCTTAACATAATTATGATAATGAAAAATAAATTAAAAATAATATTAAATGATAAAATCTTTTGAAAATATTTTGATTCTTATCCCATATAAATTGTTCTATCTACACCTGGGCCCTATTGCACCAACCCACTTATCACTTATTACTTATCAACTTATCAAAAAATTCTATAAGTTTGTGTTGCATTATTTTTGATAAGTTGAAAAGTAATAAGTGATAAGTGGTTGGTGCAATAGGGCCCTGGTAAACATCATGAGATAAAAATTTATTATATTTGAAAGATCATATTGTACAAAATATCTACGAGACCAAAAAAATTGATAGAAGAAACACAAAAAAATTAAAGCGATAATATTCTAGAATTAATGCTCAATGAATTTGAACTAAAATAATGATACTGATAAAGACGGAAATTCTGAATCCGAAAAGTTGATTAGAATTTTTATTAAATTAGTATTGACATTGTGATGAATGCTATACTTATTGCTTATTTTATAGTATAAACTACATATATTAAATTAATAATAACTAAATATTTCCTTAGAAATTTCAAGAATATGTAGGTACATACAATTACTAAATCTTTTTAATATCTATTATGAATCGTCTTACCAGAAATTATTTTATTATTATTAGTTAAAAGTTATTATTATTATTATTATGTACAGATTTAATTTATTATTAATTTAAGTAGATTTATGGAATTTCCATAATATTTTGCAATTTTATACTACTTATGTTATGTAGGTATATGTAGGTACATACTCGACAACATATATATTCACACGAAAATAAAAACAATAATGATGAACAATACAAAAAAATTAATTTCATGAAAAATTGCATGAAATAAAAAAGTCTTAACGTTTTGACAGTAATTGACAGTAATTCCATAAAACTATTAACAATCCTTTATTATTTTTTGATGATTTCGATTCGAATTCGAAAATCAACTTTTTGCATATACAATATACATACATATACAATGTACATATATACCTATCTACTACACATAATATGTAATTTTTTAATATATAAGTAAGCAGAAAATAATTTTTCTTATGAATTTTTTTATTCTCAATTTAAAAAAATATACCTACATACTCGTAAATATATACGAGTACCTATATATATTTTTTTCTAATGAATTTTTTTAATTTAACTATCATGTAATTGTGTATTTTAATTTAATTTTATATTATATAGGTAGATGCGCATATGAATACAATTAATATGTAATCGCGTACCTATTTTAGAATTTCAATGTTTCAATTGTATGTAAAATTTGTTGAATTGAATTTTTTTTTTCTCATCGTTTTGTATGGTGACTAATTAATGCATAATGAACAACAATTACTATGCATCATAAGAAGATATATATATATATAATATTATACAAAAAACCTGTATTGAAAATTTACATTTCAAGAATAATTTATTTTTCTTCAGAAAACTGTACATACATTATCTACTGTTCATTTTACAGTAGGTAACTAATGTGACTGGCGAGTGATAATGACGACTAAATACTAAAATAGGTATGTATATTGATAACTGAATCTGATAAAACTTATATTATATTATTTTAATTACATAGGTATATGATAATATAATATCATATAAAAAAGACTAGGTAGTTATGATAATGGTATGAAGTCGCCATATATTGGTTCTTGGATCATCTGTTTCTGTTTTATATCATCATATGTTTGAAATCAAAACCAGTTTTCGTGTTGCCAGTTAATTGCTATTTCAAAAAAAAAAAAACTATATTTATTTTAAACTGAAGTATTCTATTTTAAGTACAAAAAAATTATAAAAAAAAATAATAAATTTTTTAATATAACAATTCACAATATGCATTAAATTGAAAATACTATTTATGTACTTCAATAATAATAATAATAATAATAACAATCATAATAAATACTCCCAACCAAACAACCAACAAAATAAATTTTTATTTTATTAATATAATGTACATAAATATGCCTAAAGTTATTGTGATTCTGTTAATCCTAATTTAATCAGCTGTGAAACCAAAAATTAACCAATATGGCGCCTTCAGAACATAAATATTTTCTTTGCATTGTAAGTTATTCACGTCGATCGTGGAGTTCGATATCGAACTCTTTATTTCGATATATCGAGCATTGCCGATCATGCAGTTCGATATCGAATTCTTTACCTCGATCTATCGAACAAATAGGTTATCGTGGAATTCGATATTATCTAAACGTCAAACGATCATATCGAATTTTTTTTTTTCTCGACAGTATAATTGTTATCGTGCTTGTGTTATTTAAAATTTTGTTTTCTTTCTTCTAATTTTGTTCGTGTTAATTAATCGAAGAAATTTATTTTTCAAGGGGTAAATGTAAGTTGACTATAATTTTAAATTGTTTTATATATAAAATTCTCTCACAAACAAATTGTATGTGTAGGAAAACTGCCAGATATACAAATTCAGACCAATTTGCAAAATTAGTGGAGTTTATGGATCAAAATCAAGACTTCGCTAGGAATTTCTCAACTGGACTGATAAAAATTAATAAAAATGAATTGTGGGAACAATTAAAAGAAACATTAAATTCTTTAGGACCTCCACAAAAAAGTACTGAGGAATGGAAAAAGGTATAATCAGTTTAATCATGATTTTTCCTAGATATAATTTACATGTACTTTACATACATATGTTGTGTAGGACTATAATAGGACATATCACATAAAAGACTAAAAAGTTACGAAATATCTGGTAGTTGGAATAAATTGAATTCGCTTCTAATTTTCCTTCTTTGAATTCTAATCACATTTCGATTTTCTTCTAGTTCTTCTTCACTTTCATCTGTCCAAAATAACTCGGTCGAAATCATTTTTTATTTTAAAAAAATTAATTTTATTTTTTCAAACAGCAAAATTTATTTTTTCAAAATCCTTAAAATGAATAAACTTCAAAAAATGTCGAGTAATCTTTAATTTTTTTTTATTAAGTTGGTAGCAAGTTCGATTCGATATTATCGAGTTCTACGATACACATAAAAAATCGTATCGAGGTGAAGTTTTACGAGCTCGATATTATCGAATCGAACTCCGCACGATCGACGTGATTATTTATTCTTTTTCTAAAAAAATAAATACGAACAGTCATATAGTACAGTGTAGTTTTGGTGTATATATATTATATAGGTAGGTATTAAACAAATAATTTGAAACTATTTATGTACACTGCCGGACAAAATAAATGCAACTGATTCTAACACAGTATAAAAATAGTAGGTAATATAATCACAAAAATAAAAAAATTCAAAGACAAATTATTTTTCCTATATTTATTCTTTCATGTCTGTTAATCGGACTCAATTAGCACTTTACACAAAGTTCGTGGGTGTTGGATCTTGGATGTTGTACATCTATACTATAGCAATTTCGGCTTGTTTAGGTAGTAAATCAAACTACCTAACCTACATATAGACTGGCCAAATCCGCTATGTCGTTGAGGAAAGGCTTAACGAAAGCCTTCAGTCTTTTCTTAGACAAGGCTGAGCTTATCATGTCTGTTGATTTAATATTAAAATAATATTGAACAATATTTATATCGCTTTAACGCTAAATCGATCTAACAATTGACGTAACTTAAAACAATTTTGCAGTGTTTATGACTGCGATTAAATCGATCTAAGTTGAATGCGGAGTTATATCGATGTGAAAAACATAAATGCAACCCAACGATCAACGAAATGAAAGGTTCAGACTGATTATCTTAGTTTAAAAAAAATTTTTTTTGACAAATGATTCTCAAAACGACATAAAGAATTTATACCGATTTTTAAAAGCTGTAAAACTGCTTTAATTATGTTTTTTAGTTAAAGCGATTTAAAAATGATAAAACGTTTATACTAAACTTTCAAATTTTTTCATTTTAGATCGTTTTGATGTGAAATATAAACATGGTAACTGATTTGAATTTGACGTGTGTTTATGAATCGTCGTATCTCACGTCGTTTTATATCAAATCGTTTTAAGAGTTTCATAAACGCAGCAAATTCAGAAGTCTTATCATTCCAGTAATAGTGTAGACAGGAACACTAGGAGTTACGCTACGCATAAAGGTAGAAGACTTAGGAAAACTTCTCGTGGAGAAGATAAAAAAAAAATAATAAAAAATGCCAAAAAAGATCCTTTAATTTCTTTACAAAAAATTGTAATTATTTTGAGTTAAATATTTGTGTCAACGCCAGGACAGCAAATCGAAGACTTAAAAGAGGAGGATTGTTCTGTTTTATTGCGACAAAAAAAAACTATTCATTTCCAAAAATAACTTGAAGACCAGACTTAACTTTACAAAACAACATATTGATTGAAATATTCAAAAATTATGTAGTTTTATTTTTGAATAAATCGAAATTTAATTTGAAAGGTTTTGATGATCGACTTCCTGCACGGAAATTACGAGGTAAGACTTCTTCAAGTATGTACTTATATAACAAAAACTGTAAAATACGAAGATGGAAAACATGAAGATGTTTCGGGTTAAGGTGTAAGTCCACCTTTTCGAATTACATTCATTATGAGAGGATTAAACTACAAAAACATTCTAGTAAATGTTATCTTGCTAAAGAAGAAATGTATTTTAGATAAAGGTTGCAACATGATAATGATCCGAAACACACTTCTATTAGTACAGTAAATATCTGGTTGAAATCCAACAGTACACAATCCATTCTAAAATTTGTGGGAAATAGTGAAACGCAGGATCAGATTGCGAGAAAATTTCACAACTTTAGATCAGAGATGTCCCCCTACTACAATTGTAGTAGATCTACTACTATTTTGTGACCAGAAAAATCTACTTCGCACCAAACGAAATCTACTACTATTTTTTCATAATTTATAATTTTTATAATAAAGACTGAAACAGAACAGATGTATTTCTGTTTTATTCTCTTGCTGAATATATGCTTAAACTTGCAATTTTACCTCATAGCAGTGCAGCTGCGGAGAGAATATTTTCAGATATGAATTTATTAAAAACTAAAAAAACAAACAGACTTTCTGTCAAAACAACCAAAAATATTCTTTTAAGTAAGTTATTAATCAACTTTGAAGAAGAATCAATTTGGACACCGTCAGAAGATCTTCTTAAATATTCAAGTAGATTCACATATCATTCGGGAGAATTTAAACTCAAGCAATAATTTTTTTTAATTTTATTTTTTTACCTTTTTTTAATTTTATTTTGTTAAATTTTTTGAAATTTTAATTTGTTATATTATTTTTCAAGTTGGATTTTTTCATGTTTTTGTTATTTTTCAAAATTTATTTTAGTTTTTTTAATTTTTGTAACTGAAAAAAAAATGAAATAAATGAATTATGGAAGGTTTTTCTTAAAGTACAAACATTAATAAGAATGATTTATCTTTGTAAAATTTACCGAATTTTTTATCTCCAGCCTTTTAGAAATTAATTTGAGATTTACTACTATTTAGCACCAATCTACTACTATTTTAGTGTCGATCTACTTCGTATACAAGCTCAAATGGGGGCATCACTGCTTTAGATCACTATTTTTAAATACATAATTAAAAACGAATGAGGTAATGTGCCGAAGCAAACAGTAGATGCTATCATAGTATCAATGTCTAGAAGATTCAGAGATATTTATGAAAATAATTTACGTTGTATTTGTTTTGTCCATTTAAAATTTGAGTTTTTTCTCTAATTTTTTTTTACTCATGAAATTATTTCTATAGGTATATATGGAATTAATATTATTTTAAAATTAAATCAATAAATGAGAAAAATAATTTATCTTGAATTCCTTCTGTTTGTTTTTGATTATACATACTACATATATAGCCATTGTAATACTGTGTCAGAATCAGTTGCATTTGTTTTGTCCGGCACTGTATATAAATTACATTTATGTTTTATGTAAACATAATATTTAACTGTTGATTAAATTGAATGAACATCGTCGTGATCATAAATATGAATAATATAATCTATATAAATGTATATATATATATATATATGTATGCATCTCCTGCACCTCATCATATTATAGTCTATAATGAGCATTTATCTCAAAAATTTAACTTACTGCGTAATTTAATTTTACATAATTTCAATTCTATGTGAATTGTAATGAATACAAATATGTGTTGCATATATAGCATATATATATAATAAATATATAAATAAATATATAATATTTATATAAAATAATAAATATACATATTATGTATAGATAGAATCAAAATCTAAAAGGAAAATTAAATTTTCTAGTCAACAGTAATAACATAAATCTACATTACATAATATACCTATATATTTGTGTGGATTTATATTATATAGATACATATAAATTTTTTTTGTCGGTTTTTCAATTTCATAAATTTTATTATTTTTTTATTTAAAAAAATAATCACTTTAGATCAGTAGATTAAATTCGCAATTTAAATTTTATTTGATCACTATACATAGGTATATTTATGTATTTATGTATATAAGTATATATGTGTTCGTAGGCATTTGCAGGCATTTGTATGTAGTGTAGACATTTTTATTACATATAAAAATCACTTGCACTTTTCTTTTATAATATATTATAATTACATAGGTACATAGTTATATTTTACAATACCATAAATGAATACAAACATATATATATATATATATATATATATATATATATATACATATGTATATATATATATGTGTATATTTATATTATATTATTCTCTAGATTTTATTATATTACATATTTATTTTTGCATAAGTATTATTTTATTATATTCCCTTTCCTGTTTTTTTGTTAACTGATTAGAAAAAGAAAAAAAAACTAGTTATTATATTATATTATAATATATTATATATTAAGTACATACATATATGTATTTAATGTATAATATATCTAATGTTCGAGAAAAACACGACTATTCTTCTCAATCTCAATAATACATTTATAACGAAAACTAACAAAATTCCAAATAATAAATGAAATAAAATTTGAAAAAAATGAATATACTGTATAACAAAAAATGCTAAAATAAAACAAGTTTATCCAAAGCTCGTTTCAAAGCTTAATATTACATAGAAATAGATCGAGATATTCATATTCATATTATGATGATGTTATGATGAATATTGAATACGATAGTAAGATAATTTTTTTTTTTTTAATTACTATACAATTACAAAAATAGCTTAGCAAATTTTTTTATATCATCATTTTATTTTATTTAGCATATTTTTTTTTTTTATTAAAATTTTATTATTGTATAATTAATGAGCGAGCAGTGATAGCACAATAAAGAAAGTTTTTGAAAACTGTGCATTAGACCTTGGAACTGTAATTTTATTTTACTGTTACTGTACTCTGTATCTGTATATATACTTTAAGCCTAAGCTTGTTTTTTTTTTTTAAACAAATTATTATCTCAATTATGAAGAATTGTAATGCAATGCAATTGGTTTTTCTTGATATGTAATGTTAAATAAAGATAATAATAACTAGATGAAAAAAAATTCAATTTAATAGTCCGTAAGTCGTAATCTTTTATATTTTATGTGAAACTTACTAATAGAAATAATATATTTTTATAAAAGATATATTTATAAATATTTTTAGAAAAGATAGATAAATGATTTAAAATTTTATAAAATGATGAAAAAAAATCCACAAAAACAATGAGTAATAAAAGAAAAACACATACTTTTCTTAAAAAAATAAAACAGCAAAATCGTTTTAAGCTTCTCTCAGCAGTCTTTGAATGATGAGTATACATAAATTTGAAAGATGTATAATAAAATTCTCGTTACACGTATCACACAGTAATTGTAAATATTTTTTTTATTCAATTAATTTCAATATAAATATTACCGTAAATAGTCCAATAAATTATTTTTATAAATGACAAAACTGATTTTTTAAACAAAAAAAAAAAAACAAAAAAATAAATATTCACTGTTGAAACAATTACTGTACACTTACAATTACATCTTACACTTTTCCGAATTGAATGAAATGAACTATTAATTAACTACATTAACTATTAACTAAATTAAATAATAATCATTTGAAGTTGAATTGAAATTTGAAACTTGAAATTGAAACTGTTGGTTGGCTGACTGACTGCCTAGTAACAGTGAGTGCGAGTGAGTAAGTGAATACTTGTGCTTGGTTAGGCCTACCAACAAAACAACACCAAGCAGCAATAGCAACAAGTTGTTGTTTGCAATTGCAAGCAAAAGTAAACTCAATTTAATTAAGTGTCAACCATAACTGTCAAAGTATCAACTAGAATTAAATCGATTATAACCAATTATAACGAAGCGACTAGAGTAAAGACACTCTACATTAGATAATGACAGTTCAACATTTTTACTTTGGCTCAGTTTATAGTATATTTACACTTAATATTTTATTTCTATTATCAATAATTTTTTTATTATAATTACTAACCATAAAATAAACATTTACCAAATTATATCTATATAGAAGTATTTGATATTTCTTTTGACGCAAAAATGAAAGAGGTTTTCGATGAAAAAATAATCCAAATATATATGATTATCAAATCTCTCAGTCAACAAAAAATTTCAAAATGTATGTAAAACCCACGACATACACATTTCTAAGGCAATATAAATCATTGGAGTGGCAGTTGGAATTATGATCATAATCAGGTTGTTAAATGGTAAGCAAATGTGCGTTGTTGTTGTGTTGTATATATAAATTGTTTCTTGTTGTTGTGCTGTTTATATTCCGATGACCTGTGTGACGTCAGACATTAAACATTGCTTTAGAAATGTGTTTGATTTGTTGAGTGAAAGAAACGAAGTGAAGAGTACATATTTTTTTTTATCTCTATTTACTCAATTATGTAAAACGGGGCAGAATCACAGTTTTTTCTTCTTGTTCAGTTGTTGAAAAATTTTAAGGTTTTTGAAAATTTTATTAAGTGACTGGGCAATATAATATATTCATTGACAATTATTGTCTTATTATCCTGTAAATTGTTTTTAATTTTGTCATCTCAAACTGACCAAAAATTCAAATTAGTGGTTAAGCCATGAGTGTCTCTACTCGTTATTTATAAAATTCTGGCATTTACCAAAGTGGATTTTGAAGAAGTGAAGTTTCACAAAATTACAGCTATCGCACAATTCTGGCGACAGCTACTTACTCTTACAGCGTAACGCTAACGCCAAAGGTTCGCACAATTCGGACACAACTGCAGCGTAAAATATATATGAATTTTAAATTTTTGGTTCTTGCGAATAGATTACTATTATTACTATGCAATATCCAGGTCGTGGATGGCTCGTTGTCGTTGAAAAATGGAACAGAATCTATTTGGGCGACAGCGACAGCGTAAAATTCACCGTATAATTATAAATTTTCAATTAGTTTTATAGTAGAACAATTTTTATTTCTTCTACTTTCGTTTGCTTGCTTATAATTTTCATGAACTTTTAAATTTTTTAGGTTAAAAATACTTTTTGTTCAAATTATCAACTAATATCAAATTATGACTGTGTGCGTTTATCTCATTTTCGAATTTTTAGTGTTTATACGCTAAACTCAATTTATGCTGAATTTCGACTTAAATTCGTCTTAAAATTTCATCGTATAATCAGCCTCAATATCAGTGCTTTTGTAAAAATGGAAAAAGTCGAATATCGTGCCTCGATTTTGACTAAATATTTGAAGATGTCACATGTTCCAATGTATTTAAAACGCACGAAACGAGCAAATAGCGCATTTACTATATAATTGATGCTTTCATGAATGTATGTATTATAATTTATAACAACTAACATGAACTAACATATTATATTTTGATATTTCGAAACATATGACTTTGACTTTTGTTTTGTCTGTTTTAACATATTGGTTCCCACCAAGCAATTCTGTTTTTTTTTTTTTATAATACATTACATACACCATACATTGATTTTAAGAAATTGAAATCGTCGTAACGAATAACTTAAATTTTATATAAGATAACCAATAACATAAACAGGATTTACATATATGTAGATGTACATATATATTTTATATATTTTTATTTAGTATCTTTCTATATGTTTCTAATAAATTTATCTGTATTTGGTCTTATGAATAATGCAATATATGTATAAATATTAATTAATTATTTAATATATAAAGTCGAAATTTATTTAATTAAAATCAAAATTTTATTTTGTCAATCATTTTACATAATCATATACAGGAAAACAGAAAATTAATTTAATAAACATAATTTTTAATTAGTAAATTTACAATTATTACTATTAATAATTTTCTTACTAATCGTGTGTGACTTAAATAATTTTTCTACAACGCCTATGAAAAGTAAAAAATGACAAATATGCAATAGAGCACTTGAAATATTTGTACTTGGATATGTATTCCAACAAAATTCAATTAATCCTAACAACAGAAATCTTATACTATGACTGTAATCAGTTGACCAACATAAATATGGTAAAGAATGAAAATACCATACATAAAATTGATAATGTAATGATCTTGCAAAAATAATACCAACGAAATTACATAAAAATATTGGTAATAATGCTAATTGAACAGCTTTTTCAAAATGAACTGAATATTTTTTATTATTTTTTAAATTATCAGAAGATTTAGTATTTGATATTGAAGATTTATGTAATTTATTCGAAAATTTGTTTTCATTTTCATTAAAATTTTCAGTATATACTTTTTTATTTTGTCTATCGATTTGAGGTTGTAACTGACTTTCAAGCATTCTTAAACGGCAATAACTTTTAAAATATTGATAAGATGGAAATGAAATTATTAATAGAATACATAAATGTAAAATTAATAAACTTATATGAAAATAACGATTTTCAAATATGTTCTGATCAAGAAATCGATAATTTACTGTCCATTTATGATCAAAAACACGAACTAAATTGAAACTACCCTTTATATATTCAATTGGATATGTTAAAAGGAATGGAATTCCCAATATTAATTGCATAAAACCGCAAATAAATATTTGATATATTGTTTTTGTCCATCCCAAATTAACGATATAGAATAAAAATATTGCAGGAGCAAATAATAAAATATTCATTTTAATTGAAACAGCTACACTAAAGAATATACTGGCAAGGCACCATTTTTGATCCATATAAAAATTTAATGCTAAATACATGAAAAGTACTGCAATCGGATCATTAAATAATCGAAGAATATAAATTGAATGTATTCGATATGATGTAAATGTACATAAAATTAAAACGTACGGTGGAACTTTTCGTGTCTTGGCGTATAATCTTAAAACTAAATACAATTGTATTAAATACACACCAGCAAAGATATATTGAGCTAAACGTATATTTTGTCCTTTCGATGTAATATAATATAAAATTGTGTATATATACACAAATCCTGCTGGATACACTAGTGGTCCGGTATCGCCTAAAAAAAAAAATATGTAAGGGTTAAGCTTAACATTTTTGATAATTATAAATATAAAATGAATATTGAAATATTAATTTCATTGTTGGCTGTAGGTAGGCAGTGTTATATAGAGTATAAAACTAAAAATAACTTTTGTGATATTTATATATTAAATACAGAATGGGGACCATACAAATACAATTTCGTTTTGTTGGGCTACTGTCCATAGGAATATTCTATTTAAATACATATGTACAAAATTACATAAAAAAAAAAGAATTAGCTATCCTATATTATATGATTTAATTGAATTTTTTAAGTTTTTGTAAAACAAAAATTGCAAATCAATTATTGACTAAAAAAAATAAATCAAATAATATAAATCGAAATCCAATCATTCTGTTTGGTATCAGCGAAATCAAAGTAATCGCATAAAATTAAAATTATTAAATTATTACCTTTAAGTAATGAATAATTTGTTGTTCCATTTATAAATCCTTCACATTCTTGCATGTATGCCTTCCAATCAATTTCAGTATAATTAACATTTTTGATAATAATTATATTTAATAAAAATTCAACAAAAAGAATTAATATTGATATTATATTTAAATTAACTGGATCGACTAGGAGAGATTTAATAAATTCTTTATTTACATATTTTCGATATGAATTTAAATAATTCATTATAATATTCACAGCACTTAAACAGACCAAATTAATTTATTTATTTTATTTTTCATTCATGTAGTAAAGTAAAAAGTACAGCGTGTGCGTGTATGTTGTACAATTTAGGCGTGAACACAATTGGAGATTATCTGCTGGCTTCAGCTTTATGTTATGTTATATTTTGTATTACATTTTTACAATCCAAATCCAGTGTAGACGATTTAACGACGAACGCTAACGGCTAACCTTGCTAACCTTTATCCAGCGTTACCAATTTAGCTACGCGTAGCTAGATTTAGCTACCAAAGGACAGTTTCAGCTACGAAAATTTTTGTTTAGCTACCGGTAGCAATTTAGCTACCAAGATAAATTTTCAGCTACCAAGTGGTAGCTAGAAATGTATTTGACTAGTAAAAATAATTTAAAATAATATAAACGTTTCTTAAAACGTTTTAAAATTCAAATTCATTTTTTTAATTTTAGCTACCAATTCAGCTATGGGCCCTGTTTGATAATTGGCAATACTGTTTATCTGTCAAAAAATTTTAAAACACATTTTACGTATTACGTAAGTAGTAGTAAAGTAGTTGGTAGCTGAGTTGCATATAAACAAAACGAATGACGAACAAATCCATACAGTAAAGAGAATAGAATTCTCTGATTTAAAATTATATGATAAAATTTCCATTTATTTAGAAAACTATTTATAATAATATTTATAATATGTTCTGCAACATTTTTAAACCAGAAACAACTTAATTTCATTAGTGTGAATGTGATGTTTTGTTTGAATTGAGAAAAACTATTTATAAATTTAAATTTGTGATTGTTGTTAATATGACATTTCATTGTTTGATAAAAATAGCATTGCCAAATATATATTTTTAATAAAAATTCATAACATGGGAACATTTCAGGACTGACAACCAATATGGGGACAAAGCAGATATCTGCCAGCAGGAGAAGAAATCTGCTAGTGTAAGTAGAAAATCTGCCGCAACCAATTTCAAAAACACATTAAAAGAAGATTATGCTCTCAGTTGTCATATTTATTCATAGAATAAGGAGAAAAGTTTTATCTTTATCTATGCTTATTCATTGTAATTAAATTTGTCATACTTACTTTTTCTGATGCAGCAGCCAGTACGTCATTAGCTAAATTTGAACATTGCTCAAAATCGGTAGCCACTTAGTCAGCATATTTTCTGCTCGAATGTTTCTGCTGTCATTGTGTCAGCATTCATTTAAAAATCACTAAACGATATTCTGATTGTAGCAGATTTATTTTTGTCTGCTTTTTGTCTACCGCTTTACTTAGATAAATCACAATCATCAGAAAAGCAAAATTTGGTGTTTGTATTTATAAGGAGGAAGGTGGAGAAAATGTACCTACTGAAAAAGGGAGGAAGAATTGAAAGTAATTTTGAAAGTTGCAGTGAATAAGTTAATATATTTTTTGTGCAACAAGTTTCCCTATTTTTCACTTGTGTTAATCGATCTTGAAAGAAATGCAGAAGAAAAAGTTTGAGTATGAAAGACGAAGGTATGAAGAGCGAACGCAGAAGAGAAGGAATGCTCAAGTCCAATGAATGCGAGACTGCGATACGAGAATCAGAATTTTGTCGTATCGTTCAAGTATAGTATTCTAAATGTCCAATAGTCTGCGACTGCGAGACGACGAATACGAATACGAAAGAGATATATTTTTTTAATTGTCAGTCAGTTTTTTTTAACTCAATTTTTGCTGTCACGCATTCACAATCCGAGAAGTTTTCAATTTTTTTAAAAGCAATTCGCTACGCATTCTCGTACCGTGTTCCGTTGGACATAGCCTCATACAATCATGTGTATTAAAAGTGTTTTGATTTTGACAATTCGTACGAGATTTCGTATGCGTATCGCATTCTCGCATTCATTGGACTTGAGCCTTTCGTTATGGGTTGTGTTATGTACTCATGCTTGCTTAGATTGAAAAAAATTGTTCTTTTCTTTGTTACATTTATTATATTATTACATAATATGTACATACAGTGATAGACGTAAGTATTGGCTACACTACAAAAATTTAAAGATTAAATCCTGATTACAAAAGAATATGAAAGAATCGTTAAATTTTTTTTATACATTTTTATATATTAATCAAATTCCAACTTATTTACAAAAAAAAAAAAAAAAATCAAGATACTTTTATCTTATTGAATTTTGTAATATTTTTAGTTTTCCAATTAAAAAAAAATGAATTGAATATAATCTTGATTTTTATGGCCAACACTTATGTCTATCACTGTATATGTATACAAAAATGATGATACATAATTTCAGTTAATTTTGGTATAATTATCTACTTACATAATATAGTTTTTGAAAACATTTCTACATATTTAATGTTATATAAAACTGACAAATACATAAATATATATTTTAAAATATTTATGAGTCATTTTTTATATCATAATATATTTTTGTTTAAAACAGTTTCAGTTAAATTAAAATTCTTCCTAAATATCGACAATGCTTATAATTGCGCATGTGCTTAAAAATAACAATATTTTTCTTTATCTTGTGGTATTTCCAAACTAAATGTCATATAATCTTCTTTATGTAAAATTGACCAATTTTCAGTTATGATTTTATTTATACTTTTACGTAATACCAAACATGTAATATGTGCAAATTTTTCAAATTTTATTCTTGAAAATCCAATTTTACCTAATGTATATCTCCAGTTTTTCATTAATTTTGCATTTTTTCCGACATTATTTGAGTCTGGTGTTATTATAATTAAAATTCCTTCATATTGTAACAGATCATATGCTTTTTTACAACATTCAATACGTTGTTCTGATGATGGTAAATATTCTAATAATAAACTAAATATAACACAATGATAATAATTATTTGGTAATGTTATAATTTCATTATCAATTTCATTTATTATTAAATTTTTTTCAATTTTAACTGATAAAAAATCAGCTTTATATACTGTTTTATCGTAAGGAAATAAATCTAATGCAGTTACATTGAAATCTTTAATATTTCTTAATGGATTAAAACAGCTTCCAACATCTAAAATATTTAAATTATTAACATCTTTTAGATATATATTATAGTAATTATTAATTTGATCATAAATTTCACTATGACGTAATTTCAATGTACATTCCTCTTTTATCCTTTTTTTATAATATAATTTTTCAGTAAAAAAATATAAATCACAATATTCAATAATCCATTTAATACGACTTTTATGATTTTGATTTTTTTCATCGCAAGCATTTACTTCCCATATATCTGCTAATGTTTTCATTGCTTCTGCATAATTTTTTAAAATTTTATCATTTTTTATATGATCTTCCCATGCTTTAGTTACTCCATTCATTTGTGATGATTTTCGTAATTCTTCGTGTACATTTTTAATTACATTTGAAATTTCTCGATGTTTAAGAGAAGATTGTATCATTTTTATTTTTAATTTGATTGCAAAACACTAAAAAGATAAATCATTTTAATTACCAGTGATAAACAACAAAATCATATAAAAAATTGAAATTGTTTGAGAAAAAAGTAATTGAAGAAAAGCAAGTATAAAAAAATAATTTTTTTTTTTTTTTTTTGGCTCAAATTCATATCATAATTCACTTAATATTGTAGGATCACAAATAAATTTAAAAATGTATGAAATTATTTCAAAAAATTTCAGAGATAATATGATGGTAATATAATGGCCTGTACATTGAATGGTATATGTACATGGAATTCGATATAAAATTGAAAGCAAATGGTTAACTATGATTTTATGAAAACAAAAATTACCTACTTACTTATATAAATTATATTAATAAAATGTAAAAAAAAAAATCTGATAACATATGTAAATAACATTTAGGATTGATGATGAATTAAATTAAACGAAATAATTTTAAACATTTTTTTATGTATAAGATGGAAATAAAAATGAATGGCAATACAAGAAATTCAATCAAAATAATATAATATAAATAGAGTAAGTGTTGGAAATGCGATTCAATAAAAATAAAAGTATTATGTAGGTAGATATAAAAATAATTATGCAGAAAAAATAAATTTAAGATAACGATTATACATATTCCATCTATAAAATTGATTTTTAATTTGTAATGAAATCCAAAATCAAATACATAAATGTAAAAAATGTTGAAACTAAGAATGTAATGTACTAGGTTACTAGGTACTAGCAGGAGAAAAGTTTGAGATTGGATTGAAGCAAAAACTATAGAAGAATAATAAGACGTGCCAAGTTGATTATAATCGAAAAAATAGCTTTAAGATCATATCCCAACATTGGTGGCTATAGCTTTTTTGCTGATTTTAATGTGATATTAATAACTCAATCCACTGTAATATAGGATATGATTTGTGTACTGTACAACATGAAATTGTTTTTATCAGCAGAACAAGGCAATACGTGGCAATACAACACGATAGAGTGGCGAGCTTTATATTGATACACTGTTGTGTAGTTGTATGTATATTTTCCTTCAACATTACCAACTTTATGTACCCGACATGAGTGGCTATAGTAGTATTTTGTTGTCATATTCTATTTACCATTATATGCCACGTCACGCTATAGTGATTTGATCATTATATAGATCATGGTTGTGTGGTTGTGTGTATATTTTTTTTTACATTGGGTGGGTTTATTGGTACCGAAGATTGGTGTAGTTTTAATTGTTATGTGCAAATATATATGTATATATGTATATACATATATGTATAGCTATGTACATATATACATTACACTACACTATTTTTGTATTTTTTTTTTTTTGATTTTCTGAATTTAAAAATTCAGTGTAACTAAAAATTTGTATATTTTTTATATTATTAGATAATATAAGAGGATACTATACATTATGTATACTGTAGTATCTGTACATCGTGATTTAAATTTTGTATAAACCTACATATTTACATATGTACACGTATAGATTGAGTTTTCATAATGAGAATTTGTAATAATATTCCTTGACCTTGTAAACAGTTGTGTTTTGTGTTCGATTAATGCTTCTTTTCTATGATTCAATTTTATAATATTCTCTGATACCAGTAACATTGCTGTTTTGAGTATTTAAAAAAAAATAAAAAATTCAAAATAAAATTAATTTAAGTTGATCCACTATTAACTATAAAATTATTTATTTTTACATAAAGCAGATTTAAATATTTATGTATAAATAAAAATGTGTTTTTAAATAAATAAATAAAAAATCTACATTAAATTAAAGAAGCAATGATGTACTTAGTACTTACATTAGAGATTCAAAATGAGAAAAAATACAATAAAGATTAACTTATAAATGATTCTTTTTTTGCACTATTATTCTATTATTAAATGACTTTCTACACATTTATAAATCATTTAAAGTACACGGATCAAATCAAATCGTCATCAAATTTCCCTAACATTATTTTGACACCAGACACTAGACAGACACAGACCATAATTAACAAAAATAATATAAAATAAAATTTACTGTCAGAGTGTCAGATATGGATTATGATTTATCACATACAAATTTCAATTAAAATCTACTATATAAATAAATATCTACTATCTACTTCATTTCATCTTTATATAATATGCAAAATGATAATAGTTGCGTTCCTTTTGACCAAATAAAATATGTACTCCCAAGTACTCGGGAGTAGATTATAAATGGAACGCAATTTTTTTACTTGGAAGTAAAAAGTAACCTCAAATTTAATTTCAAGGCATACACATTTCTAAGGTAATGTAAATATTGGAGTGACAGTTGGCCGTGCTCAAATTTCAGCTGTCATGTATTTCAAATTTGTTTTGTTGTTGATTTTAGATTCTTCATAACATTAAACAATAAAAAACCAACTATTTGTGTAATAAAAATATTATAGACTTAAACCTATTTCTTTAATCTCTAACGATTAAAACACAAAAACCTCTGACGGCGAATTTTGCCGTAACTAACCATGCAACTGTCAAGTAAATTACTCGAATACAGGAGATGGTGTAGATGATCACGACTACAAGTACTTGCGAGTACTTTACTTGGTCAAAAGGAACGCAACTAATAATGGAATGGTGAACACGGGTAAAGCTCAGTACGGAGTTCGAACAAAATTCCATTCCCCATATAAAATACTGTAAAAAGATTCACGGATTTCCCAATGTTTGCCGTGTACTTTTTGTTTAAGAGTACTCAGTTTTAGAACGGAATAAAATATCGAATTGAAGAATTTTTTTCCGGTCGCGTTGAAACATAATAAAAAATAGTTTGACAATTATTCCGTGCATTTGTTTGGTAATTTTGACAGCACAAAAGAACAACTATTGCTGTCAAGTATTATTTGTCATTTATGCTTCTCATTCGTTTATCACAACACAGTGAAGGAGTGAGATACATATATTAATTTCATTTAAAGCCTTAACAAAGGCTTAATTGAAACGTTAAAATGCTATCAATGTATAAGAATAATATTTATTTAAATTTATATATTTTCTCTCATAAATTGATAAGACTTTCACTCTCAGATTAATCATTATAAAAAAAAAAAAAAATCAGTCACATAATTTCTCTGACTATTATTTTTCAATTGTCCATAATGCAAATATGTATTTATGATTTGAAAGTAATTAAAATAGCGAATTGAATTTCGATTCGTTATTACGAAAAAAGAAGCGAATACCAACACACACTCACACCTTTCGAGAATTATCCAAGAAACAATTCAAAATAATCTATTCGGATCTTGAATACCTTTTTTCTTCGATATTTATTTGCTTCGATCTCGGCTAATTATCGAAAAATGAATTTGTTTTAACAATTCCAGTTCGAATCGTTTTGTTTGTTGGGTAAAAATTCAATTTCAACAATTCCATCATTTTGTATATTTCTGAAAATTTATTTATGATATAACACGATAGGTACGCAAAAAAAAAATTTTTTTTTAACAGAAATTTTTTATTGATTAAAAAACAAATAAATTTTTCTCTCTTATTTTTAGCTGAATTAATTATTGTAAATTTCAATTATTTATTTTAATTATTCTTATAATTACATATACATATACCTACTTTTTTTTTACAGAATTATAAAGATTTACATACATAATACAATACATACATATAATGACTAGAATAATTTTAAAAGTAACCTATATATATATATATATATATAACATATAATGTATTTCATTATAAGATAATTAATTAATTTTATTAAGTACATTTATGTATACCTACATCTATTTTGTGTGTACCTATTTAATAATTAAAATTATATAATGTGAAAATACAAATATTTAATTAAGGGATACATATACATAATAAATAAATATAAATAAATAAGATAGGATGAGTTTCAAAACGTTTAAATACCGATTCGATGCATTGTTTCGCACCTTTGGCATTTTTCATGTTTTTTTTTTTTGTCACAAAATTGCAGAAATTTAATTATTATGTGTTTTCTTTTTTTCATTCTTTTAGAAATAAGCTGGAGTAATGTATTTTAAGAGATAGGTGAAACAATAAGAATCAAAAGATTGCAATGGATTGGACACATGGAGAGAATGAAAGACGACCGCACAGAGTAAAAAAAAAACTGATAGATTCTGAACCAGACGGCAAGAGGAAAGTGGAAAGAGACCTAAAAAAAGATACCTACATGGAAATGATTCAAGAAGACGTAAGAAAATATAAAATTCTCAACTGGAAAAGAATGGCAAAGGACAGAGATGCATGGAATGCCATTCTCTTCGAGGCCAAACGCTCACTTAAATCAAAAATCAAATCAAAAAATTCATTTACCAGTTGTTTACTCAATTTTGATGGTCACAGTACATTTACAACTTAAAATCAATATTGTTACAATTTTGAAATGAATTTCAGTTAAAAAAAGAAGATCGTAATATAAATTCATCGTTGCAGAATATTAATTGTTTGATTTTTCAAACTCATAAAAAAAAATATTTTTAGTTTGATTTTAGTGAATTGTTTGTATAATTTTAATTGCATTTTTTTTTTTTTTTTTTTTTTTAAATACATACTAATAATATACATACATATTGTAAGACTTATGTAAAGAAAATTTAAAAAAAAGACACAAAATTGAAAAAAATAATGCTTACATTTCTATATGTTGTAATGTACCAAATTCAATTTAATTAATAATTGTAACAAAAAATGTGAAATAAAGAATAAATTTAGTGATTTAATATTGTACAAATTTTCTGTTTTATTTAATTAAATATTTTAATAAAATTGCTTATATTTAAATAAAAATTTCTTACAATATCTAACATAAAGAATATTCATAAAATTTCGTTCTATAATTTATAATTATTATATACAGCTATACAAAATAAATACGAATATGTATGTATATCATCAAAATTAAAATATACTATATTATTATAAGTATTGGAGTTAATATATACAACCGCGACTGTCTCAAAAAAAAAATTTTATCCCTTATATTAATGACTATTGACTACATATGAGGCGAGGCGTAAATAAAGACTAAATTCTTACTATGTATATTATATTCTTTTAATTTCTGTCGCCACAAAATCCAAACTTAATAAATATCGATTAGAAGCGATACGCTCAATTTTATGTCTTTTTAGTCTGGACATTTTTTTTTTTTACACAGTCTTATTTTAGGGACTTTACCTCCGAATTGGATGAAATTTGCCCAGAACGTAAAGAAGGGTGTGGTGTGACTCATTATGAATGATTGAAATATTGAAATTTCGTGGATCAGCACTGTAAGTGATTATTGTTTATCTGATGTTAGATTCATATGTACTATTTGAAGCTGTACTGTGGTAATCGTATTACGGCGAAAGATAAGACCGGTACGAGAAAACAGAGGAAAAGTTGGGTGCATCATGTTAAAAGATTATTAGATATGGGTGAAGAATATGGATGAAGAAAGGGTAGATATGTTAAAAATATTATTTTGCTTTTGTTTTTTGAATTTTATGTTTAATGTATAAGGAATGTATAAATGATAGAATCATCATCGATTGAAAGAGGTTAAAAAAAAAAAAAAACGTTCAGTTAAAGTAGTTATTAATTTCATAATGCCACAGAAGAAAAAATCTAATAATAAATTTTACAAAAATTGAATATTTATCATTAAATTTGAATGGTTGCTATTGTTTTTGCATAACATTGTGTATATACTTTTAGCTTTTTATGTTTTACATCATTTTATATGTACATATTTATGTATGTATGTACTCGTATTTATGAAGAACTAATAGAAAATTTTTAATATGTATTTTAATGTATATTTAGGTATTTAAAATTATATAATGTAAATTTCATACACGATAACAAGCGTTATAAAAAAAAAAAACAATAAAAATTATATGCTTAATTTTACTCTTCTACATTTACACTCCACAACCCTCCTTCCCCTTATTATTATTAACTTTTATATGGCTTCAGTTGCTTTATAGCTAAGAGAAATTTTATCTAACTTGTTTCTATACAGCTTTCCTATCCCTTATCTCTATATTAGCCTCTTATATTATGTAGAATGTGACTAGATTATTTATTGTAAATTTAATATCGAAAATATTAATAATATTATTATTGATTTAAATATGTGTACTTTGTATAACTTAATTGTTTACTTTAATTTGCAAATGAAAAATTTTCAATTTCTTTTACATTATTATGTATAAATATTTTTTGTATATAATTTACAAGATATCTCATCATTCATAAATAAACTTATTCAAAATTGAAATAAATTATATGATGAAATGATCAAGAACAATCAATATTATCATCACTATCATTATATTGGCACCACTACTACAAACCAGCTCCTCTTAACAGTTACATAATTTAATTATTCTTATTTTTTAGAATAGAATAGAAAATGCTGAATGTGTGTATATGTAGCATATAACATTATTTTATAAATTTGTATTTGGACTATGATTCTGGGCGAGAAAATTTTTCATAAATTAACATGTAATAGTAACGTAAATGGGTGATGGTTGGATAAAAAAATGATAGGATAGGTGCTGACCGTTCACCCTATAAGGGGTGTTCCAGCATTGCAACTGTGCAGCTATTTATCAAGTGTCCATAGAATCTCCACGCTGTTAACCACCAGTAACTAAGTGTTAACTGGTAACAGGAAAGACTTAGGCTAATCTATTGATGCTGAAACTTGTCCTCCACACAATTCGGGCGACAGTGTATCGCCGAAAATTCGCACAATTCGAGCGCAACTGCAGCGTAAAATATACATATATGAATTTTACATATTCTTCTTCTTGCAAATAGATTATAACTAAAAATAGAATAGAATCTATTTGAGCGACAGCGTAAAAACTCCCATTTAATTACTGTATACACTGTCGCTGTCGCCCCAATTGTGCGATGGCGGTTATTCTTCCATGAAGTTTACAACAGTTTTTTAACTTTCTTCAAATTTTTTTCGCACGAAAGTTTTTCGGAATCGAAAGAATACATTATCAATTTTAATGTTTATTAAAATATATACATCATATATACACCCTGTATATGTATGTTTACGGTTAATGTGCGTAAAATGAGTATAATCACTTAATGTATTATGTAATATATATATATATATATATTTTTCAATTAATATCAATTTGTGATGGTAGCATTGATAGTAGTAGTAGTAGTAGTAATAATAATTTTTAAGCAATAATAATCAGCATAACTCATTCGTAATTAACACAATATTACATAGTACATTATATGCATATGTATTCAGAGAACTGATGATATTTCAAAACTATTATATATTCTAACAAACAAATATCAATATCATCAGTACTGGACTGGAATGTAAAGAATACTTTTGACAAAATTTTTTAAATTATTAATTTTGTACTTATTTTTAAACTATATAACATGTGTCATATTACAATTATTATTATTATTATTATTTTTTTTTTTTCAAATTTTTGACACACTATCTATGAAAATAAATTTAATATAGTATGATACTTTTAATTTTGATAGTGATATATGGTATTATAATTGTATTTTTAAATTTTATTTAAATCTAATTTTATTTATATTTTCTCTCTTTTCGATGAGTTTAATTTCTTAATATTTTCTTTTATCTTACAAAATGGCAAACAATATTATCACTATTAACAAAAGTATTGATAATATTGCAATTGCAATCCATTGACGATTATCTGAAATAACGAAATAATTAAAAAATACATTTTTTTTTTGTTTTTTGTTTTTTGTTTTTTGGTAAATTTCATGAAATTTTAAATATTCAATTTACTAAATTATATTCCAAATCACAGAGACTCTAATAATGATATGTATGTACATATATGTATATTGTCAGAATCAAAAATTGAAAATCGGTAAAAGTCAAATTTGAATTCAATAGCATATTTTCAGTTAAAAACTCATATATAGCTAATTTTATTTTATTACTTTTAGTTGTCACTGAAATTTGAAATTTACAGTTAATATATTAAAACTTTACTGCTACTTAAGTCAATAAATTTGTCTCAAACGTAATCGAGCACAAATTGCAAATAATTACGAAACTTAGACAAAAATCTAACAAAAATAACATAACCATTAATTGGGATATTATCGTCATATATGATAGACGATTACAATCGAAACGATGAAACGAAATGAAAACGATATTAAAATCCCTATTGTCTAAGCTTTATCGTTTTGAAAATTTACTAGTGGTACATGGTGGTACCATATAAATTCCTTATACAAACGAAATTTTCCTGCTTACTTCCATACAATTTCCAGTTTTGTTGTAAAAAAAACTATATTTATTGTTATTTCTATTATTTTTTTGTGGTTTTAAAATATCATTTTTGATAATAATTTCCATTTTTTTAATAAAATTAATTTAATATTAATACGGTCTCATTCGATTACACAAATATCAGTAGTAGGCTTTAAATAATAAAAAATTTCTTATTAAAAAATCAAAAAAGAGAAAAAAATTTATGTGTAAACGATGAACAAAATGCTATCGGCTGAATGAATAGACGATGAGAATCGTTTGAATTTGGAATGTTTCGACTATCATGACCGCATTTTTAATAAGACGATACGAAATGTTTCATTTTCGTCTATGACGATAAGACACCTGATTCTGTAGGTGTAGAAATAGAATTTATGTGTAAAAATAAAACTTCTTTCAGATAATATTTTGGAGGAAAAAAAAAAAAAACTTTAGAAAAAATTTCTAAAAAATCATGGGAAAATCTAAAACAAAAATGACAAAAATTGTTGAAAACGTCGCATTAATGAAAGTCACAGCCACAAGATACTAAATTACGATAGCAATACAAAGAGTGAAATGTCTGCTATAAATTTCTAGTATCTTGTGATATATGAGCCAAAAATCTTTGACGTTTTCTAAACATCTTAAAGACTAAGATTGATCTCTTTCTGTGATGAGATTTTTTGTTTCTCTTGTTGAAATCTATAGCACAATGCTTCTAAGTACACATTAATTTAAATCTTGCTGTATATATACATATATACATATACATGGGCTGGAGTTCCGAATAGGTGTTCCCTCTGATCCTCTTGAAATTTTGACCACAGATTCTACTCGACAATATCAGAAAAGTCGCGGAATATTTTTTGTCGGAAAGCCCTCTATCGGTCACAATTCGCATTTAAAATTTTTTGTCAAAATTCTTGTTTTAGCAATATCTCTGTAACGGTACATGATGCAGGTATGTTTTACAGCTCAAAAGATGCGTCTTAAGATGCTCTATATTCTAAAAAAAAAAGAAATTTTCAAAAACTCCTAGTAGAAGGATAATAAAGGACATTTTGTGATTTTTGGCTATTTTCACATTTTTGACAATTTTTTGACATTTGACATTTTTTCATCAGGATCAAAGTAATGAATGAAAAATTTTGCTCATGGTGTCCTTTTTGATTTGCAAAAAAATTTGAACCGATTATCCCTACTCCTTTCTGAGAAATTGTCAAAAATGTAAAAATAGCCAAAAATCACAAAATGTCCTTTATTATCCTTCTACTAGGAGTTTTTGAAAATTTCTTTTTTTTAGAATATAGAGCATCTTAAGACGCATCTTTTGAGCTGTAAAACATACCTGCATCATGTACCGTTACAGAGATATTGCTAAAACAAGAATTTTGACAAAAAATTTTAAATGCGAATTGTGACCGATAGAGGGCTTTCCGACAAAAAATATTCCGCGACTTTTCTGATATTGTCGAGTAGAATCTGTGGTCAAAATTTCAAGAGGATCAGAGGGAACACCTATTCGGAACTCCAGCCTATACATGTATTACTATTAATTGTTTTTCATTACCTAATTTTTTTTGTGTCTTAAAGCTAAATATTTTATGTATCTTATGTTTGTGACAAATAAAGTTTTTGTTTTTTTTTTTTCTTCAATATGTTGAAAAGTTCAAATCTAACTTTTTCCGATGACTTTTGATTCTGATTATTATATATAAGAGTGTAAAAGAAACGCATAACTTTTGCATAAATACAAATACAAGATTTTATAAAATCAAGTAAAAGTGAAAGCATATACGATATTTGAATAACAGAAAACAAATTTATGTACATATAATGTATTTACCATTATTTATCTGACACACTTTGGTTACTTTTTTGATCGCATTGTCTAATTTTGATTCTGTAGTCTCTAGTTCATTTCCGAAATCATCGAGCATTCTACAATAAGAAATAAAATAACCAAAATAATACAAAAAAAAAAAAAAAAAAAAAATTGCAATATTTAAGAATTTTAATATTTACACTGCTTGTTCATCTAATTCAACACCAATTTGTCGTGATACTGTTTTTAATGTACCAACTGATTCACTTATAACATCTAATTGTTCATCAGGACTGGATAATATTCGTTGCTGTAAGGATGCATTTTCTTCTATAAATTTATGTGATGGACTATCTAGCACAATATAATGACTTGGACTATCCAAAGAGTTTTCCAATTTTGAATATTTTGTACCGCAATGTCTTGATGATGACATTGTATTAACCAAATTAATTCCTATACTGTTACCAACGTTATTTACATTTACATTTGCTAATGATGGTGTAATATTTTTTGCTTCATTCAAATTATCTAATAATGGTTGATGTGCTGTTATATCTCTGTCTCTGCCACGATTAAGGCTCATTCTTTCTTTCATTAATTTTACTTCATCTTTTGTTGCATTTACAAAATGACGACGGCTTAAAAGTTCATTACTATCTATTTTAAATTTACTTGGATTTTTCTCGACAATAAGTAAATAAATTGATTAAGGATTTAAATTACATTTTTATGAACAAATAAAAATTAAAAAAAAAAATTTTTGTTTTTTTTTTTTTTTTTTTTTTTTGAAATACATATGTATAAATTTTAATTTTTATAACATATGTATTCATATGTATTAAAAAGGATATAAATTGTATCTTCTAAATCTTCAAGGTCCCATTCTATGCTTCTTAAAGAATTCCGAAGTTCAGTCGTAGTCCATTCAACTTCAGCTCCACTAGAATCACCAAGATCTCGCCAATGTAAATAAAGACCTCTTGTTTTATTTAATGCTTTGAATACTTCACTATTAAAAAAAAATTAGAAGAAAAAAAAAAATCTGAAAATAAAATATGCACATTCTTTACAAAAAAAAAATAAAATAAAATAACATACTCTTTAACAATAAAAAATGGATCCTCTACAGACATGACCTATCTGCCGTCTTAAATGTTTTTAATAATTCGATTCGATTTATTATCCAATTCTCGAATTAAAAATATTATTTCAAGCACAATAAATTATGAAATTAAAATATAGATTTTAAAATACAAAATTTTCCAAAATAAATATATTTGAGAAAATTCTTTTACTCTTGGAATCATGTATTGTATCGATGTTTTGAGGACAACAAAACAAAAACAACAATAATTGTAGAATAGAATATAACAAAATATATAGGTAGTTCTAGTTATAGAATATATAATAAATACAGTAGTTTTTAGTTACCAGTTTCTATATTGTTGTTGTTGGTTGTTGCTGTTGGTATTAAAAAATCTGTAATGTTGACGTCTGTTTTTATCAATATAAGAAAAAGAAACAGGATAATGGTGATTGGTGGACTGTGCTCATGCTTTAAATACAATTAACGCGAAATGCGAAAGCGAAGGCAATTTTGAAAATCAAAACTAATTCGCATTTTGAACGTAATTAACGAGAAAAGCGAATAAAAATGTATGTCAACTGGTAATTTTTATTTGTTTGATTTAACTTTATATCTACTTATTTCTTTCATCATTTCTTTTAAATTTTCTTAAAATTATTGTCATTATCAATCATTGTCAATATTGTCATCAGATAAATAAATTATAAATCGCAGGTTTAAATGACTCCTCTTTTTAATAAAATAATAATAAAATAAAAATGTCAAAGTACATATATCGAAATTTGAATTGCTAAAGTAACCCTGCATCTATATTGGCATTATGATGGATATTGAGATTGACTATGTAGAATAGACACTGCATTTCCGACAATTTTTTCTGGATAGCAATATTACTTCTGCTTTAGAGGGCAATATTGCTTCTGCTTTACAGATTACAGGGCACTTCTCCCTTCTCTACAAAATACTGTGGCAAACGGCAACAATTTCGACATATTGATTAAAAGTCGTAAAAGCATTGAATTTGTGTTCATATATTTTTTGTTTTTTCATATATTGTAAATGAATATTGCTTCCATAATATATAATATGCATACATACAGCGCAATATGATATGTCAATAGGTAAGGTGATATTGATATTATGTAATATTTTCAATAATGAAATTTCAATTTCAATTAATAAAATCTATAAATTTAATTTCGAAATGTTTGTAAATTAACCACCAGATGGAACTGTTCAAAAAAAAAAAGATACAAGAATTTCCCTAAAACTCTTAAAATCCTAATTAAGAAAGACGAAATTCAGCTCAGAATTTGAAAAATTTCAATGCCAAATTTTCGAATTTCAAAATTACTTTTGCTCTGCATTTTGAATAGTATGCTTTTTCATGAAATTTCACTTTCATTTTATCGTTGCATTGAGACTTCCCTGAACACATTGCACGTTTGTCGAAAAACTTTTACAATTGCTTCCACCTTGGTCTTCCACTTCGTGTTGATTGTGTTCACAGCATAAAGTGTGATAAAGCCATAGAGTAAAGAGAATGATGTAAAGTTATCCGTTTAGGTTTACTTTTTCCATAGATAGCTAGGCGCCAAATACAATAGAGATTTTCTGGCAGCCGAATTTTTAAACACATCACACATGCACAATGAGTTAACACACAATAAAAATTAAGAATTTTCCTTCCAATGGCTTTACTTGAAGCTGAGCGTAAAGGCTTCGGTGCAATGATAAATTAAATTAATGGTTTTCTTCATATACAGCTTGATCTAATGATAGCGACGCGATTTTTCGCGTTAATCTATGCAAATGTTGTTACTGGAAGGGAACAAAAGGGAAGGGTACATTTACTTTAGTTAGTAACCACTCAAAATTAGGTCCTAGACACACCAAATTGGTAACCAACTCGTGACCAACGCGTTAATTAATGTCAAACCATCGAACAGTATGATAAACACGGATCGAACTATCGAACTTCGTATCAAATATATCATTGTTTACATTGAAATTGAGGTTATTTATATAAAAATGCATAACTTGTCAACATACGATACAATATTTTCTTTTCCCACGATGGGTTAAGTAGGTGGGTAGGTTAGGTAGGATAGATAGATAGGGTAGGTAGGTAGGTGGGTAGGATAGGTAGGTAGGGTGGTAGGGTGGTAGGGTGGTAGGGTAGGGTAGGTAGGTAGAGTGGTAGGATAGGTCGGTAGAATGGTAGAATAGCAGGTTTCAATCTTATAAATACCAATAAGTAAATTTAAAAATTATTACAATAATATTTTTATAATCGTTTGTACAACAAAATATATCAAAATTAAAAGATAACGAAACTAAAAAGTAGTGTGTCATGAAATTAGTTTCGAATTACTTACAAACTAAACGGTTTAGTTAACCTACGATATGTGTCCACAGTATTACACTCCAATGTTTATTAATTCTTGGAAATCCTTTCGATTTCTTAGATTTCTTCAATCATAGCAGTCTCCTAAAACAAAACAGTTACCGTCCAAGTCGGAAATAAGAAGAGGGCATCCGTGGACATGATACTCAACAGACGCTACCAGAGGGCACTCTTCAGTCTTGGAAAAATTGCAAAGAATGGGAGTAACGGTTAGATTCACGAGAAAAATAAGGAAGATAAAGTCAAATACCGTAATTGACGAGTATCTGAGCTAGTCTTCTACGCAAAACAGAACATGAAATTATTTGTACACAAGAAATACTAATAAATTGTAAACACAAATTTATTTTAAAAAATATATACACTTATATACATATTTGTTCATAATTTTTTTTTTTTTATAAATAACTAATTAGAATTATGAAATTTTTCAATATGTTCTGCTATATAAAATACATATATTAACGGTATAGCAAAACATATTGCTAGTATACAAATAAATAAGCATATCCAAGAAATATCACAATCAGATCCAGAACAATCAAATATATCTTTAGATGATAGGCGTGTTGGCTGTATAATTGATTTTTCTGTGTTACTACTTAAGAGTGGTTCATTAATAGAATAGTCATCAAAATTATCTGTAATTAAATTCAAAATAAAATATTTTTATTAAATCTTATAAATAAATATAATAAAGCAGAAGAAACAAATTCACATTAATAACAATCAATATTTTCATATTTTACAAGTACTTAACAGTTTTTTATGGTGTTGAATAACTGGATTGGTTAAAAATGGAGAAATAGAATTATTCGAAGGTAACGATTTCATTAAAGTAACTAAAGTAAATGAATTATTTTCTTTCAAATTCATGAGTAACTCGATCAGTTAATAATAGTATACATGAGAAATGATAACTGATTGGCGATGTCATTAGGAACTTAATGTTCGTGAAATTCGAAATTAAAAAAAAAATTAAAATTTTTATTTTTTTTTAAATAAAGTTAAACTTAAGATTTTTATTTTATGAAAAAGAGAATTTTTATGTGAATTTTCTCTAAATTTATGGATCAAAACTGAACTGGACAGGTCAAATTACAATTATCGAATAAATAATTCCATGTAATTTTTTCAATTAATATTTATATTAGTATTCTATTTGTTTGTTTCTTTTATTTTCTATTTATTTTTTATTTTCTTTTATGAAGAATATATATATATATATTTTATATATATATATATATATAGATTTATATATATATATATAAATGGGTAATAAATTGTCCTAATTTGAATTTTTTGCATTATATCTATAAACATTTATATGCTTGTATATTTATTACATGATTTAAATAAAAATTAGTGTTGGATTAAATTTTATCAGGTAATGCGAGTTTCTTTTAAAATAATTTTGTTTTTAAATCAAAATAAACAATCAATAATCTCTCCTACCTACTGTTTTTCTTTATATTTATTTCTTAGTGAAACTCAAAAGTCTTCATGAAATTTAAAAATCTTTTTACAATTACTTACATTGATTAACAGGTTCTACTATATCACAGGTAGATTTAACTGTTGAATTTAGAATTATACTATTTATAGAATCATCTTGTTCATTATTTTCTGATATTTTTGGTGAACTATTAGAGACAGTTTGAAGTTTATCATTTAAACTGTTATAGCTTAAAGATTCTTTTTCTGAATTCTCAACATTAATTTGTTTTGGGCTGTTTTGACCACTTTTATGAACATCTGGTAGTGTTTCAAGTAAAACTGAATGTGGTGTTAAAGGCACTTTAATAGTCTTTCTTGCATATATTTCATTATCTTTATCAATTTTATTTAGTCTTTTAATTTCAGCAACCTAAAAAACAGGACAATGTATTGAGGTAATATATTAATAAAATTAAATATAAATTGTTTAGCGTACCGTACAATAAAATCGTAAAGCAATTGATTGTAATGTTTCACCGTCTTGAACTACAGCTTCCACAGCATTTTCACTTCGAAGCTGCGTTTTTGATAATTGGAAATCATTACATTCCTCAAATTCATGTTTCCTTAAAAATATTGTTTCATAAATATTGTATTGTTATGCACATAAATCATTATAGTATTACCTTTGTCTTTTCATGTTTTCGCTCAACACATTCATGAATTAAATTTAAAATCTGTTTTTTAAAATAAAAATTATCCCGAAATTATAGTTTAATTTGAGACAAAAATTAAAATAAATTTCTTTTCATGAGTTGAAATATTTTTATTAAACTCGTCGTCGTTTGTCTTATTCTTATTAAACGTAGTATGTGGTAAAATTAGTATTTAGTATGATTTGACTTTGAAGTTTAGTCTTTAATTCAGCTACAGCCAGCACTCCAGCAGTGATGACTGACACTGATGACAATTGACAATTGGCAATTTTATTTTTGTATGTAAAAAAAAAATGTTAAAAATCGTCATTTACAAAAATATCGGTTCTTTATAAAAAATAATCAATGTGATTTATAATACGATTCGCGATTTTTATAGTCTGTTCAAATTCAAATGTTCTTGATTCTTTTGTTTCCTTTCATGTTCTTTTCTTCTTTTTGATTCGTACTGTGTGGTGACAATGCTACTGAAACTGATTACTATCTATGACATAATTTTGATCATGATGCAGACACAATGGGATAAAGTATAAAGCAAGACCCTAAATAGACGTGACGGGACGAAAGATATTAAACGGACATAAATATTCGTTTCGTCAGTTTGACAATTTGCCCTAAATAGAAACGATTCGAAACGAGTAAAATTGTGTATGAGTATTGAGTAGAAATGAATAGAAATGTATATGAGACGAGTAGAAACGATAAAATGTACGACCGCTACTACGGCACTATCCGTTTTTTCTCGTTTCGTCTATTTGACATTTAAACTTATCAAAATTGAATGAACGTAAGAATACGTCCATTTAGGATAGTTCTACGTACCACAGTACTACCATATGTATCGTTTCGTTTCGTCACTTCTCTTTAGGTTATAGCTTAAGGCCCAATCTATACCTTTCCTCACATTTGCTTCTGCAAACCAGTTTACAGAAAGCTATCAAAATAAACCTTTCTGCACTTCGTGTACATTATAAACACATTTATATTTGATGCTCTAAGTAAATCTGAAATGTTTCATGATTGCGTTAGTGTTCATCACTTGTGAAATAGAACTGAATTTAGTTGAAATTTTGTTGAAAGAAATCATCTAGCTGTCTACCTGTCTCTTACAGTGCAGAAGACTTGTGTAGAAAGGCGTAGATTGGGTATAAAGTATTAAAAATCAGTTGATTAATTATTACGTATGATCTTGACTATATTTTTATGGCACAGCATACACATTTCCAGAAATTTTATACATTCTGTCTGATGCACTTTAATAAAACCAATGAAAAAATGTTAGAATAGTTCAGTTTCAGTCAGTCGTTCAGTATCGAGATAAACGAAAACGATTCGTATCGTTTGGTTGAAAATGTTATTGTGGTGGTCGAAACGTTACAAATTCAAACGATTCACATCGTCTATTCATTCTATAGCATTTTGTTAATAATAATTAAATAAAAATCAAAATAATAATAATAATTTTTTTCTCTTTTTAACTTTTTAATCGAGTTTTTTGTGTGAGGATTTGGTTTCACAAGTGGTAGAGAAACTGGCTACTGATGTCAAGAATGCAGGTTCAACTCCTGCCCACGATAAAAGTAAGAAAAAATTGTTTCTTTGCCTATTTACATTGTTCATTACTTCCAAAAGTTCACTCAGCTTCGAATAAGCATCAGCTTGCTAAATTACATACATCATTCTAATAATAGATCAGTAAAAGAGTATCATGTAAAAGAGTTAGTTTGCTTCTCCACTAGCAACTCAGTGGTTCGAATCCAATCCAAGTTAAACTGTAGCTGTAGGTGAACTGCCAACTGTCACTGATGCACTGCACGCACATATGATAGTAATAAAGTCATGCAATCATTCCTATCAAAGCCCTGGTTCACTTAAAGCTGTAGTGTAGTATTATGAAAGAAGAAAAAAAAAATCTTAAATAGTACATAGGTAATTGTGTATATTAATATTAAATTAATTTTATTAAAAAAATGGAAATTACTTGTCAACAAAGTCAGAAATGATATTTTAAAACAGCAACAAAATAATAGAAATAACAACAAATCTTTGATTTTAAATTTATCCGTGAAACTGTTTAAAGTCACTGCAAAGGTATGTACATACTATTGTAAATATGTATGTACTTTTGATTGGTTTGGGCTCAGCTACTTATTCAATAAAAAAATATTTTCTGCTGGTAGCTACACTTTTAAAACAGCAACGCTGGCAATATAAACAGTCCTTAAGCAGTGATACTTAATCGATAATTTTAAGTGACAAATGGAATGATAAACGTCATTAAAGTGAATAATAAAATAGCATATAGATTAAATAAATAGAAAAATTTTAATGAAGTAAATTACACAGTCATAGTATAGAATAGAATATATCATACGTACATATTTTGTTATGCGATTATATAGAATAAAAAAAAAATCTATTTTTTAACTTGTTTGCTTTTTTCGCTAATTTTTTCAAGTGTTCAACATGTATACGTATAATTGACTATAAAATATATTTTGATATTCAGTGTAATCTGTTTAAAAATTTTTTACTTTGCGTTTTTTTTTTTATAAGTAGTACAAAGTTCAGTAATGTTAAAAGCGAAATACCAATCACATTAGGTATTTAAAGTATAGTTTTTAGCTGCCATAATTAAAAAAAAAAAAATGTATTTGTGGAAGTATGAAATGACATTCTTTGAGTTTAGAAAAGTATTCAATGAAGTTGTTGGTTATTTATTTATATTTCAAGAATAATTATTATAAGATAAATAAATCGTAAATAAAATTAACCATCATGTGAAAAAAGAATTTTCATTACAATTTTTTTTAATTATATATTTTGGGCTTAATAACATAATTAAAAATGTGCATTATTTGAAAATATTATGTATACATATTTATAGATATATGTATATATATATATATATATATATGTATATATATTTTTTTTAAGCTTTTATTTCGTAATTTTATGAATTCATATATTTAGAATACTTAAAAGTTGTAATTTTATTCAAATTACTATTTCCTGTTCATTTTATACAAAAAATAATAATTTCGAAATAAATAATTAAAAAAAAACCGAAATGTAGGTAGTGGTAATAAAATATTGTCTGCGGAAAAATGACAGATATTGGTCATTCATTGCTGGGCTGGTCAACTCAACATGTTTTTAATTGATAAATACTTCAATATTCGTAATATGAAAATGCAAGAAAATGGCTATTATATATAGTTTTTGCCGTAAGTAAGCAAAAAAAATTGAATAATAATAATAATAAATAAATATAAAAATAACAAAAATGTCTAAAAATTCAGTAACTAATACATTGTATATTAATGAAATGAATCAAATGACAACAAAAATATCAACGTAATATTATACTATACTGTACATATATAAAAGGGTGTTCTAGATTTCCATTTATATAGCGTCAGATGATAAATGATATTTTTCAATTAAATTTTTTGATATTTACATATAAAGAAAATATTAAAACATATAAAGAAAATATTTGTACATCTTTGAATTAATTTTTTTCATAAAAATTTTTAAAATACAATCCAGTATAAAATTAATAATATGTAACTATATTATATATTTACATATAACTTCTTAGTGAAGTGTTTAATTGAAATAAAAAATACAGAAAATAAAATAAAAATAAAAATCATTGACTTTCTTGCAATATTTATATTATTTGAAACATATAATCAACTGAAATTTCATAAAAATATAATTTTGTTTATTGTACGTACATACATAATATGTATATGTATGTATTTATTTATACGAATTATAAATTTACTACACCAACTGAAATACCCTGCTTACAATATCTATATAATATATTATGTATGATAAGGAATGTACATTATTGTATTTATTATATTTTTGATACGTAAATGTAATACATATATTTAAAATTTTTACTTTTCACGCTTTTCTTTAGTCTTCACAATTAAATGAGAAAATATTGGATTTCTAGTATTTAATGCATTTTTTACATAAATATTAATGTACATATATGTATAATATAAATATAATATATAGAATAAATTGTTCAATAATTTCCAATGAAATAAAAATTTCCAATAATTATTTTGTATGTACTGTTGTGATTAAAATGAAATATGTATTAAATATCACTGTGTATGTTGCTACATATATACAAAATAACGAATTCTAACTAATTGAATATATGTATGTAGGTATATATGTATACTAGATATATGCAAATTTATATTACAACCGTCAACGGTCGTACTCGTCATTCGTCAATCGTCATTATTTACTAAACTGAGTGAAAACATTCTTAAAAATCTTACCTAATTCAAAATAATATTATTTATAGAGAAATTTTCATTTAATTTTTAAAATTAATGTATTATACTACAATATAATACAAATATTATATGTATACATTACATATTTTGAAAATTCTTATTTGAAACAATAAAATCTAGATAGTACCTACATATTTAAAAGTAATTATTCTGGTGAAATGCAATATATACCTTCATTTATATGCTTCCAAAAATTCATAAATGTGTGTGTGACTGAGACGACTGATTTAATTTTTAAATTTTTAAAGAATTTGCTATGTACATATTTTATACGTTATGTTAAGTACTTTCGTAGTGTTGTGTATTTATATATTCAAGCGTATTCAAAGAAAGTATCTTCCGATCAAATTCAGGTTAAAAATGTTGAAATTAAAATGTTGAATCTTGAATAATATATATATAGATCATGTGGTAGAGTTAGTGGTAGACATATAAACGTAGTAAAAACGTGCTATATACAAGTGTACCTAATTGAGAAACAAAATAATATTTACTGTTTGGTTTGTTGTCAATATTTAGAAACATAATAGTACATAATTATAAGGATTTTTTTAAATATAAAATACGATTATGATAATTTTTCGTATAATTGATAAAAATATATTACTTATACATACAAATACATAAACATAAACAAATTTTGATTTAATTTCCCTAATGATATTGATTGTTAAAAAAATTATATTATAAACCAAATAATTGATGCCAATTTTTGTTGCATATTATATGCACATACTTATTTAATACTTATTAATAAATAATTACACGATTGAAATATTAGAGAAGAATCACAGTTTTAAAACAACATTAAAATAGACAAACATAATCATAAATTAATCTACAAAGATCGTTGAAATTCACAAATATGGTACACATATGTGATATTAATTTATTAATTTTATATAAATTGTAGAATTATTATTATTTCTTATTGTTCCTGATGTAACTTATTAGTAGTAGGCAATAAATAATAAGTCTTTGCTTCTGCTTTTCAAATTACTTAAAAAAAGAGTATTGTATAAAAATGATTAAAAAAATTGAATCTCAATAAGTAAAGTAAACCCATATTTGATTCATCGATATATATACATATGTTCATGTTTATCATCGGCTCTAGAACCAATATCATTAACCTTAGATTTTAGATGACAAGATGCAATAGACAGCAGACTGAACGTATACGGAAATTTTGTTGTTATTCAAAAAGTAAAAATTAGTCATGTTTTTTATTTATGTATTTGATTTGAGTTGAGTAAACCTAGAGGCAAAATTTAAAAATGCACTATTTTGTGCTATAAATTTTTTATAAAATTAAATATTTTTTGCTGCGAAGAAAGTTAGAAAAGAAGCAGCAAATTTATAATTTAAACTATCTTACGAATGTGTTTATGTATTGTAAAGGAAAGAATATTCTTGGAAGTTTAATTTTTTCAAATATGAATTTTTTAACTGTTTGCGTGCATAAACACTATAAACTTTCTTGTTTCATGTTATAAACTATCAACAAAACTTTTATAATCTTGATTTTCAGTAAAATGGCAACACTAAAACCTGAAAGCAAAACTGAAATAAACCCACTCGAAGTCGGTTTGAATTTCATGAACATTAACGACGAATTCACGGCTTCGGCCTTTTTTGTTTTTCGTATTCTGTTATTTATAACGTTCATTTTTTCAAGATAATGTTTTGTTTCGCTTTTCAGCTCAATTTTTGCTTGTGTGATCATTGGTTTTCTTCTTCTTTTTAATATTTAATAGAAAAAGAAAGCTGCTCTCAGTTTGTTAAATTTAAATATTAATTGTAAATTTGAAACATTGAACTGAATCTATAAAACAAAATGTCCGTGCACATGTGAAAAATAATCTAAATTATAATCAGTCATCAATCACTTTTAAATATCAAATTCCGTTCCTTTCTTTCTGTCCAGTTATTGACATTCAACTGGAATTAAATTTTTCTACTCAGCAACTCAGCTGGCTCAGTAAAATCTCTGAATGCACTTACTGCTATTTAGCAGTCATCTGGTTAAGCAGAGTAGGGTTAAAAAAAACACAAATCTCAATAGCGAATTGAAAATAACATATAAACGATTTTTAGGTCTGTTTGAGAATTTGCAAAAATCAAGAAATTAATAAAGAAATTAACAAGAACCATAGTTAACGTTTGTTGATTAACAAATAGATTTTCTTCTTAGTATAAAATAAGTAGTTGCAAAAATTATTTTCCACTGTATTTTATCCCCGCCGGCCTCCACTGAAGAGACAAGAGATAAATTGAGAAATTTTAAGATTGCAAAAAGGTTCTCGATCATACTTTATATTAGAGCTAAATAAGTTGCAGTTTTTTTTTATTTTTATGCCCGATTCGATTAACTTGGATACAACAAAATTTTTAAAAAAATATTTTAAAACAATCTTTTGAATAGATTATTATTAATTTCTAACCTGCTTTTCTAAATGTATGAATAATCAGTAATGTGCACAGATTTTTATGGAAATGTGAAATAGAAATAGTTATGCAGTATTGTCAATATAGTCATCCTCATAAGTATTTCAGTTTCAGGTTTCAGAGGTATCAGTACATGATGCAGTAAATGCATATATGTATAGTACATACAAATGTAAATGGATATGTATTTATTGTATGGTTGAATGTGGTTGAATCTTGTATCATATTACATATTTCCAAAGAATTAGAAGTAAATTTTTTTTCTCTTTACTCTATGTGTTTCACCAGTTTCACAAACTAATTTATTTAGTTTTAATTTTTAAGCCGCCATTGTAAAGCTTATAAAGCTTGTCATACATACGACGAATAAAATATAAAAATTAAATAATAAAAATATAGGTATTATTTTCATAGAAATGAAGTGATCAATTAAACTTATAAATTTAATTATGTAATAAAATATTTTAAATAAAATAAAATAAAATAATTTCGTTTTAATAATTATAATTAAAAGAACATAAAGAAATTATGGAAAGGTGTGTCTTAAAACATATAATTTTTTGTGAAAAATAAACAACCAATAACAGCCTTTCAATTTCAATATTAAACAAAATAATCGTAATGAGGATTTTGAGATATTACTAAAAGGTATATTAATTTATTAATTTTATATAAATTGTAGAATTATTATTATTTCTTATTGTTCCTGATGTAACTTATTAGTAGTAGGCAATAAATAATAAGTCTTTGCTTCTGCTTTTAAAATTACTTAAAAAAAGAGTTTTGTAAAAAAATTGGTTAAAAAAATTGAATCTCAATAAGTAAAGTAAACCCATATTTGATTCATCGATATATATACATATGTTCATGTTTATCATCGGCTCTAGAACCAATATCATTAACCTTAGATATTAGATGATAAGATGCAATAGACAGCAGACTGAACGTATGAATATTTTGATGTTATTCAAAAAGTAAAAATTAGTCATGTTTTTTATTTACGTATTTGATTTGAGTTGAGTAAACCTAGAAGCAAAATTTAAAAATTAAATATTTTTTGCTGCGAAAAAGATTAGAAAAGAAGCAGCAAATTTATAATTTAAACTATCTTACGAATGTGTTTATGTATTGTAATTGTAAACGAAAGAATATTCTTGGAAGTTTAATTTTTTCAAATATGAATTTTTTAACTGTTTGCGTGCATAAACACTATAAACTTTCTTGTTTCATGTTATAAACTATCAACAAAACTTTTATAATCTTGATTTTCAGTAAAATGGCAACACTAAAACCTGAAAGCAAAACTGAAATAAACCCACTCGATGTCGGTTTGAATTTCATGAACATTAACGACAAATTCACGGCTTCGCCTTTTCTTGTTTTTCGTATTCTGTTATTTATCACGTTCATTTTTTCAAGATAATGTTTTGTTTCGCTTTTCAGCTCAATTTTTGCTTGTGTGATCATTGGTTTTCTTCTTCTTTTTAATAGTTAATAGAAAAAGAAAGCTGCTCTCAGTTTGTTAAAGATTTATTGTAAATTTGAAACATTGAACTGAATCTATAAAACAAAATGTCCGTGCACATGTGAAAAATAATCTAAATTATAATCAGTCATCAATCACTTTTAAATATCAAATTCCGTTCCTTTCTTTCTGTCCAGTTATTGACATTCAACTGGAATTAAATTTTTCTACTCAGCAACTCAGCTGGCTCAGTAAAATCTCTGAATGCACTTACTGCCATTTAGCAGTCATCTGGTTAAGCAGAGTAGGGTTAAAAAAACACAAATCTCAATAGCGAATTGAAATTAACATATAAACGATTTTTAGGTCTGTTTGAGAATTTGCAAAAATCAAGAAATTAATAAAGAAATTAACAAGAACCATAGTTAACGTTTGTTGATTAACAAATAGATTTTCTTCTTAGTATAAAATAAGTAGTTGCAAAAATTATTTTCCACTGTATTTTATCCCCGCCGGCCTCCACTGAAGAGACAAGAGATAAATTGAGAAATTTTAAGATTGCAAAAAGGTTCTCGATCATACTTTATATTAGAGCTAAATAAGTTGCAGTTTTTTTTTATTTTTATGCCCGATTCGATTAAATTGGATACAACAAAATTTTTAAAAAAATATTTTAAAACAATCTTTTGAATAGATTATTATTAATTTCTAACCTGCTTTTCTAAATGTATGAATAATCAGTAATGTGCACAGATTTTTATGGAAATGTGAAATGGAAATAGTTATGCAGTATTGTCAATATAGTCATCCTCATAAGTATTTCAGTTTCAGGTTTCAGAGGTATCAGTACATGATGCAGTAAATGCATATATGTATAGTACATACAAATGTAAATGGATATGTATTTATTGTATGGTTGAATGTGGTTGAATCTTGTATCATATTACATATTTCCAAAGAATTAGAAGTAAATTTTTTTTCTCTTTACTCTATGTGTTTCACCAGTTTCACAAACTAATTTATTTAGTTTTAATTTTTAAGCCGCCATTGTAAAGCTTATAAAGCTTGTCATACATACGACGAATAAAATATAAAAATTAAATAATAAAAATATAGGTATTATTTTCATAGAAATGAAGTGATCAATTAAACTTATAAATTTAATTATGTAATAAAATATTTTAAATAAAATAAAATAAAATAAACCCATATTTGATTCATCGATATATATACATATGTTCATGTTTATCATCGGCTCTAGAACCAATATCATTAACCTTAGATTTTAGATGACAAGATGCAATAGACAGCAGACTGAACGTATACGGAAATTTTGTTGTTATTCAAAAAGTAAAAATTAGTCATGTTTTTTATTTATGTATTTGATTTGAGTTGAGTAAACCTAGAGGCAAAATTTAAAAATGCACTATTTTGTGCTATAAATTTTTTATAAAATTAAATATTTTTTGCTGCGAAGAAAGTTAGAAAAGAAGCAGCAAATTTATAATTTAAACTATCTTACGAATGTGTTTATGTATTGTAAAGGAAAGAATATTCTTGGAAGTTTAATTTTTTCAAATATGAATTTTTTAACTGTTTGCGTGCATAAACACTATAAACTTTCTTGTTTCATGTTATAAACTATCAACAAAACTTTTATAATCTTGATTTTCAGTAAAATGGCAACACTAAAACCTGAAAGCAAAACTGAAATAAACCCACTCGAAGTCGGTTTGAATTTCATGAACATTAACGACGAATTCACGGCTTCGGCCTTTTTTGTTTTTCGTATTCTGTTATTTATAACGTTCATTTTTTCAAGATAATGTTTTGTTTCGCTTTTCAGCTCAATTTTTGCTTGTGTGATCATTGGTTTTCTTCTTCTTTTTAATATTTAATAGAAAAAGAAAGCTGCTCTCAGTTTGTTAAATTTAAATATTAATTGTAAATTTGAAACATTGAACTGAATCTATAAAACAAAATGTCCGTGCACATGTGAAAAATAATCTAAATTATAATCAGTCATCAATCACTTTTAAATATCAAATTCCGTTCCTTTCTTTCTGTCCAGTTATTGACATTCAACTGGAATTAAATTTTTCTACTCAGCAACTCAGCTGGCTCAGTAAAATCTCTGAATGCACTTACTGCTATTTAGCAGTCATCTGGTTAAGCAGAGTAGGGTTAAAAAAAACACAAATCTCAATAGCGAATTGAAAATAACATATAAACGATTTTTAGGTCTGTTTGAGAATTTGCAAAAATCAAGAAATTAATAAAGAAATTAACAAGAACCATAGTTAACGTTTGTTGATTAACAAATAGATTTTCTTCTTAGTATAAAATAAGTAGTTGCAAAAATTATTTTCCACTGTATTTTATCCCCGCCGGCCTCCACTGAAGAGACAAGAGATAAATTGAGAAATTTTAAGATTGCAAAAAGGTTCTCGATCATACTTTATATTAGAGCTAAATAAGTTGCAGTTTTTTTTTATTTTTATGCCCGATTCGATTAACTTGGATACAACAAAATTTTTAAAAAAATATTTTAAAACAATCTTTTGAATAGATTATTATTAATTTCTAACCTGCTTTTCTAAATGTATGAATAATCAGTAATGTGCACAGATTTTTATGGAAATGTGAAATAGAAATAGTTATGCAGTATTGTCAATATAGTCATCCTCATAAGTATTTCAGTTTCAGGTTTCAGAGGTATCAGTACATGATGCAGTAAATGCATATATGTATAGTACATACAAATGTAAATGGATATGTATTTATTGTATGGTTGAATGTGGTTGAATCTTGTATCATATTACATATTTCCAAAGAATTAGAAGTAAATTTTTTTTCTCTTTACTCTATGTGTTTCACCAGTTTCACAAACTAATTTATTTAGTTTTAATTTTTAAGCCGCCATTGTAAAGCTTATAAAGCTTGTCATACATACGACGAATAAAATATAAAAATTAAATAATAAAAATATAGGTATTATTTTCATAGAAATGAAGTGATCAATTAAACTTATAAATTTAATTATGTAATAAAATATTTTAAATAAAATAAAATAAAATAATTTCGTTTTAATAATTATAATTAAAAGAACATAAAGAAATTATGGAAAGGTGTGTCTTAAAACATATAATTTTTTGTGAAAAATAAACAACCAATAACAGCCTTTCAATTTCAATATTAAACAAAATAATCGTAATGAGGATTTTGAGATATTACTAAAAGGTATATTAATTTATTAATTTTATATAAATTGTAGAATTATTATTATTTCTTATTGTTCCTGATGTAACTTATTAGTAGTAGGCAATAAATAATAAGTCTTTGCTTCTGCTTTTAAAATTACTTAAAAAAAGAGTTTTGTAAAAAAATTGGTTAAAAAAATTGAATCTCAATAAGTAAAGTAAACCCATATTTGATTCATCGATATATATACATATGTTCATGTTTATCATCGGCTCTAGAACCAATATCATTAACCTTAGATATTAGATGATAAGATGCAATAGACAGCAGACTGAACGTATGAATATTTTGATGTTATTCAAAAAGTAAAAATTAGTCATGTTTTTTATTTACGTATTTGATTTGAGTTGAGTAAACCTAGAAGCAAAATTTAAAAATTAAATATTTTTTGCTGCGAAAAAGATTAGAAAAGAAGCAGCAAATTTATAATTTAAACTATCTTACGAATGTGTTTATGTATTGTAATTGTAAACGAAAGAATATTCTTGGAAGTTTAATTTTTTCAAATATGAATTTTTTAACTGTTTGCGTGCATAAACACTATAAACTTTCTTGTTTCATGTTATAAACTATCAACAAAACTTTTATAATCTTGATTTTCAGTAAAATGGCAACACTAAAACCTGAAAGCAAAACTGAAATAAACCCACTCGATGTCGGTTTGAATTTCATGAACATTAACGACAAATTCACGGCTTCGCCTTTTCTTGTTTTTCGTATTCTGTTATTTATCACGTTCATTTTTTCAAGATAATGTTTTGTTTCGCTTTTCAGCTCAATTTTTGCTTGTGTGATCATTGGTTTTCTTCTTCTTTTTAATAGTTAATAGAAAAAGAAAGCTGCTCTCAGTTTGTTAAAGATTTATTGTAAATTTGAAACATTGAACTGAATCTATAAAACAAAATGTCCGTGCACATGTGAAAAATAATCTAAATTATAATCAGTCATCAATCACTTTTAAATATCAAATTCCGTTCCTTTCTTTCTGTCCAGTTATTGACATTCAACTGGAATTAAATTTTTCTACTCAGCAACTCAGCTGGCTCAGTAAAATCTCTGAATGCACTTACTGCCATTTAGCAGTCATCTGGTTAAGCAGAGTAGGGTTAAAAAAACACAAATCTCAATAGCGAATTGAAATTAACATATAAACGATTTTTAGGTCTGTTTGAGAATTTGCAAAAATCAAGAAATTAATAAAGAAATTAACAAGAACCATAGTTAACGTTTGTTGATTAACAAATAGATTTTCTTCTTAGTATAAAATAAGTAGTTGCAAAAATTATTTTCCACTGTATTTTATCCCCGCCGGCCTCCACTGAAGAGACAAGAGATAAATTGAGAAATTTTAAGATTGCAAAAAGGTTCTCGATCATACTTTATATTAGAGCTAAATAAGTTGCAGTTTTTTTTTATTTTTATGCCCGATTCGATTAAATTGGATACAACAAAATTTTTAAAAAAATATTTTAAAACAATCTTTTGAATAGATTATTATTAATTTCTAACCTGCTTTTCTAAATGTATGAATAATCAGTAATGTGCACAGATTTTTATGGAAATGTGAAATGGAAATAGTTATGCAGTATTGTCAATATAGTCATCCTCATAAGTATTTCAGTTTCAGGTTTCAGAGGTATCAGTACATGATGCAGTAAATGCATATATGTATAGTACATACAAATGTAAATGGATATGTATTTATTGTATGGTTGAATGTGGTTGAATCTTGTATCATATTACATATTTCCAAAGAATTAGAAGTAAATTTTTTTTCTCTTTACTCTATGTGTTTCACCAGTTTCACAAACTAATTTATTTAGTTTTAATTTTTAAGCCGCCATTGTAAAGCTTATAAAGCTTGTCATACATACGACGAATAAAATATAAAAATTAAATAATAAAAATATAGGTATTATTTTCATAGAAATGAAGTGATCAATTAAACTTATAAATTTAATTATGTAATAAAATATTTTAAATAAAATAAAATAAAATAATTTCGTTTTAATAATTATAATTAAAAGAACATAAAGAAATTATGGAAAGGTGTGTCTTAAAACATATAATTTTTTGTGAAAAATAAACAACCAATAACAGCCTTTCAATTTCAATATTAAACAAAACAATCGTAATTATATTTTTGAGATGTTACTAAAAGGTATATAATTTATAAAAATACCTATATTACTACAAAATAAATAGTGGTACTTAAAATTTCTACAATGTAAATTATATAAAAAAAAAATTGAATAATATGGCAAAACGCAAAGGAGCTTCGAAATTAAGTAAGTATATATATATATTATTATTATTATTTAATTATTATTACATACCTATATATTATGAAATACAGTACATTCTCAATTATTGTAACAAAATTCAAGTTATTTTGGAAAACCATCTTTGTTCGTGTTCCCAAAAACTATTACATAGTTGCGCAAACGCAATTATATTGTAGTCCTACAATCAAATTAATTACATTTGTGCATTATAAAGACATATAGCTAATAATTTTTTTTTGAAACGTTATTATTTTCATAATTTTTCTACATTGAATGCAGTAATCGAATAATTATTTTTTTCTGTTTACATATAAAAATGTATTATTATTAGCTGATATCGGTTGAAACCAACATGAAATTGCCAGAAACATTACGATTCTAATAGGTTGCTGGCCTCCGGAAGAACACACAATCGATTTGGCGATTTATCATTTAGTACGTTCTGTAGAAGTTGCAAAGTTATAATTCAAAAAAAAAAAAAAAAAAAACAAATAAAAAAATACTCTTTCATAATCTTTGTAAGTGGGGCTTGAATAGGTCGATGGTTGGGTGTCGGTCTTGTGATCTTGAGAGAGATCACGGTTCGAATCCTATCCAGCGCGCTACTCTTGCCCAAGTCGATCATTAATTTCCTATCAGCAATGTATACCAGCAATTGATTACTAATGATAAACTGGATGTGATATATCTGAAAGAAATTACTGATCGGCGGTTTCATAATGGACTGAGTATCCGTGTGCTCTTAATATATGTATACAATATACATTGTATGTGTATATTTAAAGAAAAATCTTTGTTATTTTTCAGAATTTAAGTTTTCGACAGACCCTTCCTAGAGAATCTAGTAGAAGTATAGCCAATTTATGTGTTGATTTTGTGACTTAGCTTATACCAATTGAACAAAATACAATTACATATTGTTATAACTTATAAAGACAAAGGGTCATTTACTACAATTCGCAGTAGATTGAGTCTTTAATTTTTATTCATAATTCATAGTAAATTACTATATTGTGGCATTGTGAATATAATTTTCGAAATTTTTAGCATAAGCTTAGAAATATAACCTAATTTGAATCTGGTAAAATATTCGCTGGGAGATGTAGGACAGAAAAAAGAGCATTATACAATTTCTTGTGTGAAAATGAGGGAGGTGTGATAAATTTACTCTGGCAAGAAATCTACATTGAATTGTAAATTTCGAATTGTTGGTCAAATGACCAAGATTAAAGTCTGCCACTGTTACCTACCTACTTTTCTATAAAATATGTATAATAATTGAGAAGTATTAGATTTTATTTTTATAATTAAAATACAATATAGGTAGTATTATTAAATAATATTCTATTTACTAATTTTTTTTTTAATTCTGTGATTTTTTTTCATAGAAAATGCTGGAGGCCGAAAAGCTACTTCGAAACAAAAAGGTTAGTAAATAATTGCAAAAAATATCATATATTTAAATTCATATAATATATGTATATGTATGCGCACTCCCTTATGGACAAAGGATAATTTTCAAAAAAGGAAAATTTTTAATATTAAATTTGTATGAATTTTGTTGAAGACAAAAATCGGTAGGTATTATTGTATTATAAGTAAAGTACAGTGAAGCAAAGTAAAGCAAGACTAACTAAATTTTTTGGTATTTCTCTATATTGCAATAAATTTCTTAATTTCTAATTTCGGTTTTATATTCCCTAATACTTCATTAGGAATAACATTTTTATGACTGATTTTCTAAATACATATATATATATATATAATTCAAGTAAGTAATTAAAGAAGTTTCGCTTATCAACAAAATTTTAAAATGCTTTGTTTCACACTTGATTAAGAACATAATTTAGAATTAGCGTTTTTAATAGCAAGAAATTTAATAAATTTCTAATCAAAAATTGTATTCATAATTTTTAGAAAGTTTTTATTTACATTTTTAGATTTTTTTAAAAAAAAAATGGAAAATGGAAAATGTAAAATGCAAACAATTAAAAAGAAATTCATTGAAGAAAAATTGCCTGATCTAGACGAAAACATTGATAATTAAAATACATACATGATCTGATAGAATGAAATGACATAGCATCAGTAGAAAATAAATTCCATTTAAAACATGTATGTTTGCATTATTACTTTCGTATTTAATACTAAAGTGTATGAACTTGATTTCAAAGTGAATTTTCTAAAAGTGTACACTAAATAATTTATCACATTTCTATTCGATAATAATTGATGGACTAAAGTTTTTGGGTACTTCATTATCATAAATACTTCTCAAATGTTATAAATATTAATATTTTGCTATACAAATACCCGATCTGCTGATGATAAACTGCCCCGCTCATAGTGTGATAATTTTAAAGATGCCCTTTTGCAGGTAGAAAATCAGTCATAAAGCAGTTATATTCTTAATCAAGTGACAGGGAGTGTAATAAGAATTTTAAAATTTTACTATGCTTTGTTCTTTCTAAACATCCAGTATAGGTATGATACGCTATAATGAGTGGTTCGTAATCAACGTTAAACTGTAGGTGCACATAATAATATTAAGTCTAGAGATCACTTCCGTGAAGGCACAGGCTTGGCATGAGCTGTAGCGCCACTGATGGTTATGAATTTATTAGTCTTTTTATAGATAGGAATGATGACATTTTTATATTAAACTTCTGACATTTTTTCATCGATCTTTTCATTTAATTGCTGTTGATCTAGCTTCTTAATTGCAAAATTATTACTGTATCATATTTTTTAACGTTTTGAAACTCATTCTATATCACAATAATTAATATTAATAATGCAATATTATTCTATTTTTAAATGTTATTTAGTTTTAATTGTGAACATTTTTTATTTTAATAATCACAGGTAATGTAAATTGTAATGGTGGAGAAAATGCAAATGCAAATACAAATGAATTAAGTCCATCATCATCATCAAAAAAAGCTCATAATTATTGTAGTAACGTTGTTGTCGATAATGATGATCAAACACGAAATTATCAAAATAGAACCGTAGCAGTAGTAGATTCTTCATCCCACCGCCGTCAGGATAGTCAAATAAAATCAGCTAATACAAATCTAACGGTAATAACTACGGCAATACAAACAACAAAAACAACCACAACTGTGACAAAAAAGGAATTTGAATATGCAACACTATTAGATACTAGTAGTAGTAGTAGTAGTAGCAATAATATCAAAAATTTACAACATAATACTGCATCATCGATATCAACTTCAAATGATCAAAAGTACCTGCATAAAAAATTTAAAAGGATTGCTAGTGCTAATTTAAATGAATCCGAGCAATCTGTATTTAATCAACAACAATCAAATCATAATGCTGTTGTAACTATAACGAATAACGATAAAACGATAACGACAACGACAACGACAAATTCGTTAAATAGAGCAACTGCTGTTGTAACCTCATCATCAATATTATCTTCATTAAAGCCGCCATTAAATGCTAATTTTTTAAATGAAAGAAAAAATAATATTTCTGATTCATTCGGATTATTATCACATTCTTTATTACCTGCACATGAACCTGAAATTAATTTAATTAATTCTAAGAAGAAAACAAAACAACAACGTGATATATTAATGAATGGAGATGACATAATACAAAATTCATCATCTTTATCGTTATCATTACCATTACAATTATCTACTCATCATAATATAACAGAAAACGCAACAGAATCTGATTATAATAATACAACAAATAATAATAATAATAATAATAATAATCGATATCCATCAATTTTTTTGAATAATTGTGAAAGAATTAAATTTCTATCAACAAATACAAATAATAATGGTGGAACAATGTTATTAACATCATCAGCAGCATCAGAATCATTATTGGAACAACAAAAGAATATTGCTGATTATTCAAAAAATTCAAATAATAGTCCATCAATTATTTCAACAAATAATACCAGTACCACTACCAATGCATTAAATGAGACATCAATTATTAATAGTAGTTCGTTGTCGAATTCAACATGTTTTCATGTTAATACACATGCTACCAATGCTACTATTAATAATAATCATCAACAGCAACAACAGCAGCAGCAACAACAGCAGCAGCAACAACAGCAGCAGCAACAACAATTTCAGCAAAATATTCAGCAAAGTCAATCAACACAACAAGAAAACAATCAACAACAACGACAAATACAGCATCATAGATCATCATATCCGTCTGATGGAACTACAGCAGAACAAAAACAACAACATCAACAACAACAACATCAACAACAACAACAACAACAACAACAACAACATAATTGTGGACGTTATGTATGTTCATATTGTAATCTGAATTGTTCAAAACCATCGGTTCTACGAAAACATATCCGTACACATACTAATGAACGACCATATCCATGTAATACATGTGGTTTTGCATTTAAAACAAAAAGCAATTATTTTAAACATTGCAGGTAAGAAAAACTAATTTTTAAATATATATTTCAGATTGGGAGAAAAGTATCGAGTTTTTAATAGGTATTAAATACTAAAAAATTTTTTCATATACTAAAGTAATTTTTTTTAAATCAAGTATTCTTCATTTAGATTTATGATTTTTTACCATATTTGTGACATCTTTTGCCAATCATAAATTCAATCTCCTCGCAGAATTTCTAGAATTTTTATGTGAAAAAATATGATAAGTGATTTTCACAGGCCCTTTTAGAATTGAGCTTTTACGTTAATAACAGAGTTTTGTAATAATCGAAATAAATGATGATCTGACTAAATCTAAAACTGCATTAGCAATAAGTAAATTTTGCACAAGTGTTTCAAGTAAGATCTGAATTTCTGAAAACCCTCATTGTTTTAAATATAAGACTCGTTACTTTTTTTCTAACATATTACATATGCACATTATATAACTTTTTATAAATCTTCTTATAAATTTTATTTATAAAAATTTTTTTTAGATCTAGATCTCATGCCTTAAGAATTAAAGGTGAAGGTGAAATGCAGACCGATGAGGAAAATTCTGTAGAAACGGATCAGGATTTGAGTAATACTAGCTCAGAAGTAGTAAGTATTTATACACATATAATATGAGCTGTTTTCTTTGAAAGTGATGTAAGTCTATTTTATATTATCAAAGATAATAGCATAAACAAAAATTAGTGAAGCGGAATAAAATAATATTGATATTGTTTCAAATAATAATTTTGCTTGATTTTGTCACGTCTTATTGCTCTATATATTGTCTTTGATATTTTACATAAAGATATGTATTTAGGAATTTGCATTTGATTGTCAATATAATTTTGCATTGACTACGTAATTTATATTGATAATATGAAAATTATAATGGTAAATTTGAAGAAACTGTTGGAATCGTTGCAACAGCAGATTAATTGCTATCATTAATATTAACATTTAATTGATTTACGTTACTTTAAAAAAAAAAAAACAAAAACAGCTTACATTGTACATACATCTATTATTTCTAAATTTATAATTTTTTTTAGATAAGCGAAACAGCATCCGTAGAAAATGAAAGAATAGTTTCCTTACCTCATCATGCTCAGCAACAAAAATCCATCATGCAGCAGTCATCATTGATCAACAACAAATCATCATACAATGAAAAACCGTATAAGCCAAAATTTCATAATGCAGCTTTATACGCAGCTGAAGAATTTTCAAAACAAAAACAACAACAAAAAGGGCAGCAGCAGCAGCAAAAACAAAATCAGAATCAGAATATTTGTCAAGATCAGTATATAGAAAAGCAACATCATCAATATCAATATACAACAGATGCGCAATGCTCTTATCCAACTCTCTATTCTTCGCCTAATTATCCTTACAATTTACAATATCAACAACAACAACAACAACAACAACAACAACAACAACAACAACAACAACAACAACAACAACAACAACAACAACAACAACAACAACACCAACAACAACAACAACAACAACACCAACAACAACAACAACAGCAACAAAAACAATCAATACCACAACAAAATGAAAAATCATTATCATCTTTAACACAGTACAGTCATAGTAATAGTCATAGTGAAAATCATATTAAGTCTCATCATTATCAACATCATCAAGATTCAGTCATATCAAATACACAACAGAATACTTGCCAACAACGACAAACTATCCATCCTTATTGTAGTACTGAATCAATCGGATTAGGCAGCAGCAGCATCCAGGATTCAGTAACTACAATTAATACAGCTACATATTCTGTTGATACAGCGACAGGAAGTGGGGCTAGCGGAGGGATATCTGGAAATCAGTTGGTAATATTAAAAGAAAAATGTAAAATTAAAATGGTCGATTTCATTTATTGATTGTATTTTCAGAGTTATGAATTTCTTCAAGAACGAATTTCGAAAATTATTTCACAAAATGAAGCTATTGTTGAAAATAAAGAGCTGTTATTACAAAAGAAATATCCAAAAATTAGTAGTAAATCCCAAAAAAATTTGGATTCTATTACAACAATAATGAAGACTTCAGCGACAGGGGATAATCAAAAATCGAATATATTTTCATCATCATCACAATCTCCATCATCTTTAACGTGTCCAATTAATAAAATACAAAATGTAACCTCATTATCATCACAACAACATCAACAGCAACAACAACAGCAACAACAACAGCAACAACAACAGCAACAACAGCAACAACAGCAACAACAACATCAACAACAATTGATCATATTACCACAAGCAAATGTATTTAGTTCATCCCAGTGCGATGAAGTAGATTTTAGTACTAGAAGAATAAACGACAATTCTACTACTCATCATTCATTTGCAGCAGCTGCTAATAGCGAAACAACAATAAATAATCTAACAGTACCATCACCACTATCACCAATACAACATCTGAATCATCAGTTAGTTAATCGATCCATAGAATTTTTATCAAAAATTCAACAACCTTTAAATTTATCAAAAATCGGAGAGCATCAAACTGATAATCAATCATTTTCGACGATTAAGAAAAAACAATCTACTACTGATTGTTCTGTCGGAAGTGTTCCACTACCACTTATCTTAGAACCACATAATTCTTCTTCATCATCATCAAAAACAACAAAAGGAATAGCAACTCATCCTAAAAATCCAGAAAGATCCATAATTAAACATCTTTTGTTAAATTCTAGAGGATTAGGTGTACCGAATGGTGAAGGAGAATATGCTATTTTTCTTTGTCCATTATGTAAAATGGATTTTCGAACTGCAGAAGAATTAAAATTACATACAAGTAATTATTGTCAAGGTAGACCTTGCAGTGCACCAATAAGTCCAGTTGGTTCTCCATCTCATAAATATTTTCGGTGAGTATTAAGATTATGGAATTGGAATTAATTAAAAAATTTAATTATTTTAAATTTTCTTTTTTTCTTCCTAATAACAGATCAAATTCATTTAATGTTAATCTACCAGAATTCAATAATCCAAATTCATTAGCAAAATTGGCTCGTTCTTCGTTGCTGCATTTATCGAAAAATCCATTGTCATTAGCAAAACTTGCATGGTCTCAATTAAAAACAAAGCCAAGTAATTTAGTTCTAAGTCAGTTAAATGTAAACACCAATAACGTGAGCGGGAATTTATCTAGTCATCATATTGAATCTGATAAAAATGTTAATAATTTTAGCAGCAGTAGTCCAAATCAAAGATTCGTAGATACGCCATTACCATCACCTGGTCCATTATTGGGTAAAACTCAATTAATTGATTGGGACAACATGAATAATAATTCTTTCATAAACCAGAAATCAGATGATGTTGTTATCACGAAAGTTCACGAACATGAAGATAAGAGTTTCAGAAAACAAAAAATCAATAATTATCTTGTGCCATCTTCACAGGAAACAATTTCAATTCCTGTTACAAGTAATGTAAATAATTTTCCAACGTTGTTGCATCCAAATCATAATATTATGAATGAATATACCGCAAAATCTTTTCATCAACGTCGTCAATTTGTTCCTGAAACATCAACAACAGCAATACAAAATAAACCACAATCTTATATAATGTCTGACGGTGAAGTTCATATAATCGGTAAAGTTGATAATGCAATGAATAGATTTGGAGGCGGTGGAGATAATCCGATAAAAGTATATGATAGTAATGGCGGCCAAAGTCGAATATTAGATAAAGTAAAAGATAATCAGATAAAAATATTTGGTTTTAGTGGTGGTCAAGTTCAAATGTTAGATGAAGTAAAAGATAATCCGATGAAAGGATTTGGTTTTAGTGGTGGCCAAGTTCAAATGTTAGATGAAGTAAAAGATAATCCGATGAAAGGATTTGGTTTTAGTGGTGGTCAAGTTCAAATGTTGGATGAAGTAAAAGATAATCCTATGAAAGGATTTGGTTTTAGTGGTGGTCAAGTTCAAATATTAGATGAAGTAAAAAATAATCCTATGAAAGGATTTGGTTTTAGTGGTGGTCAAGTTCAAATGTTAGATGAAGTAAAAGATAATCCGATGAAAGGATTTGGTTTTAGTGGTGGTCAAGTTCAAATGTTGGATGAAGTAAAAGATAATCCGATGAAAAGATTTGGTTTTAGTGGTGGTCAAGTTCAAATATTAGATGAAGTAAAAGATAATCCGATGAAAGGATTTGGTTTTAGTGGTGGTCAAGTTCAATTATTAGATAAAGGAGGAGTAGATAATCCGATGAAATTTCCATTTGGAAATAAAAATAATCAAAATAAAACTAAAAGATTTTCATCATCTGGTGGTTCTGTGATTATTTCTGACCATCCTCAAATTGAATCTATTTCAAATAATGTTTCTTTAATTGATCGAATTGAACCTCAACCGAAAAAGTTTCGTAAAAATGATTCATTATTATCAAGCGTATCTTCAATGATAAAGATACCATCAACCATAAGTAAAAATTTTATTACTGGCTATACATCTATGACACCAACATTAACACCAAAAATTGTAACATCTACAATATCATTGCAAACACCACCACCACCTCCTACACATTTATTGACTTCAAGTTTGTCGATAGCACAAAATTTGCAATTTCCACCAATCAATCCTATAACGGCTTTTAATCCGCTAACACTGCCACCAGTTACTTCAAGCACGTTGATATCTAATTCGCACGGTGAAAAGCTAGTTCCATTCGTACTTGGAATACCAGGTCCAAACACATTGTCACCATCTTCTATTTTATGTACTCCATCGCAAAAACTACAAATACCTGATCATAATAAAAATATTAATTCTAATTTGGAAAATTTAAGTTTAGCTTTAGATAAATTTGATGAACCAAATTTTGAAATTACTACCAGTCAACAATATCAACAACAAAATTTGGTAAATGTCATAAATCATTCATTATGTACACAATTACAAAAGCCAGTGATTAATATAGAATCTGAAGCAACTACAATTGGTACTCAAATATCATCATCATTATCGCCATCTTTAAATGTTCCTCCTTGTACGTCTCAGCAGAAAAATTCTTCACGAAATTGGTCAAATCATATCACCACATCAAATCGCGATGATAAAATTTTCAATTTTGCAAGAATCGCAGATAATTTAAGTCCGAAAGAAAGTACAAATGTACAGAAAATTTTTAAATTTTCAGACGCAGATATAAGTTATGAAACAGCTAAAACTGCTGCAGGACCAATATCGTTGTCAAGTTTGCAGAATCGAAAACAACAACAGCAACAACAAAAACAACTATTAACGTCAACGTCACAATCACAACATAAATTTACACCATTAAATGTTGATGTTGTTCATGAATTTAATGAAAAGCAACAAAATATTGAACAACAAAATAAAGTAGAGATGGAAGTGGAGGCAGAAGTTCAAAGTAGAGCTAAATCAAAATTTTTACGTCCTACAAGTTTACCATTGAAGCCAGGCACTTTTACGCAAAAAATTCATCATGGTATAACACCAACTGCTAATACGTTGCCATTAATATCGCCTGAAACTCCCCGTCCATCAAAAGCATGTTTACAGCTATACTTAAACGGACATGCTTACACTTATCTTGGACTAAAATGTAGCACAAAAATGTTTTATTGTACGGTAAATTGTCCACAACCTTCATATAAAGCAAATTTACATCAATTATCGATGTACAGTGTTTGGCAAGTATGTGCTGAATATAATCCTCATCCACTTGGATTAAAGCCAAAAACTGTTATATCTTTATATGATTCACGCCAGAGACCATCAGATTTTAGCATTGCTAGTATAAATTGTCCTAATGCTACCGTTAATTCTCAAAATATTGTTACAACTCCGTACGAGATTAATACTGATAATCATCAATATAATTATTATCATATAAAAAATGTTGCTCCTCAGTCTTCAGCCACTTCCTCTTCCGAATCATTAAAAAAAGAGCAAGCTTCTAATGGTAAAAAAATTGTTGATTCTTCATTTGGTGGAGTAGGAGGAGGAGGAGGAGGAGAAGGAGGATATGAAAGTAATGAAGTTGGAGGTTGCATGCCTTATATTCGAAGTAAAGGACGTGGTCGATATGTTTGCTCTGAATGCGGTATTCGATGCAGAAAATTATCGATGCTTAAAGAGCATATGCGAACTCATACGAATGTGAATGTCAGATCATATACTTGTTCACACTGCTGTTTAAGGTAATTTTTTGCTTTAGAGAAAATATTTACGAGTATTTTTGCGATTGTAATATCACCTACGTACTCATATATTGACATATGTAATTATGTGTCTTTTCATTCTCATTCTGTTTCAGTTTCAAAACAAATGGAAACTTAACAAAGCATCTAGCATCTAAAGCTCACTATAAAAAATGTTTGGAACTAGGGGTGATACCAGAATATTCTCAGACTACTACAATTAATAATCAATTGGAAATTGGTAGTGAATTAGATCAACGACAACAACAACAATCATCAGTTGATGATGATCAAATTTTATCTTTAGCTGGTGGTGAATCTGATTCAGATGAATATAGTGATGGTAGCAGAGAGGGAGAAATCGATACTAATGGTAAGCATTTTTATTCTTTTTATTTAAATTTAAATATGAAAATTATAAGTTAATTTATTAATTAATATTTTATTTTCTCAGATGAGGTTAAATCACGTTTATTAGAACATGAAGCTGCAAAATGTCTTCTTTCGTTATCTAGATCGGTACCTAGAAATAATACTGCATCACCTCAAATTATGAGTCAGTCATCAACATTACAAAATCAAACAACACATAAAATGATTGATTCTTTTCAAATGACTGATAAATATCAACATCAACAGAGTATAATTACAGCAGCACAACAAAAATCTACAAATGATCAAAATCAAATTCAATTTCATCGTATTGTTCCACAATTAATTAGTCCGAAAATTTCATCACATGATTATTACAATAAACAGGAACAGTACTATTCTAATCCAAACATAATTCTGCAAAAAAATAAATCTTTAGATAACAATATGTTTGATGAAACAAATATGGCACCAATTGATTTGACAAAACCACGTCATAAATCATCATCATCATCATCATCAACAGAACAAATTCAACAAAAGTTAACAAATCATCCGCCGCATTCTGTTCCTTCTGGTGTCCAACAACAACAAAAATTACGCAAAATATCTCCTGAAACTTTTAAAGATTTTACAAATGATGCAGTTCTATTAAAGTCATTAATTATGAATACAAATAAAATAAGAACAACTGCTTCATTCACATCGGAAATATCTAACACAAAAATGAATGAAAATTCATTACATCAAATTTATTTGACTGAGCAAGCATTAAAATACATTAGAATTAAGCAAAGTCAAATGAATAAAAATTTTGATGGAAATTCTTCTGTATCACCATACACATATGCGGTAACATCCAATGTGCAGTTTACTACTGAAAATTCTTTAACATCATCACCACGCGTAATTTGTTCTACTGGAGCTGGTGCAGAAGCCACAGAAAATTGTAAACAAAATAAAATGCAGACATTTCAACTAAACAAAAGTAATGGTAACAATGAAAATGATAACAACGAAAAATTAACAAAAACATCACTAAAAAATGCTAAAAATTCAACTGAATCTTATAATGAAAATGTGAATATTACTAATTTTGTCATCAGTTCTGTCGAAAATAATTCGACGAAAATGAATACAAGTTCATGTACAACATCATCAATGTTTGAATTAAATACCACAGGTACTGTTAAAAATGTGAACAGTTCCTCAAATTCAGAATATCCAATCAAATCTGATGTTACGATTTTCAAAGAAATGAATCATTGTACAACATCATCTTTGCAGCAATATTCTTGCAGTCAATCTGATGTTATTATTTCATCTTCGAATGCAAAATCTCAATCTCAAATCAATCAGCATGATCGTCAACAATTAGAAATGTCAATTGATAGCAGCATACCACCAACTGTTTCTTCAGATAAATTAAAGGTGAATCAGGTATCAGATGCGGCGATAGTAGCGACGGCTAATCGATTAACAGATGAAAGTGAAGAAAGCAGTTCAGACGGTCAGGATATTAGTTTTGGAGAAAATTGTGGTGGTAACGGTGGTGGTAATAATACTTTAACTAGATCCTCTGATTTTGCTGGTATTTTAGCAGCACGCACTGTTATTGTAGGAGAAGATGGATTTAAGAATTCATCAAATGAAGTTCAACCAATGTTTCCCCGTGTACCGATTTCAGATGATGGCAGACCAATATGTACAATATGTTCAAAAAAATTTCAGAAACAACATCAGATGGTACTTCATATGAATATACATTATATGGAACGTAAATTTAAATGTGAACCATGTGCTGTTAGTTATCGTACGCAAGGATTACTTCAGAAGCATGAAAGATCTGAAGGTCATAAAAATAAAATTATGATGACATCAACGTTTGGTGTGCCAATAACATCAAATCCACGTCCATTCGGTTGCAGTGACTGTAAAGTTGCATTCAGAATTCATGGTCATTTGGCAAAGCATTTACGTTCAAAAACACATGTACAAAAATTAGAATGTTTGCAAAAATTACCATTTGGTACATATGCTGAAATCGAAAGAGCTGGAATTAGCTTAACAGAAATTGATACCACTGACTGTGATAATTCACTCACAAGCTTAAAAGTTTTAGCTCAAAAATTGATTGAAAAAGATTCAAGTAAATTAAATATGTACAGCAGTATGGTGGAAGGGGGCGGTTCTGGTAGTACTGGATTACTATCACAAGAAAGTGGAAGTGAAGATAATAATAGCTCAGAGATACCGACACAATTTGTTCAAATGAATACATCAATGACTACTACTGTGAATGTTATCGGTGGTGGTAATAGCGAGGAAAGTAACAACACAATATTACCTGTTTTAATGTCATCATCGAAACAAACAGCAGCTGTGGCCGCAGATAGTAGCCCAATGATAACTGCTAGTAACATAGCTGCTGGAAATAATAACATTGTTGTTGGTGGTGTGAAAAGAAAATTAAATTCCTCATTTAGCAGCTGTAATGATGATTCTGTTTCAAATATAACAAGTGGTGAATTACAATCGCAACAGCAACAGCAACAGCAGCACCAGCAGCAGTCACAACAACAGCAGCAACAGCAACAACAGCAGCAACAACAACAACAACAAGGAAAAGAATTAAATTCTTTCGAGAAGCGCGTTAAAACTTCAACTGATATAACATAGTGCCAAACTTATTTTATGAAAAATAATTTTCTATTTAGAGAATAATTATCATTATTTTGTATCATTTTGTGACTTTGCCATGTTTTTACAAATATTTTTGATAATTTTTTTTTTTATTTTCATAATTTTTCTGATTTTTTGTTAAATGTATAATTTTTTTTTAAATTTCCTTATTGAATTACTACTACATACTTTGAAATTTATTGATTTTTTTTTTTTTAATTAATTCACTTACTCACACAACAACAACAACAATTTTATACTATATATTATATATTTAACATAAAAAATGAAAAATAAAATATGCATAAAATACTATACTACATGAATGCATAGAATAATGAAAAAAAAAAAATAAATAATAATTGTAGTGTTATCATGGAATATGATATATTATAAACAAATACTACATATAAAAAAAAATATCAATTAATCATCATTTTTATTATTTTATTTTTATTTTATTTATATACTGTATCTGATAAAAATATAGGATAAGTTTCAAAACGTTTTATTACCACCTAGATACAAAATTTCATTGAAAATATTTTTAACACAATTTAATGTATGAATGTAATTTTGATGCGTATCGCCGCATCTATTAATCAATTAGTGCATTGAAAATTTTCTTGATTAAAAAATGATCAAATTTTTATATAATAAAATCGGATAAAAGTAAATTACATACATATCTAATAATATTGTATATAAAATAATGATTTAAAGAAAAAAAAACAAAAAAATCAGTTTTCAACATTTTGAAAAAAAATTACAGTTTTTTTATTCTCTAATATACACAGGTTACATACATATTTTTCTGTTGAATGAATCTTTCTCAAAAGATCAAGATTTTCATTTAAAATTTCATAAAATTTTTCCACAATAATACGCTAAATAACATTTTACAATAAAAAATTGCTTGTAAATGTTTTAATTTTTAGGTGTATTTTTTTTTTTAAGTTGTCCTTTAAATTTTATTTATAAAAGAAAATATTATCACAATACACACACTGTTCGATAAATTCATTAATAAAATTTACTTTTACATTTTGTGACAGTTATTAAAAAAAAAAATTATTTCAACTTTTAGTTTAGAAAAGTTTAAAGAATTTTGAAAGAGAATTTTCAGTGTTGTTTTTAAAATGAACTTAATTGTATCCGCCTAAATTGAAGGATTTGATCATTTTATTCTTGATACCATAGAACAACAAAATCAACATATATATTATATAAAAATTATCAATGACATTGTAAAATTTTTGCATCGAAACTATAGTATTATCGAATTGTAATACAATTTTTTGACGTTTTGAAACTTTAATCAATAATGTTATATATATATATATATATATATATATATATATATATTTATAATTCATATTATGAGCTTGTATATAGTGTAATATAAATCATACAATATCATATATAAATACATATGATTTTTAGTGATGATAGATTTAATTTACACAATTATGTAAAATCAAGAATATGTATGTGTAAATTATGTGAATTATATTAATATTATTATTATTATTATTATTATTATTATTATTATTATTAATACTATTATTATTATTGTTAATACATTACATATTGAAAAAAATATTTTCAAAATTTCACAAAATACCACTTCTATTTAAATTAAACATTTGTTTTTTTATCAAATACATAGAATATTATTGTACTGTATTGATTTGCAAAAGTGGTGCTAAAAAAAACAAAAAATAATTTTTTTTTTTATTTTTTTTTTTTATTTGTTGCATGTATGTTTAGAAATTAAGACCGTTTTCATAAATTGAATGCAAGCATGTTTATGTGCAAGTTTAACTTGTTTGTAAGGATATAGTGTAAGTTTCAATATAATATTATTGATAGGTACTCCTGATAAACGATGACAATTCCTTAATAATGGTGATGTACATTATTCGTAATTATTTTGCCAATCTATCATCGACAGCATCATAAAAATTAAAATTTCAAAAATTTCAAATTATTGATCATTGACATTTTAATTGACTATTATTACTTCACTTCATTTCAAGTGTATTATAAATTCGAATGATGTTTCAGAATTTAAAAATTTCATTTGTTGGAAAAAAAAGAAGTGAATGTGCACTGAAATGAAAATTTTTATTAGTAATGTAAAAATCAATAATAAAAAATAAAAAAAAAAAACAAATATTTATGTTTGTTTAATTTCGTATGTTACAAAAATATTACAAAATTTATACATAAAAAACAGATAATGACAGAATGAAAGATCGTTGTATTCAAAAAAAAAAAAAAAAAAAAATTGCATCTATCAAATGGACATTTATTTATATACAATAAAATGATTATACATGAACGATTGAAAACTGAAAAAACAAAAAAAAAAAAAAACAGAACAATAATATTAATTAAAGATCCTTTAAATACAAAAATGTTTCGTTTTCATACAAATGATTTTTAATATTAATATGAAAATAATTTAAAATTTTTTACATGCTTTTTAAAATAAAATCATTATGTTTATAATATAATATATAGGTATATGTAAGCCTGTACATATTTGTACATAAATACAAAAAAAAAAAAAAAAAAAAAAATATTCTTTTGATTGATATGATTATTCTCACTATCTGTGTTATGCTTTCTAAATAATTTAAAATAATGTAAATAATATTTGATAATGTATCAGATTAATTAAAATGAATATTTTAAGTATTAGTTAAATAAGTAAGTGGATCTAATGTACATAATGTTTAAAAACAAAAAAAAAAACAAAAAAAAAACAAAATTCTTTTTGAAAAATATTTGCAATTTTTATGAAAACGGTCTAAATTTTTTTTTTTTTTTTTCAAATGTGAACGTGTATATAATATGATTGCAAATGTTTGCAATTTTTTATTTTTTTTTATTTTTGTAATTTGATTTACTTTTGTAGAAGATTTTTTTTTTTTTTTTTTTTGTACGAATTCTTAATAATTATTAATTCATATTTTTAAAACAAAAAAAAAAAAAAAAAAAATGAATAAATATTAGCATGCATCAATTTTTCGATTTTATCTATTCTATGAACATCAATAAATGAACACGATATTTATCATCTATCATCTATTTCAATATAAATATGTACATAATTTACAGATTCAATAACTATCAATAATTTTTTATTTTTGTTGCATTCAATGCAAGAATTTTATAAAAAAAAAAAAAAAAAAAAAAAACAAAACCAAAAAAAAAGTTTCATAGTAAAAATTTTTTATTCGTGTCTTTCGTACGAAAAAAAAAAAAAAGAAAAAAAAATTTTTGATTTTTCTGAATAAATAGTTACCTACATTTATATGTACATACATATATTCATTTTGTCAGTTGTGTGTTTTGTAATTCATTTTTTTTTTCAACATTTTTATCACATTATTCAAGTATGTATGTGGTGGTAATGGTAATCTGATAATCTGATAATCTGATATAAAATACCTTATTAAAAATCATTTATTCATTCACTAATTAATTATTATTATTATTTATTAACTTTTGTTAGCTAATAAATGTGAAATTCTGTCGTATGTAATTATAACACATTAATAATAATAATAATAATAATAAATTGTTTGTATGAAAGAGAAATACATATTCAAAAAAATTTATAAATTTTATAATTATTTTTTATTTTTTTTTTTTTTTTCAAAATAATTATTTTTAGATATTATGTATATTATATATATATATACTATATACAAATTATTATTTTTTTTTTTTTTGGTGCTCCTAGTGGCTTTATAATAATTGAATTATATCGAACTTACGTATTTTTTGTTTTGTTTTGTTTTTTTTTTTTTTTTTTTCATTGAAAAAAGTGCACTTAAAAATTTTTGAAAATAATAAAAATTTTATACAACAAACATTATTACATATGTACATACATTATATACATGCAAGAACACATGTATGTATAATTATAAAAATATATAAACTATAGCTAAAAATATCTATAGTTTAAATTTAAATTAAAAGCATTTATTATTTAGAAACACATTTGATATGATTTACAATACAATATACGATAATATTTATGATACATAATGTACATGTACATATATACATATTATGTACATACTTTATAATAAATAAATTTTAATTTTCATTTATAAATGATTTAGAAAAGGAAAAAAAATATATATGTATATAATTAAAAAATGATCGTATAATTTAAGTACATATGAGGAGCATTATATCAAAAAGCGACATGTCCATTTTGTTCAGAATTGGAATTGTGTTTGATATATCAAATGAAAGCTGGAAATACGCTCTGCTCTGTTGATGTGAATTAATATTTTGTTTCAAAAGACTGTCTTGAAACAAAATTTTAATTTAAATCAACAGAGCAGAGCACTTTCTCAGCTTTTATTTGATATACCAAACACAATTCCAGTTCTGAACAAAATGGACATGTCGCTTTTTGATATAATGCTCTTCATATATGAAATTGGATTTTACTACTAATAATAATACATAAATATACATATATATGACGGTACGGTGGGCCCTATTCTGACAGTCGTATTTTCTCTCACGTGAGACGAGACTTGAAAGTTGGTATGCTGACAGTCGTATTTACTTCAAATCTTGATTCAATACGACAAGACAACAGTCGTATATTGTATGCTGACAGTCGTATTTGTAGTCGTTTTATTGTCACTTTTAGTCGGTACGTTCAAGTGAAGTGACAACAAAAATAAGTATGAAAAATCCAAAAGTTTAAGTAAAATTTTTATTAACTATATACATAAAAATAAATTAATTTACTTTTTTTTTTTTTTGATAATATTTAAACATTTTAGTTTTATAATATTTGTTTATTATTAAATTTTTTTATACTAAATATTATATGACTAAAGTTGAATAGTTTCAACTAAACATTTTTATTTATATATTTTTTAATTTTATTTATTTCTTATTAATTATAAATTTAATAAAACATTTAATAAAAATATTTTATTTTTTATTTAAATATTCTATTTTAAATATTCAAATTCAAACAAAATGACAATTTCTTATTCGAGACTCGAATAAAAACGACAAATTATTATAGTCACATCACACGACTGTCAGCATACGGAATAAAAATCGAGACGACAACGACAACGGAATTTCACAGTCACACGACGACTCGACTGTCAGCATAAGGGTGGGTATATCTCACAATCACTCAAATATTAAAATATTATAAAGAAATAAAAAAATAACAAAACTGTATTATATACAGAAATGTAAATTATTTTTACAATTAAAATTAAAAAAAAATAATAAAAATAAAATAAAATAAAAACCAAAAAAAAAAAAAAAAATTATGAAATTTTGATTATATATGTACATATTTTTGACGTTTTATTATACGAAATCGAACGATCAAACTTTTAAGTTGAAACATTAGATACATACTTTAAAATTTTATGTTTTTTTATGTGACAGGATTATGTTTGAAATTTAATATATATATACATATTATATATATTTTCTTTTTTTCCTTATATACAAATGAAAATTATTTATATATATATACATATACATTATGCATTAACGATATTAAAACAGACATATTTCATTGGGAACAGAAAAACGAAAAAAAAAAAGAAAATACATAGATACACAATATGAGTATAAATGAATTAAAATTATGTTTTTTTTTTAGTTTTAGTTTTTTTTTTAAATTTTACGCTATAATAGTGTTAATACATATAAATAAAAATATATACATAGTTATATTACGTATAGATATACACATAAAATGCAATAAAAATTAAATATGTATTTATACGATTTCTATATAAATTCTGTATAATAAATTTTGAAAAATTTTTATAATTTTTTTTTTTTTATTTTATTTTTTATTTATTTTTTTAATGTTTTTTTTTTTTTTTCAAAATTTATATAAATTCACATGTTTTACACATGCATAACTATATAATGATTGTATGAAAATTAATGTATGTATATATTTTTTTGTAAATACAATTGAAGTGAATTAGCGATAACAATATTAAAATGCGATAAGTAAATTTAAAAATTCATAAAAACGGCACGGCATCAAACGGAAAATGTTAATTGAGGTATGTTTCTGAAAATAATGAAACGAACTATCACTATAACTACAACCAATCAATCAATGAATCAATCAAAATGACTTCATAATATTACGAGATCAGATTAGATTAATTTAATTTAAATACTTTAATATATGTACTATTCATTATTGTAATTATGTAAAATGATCTGATTATTCAAATTTGATTTTATATATGTAATACATATTTTGTAATTTAGATCCTATCGAGTATCTACCTATATTATAATAAACCTATGCAGATTTTTTTTGATCTGTTTGAATACTATACGATTATGTTAGATTATAGTTGATATAATGCGAATAATGGATCAAAATTTATAAATTTATAAATTTTTTAATTTTATCAATTATTGTATAATATTTATGACTAATTTTTTTTTTTTTTTTCTTCCACAATAATTATATGTTTTAGACATTTTATGTTAGAATGAAATCGATCACAAAAAATAATAAAATAAAAAAAATAATTTTTATTCAATATTACATTCAAGATTTAATTAAATTTTATTAAATTCTAAATAATCTGATCGGCTCGGCGACTTATTCAATTGTTTGTTATGATGAATTCAATATGTGGAGATAATCGATTATCTCATCATGTATAAATATTCTAGATTCTCATTTTTCGATATTTGATATTTGATTATGTTCAAGTTCATATTTTAATATTTTAATATTTTAATATTTTAATTATTTTTTTTTTTTTTTAATTTAGTAATGTACAAATTTAAAGATTTATTCAATTAATAATAAGAAAATTTATTTATAAATGATAAATTTTAACTACATACATGATGTTATACGCTGATATAATTATTATTAATTTGATATACAATCATACTTAATTGCGATTTCATTAGATTGATTTGATTATATTTGTTGCGGTGATTATAATTTGTTGCTATATCGTATTTCACTATATCGCTACATAATTTATGTACATACATATTATGTAATTACATACTGCAATTGTGTTTACAACATAATAGATATATTTTTTTTTTTTTTTATTTTTTTGTAATTAATTTGAAAAACAAAAAAATATAATAAAATAAAAAAAAATTTCAGTTTTAAAATATGATTTTTGATATTCGATTTTGATATTTGTATACAAGCAACATTTCATACATATACATATGAATTTTTATGTATATTACACATTTAATATAAACAATACATAATAATATATACATACATAATTATATATATATATATATATATATATATATATACATTACATAATACATAATACATCTATTTAAAAAAAAAAAAACAATTTTTATATTCATAATAAAAACATATCAGATTATGTATAAATCAATAAATTAAATAAAACTAAGTACATACATATTATACATATACTCGTACATAAATTTGAAATAATAATATTGTTTTTTTTTTTTTTTCTTATTAAATTTATATTTCTTTTTGTCTTCTTTTATGAATATAGATTTTTTTTTTATATATATATATATACATATGTACACATATAAATATATATTATGATTGAAAATACAACACAATCCTTAACCAAAATATAAAAAGTTAAATATGAGCAATTAAGAAGCATTCAGCAAATATGCAAATATTAGCTCAATTGTGAGAATATGTATTAAAATGAAATATGTATTGGGTATCTTCAAAAATGCATTCAATGCTTTTTTATACAGTGCAAATCATCATATTGTTGTTTAGTATTCAAAAATTGTTGTCATAATGTTGCATCACTAATTAAAAAAAATCAAAAATTCAATTAATTATGCATCATGAAGTTATGTGATGCGTCAAAGTTAACCAAATACATACATACATTGTATCACAGAATTGAATGATGCATTATTGACATTATGATGTGTCAAGAAAATGACATATGTCAAAATAACATTTCAATTTGGTGTAGGATGACAGAAGAACAAAATTGGATATGGTGCATCATATTTTTAATTTCATATTAATATCATATTTTAATTTTATATTTAAAATTAATAATAATTTTTTCATTTAACATGCCATTTTAATTTTGTTTTTGTTTGTTTTGTTTTTAAAGCAAACTTTATAAACAACACATTACATTTAATACCGTCTCTATGAATCAGTCTCAAAAACGTCAAAAAGTTGCATTAACATCGCATATATTATGTATCGCATCAGTACATAGCAAAAATCATGATTGATATTGCAGTGATGTTACATCATAACAAAAAAAAAAACAAAAAAAATTTTTTTTTGACATTTTTGAAGATATCCATTATTAATCCATCATTAATATAATTATACATATTTAGAAAATAGAAGTGAAACAAATTTTAATCTCTAAACATATAATAGTTTTTGTTTTTAATACTTCACACATAGGCTCCTTTTTATTAAACTTTACACACTTTAATTAGTATGAGTAAGAAAACAAATATTTCGTGAAATTAACGAAACAGAACGAACGAAAGAAAGAACGAACTTAATTTTATGCATGTACATATGTATATAGATGTACATTTTTTTATTTGGTATATATTATTCATTTGATGAATGATTACGAAGCCAATTTAATGTACCTACATACATACATACGTATATATGTAATATGTTCATTTATTTTATTTTACTTTTTATATTTTGGTTAATACATATGAAAAAAAAAAAAAAAATAAAAAATTATTAATTTTATATACATACATATATTTTCTTTTAAATTTTCTTTATTTTATATTTACTTGTACATTCATATTCATTTATGTAATTTATAATTTTATTTTTTATTTGAATACCATTTTTATATACATATATATACATAATGTGAATTTAGAAGAGAAGAAAAAAGGAATAGAAAATAATGATCGAACTAGTGATATACATACATATGTATATACATATATAATAGCATATGTATAAATAAATTAAATATTAATAAAAACAAAATAAAAAACATTTTTTAATTTTACACATTACATATTATTATATACATTAAATATCTAAATAATATATACATATAAAAATTTGATGAATAAAACTAAAGGAAAATAATAACAAAAAAAAAGAAAAGAAAAACAAATTTTAAATAAATTTGCTATGTATACATATAAATACATATAATATACATTATATAATTTATTTTTAGAAAAATAAATAAAAAAATGAAAATGAATTTAAAATAATTATATACCTACTATTATGATGTATAAATGAAATATAAAATTATAATACATTTATGTAATATTTAAAAAAAAAAAAGATTTTTTTTTTTTTTTTTTTTTTTTTGTAATTTAAAATACATACATGGAAAATGTACATACACGTATAAATGTAGATAATAAATAATAATAACATTGTAAAATGTATGTATAAACTACTCTTAGATATTGTCCACAGTACCAAACTGACTTTTGACATTATGACCTGACCAAATTTATATTCAAGTTACATACATACATACGATAATTGTATGGTATTATATTTAAAAAAAAAAAACAAAAAAAAAACAAAACAAACAAACAAAAAATAAAATTAATCATTTATTAAAAATGATAAAAATGTAATAACATATTACTTTTGAATTTACAAGAAAAAATAAAAAAACAAAATGTATGAATTTATAATTAAAACAAAAAAAAAAAACACAAAAAAGTATGTAATGTAAAAAAAAAAAAAAAAAAAAAATTAAAATTTATAATATACATGTATGTTTTATTTTCATATTTAAAATATATTCAAATTATATTTATAAGTATATACATAATTTGAGATAAATACAAAAAAAGATAAAAAAAAAAAAAACATAAAAAAAATGTTACAAATCGTGAATGAGAATTATGTATACATACATTATATAAAATATTCTTTATTATTGTGTCAAATGACATTTATACAATTTCGTATGCATATACATATATTCCGTATATCATTATTATACAGTTTAAAACTATGTACATATTTATTATATTTCTTTTATAATACAAAACTTAAATCTATCATTACCGTTTAGCGCATATTAAATTGATTAATTCGGTTCGAGTTCGAAACAAATTGATCGGATTGATTGATTTTTATAATATGTATTGTCAATCGTCATTTTTTTGTCAAGTCAATTTAAGAATACAGTAGTGTGTACATTGTACATTGATACATAATATGTATATACATAATACATAAATATCAAGTGAGACAAGTGTCCGATAATATAAATTTGTATACGAGAACCGATTTTATTATTATACCGAGAACGAAGTGTACCATATATTATACGAAAGGATGATCAATTCTCGGTCATTATACATATTTTTATATAATAAATAGTCAACAATATTTATTGCGGTGAATAACAAAAAAATTTTTTTGGGGTTTTTTTTTTTTGTTTTTTATTTTTTTTTTATTTTTTTTGAAATTTTAATTTCTTTTATGTTAAAGTATAAAAACAAAAAATAAATGTAAATATTTAATTAAATGTTTATTTTATATTTTATTGTATTATCTATTAACATTGTTTTTTTTTTGTTTTTTTTTTCTTTTGTTTTAATTGTTAACAAATTTTTATTTTCTTTATATTTTTTTGTTTTTTTTTCTTTTTTATAAAGTTCTTCCATGAAAAAAAAATGAATAATTTTTATAATATATGTACATAGTAATAATATATTTTCGAGTTGTTAATTGTGACGAGTACATAAAAAATATATACATAAATGTATATAATGTTGTACATACATATACATAAAATTATATAAAATTAAAATATGTTATGTTAATAGAGAAACAGAAAGAAAAAAATAAATATGAAAAAAATATGAAAATAAGCAAAGAAATGAAAGAAATTTATTACATACATTATTACATACATATGAATTTATTGAAAAAGTTAACTTTTATTTTTGTATAAAAATGAAAATACAAAATACAAAATGATGCTTTATTTAGTTTGTCTCTTAATATTTTAATATTATTATTATTATTATTATTATTATAATTTTCTTGTTTAATTTTTAATTTTTGGTTTTTTTTCTTTAAATGAATAAAAACAATTTTTTTTTTTTTATATATTGTAATACATAATATCAATAACAATAATAATAATTAATAACATTGAAGTATTGAATTGAATGAAACACTATATATAATAAAAAAGAAAATAAAAATAATTAAAAAGAAAAAAAAAAAATAAATGAATTTATGAATTAATGAATTAATAATGGGAGATTTTAAAAAATCTTTATTTATATTTTATTATGTTTTTTTTTTTTTAATTTTAATTTTACTTTTGTTCTTCCTTTTTTTTTTTTTTGTTCATCTATAAATGATTTGACTTATGTTAAGAAAATTATTATACAATAAAAATATATATGTACTATATATATATATATATATATAAATGAACATGTTATATAATTATTACACATACACATATTATTAACGATATGATAATATGAAAAATGTAAAATTATTATTTTTTTTAAATTTCTCGTACTTTTTTTTTTTGTATTTTTTTACTTTATTTTGATTTTCATTAACCATTTTAATATATTTTTTTTTTATTTTTTTTGTATAAGAACTACTTATGAATGGAAAATACACATAATGTATGTATACATACACAGTAAATACTATACATATATACATAAATATAGTAATATTGTTTTTTAGTAAAAACTTAAGGAAAAAAAAAATATTTTTTCTATATCATGTTGAGATATTTATAATATTATGTTATCTCAGATACATATGTATTTATGTATATCGCAAAATTAAGTAACATTTTATATAATGATTATAAATGGTTTTTACAATAAACAATTTTAAGTCAATATGCAGTGTTTTTTAATTATTATTTTTTTCTAAATTTATACATATATGTGGGAATACACATACATAATATGTATGGATATTTATATAAAGTATTTTTTTTTTTTTTTGTTCCGCTTTACTCCCGTCTGGTACATACGGTTTTCGCTAACAGCTTCCATCGGACTCGATTCTGTGCTAATATTTTTATGTTTCTTCCAGTCGTATTCTGCTTCTTTTAGCTCTGTAATGGTCGTTCGTATCCAAGTATTTTTTGGTTTGCCTTTATTCCTTTTGGCTTCTTGTGGGTTGTGTGTTGTATTTTAACGCTGTTTTAGTTACATATATTATATTGTTAGATTGCAGGACGTGTCCGATCTATTTCAAATTCCGTTCTCTAATATCAACATTAATCGGTTTTTGGTTACATTTCTCCCATAACTGTTCATTTGTATACATTTTTTTTGTTGGTCAGAATTATATGTTTTAACTTTACAGCATTCCGCCGCTTCCTTTAATCTTAGCGCGTCTCGTACCGTTGTGAATTTAATAAACGTGCCACTGATCTTTGTACTCTTCTCACTCGGTTATATCTCTACCAAACTGTAGAGCCATATGCATGCAAGAAGATAGGGCATATCATTGCCGTATACACCCATAGTGTTATTCGGGATTAAATGCCCATGTTTTTTTTATCGAAAGTTTTACGGCACGCATAATTCCATCGAACATCTTTGGTCATTTTTAGTAAAGGAAATCTGAAAAAACAAAAAAAATGTTAGCATAAGTCAATTTTATTCTTCTTCTTTGATAGTCTGTATTAAACACAGCTCAAACCTGGAGAACATTTTAACTTGAAGTGATTTTTTTTAAATTTATTACTATCATGTGTGCATACCTACAACAGTTTAATGTGTATTGCCAATTACACTGAGTTCTTTTGTACTACACTTTTGCTTTTGTGTTACTTGTTGTTAGCAATTATAATAGGTATAGACTACTTATCAGCATTTTTAAGCTAAGTACATACATATATATGTATTTTAGAGTACTTTATTTCGAAAAATTATGATTACAAGCATAATTAACTGTGAATTAATCATAAGACATAGAATGAAGGATTAATCAAAAATTAATCAAAATGAATTCAAATATTTTGTATGACAATCATATTACATTTATATAGACTTCCTCTTATCGTGTTGACGCATTGAATTCATATACGATTTTTAATAAGAACTTGTGAAATCTTAATCCATTCATCTACAGTAATATATATACTTAGATAATATTTTTTTTTTAATTTGACAAGTAAGACTTATCCTCCTTACGTCGTAACATCTTTTTTTAAGACTTTTAATGGGATTTAAATCGAGGTTTTGTAGAACAATTTCCATCACTAGACGGTAAATTAAGGATTTAAATTTTTTTGATCAGTGCAGTAAATCATTAAGAATCGTGTATATTTATATCAATATATGATAATTACGTTTTCTATGAAAAAATATATTTATCCCATAATTTTTTAATGCCTATGTATTTATTATTTAAATAAACACAATGCATATTTTATAAAGAAAAATCCTATCTATATGGAATGGACAAGTCAAGCCTACCTACATCACTTTAAAAAATATTTATTCAAAATTTTTTTATGATTACATATTTCGTTTTTCTCTGCTAAGATATACTCGCGCGTTCGCGTATGTAATATGTACCTATCTAATAATATACGTATACATAATTACATTACATAATTTTTTATATGTATATGAATTTTTCTTATCTTGACTTTTTCTTTCTGACTAACTCTATACTTGTGTATATACATAGCTACATAGGCTGTCTGAAAAGTTTCTATATCATTGAAATGAAGATTACGACGTTTCTCGTTGTATTCATTTTCGTATATGTACGACGATAGCAATAGCATACATTATGTACTACACTACACCAAAGATAATACAGTCCTACTAGATGAACCATTTCATTTTTTTTATTTAAATGTTTGTATGTTTGCCAAAAATAAAGATCGAAAAAGTTTTTCGAAACAATATCGAAAAAGAGCGAAAGTTTATAATTCAGGAGGGATGTAAATATGAGAGAAAAATAAGAATATTTATATAGAAGAATTAGTTTGTGAGTTGCATGACTGGTTTACTAAATTTTATATGGTTTAGAGTGGTACCATCACTTATTTGGGGTGCGTTCATGAACATTACTTTAACCATAGTCATGGTGTAGTATAGTTTAAGCAAAGTTATGTTATACTACAGCCATAGTTATGTTAACTTCAAGTGGTTTTTAAACGCGATTTTTACCATAGTAGTAGCAATAAATTATCATTCAGCTGTCAAGTCAAGTTTAAAAAATGTTTACATATTATAATTATTATATTTTTTGTTTGTCAAAAATTAATTATTTTTTAAAAATGAAGTTTAAAACAAAATTAATTAATTTCAAATTAATTAAATTGAAATTTTCACAATTCACAACAAAAAATTAAATGACAAACGATTTTTTATTGTCAATGTCATTACCACTTAAGGGCTTACTATCGTTACTATCGTTAACCATGTTCTCGAGCAGGGTTAATTTTTGACATCAAATAGTTAAAAATTTACTTTACTACAGATGTTTATGAACGCTAAAAATTCATGTTGGTAGTTATGTTTTACTATGCCACCACCATTTTGAACGACAAATGATAACTATAGTTAACTATAGTAACGTTTATGAACGCACCCTTGATATGATATTATACTTGAATAAGTAAAAATAAATGGATATTTTGTACGCAAATGCTTTAGAATACAACAATTGACAATAGGGCTGCTTCAAATTTTTTTTTTATTGTATTGAGTTGATCGTCGTATTTAATATATGAATGACTTGAGAAAGGAGGTATTTCATATTTCATGTATTTTTATATATGTATGTATGTGTTGTTATGTTAATATTCCTTGTCGCGTGCTATATATGATCTGACATAAATTACTACTACTACTTCTAATTGAAATACATATATAGAATTGTATTTATATCAAAGACATTTATATGGTCTTTGGTTATATGTATTACCTGTATAGGTTTACATTATTTTCTGATGTAGGATTGTAGAATATTTAGCAACAGAGGTTTTTACGTATGCCTATGCATACATTATAATTACTGTAGCATTTGTACTGTACTCTGGTCTATACATTTATATGGTCTTTGATTATATGTATTACTTGTATAGGTTTACATTATTTTCTGATGTAGGATTGTAGAATATTTGGCAACAGATGTTTTTACGTATGCATACATTATAATTGCTGTAGCATTATACCAGAGATACTATATAAATACATATAAATATGTTTTTACATAGTATTACAGATCAGATACACTTATCTGTGATAGTATATAATATCTTTGATTATACATAATATATGTATACATATGGATATATTATGGTTTTATTTTGTTATGTTTTTGAGTTCATTGACTTATGAATGCAAGATACGATTATATATTATCATATCCCGTGAATTGAATTTCTTCTTGAAATTTTTAAAGAATGTCTTTTTTAATGTTTGGGCCTTAGGACTTCTGAAAAAATAAAGTATTATTCTGATTTATGATCATAATATAGAAATTAAAAAATCAGGTGTTTTGAGAATTACCAAATTTTTTTATAGACTGAGTCAATTTTTTTTCTAACTAGATAAAAATTGATATTTTCAAATTAATATGGAACATAATTTACACAAATATGTATATTTTTCTAAATCTTGAGGATAATGAATTTTAAATTATTTACAATATTTTTTAAAAACAGAAAGCTTAAAAATATTTATTTCAAAATTTTTAAATTTTATTTCGTTGATGTTTTTTGTGTGTGGAATAAAGTATATATTCAAAACATTCTAAATACTAGCGCTGATGAACATTTAATTAGATTCAATGAAAATTGATAATCATTTGTAGGTTGAAAAATATTATATATATATATAGGTATATATAATAAACAATATGTCATGAAGTCGAAAATAAATTATTTGTAAATTTATGGATTTTTATGATTGAATGCAATCAAATTTTTTTCATGTATATTTGTTTGAAAATAAATTATTAAGTAGAATGGGCCTATAATTCTAGTCCTAGAAATATTTTGGAGATCCGTATTATCAAAATATCTTCAGTAGTGATTCAAAAAATTATGTTTGAAAATAACGTGGAATAGGTTTACGTATAGTAAATTATAATTGCTTATTTGATTTTTGAATTCAAAATTTGCCTTTATATTTTAACATTTCTATTAAATTGATAGCTCAACTATTTAATATCATTCTTAAACCAAATTTTAAAACTTAAACCATTCATTTAAAAAGTGCAAGAACTGGTCAGTTCTGCATGGTGCGGTCATTAAGTTGGCAAAAAATAGGAAGTTAATCTGACCTGCCTATACTTTAGAATATATTATCAGAAATTTGAATAGCCTCTGACATTTAGTATTAGCACTATTAGTCATAAATATTTTTATACAGCATTTTTTTTGAACAAAAGTTTTAAAATTGCATGTATTTTTAATTCTGTTTTTTTCTATAAAATATATGTAACTTTGTTTTGAACTTAAATGAACCTAATGAATTCGGACAAAAAAGCGATGAATTATCAATCGTCTTTTAATACAGTTGAAATTATACAATATTTTAATATTTTAATAGTTGATATTATATTTAATTATTTATTATTATAATTATATATGTATACACTAAACAAATTTATGGATTTATAATGTTTCGAGGATGCATTTCCAATTATTAATTGATTAGAAATTAAATGCTGTGTAAAAGTAGTTGTGAACAATACTGTACATCCAGTTTTAGTTTAACTATAGTTGGAAGACGGTTTTCAAATTTAAAAATTTTAAAATTAAATATATTACTATACAGTGTGTTTGACAAGAGCGTCCGCCTTATAAATTTAATAAGAAGTAAAAAACTAAAAAAAACTTTTTTTTAAAACAAAATTTATTTCAATATCTATCGCGCAATACATTTAATAGCATATAAAATCACCATCATTGTCAATAATACTTTGACATCTTTTGTCCATACTTAAAACTAAATTTTCTGCATAGTCTGTTGTTAAATTTTTCCATATTTTCCTAATTCTTGATTTTAATTCCTTCGCACTTCTTATATCTTTTCCTCTTAACCTGGCTTTCATTAAGCCCCATACGTTTTCAATTGGATTGGCATCAGGACTTTGTGAGGGCCATTCCATCACATTGATATTATTTTTCTCCTTCCAGGTGCGACAAAGATCACTTCTGTGTTTTGGGTCGTTATCTTCTTGTAATTGCCATGATCGATTTTCTCTGCCAAACCAGGATTCAGTTGACTTCAATAAACCCTTTTTATAAATATCCAACATTTTAGGTGCATTCAAATTTACAGTAAAAATTATCAAATGACCGAATCCACGAATATTGAAGCATCCCCAAACATGCACTTTAATCGGGTGCTTCACCGTCCTCACGACAACTCTTTCACCTTTCGCTGACCATGCACGTTTAGAACTTTGAAACGCCCAAAAGGATGATTCATCGGAGAATACGACATTGTTCCAATCACGACCCAAATTTTCTGTAGCCCAGTCAAGTCGTTTTTGCATATGGATCATTGACAGTAGAGGTTTGCTGAGGGTGGTCCTAATCTTTATATTATTTTCATCCAATCGTTGTCGAATTGTGAAAACGTATATGTTAATACCCTTTTCAGCCAATTTCTCTTTTGCTTTTCGTAATGTCATGAGAGGATCTTTCTTAAATAACTCCAGTATAGCTTTGTCCTGTTTTTTTGATGTGGTTTTCGTTTTACCCCTTCCAGAAAAATCGTCCACGTTTTTATGCTCCGTATAACGTTTACACCACTTTCTCACAATAGACACATCCTTTTTAATATATTTTGCTGTCTTTTTAGCACTCCACTGAGGTCCTTTCGGATGCTGACATAAGAAAACTGCTTCGAATCGTTTTAAGTATTTTGCACTCATTTCAGAAACTTGTTATCACCACGAAAACTGAATAACTAATGAGGCTAATTTTTATAATGCGCTTTACTACAAGGTATTCTACTTAATCCTGTACCTACGTTTTTTCAGGTAATTCCTTTTTCGTTGAAAGGTAGAGCGGACGATCTTGCCAAACAGACTGTATATGATTTATAAAGTATAATATTAATATGCAAATTATGTATAAAAATATCTAAGAAACTCATAGCAAAGCAGAAGAAAAATTTTGATCACGATCAAAGTGGATTTTGCACTTATAATAGTGGTAACGTAGTAAATGAATGATATATTCTTCAAATATAGATATTGTGGTATCTTAAAAGGATATTTGCTTGAGGCCTGTTACCTATCAAAATTGTTATTTAATTCTTTTCAGAGGAAAACCATCAGATTGCAGTGTAATTGATAAATATTCGGTAATTATAAACTTTCGCTGTCAGCTAGTTTTCTTTAAACATTAAAAATCGAAAAATATATGAATCTTCATGATTCTAGTCTCAAAATGTTCCATTTAACTTCGGATTTATGAAAAAAGTATAATAGTTAAAGTTTGATGCGTAGGAGAGTGTGGGTAGATAGTTAAAAGAGCATATGAAAAAATCAGTTTAATTCAGTTCAAAAATGTTGATCAGTGTTAACGAATGACGCTAATTATACAGCACTTTTCATACTCTTTTAGCATCCCCGCACCCACCTGCCAAAATTCTCTTTTTTCATTTATATTTTATTTTCCATTCTATAAAATTTTTCAATCTTACTAATGAAAAATTACTCATGAGTAATCACCACCCACCACCCCCCACACCACTCCACGCATCAAACAGCCACTATTATATTCTATTCATAAATCCGAAATCAAACCAAAGTTGAAAAAAAAGCAAAAAGGTTGACTTTTCAATTTTTTATGAGTAAAAAACCAGCTGATAGCGAAAGTGTATATGTAATTACCAAATACTGTATTCATATATCTATGAATAACAAAAAGTTTCATATTTAACATTACACACAAATATTTTCATAAAGAAATATATATACGATGAATACATACATCATACAATCATATCGCATAAACAGCACATTCATTGCATATAGTATTTACTATTATCTATTCTGCATAAGCAAGCAGCATGTTGTTATTAATGTCTACTATGTCATGTCTATTATGTATGTATTAGAATTAGTTTTTACATCGCATTCAATGTTATACCAAAGACCAATATAATATACCATGATATAATATATTTTATATATCGGTCTTTGGTTATATCAAACTTGTTTATTCATGTTATATGCTTTATGTATGTATGTGTACGAGATCGTCTTCAATTCAATATGGATCCTTATATATCCTTATGCACGAGCATAAACCATACATGGAGAATAAATATATATGATCAAAATCTCTCAAAAATGTTCAAATTTATATTTATATGTTCCAGCCAATGATATTCATTTATTCTATTTTCAATACTCAAAATATACAAATACATATAAATAACACTTATATGTGTGGAATATCATATGAATTAAATGTACATTTTAAATAGCATTGTGTATTGTTTAGTGCTGCAAAACATTGACAGGTGTTCATTTCATTTGTGAGAGCAAATATTTATAATAAATGAGAACAAATTCGAAACACTATGGTCCGTCTACACAATTAGTTTTGATAACTCGATTTACAAAAACAATTCCATTATATCACAGACTGTCAGACACATTTATTGAAATGATTATAATTGTGTACAGGGTACATAACTAAAAGCAATTCGAAAAATTTTGAAAAACTTTTTTGATTTTGATGAAGCTTTTTCGATCTTTATCATATATGTAAGTGTGTCGTTTTTGGAAAAATTACCACTTACACTAAAAAGAACATCTATTGAGACGAAGAACTATATTATCTTTGACTACACATACATACATGCCTTATACAAAATTATTGTAAAAATTGTAGCATTTTGGATGCTCATTTGTTATTTGAAAATTCATTTGTTTTTTGGAGAAATGGAAAAAATTGAATACCGTCTTAAGCCGTAACTAAAATGACTTCAGCTAACTCAAGTCAAAGCTAACGAAATTCACTCAAGTCTGAAGTTGTAACTATATTGGCTTGTGTGAATTGAGTAAGCAAGCATATGTGAAAGTAAGGTTAGTTAATTTAGTAGTTACATGAACATGATATTTGTTACTAGTTAGAGTTACACATACAAAACATAAAATTTAGAGAGTTATATAAAGGAGACACATAAAGGAAATTTTTACAAATTTTTTACATTAACTACAAAATGCGATATTTCATATAAATTTCATATGGAATTGGTTATGTTTAAATAATACATGTACATATGTATGTACATATTTCACTCAAGCCACTCAATTTTATGTAGGCACACTCACTGAAGTCAACGAAAATTCAAAGTGTTTCATTAAATTCATAATGAAGCTGACTTGAGTCAAATATATAGTTACACTGATTTAAAACAATGTAATCTGAATTCTGACTTGAATTAGCTGAAGTCATTTTAGTTACGGCTTTAGGTATTGCACTTCAGTAGTTGCCATAGTAAATAAAAATTCATGAACTCGGATTTGAATTGATTTTTCTCCACTCATCGTGTATTCATCAGAATTGGACGCTATAGTGATTTTTTTTCCTGTTTTCCTAGACTCTGGCTATATTTGGCTGGCTCAGACAACAGAAAAGTTTTCATTAAATGAAGATAGATTATCGCGTGTTCGCATAGAAACATAAGTATTTTGTAAAGCAAGAAGAAAATTATATTATTTAGACAGGTTAAAGGGATCAAAACATCATTGGGAAAAGTGTACTATATACATACACTATACACATGTACACTCAAAAGGAGACAATAATATTAAAAAATAAAACATAATTTGAGCGAAAAAAAAATATGTAGATATGTACTTGTTTCTGATGTTGTTATAGGATATGTGGTTATAGAAACTTTTCAGACGACCCATGATATTTATTTATGTTTTCATAATGATACACAGAGAGTGATCATGTATGTATACATATATTCATGTAATGTATATTTAGTGTATACATATAGTATAGGCATATTGTATACATTATTAAGGAAACATAAATTTTTATGTTAATCATCGCCTTAATTTGAATTCCAAATAAACATTATACCGAAATTATAAATAATGCATTTTATAATATATGAAAAAAATGTATACATACTCGTATATGTTTAGAGTACGTACGTATATATTATAAGTATACATACATACATTTGGATAAAATTCCAACTATACAAACTACAATACTATTACAATTTTCTATCATATATGATACGTTACATATATATATATGTGTTTATGTACATATAATATGATACTTCCCCCAATTTTTACTAATTTTTTATATACGTACATATGTGAATATATTATTCATTACATAAATTTTGTTTCTTTATACAATGTATTTACATATATAATTTCTTCTTCTTCTTTAAATTCATATTTATTTCTATATTTTTCCTTCGTCCTTCCATATATACATATACATGTTTTTATTTATTTTTTTTTGATTACTTGTATGATATTTTTATCAGTTGCACACTCTTATTATATAGCGATGTAAATATGTACATACGTGGTACGGTCCAGTGAAACGTGGTCTGATATACATATGTATATTTATAGTTGGAATTCCAATTAATTTATTTTTTTGCCAGCTACATAGATCAGACCCTAAAACCACTATGTAAAGAAGATCAATGTCATAGAATGATTAGTTAGTTTTTTTACTGCTAACAAAAGAAGTGAAAGCTAATAGTTATGGAAAAAGTACAGCAATTAGAATATCGTTCGCATAGTTCATATTGCTGCAATTTCTAAGGCTATACTACTGTTCAGGAATGCGGATTCACTGAGCTTGAACATTCACCGTATAGTCCTGATCTAGCATCAAGCGACTACTTTTTTGTTTTCAAAACTGAAGGCTGACCTCAGAGGAAAAAAATTTGATATGGATGAAGTGGTTCAACAGGCCGTTTTATAGCACTTTGAGTCTAACACTGTATTCACAGTGCAACGCTAAATGAAAGTGAAATTTATATGTCTTTTGTTCCTTATTTTCTTACACGACATTATATGTCTGCGTCACTCTCTAATTGAAATTGAAATTGCCAACGTAAAGTGAAATTAGGTTCTATTCCTAATTTCAATTTCACTTAACAAAAGCTATAAATCTAATTACAAAAATGTTGTTAGGAAATTGGCCAACAGATGGAGACTTCCAAAAAATGCAAGAATTTCCCTAAAATTCCTTTAAATTCCCACTTAAAAATGGAGAAATTCAGTTGAGAATTTGAAAATTTGAATTTCAAATGTCAATTTATATAAAAAAATTTTTTTTTTTTTTTTTAATCAAAGTCAAATCTCAATTTAAATAAAATTGAAGTGTCAAATTTTTGAATTTCAAAGCTCACTTTGCATTGTGAACAGTGTGCTTTTTCATGAAATTTCACTTTCACTTAGCGTTACATTGTAAATGAAGCCTAAAGATTCAGAATATTTTTTTCAAGGCATTAAAGCTTTAATTTAAAGATGTGAAAAGTGTATACAAATAAAAGGAAACTATATTGAAAATAAAAAAAAAAATTCTTTTCTTCCACCCTTCCTCCTATGTTAGGCCACGTTTCACTGGACCGTACTATGTATGTTTAATTATAAAATTATGTTTATATGTTTCAAAATAAGAAAAAATTAAATATAGAAAAGAACAAAAAAAAAAAAAAATAAAAAATTTCAATCATCAAATGAACCATACGATCGTATATGCATGCATTCTTGAATATTAAATTTTTTTTTATTATTATACATATACTTATGTATGTACATATAAAATTATAGATAATACACGAATACACCCAATTCTGTTTTTACACGGTTTTGATTTAACATGGTCTAGAAAAAACAAAAAATTGATTCCGTTTTTATACGATTTCATTCGATTTAGCACAATTAGAAAAAGTTGTTTGATTGAAATTTTAATGAAAAAAATATTTTTATTAACCGTAATCGTAATCTGTTATTTAAGTACATATAAAATAGTTAAGGAAGGTCTTCAACTTGCTATATAATAAATTATGAAATCATTTTGTCACAAACGATCCTATATTGGCGAAACGATTGCACAGTTTCAACGTGATCTGAAGTCTTGTAATCTTGTATGGCTCGTTACCATGAATTATACCATATATAAAGAGCTATATCCAAAACTTGAACACAACGGCTAATAACTGATTTTATTGTCAAATGCAGTGCTATCCAATCGAAAAGTATATATTCTAATCTTGTTGAAAATACCACAGAGAGAACCTCACAACAATCGGAACTCGAAACGTGATAATGACATACAGAATATTTTGGATGATGATAGTGATGATTTTGTATCAGTCTTATGTCAGTGATCACGTATGATATTCGATAATGATAGCGTTATGTTATTTTTATCATCTCGACTGTTTTTAATTTTTTGTTTATGAATTTTTTATGATTTTTAATTTGTTTTTATTTACTTTAAGAGTAGGATTCGACTCTGAAAAAATTTTGAAAACAAAAACAACGATTTTACATACAAAAATTTTAAAAAATTACTTTGCATACCTTTTAGGTGCTATAAAAATGGATTTTTGAATATTTTGATGAAAAGAACATAATTTTATTTTGTTAATAAAAATGGAAATATAACAAAGGATTTTATACTTTTTTTTTTGTAAACTCTTCAGAAAAGTCGAAATTTTATTTTGATACCGAAATCATATAGAAATATAAAGATTTAATATATGAAAATAGGAGTCAAAGTTGAACGATTTTTCAAAAAAAAACCATCTCCTTTTTTAAGAACTATAACTAAATTTCAGGACTTAAAATTCAATAATATACTCCATTCAAGGACCACAATATCCTTCAGGCTACCTATATTAAAAATTTCAAAGAAATTGGTAAATCAGTGTTTGCTGTACGAGGTGCATTTGGAAGCCGAAAAATCGCAATTTTGACAACTTTGACACCCTGTAAAAAGAAACAAGGATATTAAAAAAAAAATATTTACCGGATTGAAGGATATATGGAACCAATCCTCTTTTTTGCTATGTATACTTCATGTCTTTTTTTACACGGTTTTTTCTGGAACGTATCTACTGTGTAAAAACAGAATTAGGTGTACATATACATTTTATATTTTATTTTATGCGTATTATGTATGTGTGTATGAATATACGGTACATATATATTGTATTTTTAATAAATTTTTATTCTAAAATGTAAATGCATATATGTATCTACATATCTATTTATATGAGATGATTATATATACATATACATGAATATAGATAGATAATAATATAGATAAATAGAAATACATGCATTACATATGATGATGTATATTTTTATACATAAGGACTGTCCCAGAAAAAATTGACGTTTTTATCTTTTGATCATAATTATAAAACCAATTATTGTATTATTACAAAAATTTCAATATTTATTTGTCATAAATTTACAATTAAAATGCATAATGAAAAAATTCACATTTAGTTGGAAATAAAAAGAAAAAATATGACTTTGCTGTTGAGGCCCCTTAAAAAATTTCGTACAATCGTATCCGTCACAGTGTCAGTGTCATATGTTTTTCTCCACCTATTTTTGAAGTCTATACCACATTTTTGGCGTGTTTCTTCGTTCTTCTTCAATCCCTTTTTGATCAAAGACCAGTATTTTTCAATTGATCTTAATTCTGGACAGTTTAAAGGATTCATCATCCATAATTATACAGTTAAATTTTGTTAAAAAAACTGTCACAAAATTTCCGAACTCTATAGTTTTGAAAATCTTTTCCTTTTTCTCGGATAGTATATCCGGTATTTTTTTTAACTTTATATGTTCTTAAATTGCAAATTTTTTTTATTCTCTGGACCGTAGATTTCGATGTTTCAACTGCCTGCCGCATATCTCTCATAGGGGTATCGGGCCTACCTGAATAATGCCTATGTACTACTTCTTTCACCAAATTGAAATTGGAAGATGCGCGAAGGCCTATATCTGATCCTTGTTATCATTCGATATAGAGATACATTTTTTATATTTTGAAATGGTTCTCTGCACAGTTAAAACAGATATTTATAAATCTTTTGCTATTTTTGAATATTTTATTGTTTTGTTTTCTATATGAATTTGTTCAAAATAGGCCGACACATCTCTTCTTCATTTAGTGACATTGTAACTTTTTGAATTTCAAAACAGGAATGAGTATAAAAAATCTTAAACTTTGTTTTTTATAGCAAATATTTGTCGAAAAAAGATAATATCTCTATCACTTTAATAACTAAAAATAAAAACATCAATATTTTCTGGGACAGTCCATACATAAACATTTTATATCTATATAAATAATGATGTACACGTATCATATAGGAGGTAGATATACGTATATACATTTTAAGCATAAAAATATATAATTTTTCATTCTATCTATCTATGTTATACGTGCTTATACACAATTTAAATAAAACCAAATAAAACTAAACTGGAAATGATGTCATATGGCACTACATATATAATACACAGAATGTATATTGTATACCGCGGTTGTAAAGTAGCCATAGTCAGAGTCAGCCAGAGCCTATGCCATGCCAGGCCAGGCCAATAATATATATACATATATGTATACGTATCATATCATACATATAATATAATATTAGTTTAATTGTTGGTGGGTATTGTTGGGGGATTCGCTGATCATGATGATGATGATGATGACGATGATGATATGAAGTTTAAGTTTTTATAGTTAGTTATCTAATATATACGCGAGTGTCTAAATGTACATATGTGTACATATTATATGCATGCATTTTTTTAAAGTAAGTATTATATGTTCTTATATACATACATATATACTTATGTATCTATAATAGGTATATATATAGTAGATAAATTGATGAGAAATTAAAAAAAAAAAAAATCATATTAAAGATATATGTATATGAAAAAAAAAAGGGTCATACATATTCAGAAAATCAAGTAAATATATAACATATGTATATATCTAAAAATAAAAAAAAATAATAACCAAAACATTAAATTAAAACAAAAAAAAAGAAAACTATAAAATATCAAATAAAAAAACATTACATATAGATATTCGTATATGTACATACATACATATGTAATGCAAGTAATTTGTTATGTATATAGTTATAGTCCTCTATAGAATCTATAGAAGACCACCACATTAACTATATGAACAACAAAATCCAACCAACCAAGAGCCAAAAGATCATCATCAACATCATCATCATCATCATCATCATAAATGTTTAAGATATGAAAAATTTTTTTGTGTGTATGATATATGTGTGTGTGTATTTTATTCTCATCATCATCATCATATAGATGATTCTCATCATCTGTTTAGTAGTACAGTATAATATTATTACATACATATATATACATTGTGTGCGATGTGTTATAAAAGTTTGTTTATATCTATTTTTTAAATGATACTACTATTGTATACGCGGATACGCGAATAATTAATAAATTATTATTTTATAAGAAAATTATTTAAAAAATTATGTTTAAATTTATTAATATAAACTTATACTACTCTATATAAGGTATATACTTTATAAATACAATATCAACTATTAACTAAAAATAAATAGATATTATGTACATACTACTTAGTTACTTTTATTAATAATTATTCGAATCATATAAGATTGTTTTTGTTGTTGTTGATTTTGTTATTCGTTTTATTTTCATTTTTTTTTTTTTTTTGTAAACAATTAAAAATATGTATGTGATTGTTAAAAATTTTAATAATAAAATAAAGATTAAGTAAACCTAATGTGTAGTTGAAAAAATAAAAATTAAAATTTTTTAAAAAAATAAATTAATAACATTAAATTTCATATATATATATATATATATTGTATATATGTAAATGTGATCTGTATTGTAAAATAAATTCTGTATGTTTTTTTATTTTGTTTTTTTTGTTTTTTTTTTTGTTTTTGTTTTGTATTTGTTATTAAAAATAATGTTTTAATACAAAAACACATTTTAATTTTTGTATATAGAATTTTTATTTTTAAAATTTATTGCTATATACCTGCTGCTACATACATATACATATGTATATATGTACATATTATAATGTTATTGATTGTCCAATAATTAATTTTATATTCAAAAAGCAAAGAAAAGAAAAACAAATAAACGAAAAAAAAAGGAAAAATTTATTGTGATTTTATTTTTAATGAAATTTTTTATATAAAAACACTTTGTGTTATGAAAAGTGTTAAAAATACTTAAGTAAAAAAAAAATTTAATTTAAATTGAATTTAGAATATTAAATATGTATTTGAAATTTTTCTTTATCTTTTACTTATTTTTATGTTATATCTTTAGAATGCAATATTTAAATACAAGTTTTCTTTTTTTTTTTTCAAATAAAAAATTTGAATTACCTACAATCTTTTTTATGAAGTCGTTAACCATTTGTTTATTTATTTGAATCAAATTTTATATAAATGTTTATGTAATGTACTATATATTATGTAATGTACGAGTATATAACATAAATGTATGTAGTATATGTGGTGTATATATATAGTAATTAAAATAAAATGATAAAATAAACAATAAATTTATTTATATTACATATATGTATACCTACTTAAAAATGTAAGTACCTATACATACAAAGCCGTGAACAAAAATTATAAGGACAAGAATAATAAATTTTTCATGATTATAAAAATAACCGAAATCATATAGTACATATTATATATACTGACATAAAATATACGATCCCATAGCAAATTTACCACACACAAAAAGAAAAAAATAAATCATAATTGCCTTCTGCTTAATGTGATGGAAGCAACTCCGTAAAGTTTCGACCTAAATCAAATCGAATATCTTTGGTGATTTTTAAACGTTTGAAAAAAAATATCACCATAATTCAACTTCCAAAATTAAAAAAAAAAAACATTATTACAAAAAAACAAATAGAGTAAAATTCTACAAGATAATTTTATTGACTGTGCGAGTCAATGACAAAACAACTGGATTTAGGTCTATATACTATATATAGACGGAAAGGTTTGTCACACAGAATATATCTACTGGTAATCATTTTTCATATAAATTTTAATAATTTTTTTTGTACTACATACATATGTACATATACCTATGTCCCAACTGATTTATTCACAGTCGCAGTGATATACATATATTATAATTTTCCTTTTTGAATTTTAATTTTTGAATAACGAAATGAAAATTATTTTAGTTTTTGTTGTATTTTATATGAATATGTATAAAGGGATACCAACATAAGAGGTGAGTCAGATAAATTTTGGAATTTTTACGACGTGTTATAACTGAAAACCTAAAAGAGGTAGCGAATTTATGTGAATAGACAAATTATTCTATAAATAGTAGGTACGAAACATTTTAACTTTTTTCATTTGTGTCTAAAACGTTTAATAAAAAATCTAATTTTTTTTTAAATCTTTTTTTGTCTGACTCACCTTCTAATTCCCAAAATCAAAATTTCCAAACATGAATTTCCTGAAGTTTTAAAATTCCCAAAATCAAAATTTTAGTTTTAAAATTTTTTTTAGGAATTTTGAGTTTGGTAATGAAGGGGGGGGGGTGGTTAGTACCCAATATGAATTGAATAAATAGGTAATATAGTTTTTTCTTTCATATTATACATTTTAGTGTAGTTAATTTCGAAAAAATTACATAATGTTTGCTCCATAATTTTCTCACGGATCTGTATACATATGTATATACATATGTAAAATAAAAATATTATTTACTTGGAAATAAAAACATTCGTTCAAATTATACTATATATCATAAATATATGTATATTTATAGGTATGAATAGTTTATTTTTCCTTCTGGAATTAAGAAGAAGAAGAATAGGAAAAAACAAAAATGTAACAATAAATAAATTTAAAACAATATTGAATTAACTTCAATTTATTGTAATCGTTGTATCGGTAAAATATATACATATGTAAGTACTACTATATACCTACATGTACTTACTTATGTATATATGCATATTTGAATATGTATACTTCTTATACTTACATATATATGTACATATAATACGATTAATTATTAAATGTTCTTATTATAATATAAATAATATCATTATCAGCTCGACAGCCTGACGTGGTGAGCCTTGGCTTGCTCCAAGATCTGCTGCGCCAGTCCGTTTCGTTTCGCTTCTCTTTTCACTTTTATAACAATTATTTATAGAAAAAAGTAGGTCGTTAGTCTATTGTCTCCAGAGTCTAGTGGTAGGGCTGCTAACTTTTGTTCTCTAGACTTGTACTATAGTATACGCTTCAGTTTCAGGAGTATAGAATTCTTTTAAATATGTCAAGAGTTTATCTCCCTATACTCCCTATTTACCTGAGACGCCGATGTTATTGGCCATTCAGGCAGCATACTCTGTGATTCACTTAGCCAAGTAATTTTATTTACTTGTTACCAGGGAACACATCGAGGAGGTGAACTACTTTGCTCCCCAATATAAACAATAGGTATACATATACTACTTAAATATTATTTGTATCTAATAAACTCAAAAACGTTATTTAGTGAGTGTGGATACAATAAAAATTTTTGCATTTCAAAAAAATATCATATAATAATTAGCCCCAAAAATAAAATTGTAAAATAATATTGATATAACTTCATATTGTACAGGGTGATTCGTAATAGAGAATATTCCAACATATACTAAACGATTCCTTGAAATTTTGTAATCAATGTTTACGATGATGCATTTTTTCGTAAAATTCCTCTTTCACCCCTTTTTTTAAGGGTTGAAACGTTTCTGTCTGTTTAGGGAGGTTAACTCATATAATAGGTGAACGTTATAATAATTTCTGTTTGGAACATGGATAGGAGGTATAGGAGGATAAAAAAAAAGTTTCGATATAAAGTATGTAATATAATAATGAGTTTTCCAACACACTATATCTTTCATTGTTCCGTTTTGTTGCTAAATATGGCTGATATGAACATTCAAATTTAAGAATTTTTGAAAAATTTTTGTCAAAAATTTACATTTTTATCCATCGTCCTTAAAAGTTTCCTTAATAAAGATATGATTTTTTCTAAAAAAAAAAAGAAAAAAAGTGAAACCTTAAGATATCTTTCATATAAAAACAAGAGTTAGTATGTCAATATCTTTACTCTTTCAAAAGTTATTAACATTTTTCTGGAGTCAAAAGAATACAAAAGTATAGCAAAAAACAAAAAAGCTTTGAAACACAACAAATCTCATAACAGATTTGTCGTTTAAGTGTAATTTTAATGGCAGACATTTTTTTTTTCCAATTTTGTATTGGACAGACAAACTGTTTAAAGTTTTACTATTATGTATTTATCATAATAATAATAAAAAAAAAATTTTCTTTTGGTCTTTGCTCCCTGTTCTTTTTTTTTTTATTATTATGTATTATTATTATTTATATGTTTTATGTTTAAATTACAATAAATACTTATATAAATATTGGAATGATTTGTATATGCATATGAGTATATTATGTGTACGTATATACATATATACTAGTAAAGTAATAAACACAAATTTACTTCTTGTGTGTGTGTATACAATGCACTGCATTTGTATAAAACTGGCAGATGTAGATATTACTTCTTATAAAAAAAAAAAAATGAAACAAAAAAAAAAGAAGAAAAATAACAACAAAAAGATAACACATAGATAGCATATAGCAAAAAAAAAATAAAAAAATGGTATTCAGGAACTCCCGCTCGTTATGTTTGGGTAGCATGTCTGGAATTTTTAATTAACAATAAAACGTTATTATTATAATAATTAAAATATGTATATATACTTATATATATACTCATATGAACATAAATGTATTATAAATAAAAAAAATATATACATATCACAATCACATATACATATTACAAGTAGCCACCACATACATAAATAAATATACTCGTACAGTGTGTTTCACTACAGAAATCCAGCGATAAATTAAAAACAAGTAATTTTTTTTTTTTTAAAACATATAGTATGTGGTATTTTATTTTAATTAGCTATAAAATTAGCTATGTTTCGCATTGTATTCAGTAGCTCGTCTAGTAGACACTTGCTTCAATAACATGCCAGCATCTTTTATTACAACTTTTCACTATAATAATTTTTGACGTACCGTACCTACTTCTCGCTAAGACTTTTCTCTCTAAAATTCTTTTTACAACACAAATTAAATGCTCTGCTGTGTATTTTTTATTTTTGTTTCTTGCAATTTCTACTTCATATGTAAACCCAAACATTTTCAATAGGGCTACCACTACCATCTGAAGATTAAGAACGCCAATCCAAACAATTGATACCATTTTCAGTTTTCCACTGAGTATACATTGTTGATTTCGATGTTTTGGGATCGTTGTTGTCTTCTTGAAGAATCCAATTTCGATTTTTGTGTCAAAACCACTTTTCTACAAAGCGTAATAAACCGTGAAGCATATACTGAACTACCGAACCGAATCTCTTTTGTCAAAATGCCCCATGAACGTGCACCTTTACTGGGTATGATGCTCACAGTGTGCTCTATATAGTATAGCGTTGATATTATTTTTCGATACGAAACGTTTCGTTTTCGTTTACCACGATAAGGCCCCAGGTTTTTTACCTTTGTACATTCTAGTTGATTTTATGTTAATTTTCCCTACTGTACATACATACATATATATGTATGATTTTGTACATAAATGTACATTGTATAGTTTTCATTATTCTTAGTGAGGTGAGAATATAGGATAACATAACATCATAATCGCATATTAAATGTGCATACAGTTTAGTCAAGTGAAGTAGTTAGAAAACAAAATAAAAATAAAAAATTTTTCAAAACAAAATAATTAAATAATAATAATTATTATTGGTAGTGTGGTATATTATATAGTAAGTACAACCGTACAACTAATATTCAAGAGGATGTTACTATTGTTATTATTGTTCAATTTGAAATTTTTAATTGAAAATTTGAAAACAAAAATTTTATTTTTTATTCAAAATAATTATATGTAATTATTATATCGATGGTTGGTTCATAATATGTGGTACTACATAGCTGCAAAAATTAGATTTTATATAATATAGCAGAAGGATATAACAAAAAAAAAAAAAACTGATTTATTAAGAGTAGGATTTGACTTTGAAAAATTTTAAAAACAACAACAACGATTTTACATACAAAAATTTTAAAAAATTACTTTGCATACCTTTTAGGTGCTAATAAAAATGGATTTTTGAATATTTTGATGAAAAAAAAAACATAATTTTATTTTGTTAATAAAAATGGAAATATAACAAAGATTTTTATACTTTTTTTTTGTAAACTCTTCAGAAAAGTCTAAACTATATTTTGATACTAAATTCATATAGATATATGAAGATTTAATGTATGAAAATAGAAGTCAAAGTTGAACGATTTTTTAAAAAAAAACCCTCTCCTTTTTTAAGAACTATAACTAAATTTCAGGATCTAAAATCAAAAATGTGCTCTATTCAAGCACCACAATATCCTTCAGGCTACCTATATTCAAAATTTCAAAGAAACTGGTCAATTATTTTCAAATTATTCATAGTTTTTTTCTTATGATTTTGTTAGTAAACGCATTATTAAAAATATTTTCATATAAGTGTTCATATATTAAATTGATTTTTGAAAGAAATTATGATTGTTTCAATATATTTTCACGGCACTGTATGTATTTTTTTTTAAAGTACGTAAATTTAGTTTTTACCAATTTTGTTTTTAAATCCTTTAAAATTGAAATACTTATAGTACAGGTACACCCACAAACAGTAGCAGTAGATAGGTATCATGTGGTATCATCGAGACAAACAAAATATCGTACTACAAGAGGGGGACATTTACTGTAAAAAGCAAAAATGAAGCGGGCATCTTTGGCTTCTTGCTTATGTAATAAGAAATTTATTCAGATGGCGCTGTGATTCTAAAGCCTGTATTTGTCTGAATAAAGTAGCAAAAAAAATCACCAAATTTTGATTTTAAAACACAATAACTATTGAAGGAAAAGACGTAGACGATCATGTAAGGTGTCATTGGAGAGAGAGGTGTTTCCTACATATTCCTCTTAGACTGTTTTCTTCTATAGCTAGTACGCACCGTAGTTGTTATAGGGTGTTTCGTAGAGTAAGTGCGAAAAATCTTCATCGTCCTCTAGCGGCTAAACGGTTGAGACTACCCCTCACTGTAATACGATAATTTGTTTGTCTCGATGAGATCTATCTACTGTTTGTGGATGTACTACAGAGGTGGGACATCCTGTATATATTTCCATATAAAAACATAACGCAATAAATTTCTATATTATTATGAACGGAAAATGTTTTTTTTTTCAATTTTCTCAAAATAGTATATAAAATGGAATAGACACAGTTTTGCAAATAGAGACGACTCAAATATAAAATAATAATGAAACACACACACAGAAAAATTAAAAATTGATTTCTTAAAAAAAAAAAAAACAATAATATATATTTTTGTAATTTGTAATAATTTTCAATTTTATTTTATAATAAATCATCATTTTCATTTTCATTTTCATTACTATGTATTGTTATTGCTAATCAATAATTTTATTATTTAAATTTTTGGTACATACTCGTATACATATATACGTAAGTATATATATATGTACATGTAATGTGATGTAATACATTATTTTTAAAAATGTACATTGATTTCATTTCATTTTATGCTTATTTTAATATAACTCTTTTGTATATTACATATATGTATATTTTTTTTATTTTTATTTTTTTTTGTTCAAATTCAATTGATTTGATAAACGAGTGATAATATATTTATTTTTTGTATTTAAACTGAACATTTTATTAATTGAATCGAAATTATTTGACATTAATTTATGTACTGTTCATTTATATATTGGTGGAATTTAATAAAATGTGTGCGTAACATGATATAAAAATACATATATAGATTATTTTTTTTTTCATTTAATTTCAATTTTTATTTAATTTTTAATAAAAATATACATTAAAAATATACATGTAGTATATATGTCATACATACAATTCATATAAACATTTTATTAATGATTAAAAATTTCGGCTGAACTTCCGAATTGAGACGGTCACAGTCAGGGCCGGTTTAACATTTTTGTGGAGGCTGGTAGGCATAATGATGGTGCGGATGCCTGCTAAAGGATATTTTTCCAAAGTTTTGTTTTTAAAATGTAACACGATTATTTTTGCATGTTTTATTACATTTCAAAGTTCTGTACCTTTAAAAAAAACACCCTTTGGAAGCCGTTTTTCTTAAGAGCTGGAATCATCTTGTTAGATTGCAAATTTAGTTTTGTAGGCATACATTTTTTTTTTAAGTTGGCTAATATTCTGGATAAAAATCACGGAATTTAGTACACTTGTTCTTCTTCAAACAATACTTAAAGCCATTGCTGAAACCACATAAGTCAGTGACAATAAGTCAGTCACATAACAGTGGCAAGCAACTCCTGTTACCAACTATAAATAATGACGATAATCCAGATGACAATGACGGAGAATATGATTACGTATCATATAATAATAGCAAAATATATTATGTTATTTTTACATGTAATATGTACTATAATTTTAAATAAAAATATAAAAAATATGACCGCGTTTTGTACAAATTGCATACTATACCTTATTCTATTTCTTGATAAAACGACATAAGTCAAGAATAGTTTTTCCTGATTTTCTTTTTTATATTATACATAAAAAACTAAAAATTTACTCGAAATTTCAAATCTTTAATCCCAAGCAATAAAGGCATAGCCAAAAAAAGGACTTGAAAATTTGTTTACTTGCAAATGACGCAGTTTTTTATTGATTCCTGAAAAAAATTCTAATTGTGAGACTTAAGTGATTTTTGAAATGACTGATTCAATTTTATTTTTATTTTGTTTTTATTGTATTGTATGTGTATATAACATGTATATTAAGTGCACACGAATACTCAATACATTACGGCACCGCCAATCAGTAATTCTGTCAGATATATATCATCCAGTTTATCATCAGTAATTATAGTTATTATTATAGTTTATCAGTAATTTTTTGGATTGACTGATGGAGGCCTATAGGCTGTCGCCTATTCCGCCTCTATGGTAGATCCGGTACTGGTCACAACTTTTGAAACGAAATCTTATGAAAAATAGTAAATTTTGCATTTAATTTTTTTATTTATAATATAGTTTCTATACATATAAATGTCATATCATTTCAAAAAAGGACCAAAAAAAAAAAAACGTACATATGTGTCATTCTTCAAATTTTAAAGTTATACCTCCGTTATCAAAAGAAGTTGAAAATGTGATTTATAAAAAATACGAAATTTTGACTTTAAGTCATTATATCTATCGAGAATCGCGCTAATCCAATCAAAGTGAAATAAACTGCGACAAATAGTGTATGAAATTCTCTTTAAAATGGTATATTAAATTCATCCAAATCCAAGATTTTGATACGGAGAAATAGCAGTTTTTCTAAAATATGTCAAATTTTTTTTAAAAATTTTTAACGGTACTTTGCATCCTTAAAATGAATTTGCGCCAATAAAAACATATATACTATGTTATAAAGTGGACATTCCAAAGTATCATTATCAGAAGAAGGTCTCGTTTCAAAAGCTGGCAGCTTCAACTCGGAATAGTTTCCTTAAAATTTCTTTAAAAATTTTAATTTAAATAATAATATGTATTTTAATAATGAACATTATAAATTTTTGTGTGTATCTCTATACATAATAACCATTAATAATTGATACAAGAAAAAATAAAAAAATAATAATAATAATATGATTATTTTTCTATTATTCTATAATATTTTCAGATAAATTGATGATATTCATACACACATACACATACAATATGATTTTTAATTAATTATAAAAACCAAAAAAAAAAAAAAAACAAATAAAAAAAATGAAAAATAAATAAAAATAATAATCAGACTGAATAATTTATAAATTTATAGATATATATGTAGATAGAACAAAAAAATAAAACTAATTAAATTAATAAATGAATAATAAATTAAAATTAAAAAATATATGCATATAAATAGAAATAAATTTAAAATATAATTATATTACTTAAATTAATATTATCAAAAAAAAAAAAAAATAAAAAAATGTGTTATGTAATTATAACTGGAAGTAATCTTATATGGTTTTTATTAACAATTATTGCTGATATGTTAATAACATCAGCAATGGTATCACCAAAATGGTTAATTGGACCAACAATTGATATTGAATATTCATCAATAACAAATATAACAACATATAGACAACCATCAGTTGGTATTTATACAAGATGTAAAATAATGGAAAATACTGGCCATTATCATTGTGGTCCATTCGATTTAGATGGTTTCGCAACAGATAGTAATGTATATCCAAATGAATGGAAAGCAACTATGTTTTTTATATTTTTTGGTTTTATAATATTAACAATAACAGTATTTTTAACATTAATAACATGCTGTAAACAATCATTATTTGGTAAAAGTTTACATAATTTAACTGGATGTATTCAAGTAATTGCTGGAATATGTGTTATGATATCATTATTTTTACATTCATTGGGATGGGGTGTACAACGTGTTATATTATTATGTGGTCCTGATGCAGAAGCATTTTATCCAGCAATGTGTACAATTGGTATGCAATTATATTATATTATGCAAAAAAAAATAAAAAAAAAATATTTAAATATTTAAATAAAAAATTTTAAAATGAAAATTATATTATGTATAGGTATAGTTAGAGTTACTGTTATAATAAAACAATTTCCTTTTCTTTTTAAAATTTGAATCTATTTATATTAGGTTGGTCATTTTATTGTGCTGCTATTGCAGTTCTATTATGTTTTTTTTGTGCTGGATTTAGTTTGAAGGCAGAATCATCAAATATGCGAACAAAAGTTAAAAAACGTGTCGAAGAAGGTGAACGATTTATTTGTGTTGCTTAAAAATATTTATTGAAAAAAAAAAAAACATTTATTCTTTAAATAAATAATCAAATTATGTACATACATATTTTTTTAAATATTCAATTTTTAATCAATTCAAATCAATTATTACGTATATTTTATTATGAAAATATAATTACATATGTATACAATCATATTTTTTTTTTCTTTTTTATCAAAAATTATTACATAATCATTATAAATATTAATTTTTAAAATTTATTTTTATGTAAAATTTATAAATAAGTAGGTTTGTCGACAAAAACCTAGGTATCCATTATTATTTTAATCTTAAGTAAAAGAAAAAAGAAATAAATTTTATTTTAAAAAAATTTTTTATATGTATTTAAAAGAAGTTCCAAAGAAATAATAATAATAAAAAAAAATTAATTTAATAATAGATAATATTCGTTTTATTTGTTAGCATGAAATTATCTTATAAAATCCATATTTGATTTTTGAATTATTAATGTATGTATTTCTTTTTCTCATCAAATTATATACACCTACAAAAAAAAACAAAAAAACTCTACATAATTAAACGTAAATTATATATCTTTAAAATAATATATGTATACATAGGTGGTATAAACATAAATGTATAACATTAATGAATGAATACAATTCAAAATATAATTATTGTTTAGTTTTCTTCAATTTATTGATTTTATTATTAATTAATTTATTGAAGAATCAAAATTATCATACTAATCACATTATTTATCAATTTAACATAATAATAAAAAACATACATATTTATATATAAATAATAATGTATGTAATACAATATATAATTTTTAAATTATTTTGTAATAGATTCATTTTATTCATAAACATAATTTTATAAATTTATAATTTCTTTTATGAATTTATTTATGTTTTTTCCCTTTTTTATTAGTTGCAATTCCTTTTGATGTTTTTGTTATTGTTATTGATGCTGCTGCTGCTGTTTTTGGGATATAAACTCCATGATTCATTTTTTTTAAATGTTGAAATAATTTATTTTTAGATTCAAATGATGATTTACATGTAACGCAAATATGATTTATGTTAATTTCATTCATTTTATTATTTGTATCTTTTGATAATGTTGATGTTGATGATAATGATGATGATGATGATGGTGATGATTTCTGTTCATCAACTTTATTTTCTATATCATTTTGTTTAGATAATTCATTATTTTGTTTGTTTGCAGTAGTAGTAGCAATTGAATTTTTTTGTTGATTTCCAGATTTTTTTCCTCCTTTACCTTTTTTATTTGATTTTTTATTATTTTCATACCAATTATCATCTTCTTTATCTGATAATTGTAAAATATTTGAAAAATGATCTTCAATTTCGTCATCATTATTAATATTTGGATTATGATTATCGAAATTTTGTGAATTTTTTAATCGTTTTGTTTTTTTATTTTTTTTAGATTTTATTTTATTTAATTCATTACTTATATTTGTATCCTCTGTTTTATTATAATAATCTTCTTCTTCTTCTCCTTCTCCTTCTTGTTCTCCACTATTATTTTTTGTATTTATTTTATCAGTATCATTATTTGAAAATTCTTCTGTATTATTATCATCTACTAAATTATTTATTTGAATTTTAGATTTTGCATATAAATTGTCTTCCTTACACATTTTTTCTTTTAATTTAATTACATTTTCACAGTGTTTTTCTGACAATTCATGATTTTTGAAAGCTCTTTGATATTTAAATTGTTTATTACATGCAATACAATAATTTTCAATTTCATCATACATTAAAATATCATTGTCTGTTGTATCACATTCTTTTTTTGATTTATTATCTATTGCAAAATCGATTAATGAATTTTCCTCATTACTTTCATCATTATTTTCATATAATTCTTGCATTCCTTCTGATAAATCATATAAAGAATCCACTTCACTACTATCATCATCAGTATATTCATCGTCATCGTCATCCTCATACTCTTGTTCTAATAATTTTAATTGTTCTTCATAATCATTATTTAATTGTGTTTGATTGTTAGATTGTTTCATTTCTTCAATTTCTTTATTTCTTCGTCGAATTTGTTCTAATCGATTTTGTTCCTGTTTTTGTCGATTTAATGCTGATTTTTCTTCTAAATACTTCTTATAAGCCTGAATTCGTTTATCACGTTTACGTACGAATGACACTAAATTTCTAACCTAAAAACAAATCAAATAAAAATATGAAAATTATTATTTAAAATATATTTATTATAAACTATGTAATTTATTAAAATAACTCACTTCTTCATTACGTTCACGTTTTGCTTTTTGTACAATTTTTTTCATTTCTTTTTCAATTTCTCTCAAAATTCGTCTGTCTTTTATTTCATTTATATTGTATGGACATAACCATGCAAATGATTTTTTTGTGCAGTAACTTTGCCAAAACGCATAAAATGGTCCAACAGTATCTTCATAATTACTTTTACTATTACCAAATTTTGGTATTTTAAGAAATTCTTCTTTATTCATAAATTCAACATCTTCTGTAGCTATCTGTTCAAAAACTTTTGAATAAACCTGATAAAATCCATTCGGATTATCGTCATATCCTTTAAAGCATGATACAGTAAAATATTGAAATACATCTAAACATGAATCTTCATAATCAGAATTTCGACCGAATAAAATTTTCTCACGATGATTATCATACCATGCTCGTTCATGTGGATCCGATAAAATTTCATATGCTTGTTGTACTAATTGAAATTGATCTTTTGCTTCTTCTGCATTATCTAAATTTTTATCTGGATGCCATTTTAATGCTAATTTTCTGTATGCAGTTTTTATTTCCGAATCATCAGCATCACGAGCAATTCCAAGAATTTCGTAATGACATTTCATTGTGTAATTCAATGAAATTTAAAATTACGAATAATAAAAAAAAAAATAAAATACACTTTTTTTTTCTTTTCAATTTTTTAAAAATTTTAAACAAAAATAAAGTTAAATTACAATTAAAAATATATCAATTTTCATAATTTATTTCACATATAAAAACAAACTTTAAGATATGCATTAAAATTTAAAATTTTAATCACTCACTTAAGTCGAAACCGAAATCGAATGTCGTCGTGTTGTATTTTGTATTGATTATGTCGAAATTCAATAATTCAATTAAAATTATTTTTTTTTTTTTTTTTTTGATATTCTTATTGTATTGCAATCGATTTTCTATTTTGGCCATACGCCAAATATCAATATTTGGTGAGATTCTGAGATTTATTGCTGAATGAAAAGGAATATCATTTTATATATTTCACCTAAATTATTTATACCATTCATACACCTCAAAATGGTATAAAATATGACAGCAATAATTATAGTAAAAATTCAAAAAATTTTCAATGTCACCAGGTACCGCCATATTCACATTTTTTATTAAATAAAAATAAAAGACAGTTATTTTTCTTGATAACGCTTTTCCGTTTCCGTAAATTCTACTGTATTTGAAAGTTTATGAAGCTTTTTTTTCATTATCCAAAATTTTATGAGAAAATGAAAGGAAAGAAGAAACCTAGTAACTAGTACTAGTATAAAAACGTTGTTGAAAATTTTTCACACACTATGCAAGATGAAACTGATGTAAGTGTATAATAAAGTTAATGGATTTTACATTTTTAATACATAAAAGAGAAAATTAACAGAATGCTACTAAAATACTAAAAACGGTGTTAGATTAGACTAGCGTGATGTTGGTAACTTATAAATTGCTGGATGATATATTATTCAGCGACCAATGACCTCACCTACAGCATTTACTACGAATTCTTTCTTGTTGTCCAATACTTGGATCTTGGAATTGGAATATATGTATGTACATATATTATAGTTTAGAGCTAAAAGATTTTTCATTTTCTTCACAAAACTCTCGTATTTTAATAGAATAAAATTTGTTTTAAAAATGATAATTCATGATCATGATCATAAATGGATTACTCCTAGAAATTGAATAGTAATTTATAATAAGAATATATGGTTATGTATTTTGATAAAATTATTTTTCGGAAAAATTAAACCTTAAAGTCATTAACACATTAACGTCATTATGACGAAAATCGTCATTATAATTGAAAATTATATTAGTGTGAAGTATACATGAATATTGTTCTATATGATATTTTAAATAAGTAATTAAATTTTGATAAATTATTTAAATTTAAATAATTTATTATGTCTATTTTGATTTGTAATTTCATTTATATGTACGTTACATTTTTTTTTTTTTTGAAATATTCCTTCTTCATTATTTCGAATTCAAAATACAAATTATGTAAGTATGTAATATGTGGTAATATACATTATAAATTTTATATAATATAATTTACCAATTATAATAGTAAAAAATAAAAATTAGAAGAATATTTTTACGAAAAAAAAAAAAACAAAAAAATCAATTTTCGAATTACATATTTAAATTTAAATTTTACATTATTAGTTCTATACACCTGTCACATGAATCTGATTCTGAATCTGAAATGTAAAATTTCAGAATCAGAATTAATTTTTCTTTTTTGCTCATTCTAATTTTGAATTTGAAAATTCATTTTCAATTTTTTTTTGTTTTCTTTAAATTTGTTTTTGTTATACAGAATTGATGATTTTTACCAGAATTTATATACTGATATACATAAATTGAATGGTTTCAGCTATGAATTCAGATTCAGATTTCAGATACATGTATTAAATAAAGTAACATGTTAGACATTTTTACTGTCAGCATCTTTAATATTCTATTCTGAAAATAATTAGGATTACAAAAAATGATGGAAACATGAACCGAAATTTTTTCAGAAAATGAATTTTTCAGAGTCATATGTAAACAGGTCACACTTACTATATAATCTAATACCAATGCATTTGAAAGTGTATCTGAACTTTTCAGATTCAGATTCAGATTCATGTGACAGTACATTTATGTGATTGCTGTTTTTTAAACAAAAAAAAAAAAAAAAAAAAAATAAATAATTTTCAAAGATATGTCTACATCATATTTTATTTGTTGTTTGGGTTTTTTTTTGTGTAAAAATTTTAACAAAAAAAATTTTTTTTTTTTTTTTTTTTTTTTTGTAAAACTTAACTACATATATATATATACATATAATAAAATATGCATGCACACTTTTTAAAATTTGAAAATAAACAAAAAAATTTCGGATGAATAAAAAACATGTTTTTTTTTTTTTGTTTTTTCTATTATTTCAGTTAAAAATTTTCATAAGTATTTTTTTCTTTAAATTTAATCATATCGATTTAATATAATTGCTATAAATGTCCCCAATATACTATATGTGTATTATATGTTTAATATTAAATGCAGATTTACAAAGTATGTATTTATAGTAGACATTATACATATAATATGCATACATATACATAGTTATATAAATGTATATAAATAGTATTATATATAATATGTATTATATGATTTATGTATATACATACGTATACTGCATATTTATGTACATATGTTTTTGTTTTTATTTTTACATGATATTCTGATTGTGTGTGCGCATAATATAAAATTATGCATGTAATTTATATGTATATGTATGTATATTTATATGTATTTTTAATTAATTCACAACTTTTATATTCCTCTTAAAACTAATCATATTTTATATTTATTTATTTATTTATTTAATTCATTGATTTTTTTTGTTTTTTTTTTTTTTTTTTTTTTTATTTATAATTCATCATGTTTTGGTCCAGAAAATTCATCATGTGATATAAAACCGTTTTTATCTTTATCTTCATGTTGGAATATTTCTTCAACGAGCTTATCATGTTGTTTTATCATTTCTTTAATATCATCTGATTCTTGTCCTTCAACGGCAGTCATTTGCTTTTTTAGATATTCACTAACCTATAAATAAAATAAAATAAAAAAAAAAATAAAAATGAAAATGAAAAAATGTTGTTTTTAATTTAATATTGTTTTATTTTCTAATGTATAATATGATGATAATAAATGAAAATTCATATAACGCGCGTATATACATATACATTTGTATATATATACAATATAAATCGTACATCGTGTATATACATATATAAAGGATTGAAAAATAAAAAAAAAAAAATAATTTCGCTTTCATCTATAATAAATCAAGGATAAATTTATAGAAAGTATAAATGTTTCTATATATACATATATACTTTGTATGGAAACATTAACATGATATACATTCGCACTATGATATTTTATATTACAAATACATATAGATAGATAATAATATTTCATTATAGAAAAACAAAATTTTGAATAGAAAGACGGGGGGAAAAAAAAAATGATTAAAAAATGAAAAAAAGAAAAAAACAAAAATAAAAAAAAAAAAAAAAATTGATTCATACATAACCGATTACCTCTTCGCGACTTAATTGATTATCTTTATTATCATCAATTTCTTTGAAAACATTTGTGGTTGGCGGTGAATCTCCAATATTGATTAATTCAACATCAAATTTTAATGTAGCATCACCTGGTATAACATTACCAGCTCCACGATCACCATATCCTAATTCTGGTGGAATTGTTAATACTCGTTTTTCACCTAAAAATACATAAATAAATAAATAAAATAAAATAAGAAAAAATAATATGTAAATTAAAAAAAATATATATGTATACATATTATATTATATTTTATTTTCATTTATAAAAATTTGAATTTAGTACAAAATATTTCAAAAAAAAAAAAAAGAAATTATTTTTTTTTCGCGAATAAGTACTTACCTACACACATATTTGTTAAGCCTTGATCCCATCCCTTAATAACTTGACCAGCACCCAATTGGAATGTAAATGGTTGATCACGATCCAAACTATAATACAAGAAGAAAACGAAAAAAAAAACACAATTATTTTAATTTTTAATTTTAAAGTTTAAAATTTTTTTTTAAAATTTTTAAAGAATCTGAGAAAGAAATTTTGGTTTTTTTTTTTTTTTTGCTGAAGTGAAAATTATATAAAATGATTAACAAAAACAGTCAAAAAATTTTCAATGAAAAATATCAAGTTATACCATATGTATACATTATATGTATGGGGTGATTCGTATTAAAGTTGGTTCCAACATACATATATGTACAAAAAAAAGGGGCTTGAATAGCTCGATGGTTGAGTGTCGGTCTTGTGATCTTGAAGATCACCGGTTCGAACCCCAGCCAGCGCACTATACTCTTGCCCAAGTCGATCATTAATTTCTCCTATCAGCAATGTACACCAGTAACTGATTACTGATGATAAACTGGATGATATATCTGACATAAAATTACTGATCGGCGGTGCCATAATGGACTGAGTATCCGCATGCACTTAATATATACTATATACATTGTATGTATATATGTATATTTTATTAAAAAAAAAAAAAAACATATACAAAATATATATGTATGAAAAGTTTTTCAAACGTTGAAAATCTCATAATGAATATATATACATATACATATATACTTTTTATAGAAACCTTATTTTTGTCCTAACTATACCTACATATACCCATATTTCAAAACTGAAGTTATAACGTTTTAAATGAATTCATCTCCCTGGATATGCGAAAAATTTTCAATCAACCCTTAAAAAAGTTGTGAAGAAGATATTTTACAAAAACCAAAAAATTCCTCATCATATTTATTTATTTATTTATTATGGGTGTGAGGACAGTAAACTGCCTCACAACCGCCCGCCCACACCATCACCGACCAGGGTCTTTTGGCAATTCCTCATCATATAAACACTGATTAAAAACACTTCAAGGAATCGATTCATAATATTTTGGAATTATATTTTATTACGAATCACCCTGTTGTACATTACATTACATTACATATACAATAATGGAAAAATAAGTTAAAAGAAAATTTAATTTTTTGTTTTATTGTTTTGTAATATTATATCCATTATATATAGAGTTTTGAAAATAAATAAACTATATATTATATACACATTTAAAATATGTATTTTCATTGTTGATCAAATGATAACATTGTTGTTGTCCTTCAAAAAAATTTTCTGATGAATTCAACTTTTCACATATAGCATATCTTTTATATGATGCTTTCGCTGTCATAATATACATATACTTATGTATACGCATACATAATAACTACGCATATGTTACGCAGATATATTTTTTATGCAAAAATGATGATAGTATATATCACATCATATCATTGTCTCCAACAAGTTGCTTAGTTTTTTTTTTTTCTTGAGCAGTATCTTTTTGTCTCTAGATAAATTCCATCAAAAATTTGTTGAACATAAAAAAATAAATATATAAGTACATATATACATACATAGGTACATATTATAAATCCGCACACGATATCAACAACAGAATTTTGGTAGCGTATACCATAGTAAGAAATATAAAACAGAACAACAAAATAAAATTAAAAAAAAAAAAAAACAAAAAACATCAACAATAACTTTTTCCAACATTGATAAATATTTAAAAAGTACCTTTCTATATATGGGTGCAATGTGAAAAACTCGTTCCTTTATTTTATATTTTCTTATTTTACTACATATATGCATTTATATACATAAATATGTTATACATATTAGTGCAAGTACACAAATATTTACATTACTTACTATATACTATATATATAGGTACCTATATGTAATGTATATACATATATCCATATATATAGTAAAGTGTATAGGTACATGTATAGATATACATAATATGTTGGTACACATATATATATGTATATATTATATAGTAGGATTATTCATCTGGTATTCAAGTTTAGTGGAAATAATGGGGAGCACATTTATAGGAAGAATGAATTTAACATTGACTATACTCTGCAGCTATGTACTACTATCATATGAATATATAGAAAGAAAGAAGAAAATAAAAACAATAAACAATAGAACAAAAAAAAAAAATATAAGAAAATAAGAAGAAAATAAGAAAAAAAAAATGTAATAACTTGTACAGGATTAAAACAATTTTTGGGGATTTTTATTATTATTTTTTTGTTTTTTGTTTTTGTTTTTAAGACAAAAAAAAAAAAAATTTACTTATACGCTTTCTTATTATTATGTGTAGTACTTGTTCACTTATTTATTTATGTGTTATTTGAATGGTTTGTTGGCTATACATTTATGATACTTACATATATATGTATATAGTAGCTGTATACACATAATATGTATGTATGTAGTACATATGTTTAGATTATGATAATAATGCACGTGTGTATATGTATGTATATTTTGAAAAATATTTGATATGATTTTTGTTTTATTTTATTTTTTTTTTTAAATTTAAATTTTCATGTTGATTTTCATGGTTTTGTATAGTTTTTGTTTTATTTGGTGGTATGTACATATATTATTATTTTATTTATTTATTTTTTTTTTTTTTGAAATTTTCTTATTAGTATGTGTATACATATTTATGGGATAAAATATATATGAATTATTTTAAAATACAACATGTATTCGACGAATATTATATATACATTATATATAAGTATATATACTTAAGGATATACGCGCACTCTTTGTTATTATATGTATGTAAAATATACAGGGTGTTCCAGAATTGGTGAATAAATATTTCAAAGGCTAAAAGTAGAGTGCATTTAAAGTCGAAAATTTTATATGACATTTTTTCGTTTAAGCTTTATTTTCGACGCAAGAGGGCGTTTAAAATTTTGAGGTTTTATCATGACCTTTCAACACAGAATCACATGTAACTTTTTGCACACCCTACGTATCAAAATATAGTATTCTAGCCAATGACAGAAAATAAAATTACCTTTCTTTTGATATACTATAATATAGGTAATTAAGAATTTAGTTCGTAGGAAAAGAACATTCATCCTGAAATCAAAATTCATTATGCATTTTTTAAAACTGCTTTTTTTTCTGCATAGGTTATCTGAAAAAAATTGCAATAAGGCAAATGTTCCAAACCTTAAAAAAAAACTGTGAGAAAGTGTCCTATTTCAAACAAAAAAAAAAAAAAAAAAAAATCTGACGTCAATTGCATGAGCCGTTTTTGAGTTATTTACAATCAAAGATGTGCGGAAATGGTCAAAAATGTGCTTAAAATCACACATTATAAGCTAGAAAAAGGATTTTTTATAATTACTCATATGAAATTCCTATGTAATTCATACTTTTGTATGTATATATGATTTATATTTTTATTTTATACAATAAACAGTGCTTATATAAAAATTATTTGTATCGAACAAATTTTATACTAACCAATATACTCAATTAACTTACTTCAAAGTCAAAATAAAATGAATTATTTTCATTTTAATATTCATATTATTGATTAGAAAATCAGTAAATTGATAAGTCTCGTTAGTCGTTTCCTTAGAACATTTTTATGCAGGTGTATAAATAATTTTTGTAAAATAAGCTACTGTAAAAATAATTTTTATAAGCACTGTATAATATTATATGTGATTCGCGATAGAGTGAACTTGAAAAAAAAAAAAAACAAAAAAAAACAACGCATATTTTTTCATTATAGTATATCGAATATAATTATTATCAAAATTAAGTGTCATTGAATAATTAAGCAGTATTGCAATGTACTTACATATATTCCATGCATATATACGATTGAGCAATTTTTTTTTTTTTTCTAAAATCTTAAATCAATTGTACATTATATACATACTTCTCTTACTACAATCACAAAAATTATACTTGAACCGTCAAACGATAAACACAAAATAAATTGAACTAATTATAATAAACGCATAAATAAAAATTTTTAGAAGTATATTTATGTGATTTATAAATGCAATTTTCGAACTACACTCGTAGATATATATATTTTTATTTAGTAAAAGTCCAAACATAATTAAATAAACTTTTTTGTATCCTGTATATTTTAAATTCATATATATATTTTTTTTTTTTTTGTTCTATGTAATTCATTCGAGTAGTCAAAAAAAAAAAAAAATTGCAGTCATTCACATCTTCTATATGAGGCGAGACTATGGAATATTGACAGAAATGAGTGTTCACTTTCACGCGAATCACCTGTATACATATGTACATGTATACATATAATTTAAATGGTACAAGATGGTACAAGTTTATACTGTTCCAGTTATTTATTTATTTATTTATTTTTTTGTATTTTATATACATTTAAAAGAAAAGAAAATTTTTGAAATTGAAATACGATTGTTATTCAAAAATTCTCATGTGATATTTTTGTTATTTTAAAATCCACACATACATGATATAGTACTATAATACTACAATGTAGTGTATATACTATAATATCATAATAATACCATAATACATATGATATATATATATGTACGTACTACATATGAATATTTAAAAAAAAAAAGAAGGAATCAGTAATAAAATAAATGAAACAAAGAAAAATGAATATACATATTATGTATACTTAAATTTATAATATAGTACCTATACATAAGTATATAATGTACTACTATAATATATCAATCTTAATATGTATTATATTTTTGTATGCAATATGTATGTATGTATGTATGTATGTATGTATATACATTATTATTTTAAAATACAACATTTGGTTAGAAGATATATTATTATTATTATTGTTATTATCATAATCCATCCATGTAATATTCATGTACATATATTGTATTATATTTATAACATTTGATGCCAATATATTCACATTTACATGCATATGTATATGCATCGCATGTACACAGAAAAATGACAATAACATACATACTCGTATGTACCTACAAATATATACATTATTACTAAGTAATTTTCAACGGGAATACTCGTAGACATATCTTACGCGTCATAAATAAAATTACAAAATGATGAATCGTGTGAAATGTTACTTTTGTATTAATACATTACATATCTATATTTGTATATTACAAACATGTATATGTACATATATATAATGTATATATATAATTTTGTTCAGGTGAGATAATATCATCATATTAATTCTATGATAATATATGTATAATTTTATTTTATTTTATTATTATTTTTATTTTTATTAAGAAACATACTAAAACAAATTTATATTACTATTAAAATTATTTATTATTACATAGGTATATACTAGGCTGATTGAAAAGTCTCGGGCCTGACAGAGAAGGACACATTTTTTTTTTTTTTTTTGAAATTTTGAGAATATTCTTCAACGTAGTCACATTTTAGCTCGATACAATGATTCCAACGGTTTTGAAGCAATTCTTAAGCAATTCTTTTGAAGCGATATCTTTTTATAGTAGCCTGCGTCAAACCCCTCAAAATAGGATTCCGTTTGGGTTATTATTATTGGAAATAGATAATAATCGGACGGAGACATATCTGCAGAATAAGGGGGATGCGGAAGTATTTTGTAGCCTAACTCGGTCAATTTGGTTATCGTTTTACTGCCTTATGAGCTGGTGCGTTATCACACAAAGTCAACATACGCGGCAGCCAACACGCCGCACATAGCTTTCGTATATTCAAATGATGGTATAAAATGTTGAATACACGCGTTGATCTTTACGACGTCAGCTATCTCACCAAATTTTAATTTTCGATCGTCGCTCATGAGAAGTTTGATTTTTTCAATCATTTCGTGAGTATTCACCGCTGACGGTCTACCTGAACGCGGTTCATCTTTTGCACTAGTACGGCCAAATTTAAATTCTTGCATCCACCTCTTGGCTATTGTGTTCGATGGAGCAGAGCTGCCATAATACTTATCAAGCTTTTCTTTTGTTTCTTTCACCGATTTTCCCCTTAAATAATAATGTTTTATGAAGACACGAAATTCACTTTGTTCCATTTTTTTTAAAAAATCACTGAAGTAATACACTTATTTTGTCGTACGATATATGTATTAAAAATCATGGTATTCGAGTAGAATAATATTAAAAAATTATCAATAATCTGTAGGACGCACAAAGCAGAAGATTTAGCAAAAGCTGTCCTAGCACCAATCTGACGTTACATGGCATAAATATTAGTGATTGCAGAGATCACAGTCATTATGACAATACCAAAAATATTTAGGGCATTTATTCAGAATTTCAGGCACAAATATGTATAAATAAAATGTTCACAAATAATTTAAGTTTTAAAAGTTATTGAGAAAGATATTTCGGAAAAAGGAACCAAGAAAAATGAACTAATAGCACTCGATGTCAACTAGAATGATTAGACAGAGACACCCCCATTTATGCATTGCTGTATAGGTATACGATACGCTAATTTCACACGTGGTCATGCAGTCACAATACAGATGCTGAACCAAACTAGGCCAACCAAATTAGGCTAATATAATATGTTATATAGGAAACCTATAAAAACAAAACATTGAAAATCATAATGGACAATCGTAAACTGAAGTTGTGTGGATTATAATAGCTGGCATTCTGAAGATATCGTTTGGTAGTATTTACACGATATTATTTCATGAAATTTTGGTAATGAAAAATTATTTTTTCCAAATCGATGCACAGAGCAAAAACAAAAACGAATCGATAATGGCAAAATTGCACGAATTTGGCTTTAAATTAATTCCACATTTTCTGTATTTAGGGTATTTGCCCTTCAGCGATTATTAGCTGTTCGCAGACTTCAAAAATATTCTTTAAGGAAAAGGATTTCATTTCAATGAAGGTGATCGCCAAAAATAACGTCTATTTTGAAACCAAATATAAATAGTGTCTAACGGTCATTATAGAAAAGATAAAAAAACTTCCTATGAATGGATCACATTTGAAGGAGACTATTCATAAGTATGTTAATGAATATAGAAAAACTTTTTCAAGAAATTGTTTTTCGAGACGTCGAGACTTATTGATTCATGTGTTATTTCGTGTTTATTAATTATTTTTTTTTTTACATTTTTTTAAATAACTAACCATGAACATGGTATGTATATAAGTATGTACTATATATAATAAGAAAAAAAATTTTAATTTTCATTTAAAATATTTATGAAAACTGTTTATCTATATATCTATGTAAGTATCTACATATACATATACAAATTTACACGTACGTATAATATGTATAGATTATGATTGTTTTAAAACATATATTATCACATATGATACACATATGTACACATACTATGTGCGTATGTGAATAAATGTATAATTTTTGTTTTTTTGTTTTTTTACTATAATCCAATGTATATTCCATTCAGTAAATTTCATTTAATGTAACGAATGAGTGCAAAAAAAAAAAAAAAATAAAACCGAAATATAATAACGATGTATAATTGTGTAACATCAAAGATACTAGAAATACAGAAAGATACTAGTAATTTTATAGTATCTTTGGTAACATGCAGTACGAGTATATGATCCAAAAACAAAACAAAAGTCAAATTTATTATATGATGTGAACTACGTATACATACATAAATAAGAAGGTAACCAAAATTTACTCTCAAAATGCAATAAAAATTGATTTCACCCGTACATTATAAATTGTCTGTTTGACGAATCATAATTGTGAAGAACAAAAAAAAAAAAAAAAAAAAACAAAATACAAATTTTTTTGTTTTATTTTGAGAAAGGATCAGACGATCAGACAACAGACAAACATATGGTAAAACGAACAAAAAAATATTACAAAAAAAAAAAACAAAAAACAAAAAGAAAATAAAATAAAAATCAGAAAATAAAAACTGATTTCAACAATTTTCCTTTCAATTCTTCTAAACGGATGTATGAATGTATAATTCAGAATATAGACAAATACATACGTATATACGGGTATATGTATATGTATACATACATGAAAATGATATGTATACATCCACATTTTTTGTAAATATAGGTACGAGTGGTACGAGTAGAAAGGTAGAAATTACAGAAAAAAAAAAAAACAACAACTCAAAAATAAAGAAAAATAAGAAAATCAAAAATAAAAAAAAAAAGTTTATGATGTCACTTATGGCCTTGTATGGGTGGGTTATATTATATACATTTTCGTATGTATGAACAAACATATATAAGTATATATATATCTGACTGTATATATGTAGGCATGTGTATATAATATACACAATAATGTAAATATCCGGAAAATATTGAAATCAATTGTTTTTGTATTCATCTTTTTCACTATACGATTATGAATGTATGCATGTATATATAGGTAAATGTATACAATGTAAATTTGTGCTTTTTGTATACAAATTACATATGTAGAAAATAATAGTAAAAAAAAATTAAAACACTTAAAATATAGGGTAGTTTTTGACACGTATTTATTCATATAATATAAACATTGTTTCGATACATATAAATACTATATAACCATAACATTATTATTATATAGTGTGTGTGTGTGTGTGGGTATATAAATTATATGTTCGTGGTGTTATATGTACGTATATTCCAAGTATATTCATATATAGTTTTATCTAAAGAAAATTTTCAAGAAATTCTCTAAAACTCATCAGTATCAGTTGCTTGAAGTTGAAAGAAACTTTTTTTTACATTTAAAATCTATATACGAGTATATTTATATGTAAAAACCCAAAAAGAAAAAACAAAAAAACAAAAACGCTCAAGAAACGTTCAAAAAATTTGGTCAAGAAAATTTTCATATGTATATGTATTTTCCTTTCTTGACAAAACTATGCGCTGCTCCAAAATAAAAATTAAATGTAGTTTTTATGCTGTAATAGTGCGCGAGAGGGCATTGTTGCAAAAAAATTACATACATAATTTCTTCGTCAAAGATGTATCACAATAGTACTTCTTTGTAGCAGAAATTTGTATATTTCGTGTGTGTATGTGTGATGCAGTCATATATTGTATTGAAAAAGTGAAAATAAAGTCGATAAATTTCATAGTCAAATATTTCTTTATACCATATACTGTCAATATTATTAGTACTACTTCGCCAAAGATGTATGTATGTATCACAAAAATTTCTTGACCAATTTATTTTGCGCAACATATTGGTCTTAATAAAAGTCAAAATCTGATGATAATAATTTTAACACCCTGTTAAATTTTTGACCCTCATGTATGACAAAATAAAAAGAAAAAAAAAAGAAAAATTATATGAATATTTATACATACATATTATAGAGTATATACATATATGAGTATGTAAAGTATGCATATGGTATAAATATAACCTTATTGCATTGTTTGAATCATTTATAAGATCCCTTTATTATGTTGCACAGGACCTTTCCGATTCAGATGTTTTTTTTTTTTATTTTTTATTTGTTTAATAAAATCAAAATGAAATGAAAAAAAAAAAAAACCAATGATATGCATATATGTACATATGTACATATGTACTTGAGTATGTACATTTTATATTTAAATATAGTAGATATACACATATTTTTCAACATTTTAAATATAATACATATACATACATACATACATACACGTTATTTCATTCATTATATACATATAACATATACTTGTATATAACGTATTTACCATAGTCAGTATTACATATGGTGTGTGTGTTGTACATTATACATATATGTAATTATATAGTATGGTAGACAAAAAATAGCCAAAAAACATCCTACATACGTAGGTAGTAACGTAGTAAGTACATAACATTTTATTTTATTTAAAAAAAATTTTTTTTTTTTTTTTTTGCAAATTTGATTTTTTGAAATCTGAATAATGTATAGGAAATCAAATGTTATAGATACTATATTTATGTATGTATGTGTATTCATTTTTATATGCATGATTTTATACATACATATATACATAATATTATGTAAAAAGGATAAGACATACTATTCCTATACATACTATAGTATAATTAATATATACTATACTTATACATATATGTGTATAATATATATACACGCGAGTATGTATGTATATTAAATTACACACATATTTTATGTTTTTGATATACTGCATGGTATAATTTTATTTGAAAACCATAAAGCCCATTTATATATGTATGTACATAAATATATTATGGGGTATTCTGTATTCATTTAACAGAATAAAATTACAATTTTATCTTATAAATAAATTTATATACAATTATGTAATAGGTTTCAAGTGAACGCACTGCACTCTACTGTGATTCATTTTGTGTATAATTCATAATAAGTTATTTGAAATTTTCTATCATTTTCATTCCGTCCAAAAATATCATTTTATTCCATATACATATTATCATATTTTTCGCACCGCACGGTAACTACTTAGAACATAGTCCAAAAGGCGAAATTTCAATTTACTAACTAAAGTATCTACTAAAAACAAATTATAAATTGATACACAGTTTCAAGAGTTAAATTTACTCTTATTTCGTGTAAAATATTTTTCAAACAAAATTTTATTACAAAAGCGCATATATGTAAATCGTTGTATAAAAATATCAAAAAATATCCTTTTTATTCGATTTACATTTATGTCTTTTACTTCATTAAGTGAATACCCTTATTATATATGTATATAAGTATATACGAGTATATGAATGTATTCATTTATTTATATGTGTAAATGGCGATGGATATATATGTGTGTGTGTATGTGTGTTAAAAAAAAAAAAACAAAAACGATAAAATCTCATTAAGGGGATTAAGTTGATTTTTTTTTCCTTCAAAAAAATCAAATCAAAGTCAAATCGAAATTACAAGAAAAAAAAAAAAAGAAAAGTGTGTAAAATCTCTTAAACAATTTGAATAAAAATCAGGTGTCCAAGTACTTGAAGTTTTCTACTTTGGGACATTTGTATATAAATGACATTGCATTTATTTTTTTTTTTGCTACTTTTTTTGTGGTTCTTTAGTTCATATTCGTTTCATATTTGGTACTTATACAACGTATACTACATACTCATGCTTGTTTCGTATATGCACAATAAATTATGTACATAAATGTTTCTGTAATTGTTTGGTGATTTATGTTAGTTTTAATTGCTGCACATAAAAAAAGAAATTAATTGTCAAAAAATCTAAAATATTGATAACAAAAATACTTATATGCATATATATGTTATATACGTAGTTTAAAAATTTGTAACAAATGACTTTTTTATTCGTTACAGGATATACATATGTACACAGCTTTTAATAGTATCTACAATAGTATATTTGTACAGTCCTTAAGTACAGATTTAAAAAAATTAGAAAAAATCTATATTATATTAATTGATGTCCTTGTCTATGTTTAGTATATACACAACGAATATATATATATATATATATATATATATATATATATATATGTATATGTTATGTATAAATGTAGTTAGGTATTTAATTAATTATTAATATTTTAAATTATATTTCATATAATACGAGTATATACCTACTGTCAGAAAAGTATTAGGAATTTGTAATTTTAGAAGACTATTATGCTAAGAGTTTTTAGAACAAATTTTGTTCATAACTTGATATTACTGTACTCGATTACTACGCCATCCACCAATGTGCATGATCCAACCATCAGTTTGCCTGCATGAGGTGTTTGAATCAACCCACTTCTGTAGTATATCACGGTATTTACATATATATACATACACTAAATATATTATATAAAATTTTGTGTGCCGAATATGTTCTAAAAAATTGTTAAAAAACTCTTATGGTGTATCTGTCATATTAAAAATTTTATGAGTAGTGCAAATCATTTAAATGGAGTGGAAAAATTGTGAATGACCATTCAACCTCTATAACTGATAAAATTATCGATAAGGTGAAGAAAAATATACTCAGAATGCTCATGACTTTAATATCTTTCACAAATTATATGCTTGTTCGATTTTAATCGATATTTTTGACATGAATTTCAAATGACTTGAATTTTCTTCATTTCATCATATTCATTTATCAAAAGTTTTATTAATCAATATTTTAATTTGATACTCATAGATATTTACCGAGAGGATATATTCATGTGAATAATATTATTATTTTTCATTGTATGATACTAAAGTTATACAAATTCATAAGACACTAAAATCATATAAAATTTTCATTAAAGTACTATACACTATATGTACTACTTATATCCTATCATACATATTAAATATTTAAATAAAATTACTTTGGGAATGTATCTAAAATCTAAACGTCTAAACATTACGTGCTATATACATATGTATGTACATATACTCTTATACATACACTCAGATAAAAAAAATGATTTTTTTTTTCGTTCCGTCATTTTTACTTCAAATTTAAATGATAAAAGTTTTTCATATTTTTATTATTTAATATATTTTTTTTGTTTTGTTTTGAGAGATATTTTTGTTATCGTTGTTGTCGTGTATTTATATAGTGTTCAAGAGTGTACAAAAATTTTCCCATTAGATTTGTACAATTACTAGCTAAGGTATAATTTTGTAAATACTCTTGAATATAATTTAGCATTTTTTTTTACATTTTGTATGTGTGTATGTATGTGTATATTATTTTTTTTTGTTTTAAAATATTTTTTATTTAATCCATGGGGAAAGATTTTTAGTTGTTATTTCATTTGTTATAAGTTTGTTTATAATGTACATTTAGTAAGTACATATATTTTATTATGTACATACATATACATATATATAGTATATCGTTCGTATTATGAATGACACATGTACGAATACATACATACAGTCAAACAGAATAAATTGATTAATTATTTTATTATTATACTATCTATATGAGTATGTATACATATATACATACATATAGATAGATATAGATATACTACATGTTTAGTGTGTATTATATGTATATGTACATAATGTATGGATTTATTTTCAAAATTTAGTATTTCTTGTCAACTTTATTATATATAATAATTATAATTATTTTATGAATGAAAATACAAAATGTTTTGAATGAATATATGATTATTTGTCCTGTAAATATAGCATATTTGTATGTAGTATATGTAATAAACAATTTTCATTTTTAAATTTACAATTTACATATCATATACATATGTATGTATGTATGTGTCTGTAAGTTGTGTAAGAGAAAAAACTGGCTACACCTTCTATCGGTAGAAGGAAACAATAGGATGAAAGAATTTGCTCCGTATCAAAAGAAATTTGGCCAAATACAACAAGAATAAAACGCAAAATCTCATTAGTAGTAACCACGACATAATATTGCTAGAATCATGACAATTTTAACTGGACATTGGTGTATGGGAGAATACGTTGCCAGATTGGGTATTATAACTTTCAATGCACACTGTATAGGAGCTACTGCATACGGATAACATTTAGAAACCTAGAATTTTTATTTTATCATCTTTGCAAGTGTCCAGTCTTTGCGAAAACTAGACTCGTGAGCCTTTCCTCGATTATCTCGGGATTGTGATCAATTTGTGATCAATCAAACAAAACAAAATGGCTATATAGTCTTGAATCTAAACAATCATTTACTTGAGTACATCCACGAAATAGGTATTGACTGCCACTATTACCTACCTATCTGTATATACATTGTATATTGTATGTACTATATATATATGTATGCACTATATAAGTAATCGTATATAAGTTTTTTAAAAAGATTAAAAAAAAGTACATAATGCATTTAAAAATGAAAACAATAATATAAAACTGAAAATATTAAGATACGGATTTGACTGAATTTTTTTTTCACACTTTATAAAGCGATTTGTACAAAATGCTCGTACATAAAATAATTTTCTAAAGTATAATATATATATATATGTATGATACAATATACAGATGTACATATATGTATATGTATGTACAGTATGTACTTGGATATAAAAATGATACGTGTGTATCAGCTACTAAAATATAACAACTTATAACACAACATTTTAGGAAATAAAATTTTTAAGAATTCATGTATTTTTTTCACGCTATATATAGAATATAATATAGAATATTATTTATATAGTAAATACAAATATATATTATATTCATATGTATGTATGTACAGTACATATAATGTATTACATGGTATCAAATCTAACTTAAATGTAAATCTCTCTAGAGTCATAGAGAAATATAAAAGCAACAAACAATAGAGAATTCATACAATATTTTATACATACATGAATATTGAAAATGAGAAAAAAACTGTATAAAAGAAAAGTATGAAAAAATTAAAGAAAAAAAAAAAATAATACATTTTTAAAAAATAGAAAGAAAAAAAAAAAGAAAATGGATAAAAAAATTATGCATATACGAGTATTGGATTGGAGTACATAAATACATATGTATGTATATGAAAAAACAAATATATAAAAATAATGTACGAATACACATAATTTTGCATATATAAAATATATATGTATGTATATGTATTTTTTTTGGAAATGTGTCGTTTTGAACAATAATAATAATAATACATAATCATAAAAAAAAAAATAAATAAATAAATAAACGATATTTTTTGCATGGTACAAATTTTAAGATGTAATAATATTCTTGTTTTTTATTTTCATATTATATATACATTAGATGAGCTTTTTATAATTTCGTTTAAAGGTGACTAAAAACTTCAATATACATATATACATATATACATATAAAGGTGTAAAGGTACAGGTATATTATTACAAATTTTGATCGTATATAGAGTGGTATATTTACATATGTATTTATTTTTATGTGTGTAAGAAACATTCGTATAAGTACAGTAGAACTTCTAGTTTTTTTGTATGTTTGTACGAGTACAATATAGGTATATATCTTTTGTATGCATGTGTATATATACAGTACATATGTACATATTTAGTGTGTCATTTTTTATTTACATAAATATTTGTATTTTTCATACAGTTGTTACATTTATATAGGATCTCGATAAATGTATATATAAATACAATTGTAGTTAGTCATTTAATATGAATTTTTATGATATCATATCCTTTGAATACTACTAAGATATTTATCTACTACATATCTAGATACTACACTAAGATATTTATATGATTATACATATACGTATAAGTATTATGATATTTGTATGATGTATGATGTTTGTAAGAAATTGTTGTTATATACTCATAAATGTATATTTATAGTTTTAATATGTTTCAGGATTACAACTGGTGGTTGAAAATTTAATAATACTATACATACATATATATATATATATATATATATATCGCTCTTACACTCATTGCATAGCACTTCATAATATTTTCCTATATATATATTATATCTACTATTAAAATATATCTACAATTCTACATTATTATGATAGACATTATGTATCTATATAGAACACAAATGAATATCATTCAGTCATTTTTTATATATAAATATATATATACATACATATAATGTTCTGTATGTAAAATACAGTTAAAATAATATTAAGATAAGTATATGTATAGTACATACGATAAGAATTTAGAGTTAAAGAAGGAAAAAATAAACCAGAAGACATAATATGCTTACATTAAAATGTACATATGTATGTATGTAAATACATAACATAACATAAGTAAGTATTAAACAGTATATGAATAATGCAAGCGTATATACTTACTTATATGATGTATAAGATGAAGAACATGAATCTATATCGTGAAATATTTGTCGAAAAGGATTTCAAGGATTTATGAGAATTTCCTGAAATGTGTTTATTCATATCCTTCATATACGCATAGTGTATATACATATATATGTACTATATAATTGTATGTTATATTAATGTAAGAATATTCAGGTGTAATATATGATTTACATATGTATATATATATATATAGGTATATATATATATATAAGTATGCGCCACCAACAACAAAATCAACATTAATATAGTCATTTATTTAAGATAATATATCGTATATATGCTGCCATATGAAATGAGGTTAAAAAAAATATAGGTACACATGTATGTATATATAAATAAATAAATAAATAAATAAATATGTATACCTACCTACTTATGTAATATGAACATTATACATATAATACATAATACAAACATGTATATCATAATATTGTACATTTCATTTAAATACTCATGAATAAGTATAATACTGGATAAAAGGGATAAAATTACATATGAGTATATCTATATACTCTATATACTATACCATCCTATACTGTATACAAAAAATATACATATGTAATGTACATATGTATGTATATACACGATAATTGTATATACTATATAACATTATAAGAATAAATTTCTATATATGCTAAAGATTAGGTGGATGTTAGAGGTTTTTGTTCCATCATCATCATTATTATTATCACCGTTGTCATATTGTCGTTGTTTTTTTCGTCGTCGTCGTCGTCGTCGTCCTTATGCTATATAGCATTATTATGAGTATTGTTGTCATCTTTTTTTATTTATTTATTTATTTTTTTTTTTTTTGACGTGCCTTGAAAATTTTAGTGTAAATTTTTCATTCTCGTATATCGTTTTCTTATTATGTACATATGTATGTATGTATGTAGTATATTATGTCCTTGATAATGTTTTATTTTGTTTTTTCGTATCGTTTCGTTTTTTATTTTTATGTTTTTATTTTCTCAGTTTGAATTAATTGTTATTTTTATTGCAAATTGTAAAATGAATAAAACAAAAAAAAAAAAAAGAAAAATTATTTATGAGCAATTTCAGTGGATTTGAATATATAACGTGCACATAATATTAATAAACATAAGCATGTTGTCAGATCTTATTTTATGTATACAAATAAAGAATAACAAAAAAAAAAACAAAAAAAAAAAAAATTATTGTACGTACATATATACTTGTGTACACACATACATAACGTATATACATATGTGTATAGAAAAATTATAAGGTAGGGAAATTTATTATGATTTTTTTTTTTATTTTTGCGTTATATTTTCAATTTTTAATAAAAAACAAAAAAGTGGTGAACAAAAAAAAAACAAAAAAAAATACATGCGTGCACTTTCACTCTTTGTCCCTCTGGAGAGTTTGTTTGGAAAAAAGAAAAAATGAAGAAACAAAAAACAAATTGTGATAATTAAATTTTTTTACGAGTTCATTGAATTTTTTAAAGTGCTCTGTATATGTATGTGTGTATTTAATGTATATATAATGTGGAAATCTTTATAAATGTATATAATATAATAATACAATTTGTAATTATATATACATATATGATTTCATGAAATTAATTCGATCTCGAAAAAAAAAATTTTTTTTTTTTTTAAAATAATACCTACATACATATATGTGTACATAACGCCTATTATTTCATTACTTAGAAACACAAATGTATGTTATATGTACATAATTGGTATTTATAGTTATGTTAGATTTGAATTTATAAATACATACTTTTTTAAGTTATTAATTTAATACAATTTATTTACATTATAATGTGTACATATAATAATGTGGTATACGTATCTTTTCCTTTAAGTATATACTCATATATAAATATGTGAAAATTTATTACTTTTCTTTTAGTATGATAATGAATTGATATACATAAGTTAAAAAAGGAATTGAAAAAAAATTTTTTTTTCTATTTTTATTTTAAGATTAAATGAAATATTTTTTTTTTTTCAATAAATATCCTTATCTTATATACATATAAATACATATACAGTATATTATATTTGTATTTATATGCGTAGGGGCTTGAATAGCTCGATGGTTGAGTGTCGGTCTTGTGATCTTGAGATCACCGGTTCGAACCCCAGCCAGCGCACTACTCTTGCCCAAGTCGATCATTAATTTTTCCCATCAGCAATGTACACCAGTAACTGATTACTGATGATAAACTGGATAATATGTATATCTGACATAAATTACTGATCGGCGGTGCCATAATGGACTGAGTATCCGCGTGCACTTAATACATATATACTATATACATTGTATGTATATATGTATATTTAAAAAAAAAAAAAAAATTTATATGCGTATGTATTATATACAGAATAAATGAATGAAATACATCTATTTATTAGATGTATATGGTTAATTCTAATAAAAGGTCAACCTATTATTATGTAATTTTTTAGATTTCATTTTTTTCCGAATCTAAGAAAAAAACAAAACAGATATTTCAAATTATTTATTTTAATATTATAAAATAATATTCATAGTTTTATTTTTTGGCGTTATTTTTTTTTTTTTTTGCAATTTTTTCTGAAGATAGTTTTGAAAAATCAAAAAATTCGTAATAAAAATCCATATTGATTTTAAAGGATGTACATATTTTGCCAACATTTTACAATATGTCGCCAACAGTTTTGTAAATTATTCAGTTTAAAATCTATAAAATTACAATTTTTCTAAACTATAGTGAATGAAATGTCAATTTTGTTACTTATGGAACTAATCAAAATAAAAATTATTTGAATTTACGACTTGAAACTTTGAAGAAATTTAGAATTTTTATCAAGATGTCAATTTGGTCTAATTTGTTCGAGTAGGTCGCCAACGGACTCTATTCTTTTTATATATTTTTTGATTAAGAGACTTTTGACCAAAGGCTTTTCATAATTATTCAAAAGGATTTCTACTTTGAAATCGTCAAAAAAAAAGTTTGAATATAATTAAATGGATGCTATTGAGTTATAACTTGTTCTTTATCTTCAAACTGTATGTCACCAATTTTAGAATTAGCCATATACATACATATGTATACATATACATTATATGAAATAAGAAGATTTAAATTTCTTGAAATATACACGAATATTTCTATCTAAATAACAAACAAGAAAAAGTAAAATAATAATTTCGAAACATAAATTTCTTGAATATGTACGTGATCTGAATTTATTTTTATTTTTATTATTATTTTTTTTTTTTTATTATTTTCAATTTTTATTTTCTTTTTCTATATTTTTTGTTTATACGTGTATACTTAAATAATCAAAAAACTAAAAAAAAATAAAATAAAATAACAGCAACATGTCAGGAGTTTATCTTTTTCATTGCATACATAAATAGTAAATATATACATACATACATACATGTTACATTATGTTATGTGTAATCAAAAAAGAATAAAGCGACAAACCATCAACTACTATATATTTTGTAGAATTTCTATTATTTTTGAGTTAATGTAAGTACATATTATATATGTAAATATGTAATGTACGTACATACATATATATGTAATGTAATGTAATATACATAAAATATAAATATGCACATGTTTTTGTACATATGTATGTATGTATTTGTATATGCAAAAATAATTACAGTTTTATATTCTATTGATTATATGTAACATACAGTTTGTTTGATAAAAGCGTGTTTCGTATAAAATAAAAACAAATACAGTTTTTGGTGTTTTGTTAATGTTATTATAATATTAATTGAAATTACAATTTCGCATACAATTTAGTATGGTATCCAATCACCATTATTATCAATTATAGCCTGTAGTCTTTTTTGACAACTTAAAGCTAAATTTTCGGCATAGTCATTACTAAAATTTTTCCAAATTTTTTGCAACATTCTTTTTAAGTGTTCTGTGTTTTTTATTTGAAGTCCTTGGAGTTTGTGCTTCATAAGCGCCCATACATTTTCAATAGGATTTGCATCCGGTGACTGTGAAGGCCAATCCATCCTGTTGATGCCGTTTTCTTCCTTCCACCGGCGACAGAGAGCACTTTGGTGTTTTGGATCGTTGTCTTCTTATAACTCCCAATCGTTATTATTGTGTCCGAATAATTTCGTAGCAGACTCCAACAAACCCTTTCGATACAGCTTTATTATTCTTTCCGCGTCCAAATTTCCAGAGAAAGTGACCAATTTTCCCATTCCATTTGCTGAAAAACATCCGTAAACATGGACCTTCGCAGGATGTTTGACTGTCCGCTGAATTAATTTTTCTCCACTTTTAGACCAGATACGCCTCACACAATTATTTACACAAAATGTTGACTCGTCTGTACATATCACTTTACTCCAGTCACGGTCTTTGTTTTCATGAACCCACTGGAGTCGTTTTTCAACGTTTTTAGGTGTTAAAAGAGGCTTCTTTATAGTGGCTCTACATTTTATATTTTTTTCTAAAAGTCGTCTTCTTATTGTAAAAATAGACATTTTTAATCCCTTTTTTTCAAGTTTTCGCTGTGCAGATCGAAGTGTAATATCTGGACTCTCTTCAAACATTTTTATTATCATTTTGTCTTGGGTCTCAGAAGTGCATCGTTGTGAGCCCCTCTCCGGTAAATCGTCGACATTTCCATTGTCTTTAAATCTTTTAATCCACTTATTCACAAACGAAACAGATGCTTTCGTATACTTCGCAGCAGATTTCACACTCATTTTTGGTCCTTTCGGATGAAGAGTAAAAAGAAGAAGTAAAAATACAACTTCAAACCGTTTTTTGTATACAACACTCATTTTGAATTGTTGTAACCACTTGCAAAAATTAAGTGAAACTGAATCACAAATTGTAACGCGCAGTAGATAATCACTCAAATATTACGTATATTCCTGAATCAAAGGGGTGGGACGAAAGGTATAGCGTCAGGTCAAAACACGCTTTTATCAAACAGGCTGTATATGTATATACGATTACATATTATGTCTATGTGTATCTAAAAAATATATTTCATTATTAAAATTGTAAACGTACATTATATAGTGCATATATAGCAATATTATTTAGAATATGGTATTAGCAATAAATGAATGTATGTATATGTATATTCAATTTGCGTTCGTTTATTCACTCATTTAACTATTGAATTTATCCATATTTTAGTGTTATTTGTAGTTGTTATAGGATATAGGATCAATCGAAATGAAAAAAAAAAAAACAAAATTATTTCATTTTATTCTTCATCATCACAATATCATTAGTTCTATAGAGCCTTTTATTGGCAATGATTTTCTCAGTGCACGCCTTTATTCTACTCAATATTTGGTAAATATTCTAAAGTTAAATATCTCAATCTTTCTTAGATAATCGCTTCAATAGCATTTCGATATCTCTTTTTAGGAACCTCGCAATGTTACGTTTCGGTCTTTGATATGATAGAACACAAATCATATCGTATAGTTTTCTTCTTTTCTTTTTAGATGATCGACCCATCTTAAGCCTTTCTATACCTAATTTGTTGTTTTTCGCATTACCCCTCTTAGGAGCACAGTACTTCCACAAATCTCTGTTATTTTACTTTGTTTATGGGCAATCTCTTTGTTCCAGACCAACTTTTGCTCATGTGATTTCAGTGCACATTAATTCCAATGCGAATCAATACATTATGCATAAACACTCATATTAAAAAAATCCAGAATTTTTTCCAGTTTGATTCTTAGTTCGCATTAAGTTAAATTCGCATTCAAATTGAAGCCTAAACAAGGTAATATACGATCAGAGATCAATAATAAATTATCTTACATTATATATTGACGATTTTGAGACGATGAAAGAAAGTGAGCTTTTTTCAATTAGTCCGATAATATTATAAAGGAATAAAGGAATAAGTATATATATATATATAAGAGAAATTATGTAGTATATGTATTTAGTTTTTGATAACATATACAAATTTCATCAGTGTATTATGTATATGTAAATGATGCATACATAAATATGTGTGAATCTACATTATATACACTGGTACATTCAATGGTCCTACATCGCATTTATACTTTTTTGATGTGAAAGACGCCTTTTTTTTGTTTCAATAAAAAACATTTTTGATTTCAAAATAAACCATTTTCATTTCAATAAAAACCATTTACATTTCAATAAAAACATTTTTGATTTCAAAATAAACCTTTTTCATTTCAAAATAAACCATCTTCATTGCAAAATAAAGTAGTAAAAGTCAGTTTTTTTAACAATATCTATATAATATGTATATGTAATTATCACAAAAAGTAATGGTTTATTTTGAAATGAAAATGGTTTATTTTGAAATGAAAATGGTTTATTTTGAAATCAAAAAGGTTTTTATTGAAACAAAAAAAGGCATCTTTCACATCAAAAAAGTATATATGTGTGCTTCATGTATTTTTATTCCTATATAACTATATTACATTTACATTTTTATTATTCCATAAAATGTCTGCATATATTCGTACATACAGTCTAACATTTATATACAATATATATATTATATATGTATATAATACATATAGACAATAATAAGGATAATTTTTCCTTCGACAGAAATGAAATTTAACATTAAATGACAATACCTTTACTATGATATGCGAATATAAATGGGTGGTTGTATACATAAGTGTAATATCAGTGGAGCTAGATACTGTATAGTACATAGTACATACATATAGACAGATAAATGTATAACATTTGTATATGTGTACGTGTATATTGCATTTTATATGGTAATCATGTATAGTTTTTTTTTTTTTTTTTTTTTTTTTTGAATTTTATTATAGCAAAGAAATTATGTAAACAAAGACGAAAAATCTCTTTTATAATTAATTAGGCACGTATACAATATAGAAATTTTCTCTGTATATATCTGAATTATTATCAGAAGGTCTGATGGTCTGATAGACAAAAAAAAAAAAAATTTTTTTGTTTTTTCAATTCAAAAAAAAAAAAAAAATGAAAATAAAATTTTTTTCTTGTAATATAAAAACGGAATAGTATGTCCCTACATAACATTAAATTTTTTCTTGTTTCTCTGATTAAATAAAAGGATTACAAATCTTATCAATTATAAATTATTTTATGTATACATATGTATGTATATAATGTCTTATACAAGTTCTAGTACACATACATATGTCATAGATAATATGTATAATATGTATATGTATATAAATGAAATACATATATACAAAAATAAAATGTTTGCATGTTTTTGACATATTTTTATTGTTTTACAACAAAAGAGTAATACATATACTCACATCACACACATATACAGTTATTGTATATACTCGTACCTATATTATATAATCTTATATGTATATAGACGTTATTATATAGTATACATATGTAAGTATAATTATATTGATATATACATATTATACTTATATATATTTCTAACATAAAAAGTACATACTTAATACTACTAATTTCTGCATATTATTATATTTTGAAGTCATGTATTAAATAAATAAATAAATAAATAAATAAATAAATAAAACGATGAATGACTGAGAATGAAAGAACGAATGAATGAATGAATGAATGTAAATATCTATATCTATATTAAGTATAGTTATGCTGTTATATGCATGAGTAAATTTTATATGTACGAGTATGTATTTATCTAAGTACATATATATTTTCTCCTTTGTTTTATTATTTTTTTGTTTTTCATTTTGCGGTCGTGGGAAAGATATGAGATATGAGTGTCTCTCTCTATGTATGTATATGTATGTATTATTATTTTGTTATTATTTGGTTTATTTACATTAATGAAAGTCACGTGGACGATATATATTATGTTTACTAAAATTATATTTATTTATTTATTTATTTATTTTTTTTTTGTCAAATATGTATATATAAATGCATACCTATTATTATATGAATACATACATATACATAAATGTCTATTTGTACAATGTAATAAGAACCTATAAACATGTACATACATACATAGTTTTAAATATCGTTCGTGTACATATATATATATATTTTTTTGTCTTTTTTTGTATGGTTTTATTTTATTTTACTTTGAAAATAATTAATTATTAATATGTTCTTAAATAAATTGTATACTATAAAATGTTATAAAATACTATATATACGAGTTATATACGAGTGAATATACGAATATGTACTTACAATGAGTAGGTTACATATACTATATCTATCTACATTGAATATGTAATATATGTATGTATATGTATTAAGACATGAAAATTATATGTAGGTATTGCATAATGTAAACCTTTTATAGAAGGATGTTTTTTTTTTCCTTTTTTTGCGCCTTACCTTATTTTTTTTTCGATTTAAATTTTAATAACATTTTGTATTATGAATATTCAGCTCAGTCGCCCAACATATATCTGCTTATTATATACAATACACGGGTAAGGTATATACATATGTACAATATACATATAAAGTATAGGTACAATTTTCTTGATAACATATTCCATGTTACATAAATATTTTAGCTGATTTTTCTTATAACAATTTAAAAATTTAAGAAATAAAAATAGAAGTTTTTCATTTCATTTTTTTTTCCTTCTGTATAAGTAAACGTAAACGAGTGTATGTATGTATAAATGTGTATATGAATTTATATTATATATTCGTACGTACGTGCAGTTTACTGTGTATTATATAAAAATTATAATATGTGTATATGTATACCGGTATTATGCAGAGTAAATATGACTTTATATGCAGGAAAAATGGATAAAATTATAACAAAAAAAAAGGAAAAACAATTATTCAAAATATAACAGTTTGTATATAGTATTTATATGTATATAATCGTTATATAAGTATCTATATATGTGCAAAACATAATATATGTATGTATATAAAATTATTGCGATGCTATATAGTGGTAGGTATACATATACTTATGTATATTATATAGTATACATGATAACCTAAATTCGTAATAGAGTATATTCCATTTATTACATTGTTATTCTGCAATTTTTACTTTAAAATCATAATGACCCAAAAAATATATATTTAGTGTATCCTTAAAATATATAGGTTACATACAATATATATCTAGATAATATGTATTATATTAGTATATAAATATTAAAATAAATTTAATACCAAAAAACAAAAAAAAATTTTTCTATGAAAGTATTCAGGATTTTGTTCTTAAAAATGTTGTAATACAGAACTTTCTATTCTTATGTTATAATTAGGTATATAGCATATATAGGTTTTATGGTGTTTTGTCTTTAATCAAAAATTATTTAAAGTTTTTAAAGCTAGACATATTAACTACTTTTAAGTAAATACATATATCTGCTCGGTGAAGGTCTAATAAATTAATTATTATTTCATGTATACATAATGTACATATACACAACAATGTATAGTATTATATGACCCAAAAAAAAGCGAATAAAATGTACACAATTATCTAAATAAAAATGATAATTTTCTTTAAAAATTATAAAAATACATAATATTTATTTATTTATTATTATTTTATGTAAATAAAAGTATGCAGAATGGTTTGTTTTAATTTTTTTTTTCTTTTTCACGCTTATTCATTTATGAAATTCACTTGTAAAATTAATCAAGATTTATATATGAAATTAATTCAAAAATGAGAGAAAAAAAAACTAAAACATTTACGTGTATAGTGTATGTTGAGAATAATAAAAGATAATTATTTCGAAATTTTCTTTATTTTGTAATTGAATGAATTTTGAATTAAAGATTTTACAGGTTAAAGAAAAAAAAAAAAAAAACAAAAAAATATACAATAACTATACTCGCGTAATATGTATTATTATCTATATACATATGTACATATATGGTTGAAACAATGAATCTGAAAGGAGAACAAAAAAAAAAAGAGTGGTATATAGAAGTACAAATGAAACATGGAAAAAATAAATGAAAAATTCAAAATATCAAGATTGAATTGAATTAAATTACATACATATATTATATATACATACATAAATGTTGTATGTATATGTAAGGTATAACGTGTAATACATACATGCATGTTTTAAAAAATGCAATTTAATGTGAATCTCATATATAAGTATACATAAAAATGTACATATACTCGTATATGCATAATAAATTTAAAAATGCATTTTCACCTCTAATATTTCGTTAAATTTATTTTTTCTCTGCTTTCTGTTTATTTATAAGTAACTATATGTATATATATGTAGAGATAAGTGCAAATTACAGAGTACATATGAGTCGTATTAGTTGCAAAAGTGTGTCTATTCCATTTTATACTACATATTTTGAGAAAATCAAAAGAATGGTTTTTATTCACAATAATACAAATTGCGTTATGTCATTCTAGCTGGAAATAATTTATACAGAATGTCCCGCCTCGGATGCTACACCTACACCCGCAAACAGTAAGTAGATTGATCTAATCGAGACAAACAAAAAATTTTACTACAGAGGGAGGTAGTCTCAACCGTTTAGCCGCCAGAAGGTGATAAATATTTTTCGCACTTACTCTATGAAAAACTCTATAACAAGTAAGGTGTACTATAGCTTGAAGAAAGTAGTCTAAAAGCATTCTGTAGAAAACTCCCCTCCTCTCTCTACTGAGATCTCATATGCTCCTCTATATCATTTTTTTCAAGAGTTATTGTGTTTCAAATTCAGAATTTAGTAATTTTTTGCCGTTTTGTTCAGAGAAAATAAAGGCCGGTGGAGGTAAAGCGCCCTCTAAATTAATTTCTAATTACATAAACAAGAAGCTCAAGATACCTTTTACATTAAAGTTCCTCCTCCTGTAATACGATTTTTTCTTTTTCTCGATAAGATCTATCTACTGTTTGCGGGTATACAAGTACTACTGCAATATTAAAGGACCAAGAAGTAAAAATGGAAATAACTACATTCACGTACTTATAGAAGACGAGAAAAACTTTAGAAATTGACATTAAACAAATTTTTTTTTTTGAAAAATGGAATAGACACATTTTTGCACATAGACGACTCATATACTTGTACTTGTACTTTTATTTGGTGAAAAAGTGGAAGAATAAACGAAGAAGTAATACAGCGGATAAAGAAATTTTTGTGTAGTAAGTGTGTACATTTGAATCTGTATATTTTAACAATTTAAATTTTTCATAATATGATAAAGTAATGCAATACACATATGTGTTTTTATTGCAGGTACACGTATATACTCGTATTTTTTTTTTGAACTATATGTACATATGTACGTAATTTTTTTCTATGAAAATTTTCGTTTCGTTTTTTTTTTCGAAAACAATAAAACCAATATGCATATGCCATTACCTATAAGTAGGTACATTGTTTTTGTTTAATTTTTCTCAATTTTGTTTTTTAGTTTTTCTTATTTTCACATAAAATACACATGATATATATGTACGTATGTATATATACATACAATACATTTTCTTTTTAATTTCAATTTATAACTAACATTGCAATTACATACTTGTACTCGTATATGTATGTATGGATTTTTTTTTTTAATTTTTTTTAAAAATTTTTAATTTCTAGACAGATGAATGAACGCAAAAAAAAAAAAATAAAAAATACAAGATAAACATACACAATCATTATGTAGGTATATATAAATGAATACCTACACAAATGTATTTTGAAATCATTTAAGAATTTTTTGTTGCTGCTACTGCTGCTGATTCTGTTGTTGTTGTTGTTGTTGTTGTTGCTGTTATATGGTTGTTCCTATATACTACGCATATGTTATGTTATTATGTTATGTTTTAAATTTAAAAACTTTTATTATTGTGAATAACAATTATTCATTTTGAAAAATATATTATATACAAGAAAAAAAATAAAAAAAAAAAAGAAACAGAAAAACAAAATGTGAACAGAAAATGTTGTGAAAAAGTTTCGAAAATTTTTAACAATATTTTTCGTGTGTGGATACATATGTATGTGTATGTAATATTATTATAAGTGTTAACAAAACTATGTAAAATATAAATCCATACATATATTCATATACATACATATGAATATTACATACATATAGCCATATATAGCATATACATATATAGAGATAAGGTACTTTATATGCGTTAGATAAAAAAAGTGAAAATTTCTTACCTGTCCAACAAAACGGACGCTGTTGTATATATGAAAATTATTACTTCTATATACATATACAGTTATGTAGATGACTACATAATTTAATCAGAAAAAATATATATATATATAAATATGTATACATATTAGTATTGAAATATAACATAAAGAAACATAAAACGTATGAGGCATGAAAATTGTAACAAAATTTATGTATGTATTCAGACGTATGTATTTATGTATGTATATGAGGATATTAGAAGAAGATGAAGTAAAAAAAAATATGATAGTTACAAAAAAAAAAAAAAATAATGAACAACACAAAAAATTTGTTCTTGTTCTTATACCATTAAAGTTTAACTTAGCAGCAGTGATAAATATTTCATGTTGGCATATATGTAGATAAAAAAAAAATTTTTTTTAAACAACTAGTAGACGAATTTTTTTTTTTTTCATCATCTTAGACTATTTCTACATATATACATAATTTATATCTGGTCGTTGAGAAAATTGCATTATACACACAACTAAGTATTTATGTACATATATGTAAGAGTAAGACTGATGATAAAAGATGTCCTTCCTTCCTGCACTACATATACATATACATACATACATATATGCAAGTATATGTACATAATATAAGAGTAGGTACTCATAAATATTATAAAACCTGATGAAATTAATTTAATTTTTATTTTTATTTTAGATATTTTTTCTTTTTTTACAACTTTTTCTTTTTTTTGTGTTTCACAGAAAAAATAGTTCTCCGACATATAAATTATGTTTCACACTGTAAAATGTATAATATTATACACTTCTCTCTCTTAGATATACATACGTACATATCTATATAAATAGTATACATGTATGGAATTCTGTAAATATACTTATAATTCCAAAACAATTGAAATTAAATTTTCATTCTCGAATGTACTCGTGTGTATATTATGTACATATAAAGAATTGAAAGTACATATTTACTTTTTAGTATACTTATACCTTATACCATATACTTACATATACATATATCTACACTACAATATTACAATATTATATATCAAATATCATTCATACATGCATTTATAGGAAATATTTAAATATGTATTTAATTTTGGAAAAAAATTAATTTTTGAAGTAAATTCTATTATTAAATATGTACAATGTATCTATGTATATACATCATAAGGTATCCATATGTTCATACGTATATACTTATATGAATGTATATATAGCATTACTCAATATACAATAAGTTTCGAGATTACCAAAATTACCAAAACAATGATTTCTTGCAAAAATATTTTTTTGTATTTATCAACATCATTCTTCTGCGAATTCTAAAATTTTATAACGTTTTGATAATTTAAAGTGAAGCTATAGTGGTTTATGCGCGATGCTACTTTTATAATTTCACAAAAAAAAAAAAAAATGTAAAAATCTGAATATCGGCTTTGGTCAACCAAATTAGGCTAATATGCTACAGGAAACCTAAAAATTAAACATTGAAAATCATAATGGGGCAATCGTAAACTGAAGTTGTGTGGAGTATAGTTGGCATTCTGATGATATCGTTTAGTAGTATTTACACGATATTACGAGTATTTCATGAATTTTTGGCAATGAAAAATTTTTTGATAATTTGCAAAATTGCACGAATTTGAGCTTTGAATTAATTCTATACATCTTCTGTATTCTGATGCGTATTTGGCCACTAGCTATTACTGTCTGTTCGCAGACTTCAAAAATATTCTTTAGGAAGAAGGGGATTTCAGTCCAAGGAAGAAGTGATAGCCGAAAATAATGTCTATTTTAAGATCAAAATCGTTTTTCACGGCCATCATAGAAAAGATAAAAAAGCTTTGTATAAATGAATCATATTTGAAGGAGACTATATGGAGAATATAGAGACATTTTTCCAAAAAAAAACTGCTGTTTCAGTATATATTTTTGGGACTTATTGATCGGTGTGTTACATATTATATATTTATATAGTATATAATAACCACAAGGAATATACTTATTTAATGAAAAAATTAAAAAAAAAAATATTAAAAAAATATATATTAGAAAATACGTATTTATAGGAATGAAGAAAATTTTTTTAAATTTATATGAATATTTTTTGATTAGATTTATGTTTAAGTTCAACTCAATTCCAATTCGTTATACATATAAGAATGTATACTTTATAGGTACAATATATAGATACAATATATATTAATACAATGAAAAACTCATTCAATTCAGATTATATTACGAACACATATATGTATATTATTACATATCATATATAAAGGTATTACATTTCGAAAAGCAAATGTTTTTAATGTTATAAAATGAACCAAAAAGAAAAAAAAAAGTACATACATTACATACGAAATAAATTATCAATGTATTTCTATTCATTTAATAAATTTTAATTTCGTTAATAAAATTTATGTTCACTTTTTATAATGGCGGTTATAATTTAAGAATAAAAAAAAAAAAAAACAAAAACCGAACTCATGACAAACTGAGTATAAATTTTATTGAAAAAAAAAAAAAATGTTTTTCTTTTTACATTTATATACATAAGACACATACATACATATATAGTACATAGTACATATTATTATGCATACGTTCAGGTATTGAAAAATTCATCTTTATAAATCAATTCGTCGTAGGAAACTCAGGAAAAAAAAATGTTTGAAAAATGAAAATGAAAATGTGTGTATTTTAATGTGCGCATACATATAACATATATCGCAGTAAGAGTATATAAATTATATACAAAAATACAATATTTATATAATTTACAATTTCATTACTACATATTAAAAATAAATCTATGTATACATATATAATGTTACGTGTAAAATCTCATATCACATATCAGAATTTGTATTTCGTGTTCGATATAATTTTTGTATTACATTATATATCTACCTATATCATATACTTTTCGATATATAATATCTAGATGATTACCTATATAATATGTACATATGTAGTGTTGTATAAAAGATACATAATAATATGGTATATTTTCTTTAACTAAAAAAAAAAATAATAATAACTATATAAGTTTGTGCTACACATACAGTATATTTTTAAGGATAAGAAATCAAAAATTCTAAAGTATGAAATAAAAATTGTAAAACCGCAATCATTTTTTGCAAATATATTTTATTTATTTTATATATAGTACATATGTACATATTTACTTTAATATGTTACATATGTAAAGACGATATATATTACTATAAAAATGTTTTTTTTTTTTTTTGTTTATCTTTATCAATACAATTTATATTCTTTCGAATATCATACTTCATGTACAATATTTATATCGTATATGATGGTATGATATAAATCGTATAATAGTATATTATGTACACAAAAATATTGCCATACATGACATACATATAAATAGTATGTATGTAATATATATAAATTTGTACATTATATGGCGAAAAATATGTATATGTATATGTTATTTATATAATTCATGTAACAGAATGTATAGCAAATTAAATGCAGGTGTACATACATATGTTTATATGTAGATATGAATATAAAGTAGTAGTTAGTTGTATGTATATGTGTACTGTATATAACGAAATATGTATGTTATAATTTTATATAAGGATATATTTTTTTTTCTTTTAAATGTTAGAATACCTACTTACATACATATGTACATAATGTATTGAATATTTGTTTTTCATCTACGATACTCAATCGCTCTATATATATAATATTCTAATACGACTAGCTATATGACTAAATAAAATCAAAAAAAAAAATCAAAAAACCAAAACAAAACATTTGAAAAACAGAAAGCAAAAAAAAAAAAAAGGATAAAAATAAAAACTGTTCCTTTGATACTGAACCATCGACCTTCGAGACCGATAAGCTATCAAGTCATGGCGAAAAATGATTCGCATTTCAGTGATTATTTATTCATTAGGTCAGTACATAATATAATATACAGTATGGCAAAAAAAAAAACAAAAAAAAAAAAAACAACTTTAGGGATCTGTTTGATTTTATATATGTAATGTATGTGTGTATACATATTATAGATTTGATGTTTTTGATTTTATTTTTTATATACCAAAAGTTTTTTTTTTTGTATCTGTTTAATTTTTTTTTTTTAAATGTATAGATACATTACATACGAGTATGTATGTTGTTTGTATGTAATCGTATATATAAATATTGTAAAATCTATCTATTGAATATTGGATAAATCGTCTCCTACCACCTTCGTGTATATTCACATTTTTCATCCATATATTACCGCATTATATATATACTATATGTACATAAAAATATACATATACGAGTATATGTATATATGTATGTAAAAATATATGGAAGAAACATTATCATTTTAAGCACCCATCACCCTAAATTTTACACAATCGTATATATACGTACGTTATGCGGATAAAATACTTACTTATATATTTTAACCCTCATTTTAAAAACTCATTTCATATAAATGAGAGTAAATTTTTGAAATACACATAATACATCGCTTGTACTATGTAGTATGTATGTAAATCCTCGTACATATAGATACATGAAAAATAAAATTTACACAAAAAAGATGTTATAGAAAAAATTGTAATATTTTTTTTTTGTTTTTATTTTTCTTATATAGGTATAGGTATCATAAGAAAGAAGGAAAAAAATGTCTTAAGTTTTCGTATATTATTATCGTATATACATACATATATAGTAGAAAATACATACGTATATGAGTATATTTGTATATATGTATTTGTATTTTTTTTTTGTTTTTTGTTTTTTAAATGCGGTTTCCGTTTTGAATATTGGTGGTAGATTTATATATAAATGTGCATTATAAAATTTTATTGCTAGCACTTGAGCCGCTTTCCAAAAAAAAAAAAAAAAAAGAAACAAAAATATATCCATATAGCATATAGTATATACATACATATATATATATATTTTTTTGGATTTGAAAGAATTTTATAGATTCAAGTGTATTGCCTGCCGATATAAATAAAATCCAAATAAATTTTAACCATTATTACATTTATGTACATATAGTACATACATATAGGCATACATACATATATGTACATAAATAATGTGCATGAATTATACATAAATAAAATTTTCTTAAAAACAAACTGCGAATATATACGAGTACATATACTATATGGTAATGTATACAATATACCGATAAAATAAAATAATATAAAAATATATAGGATATATTTGAAAGCAATGAAATTCTAAAGAATATTAAATTCGAATAGAATATAATGTAAGTACATACGTACATATACATAATTTGTATTAGGTATTAGTATATAGTACATACATTTTTATATATTATACTCGTATGTGCTATATTTATATATTTATTTTACATTATATACCTACATACATATAGTATGTATATATAACTAAAAAAATGTACAAATTTGGAAAAATTTTTATATATTATTTAACATTCGTGAATTTAAAATTTTAAGAAGAAAATAATCATATACTATATTGTTGTAAGTACATACATACATATGCACTGTATATATACATATCATACATTTATATCCTTTTTATACACATGTACATTTAAATAAAATTCATATAGTATCACAATATATGTACATATGTATGTGTATGTATCATATATGTATATATAAATAATGTATACATAAAGTATATATCACCAGGAATTTATAAATAAATAATACATAAATGTATATACATATATATATATATATATATACATATATGTACATATATGTACTACCCCGACGCACAATAGTTCGCCTACTCTCATTTTTTATTGCTATTTTAAGTTTTTTTTCTCACCACTTTTTTTTAGTAACAAATTTCATTGAAATAAATTTTTTTTTATAAAATTCACTTTATTTACTTCTATATAGAAAACAAAAACATAACAAAAATTCAAAAAAAATATGTATAAAAATTTAAATTTAAAATGATAAAGAAAGCATAATAGTTCGCCCATCACTATCATGAAGCAAAAGAGATCGCCTGGTGCCATTTCACACTTCGTAACATCACTTTTCCTTTTTAAAACCGACTTTATCCTTTGCGGCATGGTATTTACTAATTCTGCACATTCTTGTGGAGTTGTAGACTGCCATACTTCCATTATTTTTGAACGTAGTTCTATTTTATTTCCTGGAGGACATTGGCGAATTTTTCTTTTCATTTTGCCCCATAAGGACTCAATAGGTGATAAGTCTGGACTGTTAGATGGCCATTCAAGGACTGGAATGTTATTCCTTGACATCCAAGATTTAGTAGTTCTGGCAGAATGACAAGAAGCTCCATCCTGCTGGAAAATGAATTCACCTTCAGCTGATTCCAACAAAGGAATTGAAGGTAAAAGTTCATTTTCCAATATAATTTGGTACTTCGCGGCGTTGACAGTGCCATCAACGAAGTGAAGTCTTCCAATTCCCCGCGCCGACATACATCCCCAAACTAAAACTGAGTCAGGACACTTCGTTTTTCTTTTGAGGCAAGTAGAATCAAATGCTTCATCTGCAGTTCGTACTACCTTATTGCTAATTCGTCCTATAGGGAGCTCGAACTTGGACTCATCGCTCCAGATGATCGAATTCCATTGTCTCTGAGTCCAATTTTTACAATTTTTAGCAAAGCATATTCGCTTTCTCTTTTGTAGAGAGGTTAATAGAGGTTTTTCTTTAGCCTAGAAAATGTTAAAATATTTGAATAAATAATCTTAAAACATAAATCATACTGAAGTACACCTTATAAAAACTAAACCCCAATTTTTTCAAACTCCTTTTGCACGTATCAACAGAAAGGTCCTTTTTTATGGATTTTTTCCACAATACAGCAATTTCAGCAGCATTTGCATGACGATTTTGCTTAACAATCTTTCTAAGTTCACGCAAATCACGTCCAGAAGCAATAGGTTTTCGACCCGTTTTTCTTTTTGGTGTAATACTACCGGTCGTTTTAAATGCTTTAATTATATCACGAATAGTCGATCTTGAAATACTTAACTCTTTTGCAATCTGATACGCGGATTTGCCCTTTTGAAAAGAATTAATTATTATTTTTCTAACACTTTCGCTTACGCTTTTGCCACGTACCATTTTGTATAAAATTTTAAACCTTTATATTAACATTTCACAATGAAAACAAAATCAGCAATTCAAACGATAAAAATAAATCAAATTAAAATGATAATAACAGTTAATTTCGAATTTAACAGAAAAAAATGTGAATATAAGCGATCTCTTTTGCTTCATGATAGTGATGGGCGAACTATTATGCTTTCTTTATCATTTTGAATTTAAATTTTTATACATATTTTTTTTGAATTTTTGTTATGTTTTTGTTTTCTATATAGAAGTAAATAAAGTGAATTTTATAAAAAAAAATTTATTTCAATGAAATTTGTTACTAAAAAAAAGTGGTGAGAAAAAAAACTTAAAATAGCAATAAAAAATGAGAGTAGGCGAACTATTGTGCGTCGGGGTAGTATATACCTATATCTAAAAACAGTTAAACTACGATCTATGATGTTATTTTTATTATCAGTATCAGATTAAAATTTCATTTAATGACATTGCATTCAATTTTTGTACTTATAATATCTCAGGTTGATTGTACGAGTACATAATGTAATATTTATATACTATGTATGTTAAATTTTTAAAGCTATTTTGTAAAGAAATTTGTGTATATCTCCGTAGATACATATACGTCTATGGATGATATGTATATTTATGTATTTTTGAATTTTTTATTATACACAACATACACACACACAATATATATACTACAAACGTATATTTTCGCATTTTTTTTTTTTTGTTTACAACAGAATTATATATGAGTTTTATTATACATACTCGTATATGTATCGGGTTTTCCAATAGGGACATAAAAATTTTGTGTTTTAATACGAAGGAGGCTTTGAATATTTTTCATAATCTGTCAACTTCAGAAAGTCAGTCAATGTTAACATTTTTTATCGTCGTGAAGTTCATAAACGAGCAACGTTTGGAAATTATTAAAAATTATTATCGCAATTCTGAGTCGGTAGTCGCAACTTTAAGAGCGCTGCTTATTCCAATTTTCGGTCGTAATAATCATCCCACCAGAGAGGCTGTGCGTGCTATAGTGGATAAATTCGAATCAAAATATTCACTATTGGATGTTCCTGTCCCAGTAAGACAACGCACAGTGCTTCATGCCACACAAGTGGTCAAATATAATTGATTTGTTGAAGAAGAAGTCTGATAACCGTGTAATCTCGAGAAATTGTCCGATCGAATGGCCATCTCGCTCATGCGATTTAACACCGTTGGATTTCTTTTTATATGGGATTACGTTAAGTCGTTGGTTTATATCAACAAGCCAACAACGTTAGCGGAGCTCAGAGGGAATATCGAATGCGAAGTTTCCAACATTCCAGCTGATATGTGCGAAAGAGTGATGAAAAATTGACTCCAAATAATTGATCGCTCTCGCAAAAATGTACTCACGGTGGTCATATGAATTAGATCGAATTCCATAATTAAATGTAATATGTGTACTTCACTTGGAATGAATTTCAACCTTATATACGAGTATATCTTAATTATTCTGTATTTTACCAACTTAAGTATAAAATTGTTATGTCCTTACTGAAAAACCCTTTATATTATTTTTTGTATCTATATGTACAATATATCACATTATACATATACATATTATAATATACAAACACAAAAAATGTCTATATTTATATAAAAGTAAATTTATACATTTGAAAAAAAAAAAAAATTAAAAAAAAATATATAAATAAATAATAAATCGTATAAATTTTGTATAGTTTTTATCTGTACACAATATATAATTATCATTATATTGAAAAATATTATTACAGGATATGAATTTTAACAAAATTATCACATATGTATCACATATATGTAATGTATGTTTATGTAGAATGTATAACAACAATTATAGAATTATGATTTTAAAAGAATCATATACATATATACGTACAGGATAAAAATTTATGAAATCCAAAGGATGCAAAAAAAAATAATATGTTCATGTTATGATATGATATAACAAAAATCATCATTTATATTTTGTATATGATTTCGTAAACCAACAAAAAACAAAAAAAAAAAATTAAAAATAAAAATATGTATATACATTTAGACAATTGTATAAAATAATAAATAAATAATCAATTATTACTTAAATTGTCATAAAAACAAAAAGAAAAAAAAAGAAACTTTACATTTGATTTTTAATTATCACTATTAAACTGATCGATATAGACATATACACCTACATCTACATGAAAGAAAATATATATACTTATAAATATATATACGTATCTGTACATTTTAAGTTAAGTGTAAAAAATTGACACAAATCTTTGAGATATAGTACCTATGTAAGGTATATTTTTTTTTATAATAATTTGCATGCAAAACATTTTCACATATTTTTAAGCTTTTATTATGAAAAAAAAAATGTCTGTTAATTTGTTTTTTGCCTTTTCATAAATTTTATATAGTACTCGTATGTACTATAATGTTTATTATTATTTTATATACGATTAATATATAACATAAATATATCCATTTACACGTATCTTTATATATATATATATATATGTATATGTACGAGTAGTGCTTAAAGGCAATTATCATACACTTAAGTTGACTTTGAAGCAATAATAACAAGAACAGCAACAACAACAGCAACAACAAAAATTGAAATTAAAAGAATAAATATTATCTGCGTATAATGTATGTATGTATAATAAAAAAAAAAAGGAAAAAAAAAAACAAATAGAGAGATATTATAAGGGAAGCAACAAAAAAGTAGCATAGAAGAAAAAAAATATTTACAGGAAAACATGACAAGTGCAGCAACTTAAAAATTATATTCATAAAGTTGATGTTTGCCTCAAGGGTTTTTTTATAAAGCCTGTGTGAATACCGAAAAAGATGAAGAAAATATGCATAGATAGATACATAAATAATATTGTATACATATATGTACATCTAGTTATGTACATATATTTAAAATTTATTATACTTAGTTTCTATTCTCACTCACACTATTCAATTTTTTAATCGTTTCATGCAAAATATGTTTCTTATAAACAAAAAAAAAAAAAAAAATATTTTATATGTATATATGTACTTAGTATATAGTGGAAAAAAAAAGAAACATTATAATATATTTATCATAATTCTATATATGTACATATGAACGTTATTCGAAAGTATATTATATTTATAGAAGAAAATCTTAACCATAAACATACATATACACGCTGAAAGTTATATACAAAATAAAATAAAAAATCAAAAAATGAAAAAAAAAAAAAATCATAAACGACATATTTTTATGCATATATGATTTCAAGAAAGCTTTAGCTTTAATCTAACTAATATCCGGGATTATAAGTAGTCATCATCATCTTCATTTTTATGCTAATAACATGATGCGATGACAACCATATTTTCTTGTTTCTTTAGCATATACTCGTACATATGTACATACATATATGCATAATAAATTTTAAATCAGAAATTGAAAAAATAAAATAAAAAAAAAAATTATTAAAATATAAAAGAAAAATAAAAACAAAAAAATAAAATGTTATGATATCTAATTAAAAATTTATTTTTTTCTTTTTTCCAAATGTAACTTTAATTTTAAAATTTAATATAAACGAATTTATTTATTATGCAAAAATTATATTTATTATTTTTATATTATATTTATTCGTACATATAATAGTGATATAAATATATATATAGAATTCGAGTATTCATAAAAAAATTTTAATCATATAATGTATTAATATTATAGACAAATTGAGCAAAATAATACTTATTATATATGTACCTAATTCAATTTATTGGAGAACAAATTTATGTGTATAACAATATTTATCAATATTTTTTATAATACAATATTTATGTACTTACTTATATACTTAATATTTTGTTACATAAACACAGAATTACATATGGTTATACATTATCATCATCATCATCAATAGCACTACAGCTTCATGTGAGCAGGGCACAATATGAATTGTGCTGGTAGAGAAGCAAGCTCTTTCACATGATGGGGCTTAAGCTATCTCCTAAATAGACGGATCGAAACGAAACATTACATACGATAGTACTGTGGTACGTGAATGGAACTGTTCAAAATGGACATATTTTTACGTTCGTTCAATTTCGATAAGTTTAAATGTCAAATGTAGACGAAATGGATAGTGTCATAGGTCGTAGTATCGTACATTTATCTTTTCTATTCATTTTATAGTTTGAATTTTTTATAATTTTACTCATTTTCTATTTATGGCAAATTGTCAAATTGACAGAACGAGTTATTTACGTTCGTTCAATTTGTTTCGTTTTGTCACGTCTATTTAGGGTATAGTTTTAGACTGATCTATGTATGTATATGTATTTGGATATGAAATTTTCATTTTGTTAATAATCTTTCAGATAGATGATAAAATTATTAAATAATATGAAATATAAAAATTAAATAAAACATACACGTAAAACCTAAACTTGATCGTTATAAGTATATGTACATTTTATAAACTTTTATGTATATACATATATACATATAGTATGTATATTTATAGATAAAAATTATCAACATAAATTTTATATTTATATGCATTTTATTTACACAAAAATACAAGGTATATTATTATAAGATGTATCGGTGTATGTATTATAATACGTATTTATGTACTACATAATATATATGTATTTTAAAACAATTCTGATTAAAGGACATTGCTGTTTGCTTTTTTACTTAATTTATTAAATAAATAATACTACACATATATGTATATATATATACATATTGAAAGGAGTTATACTCATATACATACTAAAATACAGAATGAAATTGTTGAAAATATTTTGAGTAAATAAATTATAAAACAATTTCCGATACTAAAAGCTAAACTCTTTACTTTTTACTCTCAAAGTTTATATATACGAGTATTTCTATGTATACATACATATACGTATAACGTACATACATAATGTGCATAAATGAACTATGGTACTATACATTATATTATGCATTGTATATCCTATTTATGTTGTGTACCAAATTTTGTTGTTGTTATTTTACTCGTGCGTATATATTATTAGGTAGGTTAGTTTATATACTACATACATATATGTATATCGTGAAAAACAAGGAAAATTTTTTGATTGTCTTTTATGTTAAAGTTAATTTTTGTGTTTTTTGTTTTTTTTTTTTTTTGTATTATTTTCAATAATTTTCCACATATGTATTGCATTATGAGTATATGTACATGAATATTTTTGTATATATTTATTTACACATATGTAAGTATATATATATATGTATATACTATATAACTTATACGTATATACGAATATACATTAGTTGGGTAAGTTTCAAGTAAAAGTTAAAATCTAAAATATGTATCTATACATAATACTTACATATAGATTTAGATTTAGATAGATACAATATGTACTTACATATGTACATACATATATTACACATATATATGTATATAAATATATTTATGAATGAAATTATTACAAAATATAACATCAAAAATTATATAGTGATGACAATCTTACTATATACGATTATATAATTTTATGTACTAGATTTTAAGACAATATATGTACATACATATACAGTACATGAATACGAAATACATATATACATAAATATATATGTACATATATATTTAATTTACTTTGTATTATATGTAGGTATATACGATACAATATCTGTATATGTATATATAAAATTTTGTGACTGACTAACTTTTACCATCTTTTACTTTAACTACTCAGGTATTATGATTTAATTTATGTGATGAAATTGTATTTTTTGGACGATGGTATACTACATATATACATACATACACTACTATACTATACATACATATACACTATCGTACTTGTATTTTACTTATTATATGATGAAATTCTTTTATAATATGTACACATCATTTAAAAGAGAAAATATTGAGGAAATTGAACTATGAAAAGTTAATTATATTTTTCATTACATTTTTCCATGTGTCTGTTGGTTGGTTGATTTTTTATTTTTATCTATTTTCATTATTCTTTTCTTTTATATACATATAATAAATATTGGTTATTATTTTTTATGTGTCTTATTTCAACATAAAATGAAAACAACAAAAAAAAAAAAATAATAATAAAAACAAAAATAAAAGACCAAAAATGTAAAAATTTTGTAATGATAAATTTTTAGAAAGAAAAAAGTAACAAAAATAACGAAAATGATATTAAATGAAAATAAATTAGGTATGTACTCGTATATATAAAATTGCATATAAAAGCAAACAAATTTCATTTTCAATTAAATTTTTTGTAATACTATAGCTAAGAAAAAAGGAATAAAAAATTGAAATTGAAATTAAAATTAAAATTGTAATAATAAAAGATAATAAAAATAAAATTCTTCTTCTTCAATAGCACTACTAAAAAGTAAACAGCTCTAAGTGAGCAAGAGCTTTGATTTCTACACTCTTATTATTAGTTATTAATTAAACTATCATTATGTGAGCACTTACAATTCAATGTAGATTGTGATGCGATTTGCGAACTACATACACTGACATGCTAGTATAAAAGAGCATATCTTTTACATAATAGGACACAGGACATAGACGCGTAGCACTGGTCTATTATTAGAATGATCTATAATGATATAATAATACTGATAATACTTATGCTTTTATGTTATTTATTGTTACTTGTTAGTAAGTAGTGGTAGTAGTAGACTGTAATAATTATCATAAACCTTTTTTAGCTGTTTTTCCCAGCAAGCTGTTACTCATTTAAAGATGAGTGAACTTTGGGGATGGCAATGAAAATTGGAAATAGGCAATACATTTTACTTTATAAACTCTTTCCAATATGAATTAAAATCGATATATAAAGAATAAATTTAAAATGAAAATTATTATTGATTTTTTTTTAATAATTAAATTTCATTATTGTTATACAGATTATAAATATGTATTATAAACACATCCAGATTTTTATTAATGAAATAATTATAAATCAAAATGAAAGAATAAAACATAAGTATTATAATGAAGATAACTAAGTAAAATAATAATATTTAAAATAATTATATATTTGAATTTGAATTCTTGCAGTCTATAGATACAACATATATATAATGTTTATTTTTATTTCTGCAAGAATATATAATTAAAAAAAAAAAAAAAAAATAAATATGTATACATACATAATATTGAAGGAAATCTAAAATTTTAAATTTTAAATTCAAATTAAAGACTATATACCAATTAATTTTACATTTCAGTATATATATGTACGTGTATAAATTAAAATATAAATGTTTGTACATATTTATACATACGAGTAGGCAAATTAAAAATCTTTTGAATTTTATAAGTTTCTATATACATACTTAGTATCTATAATTAATAAATATTTTCCTATTATATTTATTTTTTATAATGTGCGAATTTTCCGTAATAATTTTTATAGACATACTACTTAGTACATAAATTTATTCATGATTATTTTATTAATTTAATTTTATGTCACATCATGTATGTACTTATAATATTTATGTTATATATATATACAAAAACTGTGATTATACTTATGCATATATACAGGGTATCTATAGCCTTGGGTGGTCCACCCGCAAACAATAGATAGTATATACATAGTTCTCGTCAAGACAAACGAAAAATCGTACTAAAGAGGGGGGTAATCTCAACCGTTTAGCCGTTAAAGGTCGTTGAACATTTTTCACTTATTATTCTACGAAACACCATACAACAACTATGATATATAGTCTAAGAGAAATCTGTAAGAAATTAATGACACCTTACAAGCTCCTCTATACGTTCTTGCTTTCAATAGTTATTGATTATTGTATTTCAAAGTCAGAATTTCATGATATATTTTGCCATTTTTTTTTTCAGAGAAAAATACAAGTTGTGGAAATACAATGCGCCTCAAATATACATCTCTAATTATCTACGCAGAAAATTCGAATCCTCCGCTTAATTTTTGCCTTTTACATGGTTTTGCATATGTGAGTTTTACATGGTTTTACACAATTCAAACACTAAAATATTAAACGAAAAAAAAACTACGATTTTTCATCTGTCTCGACGAGAACTATCTATACTGTTTGCGAACACCCTGTATATAAGTATAGGTGTAGTTTTAAAATAAAACAAATATTTAATTTCATAAGTAATGTGATTATATACAAATTATTTAAAACCGCACAATCACTAATATAATTTATTAGTATATATGTATATGTAGGTATAATTTTTATTTATTTATTGCATTTTCTTTTTTCATTTTGTTTCAAGTCAAGTAAAATGTTAGTACTTGCATATTGATATACAAAACTGATTAAAATATTCTTTAATTTAAATACATACACATTACATACACGTATATACTTATAATAAGTTACGTTCATAAATTTTTGTTTATACAAGTAAAATATAAATGAGTATATAATAAGTGCATATATATGTATATATTCATATTATGTTATTTTAATAGATATATCTCTATATATTTTATTCAAGTATTATACAAATACATGTACATATACATGTATTTAGTGTTAACTTTTCTTTTAGTAAAAATGAAATTTTCTTCTTGAGGATTCGCTCATCATTATGTATATAGATATATGTATGTACAGATTTATATAATGAAAACTATAAACAAAAGATCATCTATTTTATATATATACTTAAATACTTGCATCAGCATAATTATATATAATAATATGTACAAGAGTATAATAATTTTATTTATATGTACATGTATGTATACTCGTATGTATATTTTAAAATTAACCAATTTTAATTTGTATTATTTCAAATTATGTACATTGTATATATACGTATATATGTATACAATTTTATATAATGCATATTATTATGTATGTATATACATGCGAGTAAGTACATATTTCAAAATATAATACATATACATAAATAATACTTAGGTATCATATGAATCATATGTATAGATGTGTATAATTTTGCTTGAATAAAAAATGACAGAAAAAAACAATTATTCATATACATGTATGTACGAGTATGTAAATATATTAATATCTCAGATTCAGAATATAAGTATGTATGTCTATAAGAACAACACGAATTAAAAACGAAATCAAAATACACACAACTAATTAATAACCTTATATAAGGCATCCTGTTGCAGGAAGTTCAAAAGAAGATTGTCGTCTTACATATGTACATATATGTATGTATGTATTTGTATATACATATGTATATACATTGTACGCAAATATTTATATTCTCGTAAATTTAAGATTTTAGTCATTATTTATTCTTTTCTATATACATACATACATACATACACACATACATATATATATATATATATGTATGTATAATTTTATATTATCATATTCTCTTTTGGGAAATAATGAAAATATGAAATGAAAATCTTAAATTTCGTCTATATACATATATATATATTTATATATATATACTCTTATGTATATTACAATACATATATGTGTATATTGAACTGTTAAGTACGTATTTATTTAATAAATATTATGTGTTTTGTATACAAATATACTACATATATAATTGTGTATGTATAGTAAAAAGTTTACAAAACATTTCAACCTCAAATAACGCGGTATAGCAAATTATTATGATGACGCGGTGTATACATTGAATTAATTTGTATTATTTACGCATACATACATATGTATAAGTATATATATATATATGTATATAAACAATTTATATATTTTTATTAAAATGATGAAGGTGAGAAAACATTTTAAATAATAAAAAAAAACACACACACACAAACACCCAAGGATCATAAATAAGAGAGATGTTAACAAATGCGTTAATTTGTTTGAATTTAATTACATGAAATCCTTTCGGGACAAATAAATCAAAACAGATCATATAACAATTTTATTAAAACAAAAAATAAATAAATATTAAATAAACAAAAATAAACTAAGTATCTATGTATATGATTTATGCAAGTATAATTTTTAAGTTTCAACTTTTAAATTTTTATAAAGGAAACGTTTATTATTTATTTATATTTATTTATTTTATTTATTTTTATTTTTTTTTTCAATACTTTTCGGTTTACAAAAATTTATATATTATTTATTTATATAAATAATTATATACATATGTATGTATACATAATATATACCTGCCCTATATATTATATACGAATTTAATGAAATTGAAATAGGTCATTTGATTATTCTGATGTGAAAATTTTAAAATTTAAACATATTAAAATGTTGTCCAAGCATTTAAGAAAAATATGTATAGTATTTATGTAGTTCTGAATATTGATGAATAAAATTATTAATACTCGTATGTATGCATATAAGTGATACAGTATCTATATCTACATATCTATATAAATGTATATAACGTATATTTATAATGAAAATCTGATAATAATGATGAGATAAGTATACATCATATAATATAGTATAGATGATATAATTTATAGATAGAATATTTATATTGTCTTTTATTTAAAATATAGATATACATAGATATAATGTATTTATATTATATACGCACATATTATTTATGTTCATATTATGTATATATGTATATGTATGTACGTACGTACTTATATTGTATTTTCATAAAAATTTAAAATAATTGGAAAACAAAAAATAAAAACAAAAAACAAAAAATTATTGTTGAAAAATATATATACATATACATATAGGTAATAATTTACAAAATTTAAAATAGCCAGGACTATACAATAATATGTTGTTAGTCTATTCAATATTTTCATTATACAATAGTATTATAGTCTGTATTTAATAAGATTGTTATCAGTTTTTCTAATTTATGACCGAATGAGTGATGAGTTTTTATTTATAAATATACAATATAACGGTAAATCTGCATTGCAGCCTAATTATATATACCTATATGTACATATACTTATTTTGTATTCAATACATATAAATATAAATATATAAATGTACTATATATTAATATACGATATAATTGGCCCTATATTATGAGTGTCGATAATATCGTCTCGTCATCTCGACTATCTCCTCGACTCGACAAATTTTGTATTATGAGTGTCGATTTGAGGCGAGAATATCGACATTTTGAGTCGATCAAATAAAACTGATCGACATGCATTACTATGACCATGTGATTTGACATTGACAACATGACTACTTTCCATGGTGATTTGACATTTCATGTATGCTTTGTATATAAGATAAGGTGTATTTAATTATTTTGTTCAATTTATTTAAGTTTAATTTGATTAATTGAATAAATTAAGGAAAAATCACCAAAAATGCTGTTTGAAAAAAAAAACATGAACGCATCTGTTAATACTTTTCTTTTATGCAAAAAAAAAATCATTATTAAATTAATATGTTTTATATTTTCGCATTTAGCTATACAAATTATTTAAATTAATCAAATATTTATTAAAAATTCCAAAAATTATTAAATATTTATTCAAAATTGAAAAAAAAAAATGAATTATAAATTTTTATATCGAAATATTTGACAACTTTTGTAGATATTACATATGGTAAAACTGAATGAAAATAAAATTTGATATAGGACAATATCTTACTGTCGAGGCGACCGATTTACATAATACAAAATTTACATCGTCTCGTCTTGTCTTAATTTTGTCGATAGTCGATAGTATCGACACTCATAATATGGCCCAATTTGTGTTGTATAGGTAATGTAATATAAATGTTATGTATGTATTTCACAAATATTGAAAATACATGTATATATAGAAGATTTTATAAAATATACACATATACGTATATGTATACGATTTTCATGTAATATTATAAAACTCGTAAATTGTAACTATCTTGTAATTTGTATTATGTAATAACAATAGTATTTTACTATCTCTATTTTTTATATAAAAAAAAATATATATACATACATATATATATACTTACCCATAGATGAATGCATATAGATACTTTTATCGGGTATATATTTATACAATATTTTAAAGAAATACATATATAGAAAGCTATCTATCTATATTTATATATATAATGTGTAGTAATATAAATAAAATTTCAATGAATGATAATAAATTTTCTATACGGGTCGTAATCTGTAGAATGTACAGAATATATCATATACAATGTTATCAAAATCATTGACCAAATTTCATTGTCATTCAAATATTAAATTTTTATGAAAGTAAAAAATTTTCAATTTAATTTATCAAATTATAATTAATTTAATAGAATAATTACATATAATATAATACAAGAATTTATGTATAGATAATAATTATGTACAAATATACGTATATATATATTTATATATAATTTATGAATTAAATAAACGAGAATTATGTGTTATAAATATGTATATACGCATATGCACTGGTGCACACAATATGGGTAGGTATTTAAAATGAAAATTAAAAAAATATTATATATAGATGTAGTTATGTTTTTTTTTTTTAAAATTTATTTTCTGATATGCACTATACATATACATATGTACAAGGTGATTCGTAATAAATTGTTTCAGTACAGTATATGGAACGTTTTTCCAATATTGGAAAGCTCATAATGTATATACTTTTTATCGAAAACTTATTTGTTCTTCTACTATCGTCTATCGTGTTCCAGACAGAAGTTATAAACATTTTGTATGAGTTCACATCCCTGTTTGTGCTGTACATGCGAAAAAGTTTCAACCATTAAAAAAGAGGTGAAAGAGAAATTTTACAAAAAAAAAATGCCTCATCATAGTAAACGCTGATCACAACACTGTTCAAGGAATCGATTGATATACATATATGTATGTATATTTGAATACTTTATTACGAATCACTTTGTACATATATATAATATTTTTCCTAATTACAAATAATAATGTATCTTGTATATATATTATGTACTTATATTTATAATAATTATTTACCTTGAATCAAATTTTGTTCCATCAGTAAGTGTTCCAGTGTAATGCATTGTTAACATATCACCATTTTTTGATTTTTGTTCACATATTTCTGGAACACTAATAACATCAACTTTTAATTGGTCACAATTAACAATTATAAATATATATGATAATATCAGTATGGATTTAATCATCTGAAAAAAATATAAATGAAAAAAAAAAAAAGAAAAAAGAAAGTAGTTATAAGTATACGATATAATTGTATGTATACATACTATATATCTAATATATTTATTATTTAAGATAATTTTATTATATATTACCTTATATTATAATATAAATTACATATTACATATGAGTATGTGTAAATAATGTACGCACATATATATTTATGTAATTACTATAAAATGTATAAAATATGTAATATAAATTTAAATTTTATATTTAAATAAATCTAAAAATCATATCTATCTATATAGTGTACGAGCAGAGCATATATATTTAGTGCGTGATAAATATACATAAGATGTATGTATGTATATTATAAAATTTAGTTATACTATCTATAGTTATTAAAAAAAAAAAAAATGCACTTATAATATTTTACATACAGGTACACATTACATTATACTCGTATATAGGATGTAAATAACGTGTACTTGTACATATGTGCTATATTCAATTTAGAAAGATTTTTGATGGTGTTTAACAACTCTACAAATAATAATAGATGATACATATGTACATTATTTTATATTTTACAATATTCATGCACGTATTCAATTTTAATCACATAACGAGAAAGTTGAACATTAAACCTGAAAGTTTTATATTTTTGTATATAATCCAACTATGTATAAGTATAAATAATGTATGTGTATGTACATATATATATTCGTATCTGTATGTATGAAAAATTCAATTGCGTATGCATGTTTTGTATATGTAGTGTAAAAATTCAATATACATATGTACATTATATATGTATATACAAACTTTGTAAACTCTTATTGTATTTAAATATATGTACCTACCTTTATTCATTTATTACATTACATTATTATGTATTGTATATATATATATGTACTTGTATATAAAGGTATATTTTTTGTTTTTTTTTTTTCTAATTTTGATTTTTATTTTTATTTTGATTTTGTGAATTTAAAATTCAAGTGTACAAAACGTATTATATATTTTTTTTATAATGTCCATTATTATAATGCATGAACGTTTTACGAGTGCAAATAAGTCATGGCACTCAGTACAGATATGTTATATGTATACAGATTTTAACAAAATGAAATACAAAAAAATATATACATATATACATATGTATGTACTGTACATACATCATACATATACATAATATGTATAATTAAATTATTAAATTAATGATGAGTCTGTACAATAAAACTTTGTATAAATGTATAAATGTAATATATACAGACGATAAAGTGTTAGAAAAACGTTTTTTATTTATTTTTTTTTCCAAATACATATAAGTTTTTTGAAAGTGAAAAGTGATTAGATGCAAAAATTGTGTAATTCATGATAAGTAATATGTATATGTATAACTATAAAATAATAATTGTTTTCTTTTTGTTTTCATTATTGTTATATTTAGTATGATTATATACATATACCTGTATACAAATGTATTTATGTACATATACTGTATGTATATATACACTGTATTTAGTTTAGATATGTTATAATATTAAAATATACTCGTATATAAGTACATTATTATCTACATCATACAATAAGAAAATTTTTTTTTACTCAAACGGTACATGTTACATTATATGTAAAGTATATAATTTATATAAGTATACTATAAAAGTATATATTATTAGGTTAGATAGTTTTGTCTTTGTGTCGGAACGGAACTAAAAATGATCAAATTATAATTTTTTTTTTTTTTCATTTCTATTTAGATAATGGTAAAGTTGCACGTTTCAACTCATGTTTACATACATTTATGCAATATAATGTACGGGAACGCATATAGGTACGCGAATACATATGGATAAAGAGAAAAAAATAAAAGACATTAAATTTACACTTTCACTTTATTTGAAGTGTTTAGTAATTTTATATTTATTTACTCTCGTATTATTTTTATTTTTGGAAATTTCATATTGACGAATATTAAATTAATTGAATTATTTTTGAAAAAAAAAAACACATAATGCATAATACAATAGGGGGGGATTCATGTCACTTTTCAGTTCATTATAATTTTTCAGTTTTAACTAGTTCCCTGTTGATATGAACGACCATTTCAAATTTCTTCATAGTTGTTTTGCCAATATTGCCAATTGAGAACTGTCAAACATGAATTACGAAACTACGAAATACAAAAGTTAGAAATTGCAAAGCATTTTACTTTACGTAGAGGGGGGCGGGTATAATCTTAACCGTTTAGCCGCTAGAGGGCGATGAAGATTTTTCGCACTTACTCTACGAAACACTCTATAACAACTACGGTGCACTAACTAGAAAAAAGTAGTATAAGAGAAATCTGTAAAAAACTCTCTCCTCTCTCTAACGATACTCCTCTACGTCTTTTCTTGCAAGAGTTATTGTGTTTTACAGTCAGAATTTAGTGATTTTTTGCCATTTCTTTCAGAGAAAATACAGGCTGTAGAAGTACAACGCCCTCTATATTAATTTCTAATTACATATGCAAAAAGTCCAAGACACCCAATTGGATGTGGCCAATTTGTGTTTGGTTAGTCTGGTTTACTATCTAAACAAAAAAAAATGTCTGTAATCTAGAATGCAAACAACCACCACAGGAAGTTCTGTGGTATCAACAGGGCACGTTATTACTTGCTACTTTTAAGTCCATCCACTAGATAGGTATAGACTGCCACTGTTACCCTGTTACCTACCTACCCATACTCCATATTCATATCATATGTATAATACATATACCGGCATATAATTTATAAGTATAATGTACTTTCACTTAAATAATTTTCTATTAATTTAAAATAACAATATACTTAATTTTAGATTGCAAAATCTACATACTTACTTTAAATATTGTTTTTGCTTTTATATATATTTTATAAATATATCATATCTATACACATAGGATATATCGAAAAACGAAAACAAAGAAAATAAAGAACGAAATAATTTTGTTTATGATGAAAACTTGATCGGCATAACGAATAATAAATTAAAAAAAAAATTATGCCAATAATACACAAATAATATGCTAAGTAAAATAAAATAAATATTCATTCAATTTAAATAGTCATCATCATCATGGTGAATTTGTTGAATGAAAATTATATTATAAACAATTTAAGAGGTGTCATATAAATGTATTTGAAGACGACTAAAAATATTTTATACCATAATAACTAGTGTGTGCGTATATAATGATGATATGACGGTTTTTTTTAATATGATATATAGTACTTACTCATATACATACATATAAATATATGTACACAAGTATATAAGGAACATATACATATATAACATAATGTAAATTTTATTTATTTTCGATTTGAATTTTATTGTTTATTTGTTGAGTATACATACATATTAATCGTCATATAAAATGTATTTGGAATTTCGTTTTGAAATACATACATATACATATATTCATTATTAAATAAATGATTATGTCTTTTATTTATTTATTTTTTTTTTTTTGTGTAGAATATAATAGAAATGGCAAAATAAAATTTATATAAATATAAGTACTATATATAATTTTCAATTTAATATCTCGCTATAAGAAACATAAATATTCATTTGCATTGCAAGAATATATATACATATATATGTACAGTACTCTAATAATAGGGACAGATCAGAGTTTGGAAACTTTCTAAACCGGTTTTAAATAGATAAACTCCTTGGTCTGTCAGCAATCAACTTGGATAAGTCTGCTCAAAAGTAGTTTAGTCTAAACCACTTAATGCAAGTATATAGTTTAACTCGATGAGAGCTTTTTTTGAACATACAACAAATGATAACTAATTCAGTTTTTGGTCTGTCAGTAAGAATTCTTAACTATAAAAACATTTTCTAAATTGATTTAACTAAATCGAAAAGGAGATTTTGGTCTGTCAGTACAATAAGTTTATTATGAGAGTACATAAATTTGATTCGAACTTAAAAATAATTATGTATATGTTCATAAATTTATTTAAAAACATATACATATTTGTATTATCTATATGATAAAAATAAAATTATGTATATGCAGATGCACGTACTTATATATGTACATACGCAATCAGTATTTAGCAACAAATTAACAATATGTTTTAATCTTATCATGAATTCACGACAAATTTGTATATGAGTATATGTTTTTTTATGTCATATGGTTACTATTTATGTATGCGATATAGTCATTTCCTAAATACAATATGTATATAATTTTAAATTTACTTATCTATACATATGTATATGTACTTATAATGTAATAAATTTTTGGATGAAATAATCTAATAAAAATTTTATCAGTTAAAATAATATTAAAAAAAAATTGAAAAACTAAAAAATTTTATGCATACAAATCTTATGTACAAGTATACATTAAAATTCACGCACATATACATATTTCATTTAAAATTATTTATTTTTTCAATTATTACGTGTGTGTGTTCATAAATATACATATGTAATTATGATATTATTATTTTCGATTTTAATTAAAATTTATGTACATATTTCTGAATAATTTTTGTGTCTTGAACATATTAATTTTTTATTTTTTCGTTTAAATTTACTATTTTTATTCAACTACATACAGTATATATATGTATAGGTACTAAGTACTTAATATAATTTGTTTTTCACCTACAATATCTATATAGTGATTTAATTTTATATAAAATGTTTGGAAAAGAAAAAAAAGTAAATTTCTACAATATAAAATTGAAAAATAAAGAATTAATAATAGATTATCTTTATGTGTCTTTATTTTCAATTTTTTTTTTTTTATTGATAAAATTTGCTTTCTCTTCTGTTATACAATTTTATATGTACATTAAATATATAATACCAACATAATGTATTTATACAAACGTGTATACATACAAGAGTTATGCATTTATTTATAAAAATTTCATAACTGTCTGTCTGTCTGTCCTAAATAATTAATAAGTTTTTTGTTAAAATCTCAATAATACATAAGTACATATATGTACGATATTCGATAAATGAAAAATTAAAACAAATACATATACATATACGTAATGTACATACATATATAAGTACATTTATATATATTATTGATATGTACAATATTTACAATATATGTATGATAATTTTCAAAATCATGTGTATTATAATAAAAAAAAAAAAAACAAAAATTTAAAATTATTAAATCAAAAAATCATCTCAACATTAAAGTGAAGAGAAAATTATTACATTATGCGAAATTGCAAATTTTTGTAGTCAAACCACTTTCGCCTAATATAAAATATGTAATATTATGTTTGTATATAGGGGTATATATATAATGCGTACATAGAGACATAAATATATGTACATATATACTTATAATAAGTGTTTAATGTACATACGAGTATATAATTTTTGCCACGGTGTCAATTATTATTTTGTTTACTTTTCTTTAATTTTGGCTTCTAAAAAAAAATTATGATTTATAAATGAATTTGGAATAATAAAAAAATTTGCAAAAAATAAAACAAAAATTTGAATATAATGCGAACATAGTTCTCGACCATTATAGTACATATGTATGTATATGTCTATAAACGTGTAATATATAATATAATACACATATACGTATTATTTTTTTTTTTACATTTTTTTTTTTCAATTATAAATAAAATGGTATTTGTACATCTATTATACATATGTACGTACATTTATTTTTTGAAAATATAAAATATATAAATATACCTATATAGGTATAGAATATAGGGGGAAACTTCCGAATTGGTGCCGCCAGATTTTGAAACGAGACCTTCCTTTATAATGATACTTTGGAATGTCGCCTCTTTAACGTGGTATTATGTATGTCTCTATTGGCGCAAATTCATATTAAGGACGAAAACTATCTATACCCTTAAAAATTGTTGGTCCAAAATGGCATGTTTTACGAAAACCATTATTTCTCCAGATCAGAGTCTTGAATCGGATTAGTTCATATACCATTTGAAAGAGAACTTCCTGCTATATTTGTCATAGTTTATTTTACTTTGATTGGATTAGCGGTTATTGAGATATAGAGACTGTACTTAAATGTGGTATCATTGGAAAGAGAACAAAAAAAACTTTCATATAATGTAATAAAATATATGTATATGTCATCCTTCAAGTTTTGAAGTTATAGTGTCATCAAAAGAAGTTGAAAAATCAATTTTTAAAAAGTACGAAATTCTGAATTTAAGTCTCTATATCTCAAGAACCGTTAATCCAATCAAAGTAAAATAAAATGTGACAAATATAGCAGGAAGTTCTCAAATGGTATATGGAGAAATAATGGTTTTTCGTAAAACATGCCATTTTGGGCCAAACATTTTTAAGGGTAGATAGTTTTTCTCCTTAATATGAATTTGCGTGTTGTAGTATCATTATCGGAAGGTCTCGTTTCAAAATCTGGCGGCACCAATTCGGAAGTTTAACCGAATATAGAGGTAACAATAAATCGCACATATGTATATTGTAATGCTTAGGCTCCATCCATAATAAAACGATTCGTATATAATACAAGCATTACAATTATAATTGCTATGAAATTTTTTACTTTATTATATTCACATATTTATTATATTCGTCATGATTAAAAATTTCTACACATTTATGTATGTATTTGCCATATTGATTTAATAGATTTTGTTCATTAAGTAAGTATATTAATGATAGTTTAATTGTATTGACAAGATGATTTATATATTGTGTTTCGAAATCAAAAAAAAAAAAAAAAGTAAAATAAAAAATAATAATTTTAGGTACCTACATATAAGTACATATGTACATATTATAAAGACAAATTAAGTAAAAATTAAATTGTAAATTATATTTTAACTCAAATATAATATTTTTCTATTACAAAATACATATATACATAGTTTATTATTGTTCAAATGTTGAATATGTGTAGATATATATGTTTGTATTATAAATACTGGAACAGGTAAAAAATTTAAAGGAAATTTTCAAATAACTAATAATATTATATTAAGCAGTATAGTAATGTGAGGTTAACCTAATTTAAAAAAAAGCAAAAAACAAAAACAAAAACAAACCCATTAACGGTAATAGAAAGTTCATGCGAGTATGAACAAGTACATACCATATGTACATATTTTAAATGCATACACATATCACATTATATTATATTTATATATAAAGGTGTATTGTGAATAATGTATTATGCATTTACATACCTTATAAATATATACATATATGCATACTAATATCGCTAAAACTCTTTAATTTTTTTAATGCTAATCGAAATTTTTATATGCATATTAATACCACACCATACAAATTCATACAATAACATATTTAAAAAATATATTATATTTTAGATAGTACCTAATACCTAATATGAACATTTATGTAAGAATAATAAGAAGCACATTTTAATCTTATATTGAAAATAAATTTACAACAAAGAAATACTTAACTTGCTGTTAAAGAGTTTTTTGACCTTAACATCATTCACACATCCACCATACCATACCATAAAAAACTGTTCTATTTTATTTCATTATTTTTGATGAGATCACTTTTTCACATTTTAAGTTATATTCTTTATGTGATATACATAATAATATTTTCTATATTTATGTACATATACCTACATAATTTTTTATATTCTACAATTACATACTATTATATCTAAGTATCTACCTGTTATTTGTAGATACATACATTAAAGATTGAAGATAATTTCAATTCTTATATAGATATGAGTTAGTTATATGTAATAATAAAATTTCCTTTAAAAGAAAATTAAGCGGGAAAATTTATTAAATAAATTCAATTAAGTACAATATATTACGGCTAAATATTCAAAAATTGAAATATCTAACAATTTGAATGCGCATGAATTAGTCGAAATTTTTTTTTTTTTTTATAGTGACAATATTAATGAGAAATGATCATCATTATATGAGTAATATGTATGATCTGGCACGGTACATACATATATGTACACTTACGTATACACTATGTTACACATGCAGTAAAGAAAATATTTATTTTCGTGCATTTATAAAAGTACAGTACAGTAATATTCTTAAGTAAATTATTGAAATGAGTTAAAGTTGAAATTATTATAATTTTATATTATGTGTAATGTGTCTATATATAGTAAAGGCATAGATGTATGTACATATGTACATTTATACAAATACATTTGTTTAAATGAAAAATATGATCAGGTATATAGTATGTATATTATATAACTTTTACCTATATAAATGTATTAACATAAACTAATTATTATAACTTAAAATAAATAAATTAAAAATTAATGATCAAAGTCTAACTATATACATATATGTATATTCCATATGTATAATATAAATTTGTTAAGATCTATACATAATAATCAATAAATTTTAATATAGAATAATATGATATATAATTATGTATTAATATAGTAATATAATAATATAATAAACATACATACCTTTAAATATTATAAATAAATAATTAATAAAAAATAAACACAATTTGTAACACTATATTTTATGATATATATATAAAATATTTTATCTATTTATTTTTGATATGTGTTGGCTTGGAAGCAATTGCACTGGCGGATATTCTGTATACATATACTATTTATGTATATATGATAAATATGAATGGTATAAAGATAATCGTAATCACTGTATATGTTACATATATTCTGTAAATAATGAAAATATAGATTTTTATGTATTAAAAAAAAAAAAAAAAAATTAATAAAATTACTGTTGATATACTAATATAAATTGTAATTGTATAAGGAAAATGAAAAAAATAAAAAAAAAATAAATAAATAAAATTTATGATTTTTACATCTATATGAGTTTATAAATGAACATTTACACTCATACATATTTTGATAGGTATTTCAAATACACACTATACGCACATTTATTATAAAATAATATTATACTCTTCCCAAAAAGAAAAAAATTCTTTTAATTGTATATTTAGATTGATCGAGAATTATTCAGTATTTTTATGATTTTTTTTTTTTTTTGTCTTTTAATTAATTAATTTTTTTTTATTCAGAAATTAAGTAAATTTTTTTTTTTATATTTTTCAATTTAAAAATGATACGGTGATGACAAAATACAATATCGAAATGAATTCACGATCAAATTAAATTTATTATCAACTTTATACTTATATATACAATTTTTTTATAATATTATATTATTATGTATAGTTAAATTGTTTTAAAGTTGTATATGATGAAGATAATGATGATGATAATGGTGAACTGAAAACTGAAACTGACGATATTCAAAGCTGAATTGCTGACGATTCACAAAACACACTACAATTGATGAACATATATAGCTATAGTATGTAGTAGAAAATAAAGTAGAATCACTTTAGAAAAAAAAAGAAAAAAAAATATCATTATATGTACATACATATATATACTAAATATACGTGTAGCTAACTTTATATATTTTTATATAAACGTGGTATTTGTTTTGTTTATATAAATATATTGGTGAATTGGTGAATTAATATGAATATATGTACGTGTGTTATAGACCATATATGCGGTTTCTGGAAATCTGAAATTTTTTACTCGTCCACGTATTCAATTGATATACATAAAATGTATATATGTACATACGTGTATTATATATATGCTGATGTTGAAGGCGGTATTCGCAACATAATGTAATTTAAATTAATGTTGATTGTTGAATTGAAAACTTAATTAAAAAATGCTGTTGCTGATAATGACGATCAGATCATACGGTGGTCGGTCAGTCGGAAAATAAAAACAATACATCACATTTTTTTATTTTTATATTTTTTAAATTTTTTTTTAGATTTTGAATTCGGTTTTTTTATTCAATATTTTAAAAATTATAAAAAAAATGATACAACTTGTACTAATGTAAGTACTATCAGGTATTAAGGTTATTAAAATAAAATGCATATGTATACATTAGTCGATGCGTACGTACATTTAAAAAAATATAATTATAATCAAAAGTAAATATTTTATATTTTTATTATAATTCAGTAAAGCATCAGTTCAAAAATAAAATTTTGAATTTTTACAAACAAAATTTTAAAAATTTTTTTTTAAAACAAAATTATTTTTAACGATAAATTAATAAAAGGAAATATACGCACTAAGAATAACTTAACTTGAATGTTATTATTAAAATAAAAGCCGAAATATTTTTTATTTTTTTTTTTTTTTAAATTTTGCACCTATAAAATATTATTGCTTATTAACTTAATTTACAATAATTTATTTTCAACTCAATATGAATAGATATGATAAAATGTCAAGTATCAAATACATTCTAAAGGTAATTTTATAATATTTTAAGATAAATGAAAAAAAACGCGAATGAAAACTTTCAACAGTTTCCAAATGTTTCAATTTTAATAAAAGCAACGGTTTTTCAAATGTGAAGAAAAGCCGCGCAATAACCAAAAAACATAAAGTTTTATCAAAAAGCTTTAGAAGTGACGAAGCAACAACTATCAATGGATAGAAACAGAACAAGAACAGAATTTTTAACATCCATAAAAACACTTTAACAGCTCAACAGTCAACAGTCAACAGTTTAATAATAAAAGTGCTATTTTCTTCCTTCCAATTTCAAATTAAATTCATGAAGTTGATTTGTATGGTATCGCATCCCACTTTTTAAAATATAAAAATTACACATAAACATTTTATAAAATTATAATTAGAAAATCAACAACGTGTTCCGTTTAACTTGTGGATCAACTTGTTGATTATTATTATTATTATTAGAAAAGAAAAAAAGAAAAGAATTGAATTAGTTTTTCTACCTTCTTGTACGAACAATAAAAATAATATGCATTGTGATTGTATGCATATACTACAACAGTCAGTTCAATAAAAAATGTTATACTTTGAATTAATTCATATTCATAATTTCATATAATGATTTATGGTATACATTACATTTTTTTTATATTCTACTGTTGGATTTTAATTTTATACAATAACAAAATGTTAAGTTTATTTTTATCTACATATATAATACTCTTGTTTTTGTGCATGTAAAAGTCAAAATATGTAATTACTTATATCATAAAATAAATATACAATTCACGTGCTTCATGCTATGTTATATTAATATATGTATCCCATAATACAAATATTTTTTATATACAATTCTGTTTTAATATGTATGTAGGTACTTATCTTTTTATTTATTATTATTATTTTTTTTTTTTGTAAACGATATTTGTAAACGAAATAATACAAAGTAATTTATGTGTTTATTTTTAAAAATAGTTAAAGTACAAAAGATTTGTTAAATAAATATATACTACATATAATATAAAAAAAAAAAAAATAAAATTCCATTAGAACCACCTACTTTTATTTGTTAAATATTATATAGATACTATATAATAATTTAAAAGAATTACATATTTCAATTTCAATTTATTTTATTCAATCTTATATGGTATATTGTATCCGAAATAATAATGTAATAATGGTAAAATAAAAATAAAATATTTCAAAAGTCTTTTATTTAGGATCATGCGTAAAATTTATTACAAAAAAAAAAAAAATAAAATAAATAAATTTGTGATAGTCACGTGCGGAATTGATATAAAAAAAAAAAAAAAATAAGAAAAAAAATTTTGTTTTTTTTTTCAATAAATACATACCTAATTAATCCACATATCCATCTAATATATTATATATTTAAAATTCAAATAAAATTGAATAAAAAAGTTTATGATAATAAATAAAAAAAAATTAATATGTATGTATTTAATAATAATTTAATTAGGTAAAATTATTCAATTTGTTTGTTTTTTTTTTATTTTTTTTTTTTTTTAATAATTTTTCTTCGAAAAAAATTAACAGTGATAAACAATAATGGATTTATAAAAGGATAATAACAATCATAAATAGCAACAAGTTTCAATTGATTATAGTACAGCCCATTTTTTGAAATTTTTGAAATTACGCTCCACCCAATTCGTTTATTGCGCATTCACAAGGATTCATATACAAAAATCAAAATTACAAAATACAGTACTGAAAGCATTTTATTTTCATTAATAATACATTTTAGTACACATCTTAAAATTGATGAAAACAATGAATTTAAATACCTATACCCATACAAATATATATATATATATATATTTTTTTTTTTTTTTTTTTTTTTTGTTGCTCTATAAATACATTTATATTATAGTATCTGTGTGGTATCTACAACAAATAATTTAAGTACTTATTACATTTTCTGAAATACGCATAAATCGTTAATTAAAAAATAAAATATTTTTGAATTACCTTTGAAACAAAACAAAACAAAACAAAAAAAAAACATAAGTATCGGTAGATATATTTTGAGTAATTTGGTAGACTATTTTTCTAAAGAAATTTATTGGAATCTTAAAATTCAAATAAATTTAATTTTGTCTTTTTGGTTTTTTTTTTTTTTTTTTTAATTAATTTAAATTCACTTTTAAATGATTTATAGGTATATAACAATAATATTTTTCATTTATTTTTGTCATCAACAGAAATTTAGTTTATGATATTGTGAAGAAAATACATATGTATATACATATGTACATTATATATGTACATACTCGTTCGTTGAGGTTTGTTATTAAAAAAGCGTTAATAAGCGAAGTGTGAAAAAATTTCATATCCAACATTGATGAAAATCGTCATCATCATCATCATCATCATCATATAATGATAATTAAATAAAATGTGTGCTGTCTACTGATTGTAAATATTGAAGTGAAAAAAAAAAAAAAAACAAAACAATTGCATATACGATTTTCATCGAAATTTCATACAAGTAAAATAAATGTATGTTGTGTCAACACTGATCATGAATTATGAATGATATAATATATATATGTATACTTATATACCAGGGGTGGGTTCCTGTAAGGTGATAGGTGATAGTCACCTCAAATTTAGGTTCCCGTATGGTGACAATCACCAAAAATTATCACTAAATGTTATCACTTTGAGGTGATAGCATTTGAGGTGTCACTTTTCCAATTTTTACTATTATTCTTCTTCTACCTAACCAAAAAATACTCATAATCGCATACAATTGGTGTTTGCTGTTGATGGTATATAATTTATTTAAATCATTTTGTAATTTAAAATATGTGGTACATATACTATTGTGTTATTTTTACAATGAAATTCTCCATGAATAATTGCAATTTACTGAACATCCAGTAATTCTAAGGGATTATTGCTATCTCGCATTTTTCTCCTAATTATTTTTATTTGAGATTCATTTTCAGAATCTGAAATAAAAAATGCTATAGACGAAAACGTTATTGAATTTTCTTTTATTCTTATTCACAATTTAAATTTTTATTTGTTTTGATTGACGTTTGACAACTATAAATATACTGTGGAATTCGCCGCGTTTCAAATTCCATCACTTTTTTTGTGATCACCTTACAGGAACAATCACCTTTTGGTCATCACTTCTGAACTATCACCAAGGTGACTATCACCTATCACCTTACAGGAACCCACTCCAGGTAACATATTAAATATCTTCTAAGAAATATAATTTTTATATACATATACCTATTATAAGAGTATAGCAAATTTATGTTTTTAATTTTACAGACTTTTAATTCAATTATTTTTTTTTAATTTTAAATTTGTCTTTAAACATATTTTCATGTTTTTATAATAAAAGTTATAGCTGATTATTATTTATAAATGCATTCTTTCATCATGTGTTTAATTATAATTAACTTTGTGAATTTTTTTTTTGTTTACATGTACACTCATATAAATAACGTAATATGTACATATATGAATTTTGAATAAATGAAATAAAGAACATTATAGTTATATAGAATACAATTTTTTGTACGTTTATGTATACATATAACATGTATTACAATTTTTTTTTTTTTTTTGAAATTATAATATTTCACTTTCTTATACCATTTGAGATAATATTTTATTTTTATTTAATATTGCAAACAAACATATACTCGTACATATATTATGTAGTACATATATACAGGGTATCCCGCCTCGGGTGGACAACCTGCAGATAGTAGATAGGTCTCATCGTAGATAAACAAAAAATCATTCTACAGGAAGGGGGAGGGGGTTTATCTCAACCGTTTAGCCGCTAGAGGGCTATGAAGATTTTTCGCACTTAATCTACGAAACACCCTTTAATAACAACGATGTACTAGCTAGAAGAAAGTGGTCTGAAAAAAATCTAAAGAAAACTCCCCCCTCTTTAAAATGATACCTTCTATGCTTGTCTATGTTATTTGTTTCAAGAGTTATTGTGTTTCAAAGTCAGAATTTAATGATTTTTTTGCCATTTTTTTCAAAGAAAATAATGGCTGTGCTGTGGAAGTAAAGCGCACTCTATATTAATTTCTAATTATAAAAACAAAAAGCCTGAGACACCTGCTTTATTTTTTCCCTGTACAGTAAAGGTCTATCTCTTACCGTTTTAATGCCAGCACATAATAAACAAAGTGTCGAAAAACAGTTGTTCTCAAAAATAAAATATCTTATGTAGTATACCCGTACCTGCTATATATGATTTTTTGCCTATATGTGATTAAAGGATATTTCGTAGATTAAATGCGAAAAATTTTCATAGCCCTCTAGCGGCTAAACGGTTGAGATTATCCCCCATGTATAGAACGATTTTTTATTTTCTATCTTGTCTATCGATGAGACCTATCTACTGTCTGCGGGTTGACCATCCGAGGCGGGACACCCTGTATGTATATATTATGATCTTATTATTAATTTTGTTGACTGACAAATTACATACATATATACAAATTAATAATAAAATAATAAAATATTCAAAAATGTAATTATAAAATAGGCATTAAGTTCAAGGCAAATCATTTTATCTATGACACTATGACATTTATGAAAATAAAAAGATACTTTTCCAAACAATTTTCAATATGAAAATAAAATAAAAATAAAAACTTTTTGTTTTTTATTTTCTTAAATTATTTCGGGACATACATACATACATACATGTATATACAAATACGAATCTAGAGTATAATTTTAAATAACATTATTTAAAATATCTGGGCATGTTTTTTTGTTTTCACATTTGACTGTATACAAATTTCTTTCAAATGTAATAATGTATACCTAATACTACAGCTTATTTTACGACATAGGACGTATATTTCGGCATATACATACATACATGTATATGTAGGTACTCACAATGATTAAGTATATAGTATATATATATTCTGTATAATTGATTAAAATATTTATTTATATTTTTTATATGGTTTTAAATTGTTTTATTTATCACAATCGTCTAGAAATAGAATATTTTTTAGTTAAGAGTACTAATTTTTGTTTTTGCTTTGAAAAAAAAAAACAAACAATAAAACAAAATTATTTTTAGAATTAATCTTATTTAGATAATTCAATTTTAATTTTATTTTTTTTTATTTAAAAAATAATAATAATGAATTATATGTATGGTTTATATTAAGATAATGTAATATAAAATACATTATTAGTATATTTATACTCATTGATATAACAGAAATATACAAAATTTTTTGGAATAAACTATAAATGATTTATAATTTTCACGGAAAATCTACATACATAATAATGTGCGTGCATTTTAAATTTGAAATGAACAAAAAAAAAAATTCATCCGTATATATACAGGGTGTTTCAGTTAGTAGTACCAGGCTATATGCCGATGGGTTGCCCATTATGTGGTGATAAAAAAATTATATTAACGGAAATTTCTATCGACCTTATTTTCTACGATAGAGGGCGTTAAACATTTTGAGTTTTTTGCAGGACCTTCTAACACAAAAACGTGTATAATTGTTTGTGCACCATACTTTGGAAAATTTAGTGTTCTTCAGAATAATAGGAAACTAAATTATCTTTCTTTTGATATAATACAACAAGTAATTTAGATTTCGAATCTAGATAAAAAAAAAAAAAATTCTGAAATCAAAATTTATGATGAATTTTTTAAAAAAATTTTGAGTATAAATTTGGTTCCTGAAAAAAATTTGCACTACAAAAAATATAAAGCATAAAAATGTTCTCTTTCAAACAAAGAAAACCAGATCATAATATCTTTATCCGTTATCGAGTTATTAAGGATCAAAGTAGTGCAGAAATTGTAAAAAAAAAAAATGGTAAAAAATGTCAAAATACGCAATTAAAATAATTATTTCGCAATAAAAAAATTTAAAAGTTCAAGATAGGCAATTTTTTTACAATTTCTGCACTACTTTGATCCGTAATAACTTGATAACGGATAAATATATCATGCTCTGGTTTTCTTTGTTTGAAAGAGAATATAAAATATAATACATTTAAATGTATCACCAGTTATAAATTTAAAAAATTTCAAAAAAAAAAAATATATAAAAATGATATTAAATTCTTCTAATTAAATTTGACATATGTAAAAAATAATATAGCAAAAAATCATACTATAATAAGTATAAGTATATGTATCTAAAAAATAATAAAAAAAAATAAAAATAAAATTCTAAAAGAAAAACATTACTTAGTTTCTTATAAGTTAATATGTTTAACATTTTCACTACATTCATCATAATATATGATATAATGTAAGTACATATATATATATATTCATGATTCATGCATATGTACATATAGTATTTATTTATTGAATATCTTATATATGTATATTACATACATATATACGTATAATATTAAATAAAAATTTTTACATTTATTATATGTATCTTTTTTCAACCGTAACAATTACACATACAGTCGATTCTCGATAATTTGAATTCCAGGCTCAGGGGATCAGAGAAAAAGTTCAAACTCACTCACTCATTTACATATATAAACAAACGATAGGACAGGGTTACGACAGGTTTGTGCATAAAATCATAAAAGCAATAATCACCGACTGCAAATTATAAAGAGTAGAGAAGCCCAACTTCAAATTATAGAATGTCGTCAAGCTACATTCTAAAGGTAGAACGGTTGAACCGTTCTACGGTAGAACTATAATCGACAAAGCTGACATAGAAAACATAGGAGAAAATAACGAATGTTAAAACGTCATATAATTTTGTTAATTATAATAACATAGATAACATACTAAATAATAAGCAATACGAATTTAACAAAATGAGGTTATGGCTTATGTTACTTTTTTATGTCATGTACCCTCTCGATCGTACTGCTTATGTCGAGCTTATGTTAAACGAATTTTTAACGAATGTCAATAATGTTAATTACAGAGTTTATCTCATTAATTTGGCTGTGTTCGTAGCCGACATATGTCATACATAAGTATGTCCATAGTCCATGTCATAGCTATGTCGATTATAGTTCTGTTCTGCCTTAATCCGACAAATTCAAATTACCGAATGGACCAAATCACATTAATTTTTTTTTTCAATTTATCGAATATTTTTCAAGGGACTGGGAAAGGAAAAAAAAAATTCAAATTATCGAAAGATTCAAATTATAAAGAGTTTCGAATAATCGAGAGTCGTCTGTATATATGTATGTATGTATACAATATATACACGAGTATGTAAGCATATATGTACATATATGAAAATATTTTTCATTACTTAATACATACATATATTATAGCTGATTAGTTTTGTATTTATACATTTTAAAATATTGTATATATATTTAGTATTTTAGTTACTGTTTGTTGGTAGTCAGATATTGATCGGTAATTTAATAGAACATTAAAACTGTATTATTAATATTATACTAAATAATATTTAAAATTTAAATGCGTGCATATTACATAGTATATAGTACATATTTAGTATGTGTAATTGAAATAAATTTTTTAAAAAAAAAATACGTACCTATATATAAATATCAAATAATGATAAAAATAAAATTATTTCATATTTACTATGTATGTATTTATATATGTATTTAAATTAATAAATTTAAATTATAATTCATTTAAAGTGTTATTATACATACAATTATGTGTATATAAAGTATTTTTAAAATATATAGTATATATTTTTTTTATATGCGATTAGAAAGTTTTTATTTGAAGCATAGAAGCAAAACGTGCTATGTCCACTTTACGAAAAAATTTAAATAATGATGTCATCACAAATAGTAGATGTTTTTGAATAAATTGCTTAAAGTAGTATTAAAAGATATTGTCTTTGTCTTTTAATGATAATCATTCAAAAATCTGTTTAATTTTCAAAACTAGCCATGTCCTATTTACATATTAGCATACGAAAACTTTTTCTCTGAAAGTTTTTTTATTATACAAATTCTTTTTAGAGTGAACATTGCAAGTTTTGCTTCTATATAGGTACTTCTCATTTTAAATTATATTTTTATTTATTTTATTTTATATCAGAATATTTAGTGATTTTTCATTTGATAATTTATTTTTTATAATACATTATGTACTGTGTACATAAAATATGCATAATATACAATGTAATAATAATAGTGTATAAATAAATAATTAATATATGAATATAAATTAAAAAATTGAATTAATATTTAAATATAATTTACATATAAAATCTAAACAGATGTGATTAATTAAAAAGTTTTATATCTTACATATTTTAATTTTTTTTTTTTTTTCTTGTAATAAAATTGTAATATGTACTTACAATGTTTCAATACATCATATGTACAGTACACATATTGATATGAATTCTAAAATCGGTTGTTATTACTATCTTAAATGAAAATTTTAATACTATAGTGGAATTAATTTCATGTTTTTAGTTTTGTCATCGTAAGCTTCCGTCATCTTTGTAATTTTTCAGTTTTCATAATGCATTCTCATATATTTTATTTATGAAGAAAGTAGAAGAATGCGAAATTATGTGATTTTACTGGAGATTTTAATAAAAAAATTGATTTATTAAACTGAAACCATTCTAAAACTATATGTATTTTTATAGAAATTTGTAATTTTTCAGGATTTACATTTAATATAAAATATAAAGTAATCAATATTATTATTATTTGAAAATTGAATACATATACATTTCACTATACCAGGGATTATATATGTACATATATTTTTTTTAATTTTTAATGTATTTTATTCTATAGTACATAAATCTATATGTAATTAGTATGAAGATTAATTATATAAGTAGATTATCATGTCCGCGAATCAAAAATGTTCTAAAAAAAAAAAAACAGTGCATAATTTATTATTTATTTCCTTTTATTTTGTTCGATAATTTAAAAATATTGAATATGTATTTTATTAATTTGAAAGTTAAATTTGTCATATAAAAGTAACTTTATATACATATATGTATATACGCTGGTATATATATGTACAAAATATGGTACATATATCTAATTTTGTTGGCCTATAATTCATAATATATGTATATGAAATTGGAGAAGCTTCAAGAGTTTTGTCAGTGTTTTATTTAAAGTGATATGTGATATATGCAAAGAAAAATAATTAAAATAAAATAAACAGAAAAATAACTACATATTATGTATATATGATTATTATATGCGGCCATGTGGTATAAGTACTTTATAGATTAGGGGATCTTTTCTTCTTCTTCTTCTTCTTCTTTATTATTATTATTTTTTTTTTTTTCAATTTTACATCATGCAACAATGTTTTTTAATTTATTTTTTTCATTTTTCTTTTATAATAATTTAACGTATAAATTTACATATATTATTATAATATGCATATTTATTTAGTATATGCACTTATCATATTATATTATAATAGGTATATAATACATATATACATACATAAATGATATTAATATATACATACTTACATAATAGTGGTATTCATGATGTATCGTAAATGTTGAATTGATGGCAAATCGTAAAATTTGTAAAGGAAACATCGTGAGCACAACTGAAAAAACAAATTGATAATGAATATGGTAAATAAATAATAAATTTATGCCATAAATGTCAAAAAAAAAGCATGTTGCTGTGTTGTTTGTTTAGGGGGAGGTATCAACCGGAGCATTCAGACAAACGCTGTCTATTGTACTTGTAGCCTCCGTCTAATCAAGCTTCTTCGTCGCCCTTAGGTAACGAAGAAGTTTCACTCGACTTTCAGGCCCAATTTGTTCGGGTCTGATGATATCAATGCCAAAGATTCGCATTCTAATGGAAGAGAAGCCCTGGCATAAATGTGTCATAAATGTCAACAAACAAAAAGCATACATACGAATTTTGTAAATTGTCAGAATTCATAGATTCGAAATTAAGATATTTAAATTTATAAAAGTGTAATTTCGTAATAAAATTTATATAAAATTGAAATTTGTCAAAAAATATTGTGAAAAGAGTATTAATAATATTGTTAATCTAAATGTATTTAAAATGATCGATTTAGCGTTGAATAAATAACTAGAAATGAATGACAGATAAATTCGATGTGAATTCGATTACAATTCACCATTTATGGCAAAATTTTACGATGTCATATTCTTGTACAAAATTTTTTATCATCAAGTAAGATGGCTTACAATTTACCATGATCACGACGATTACAAGGCCTTTTTTTACGGTACATCGTGAACAGCACTAATATGTATATATAATACAACAATTTAATGACTTCATATAAAATCATTTTTACCAACGTACATACTTAGATACACATATGATCAATTTTATCAATAAAAGCAAAAATTTTACGTAATTTCAAAAATATATAATGAAGAATATTAAAAATAGAAAGAAAAAAAAATGTTTACAGAACAAAAGTGACAATAAAAAATAAAAAATTCTTTTTTAACAAAATCAAGGGATGTGGAAAATAATTACATTTTGTTTATTATATTTTTTTGTATAGCTATATGAACTTATTTTTGTTTTCTTTTTTTTTCGATTGTATTTATATGCTTGATCGATTTTGATGAATTGATTGATTGATTGATTGATTGATAATGCTATGAAACCGTCATTTTAATCATGATATATACATGCACACATACATACGATACGATATAGAAGATACATTTTAAGACATTATGATATACATATTTATTTAAATTCAAAATTATAATTTTAAATATAAGTAAATTGTACACCTGTACGCAATTGTACATATCTATATATCCGGGCATTATTATTTCATTTCACATTATTTATATATAGTAATGAAATAAAAAATTTATATATGTATATCTCCTATAATGGTGATGTATAAGAGTTAATTTTTTTTTTTTTTTCATGAATATATAAAACGTATAATCATACTGACATAAATATGCATATACGAATACGACGATCTTCAGCGATTTATATCACAGCAGAGAAAGGGAAAACACAATTTACCCTCAAGTGATAGAAACATCTATACATAAAGCGTCAGTCAGTTTAAATTTTATCGAACATTTTTGGTCATTTTTTATACAGATATACACACACTGCCAGATTTGCCTTCTACAAATGCACGTGTGTATAAATGTATGGAATGTGCAACATATACACGACAATGCACCCCCTTGCTCATTTACCCCACGAATGTGGTTAAAACCTTAACCTTTACCACCATTCATTACCAACCCCCTCCGACCCCCTTAGCCAACGCTTCAACCATAAACGCATATGACGACAAATTGATAACTTTTCGATTTTTTAAACCCCCGTTCTGCGCCGCCACTGTCCGTCTCCCAAGGATTGACCCCAAACTGTAGTCAGGGGACATGCCCCTAATATCCCCCATCATTAGTTTCCCCACCCTAGTGTATGTATCATAAAGTAAACATTTACCAAAATTTTTTATTTTTTTGTACATGTTCGTTTTGCTGGTTTCATATTTTTGTAAATTCTTGTGAATGAAATTATTTATAATGTTTTTATTATATTTAATTTTTTAATTACACAATTAAATAATAATGATATAATTTTTCCACTTTTTTTTTATAATTTCTTAATTTTTTTTTTGGCGTATTAGTTAAAATAGTGTTGTTTTTATATATCATACATTTTTGTGTGTGAAATAATTTCTTTTTTTCATTACATTTGTTTTTTTTTAGTTATATAAAAAAAATGATTATTTATAATTGTTCAGTGTTTTCTTTTTTTCATGCATCATTTTCGAGACATGACAGTCTTTCGAAATATTTTTTAATTATTTTTAAAAAATATAATTTTCATGTAACCATTACAATATCTATACATTCTCACTAACGGGCTCTCACATGTATACATAAGTATTGTTACTGTTACTGTTAGTGAAAATTAGTAAACATTGTGTAAAACTAAAAATACATGTACAAATAGGGTGGCCGGAAATAAGGCCGAGTGAAATAAAGCCACCTCGGCTTTATTACCTTTTCAAAGTGAAAGAGAAATAATGCCACTTCAATGCCACACAAATTTGATAGTGTGTATATGCAGCATTTGTAGAAGGCAAATTTAATAGTTTGTGTATGTCCATGTGTGTATATTTACATTTGTAGAAGCCAAATTTGATAGTATGTGTATTTTTGTAAAGAAAATGCATAATGCACACAATGTTAGATTTGCCTTCTACAAATGTAAATAAAATATAATTTTTAACAATTTTTTGCTTTTCTTTTCAAATTGTGGTAATAAAGCCGATCGACATTATTTCCGTTTTCAAAAGGAAATAAAGCCACTTGAAAAAAAATCGGTTTTATTTTCATTTTGAAAAGGTAATAAAGCCGAGGTGGCTTTATTTCACTCGGCCTTATTTCCGGTCACCTACAAATAGGTATGATACAAATGCATTCTCACCAACTGGCTTCAGCCATATAAAATTTGTATTTATTTTTTTTTTTAAAATGATATGGTGCGATACTACTCTGTCATGTTTTAATTTTCTATGAGAAATTCTTTTGCCTGTTTCCTCTTTAGAGAAAAAAAATTAAAATTTTTTTATTTTATTTGTTTTATTTTTATATGTGGTAGCTCTTTTCTTTTGATCTCCATTACGAGTATGCTTACTATATACCTTTATACAATGATTTAATCTTGGATTCTTTTTGTGGTTTTCTTTACTGAAGGAGAAATAAAAGAAAATTTTGAAAATATCTCCGATCTGTGCGAGTTCTCGTCAATTTAATTTGGCTGTACAGCTACAATAAAAAAAAATCATGCACGGAATTCCGTTCGAATTCCGTACTGAGCTTTGATAATGAAAAATATTAGTTTGAATTTCTATACATATGTAATAATGTTTACAATTTGCCTTCTTCTTCTTCTCTTTATTAAAATGTTAATAATTTTAATCAATTTTGTTTTTTTTTTTTTTTTTTTGTAAATATGTATAGTGTACAAATAATCATTCTAATATAATGCAATAGTCTGATTTCTTAATCATGTACAAATGAATTTATTTCTCGTTATAAAAACAATATCAGTGATTTGTAATCGTAAACCACATTATTAAAACGTATACATACTTAAGTGGTGCAAACATGATAATCTAGTAATAAGTTAACAAAATCACTTCAAATGAATATCTTGGACCGATTTGAGCTGTGTTTATTAATTCAGACACCGTCGAAGGAAAAAAAAAATATATTTAGTGTAATATGCGTACTTATGTATAAAGAAATATTTTTAATTTATTTTATACTTATATAATATACATACGAGTATATACGATACCTATAATAATACATTACACACCACATCATCGCACTTTTATGAGTATTATATTTAAATATGTAAATAAAAAAATAAAAAAAAAATATATTCTATAAAATTATTATAATATGTATACCTATAATCTATAAATGTTATATGTATTTAATTTTTTAATTATGTGTTAAATCATTTAATTCAAACGGAATACATATTTGATAAGACTTATAGTTATTATTATTATTATTATTTTTTTGTTGATATACTATATACGTATATACAAAAATAAGTTTGCGCATATAATAATACATAATACATGCAATAATATACATACACTCTAAATTATTCAAGAAGAGAAAAAAAATTGCTCATAAAACGGTATAATGATTATAACAAAAGAAAAATAAATAAATTTTTGAAATTTTTTTTTTTTTTTTCAAATATGAGTAGAGAAAATTATGTACATGTTATATATTTATTATTATAAATAAATAAAACAAAAAAAAAACAAAAAAATTAACTACGAAAAATATATAAATAACAAATTATAATTATTGTTGTTAAAAAGTGCATTGCATTTATGTCATGTTTTGAGATTTTGAATGCGTGACTTTTTTTGAATGTGAAAAATACCAATTACTATACTTACATATTTATGTATGTACGAGTATTTATCAATATCTATTTTTATGTATATATATTATATATGTAATATGATATACTAACATATATACACACAAATACAAACAAAATTTATATTGCACTTTCTAATTGCATATACCTCATTATGTAGTATGTAGTATACATACATATGTATGTATGTATATAATAATTTGATAAATGTAGTATGTATTATAAGTAATAAAACAATTTGATGCTATCATTTTATTATTATAGAAAGAAAAAACATAACAATTAAATTCAAAAAAAAATAATTTTTTAAATTTTGTCTTTTTTTTTTTTGTTTTCTTATTTATTTAAATTATGTATTTTGAATTTTAAACTTATTAATTATTATGACATAATGAAATTATTAAAAATAGCATAGTTATACGGTTATACTATATGAGTACATATACATATGTATAAGAATATTGTAATTGATTTTTGTTTTTTTTTTTTTTAAGTGAATCAATATTACCAAAATTATTATTAAGTGTAATAAATAATAATATTAATATGTATAAGAATAACTATACATTATAATATGTACTCTTATTTTAATATTGAAATACGAATCTTTTTTAAAGTGATAATACATATTATATATGTATAAATGTATCTGATTTAAAAAAAAAAAATTTTTTTTTTCTCAGAGTTTTTAATTCAATAGAAATTTGATTTATGTGTATAAATAATATTTGTAAAAGAAACATAAATAATATTGAAGTGAATTTATAGTTGTTTTTAATAAATATATACAATACATATATATATACATACATATATATATGTACATACATATAAATTACATGCTTATAAATATATAATATATATAAAATTCATATTATATTATGACAAAAATAACAGAAATAATATACGATAAATCAATTATAATAAAATCTGATGATACAATTATTAAATCGAAAATGTTAAATTGTGAACGTAATAATAGTTGTTGTAAAAATGAAATTAAAAAAAATTCAAATATTGGTGGATTTGAAAATCATGCATTTCAATTTGATATAATAACAACAACAACAACAACAGCAGCAGCAGCAACAGCAACAACAACAACAAAAGATACAAATGATAATGAAAATTTTTCTAAATTTTATCAAAATAACAAGGAGAATGGTTTAAATACAACAATGAATAATTTAAAAATTATGGATGATAAATTTTATACGAATTTGCCGCATGAACGGTAAGTAAATTTTATTAAAATTTTGAGCTTATTTATTTATTTTTTTTTTTTTCATTAATTTAATATTATTTGAAAATATATGAATACATAAAAAATAAAATAAAGAGTATCATTCGATAAAAAAAACTTTAAATTATAAAAACCAAAAATTTTTTTTTTTTTTTATAAAACAGTGTGATAAATACGTGTGTACGTATACACATACAAAACGAAATTAAAGATAATTATTATATGAATATTAAATTTTAATTAAAGTTTAATTTAAAAATTGAATAAAAATTTCCACGTAAAAATGATAGTAAATGAAACTAACTTTTATTATTATTATTTTTATTATTATTATTGCCGACAATATTCTTCAATTTGTGAGAAGATTTCTAACGAAATTATATAACATCTAAATAAAAAATATTAGAAACTAGAAGTTAGACATTTATTTGATATTTGAAATGGAAAAAAAAAACAAAGTGTATTACTTCAATTACAATATTATAACAATGTAATATAAAAGTTATCGTTACATCTTAATTTTTAATTTAATTACTTAGATTTGAAAGTTGAAATCTTAATTTTAAATTTTTACAATTTTCAAATGACAAAATCAGTTATAAAATCCAAAAGCTTTAACTTCCTGATAGGAAATGTGTTATTAAATCCAAAAGTATTTCCTGGGTGAAAAAATTTGATGCTTTATTCAAATATCAGAACCTATTAATATTTCGAGTTTGCTACTATTATTTTATAGCAGTTTAGTTCAAAATCAAACCCACTGAATTGGTCTAATCTAAACATTTTGTATTGGTATAAAAAATGATTTTAATCCGTTATAAATTTTTTATGTATAATTTTGTAAATTGAAATGAAAATTATTTACATCTGCTTATATAATGAAACAGCACATAATAGAGTTAAATATAAATTCATTAAAGGTTAAAATGCAAATAAGATAATATTGTTGAATATGAAATTGTATTAATATTAAATAATTAATTAAATTGTATTAATATGAAATAGTATGTATATAAATTAAATTGTACTTATATACCTACTATTTAATTGGATTTTTTCTACTACCACCATTATAAAATTTGAAATAAAAATAGAAAGATATATGGTAGTGTCATTAAATGGTGAATTAGTAATGTTGAATAATTATTTATGATCTGACTGAATTAAAGGTGAATATAAAATAGAGGAAATGTGTGGTGTGCATGCGTGTGTGTGTAAAATATATATTTTACAGTAGAGAGCAGTAATAAAAATAAATTGAATTGACTTTGCTTCAATTAAATGTTATTGACGCAGAAATTCGTTGAAATAAAACAAGCTTATTAAATGTGTGAGTCAATTGTTATTGTATGGGATAGAACAAAGAAAAATATATTCATTTAAAAAATATAATCAGCACAACCGCCAGCAAAACAAGAGAGAAGTAAAAAAAGCTGGTGAGAATTGAGTACTGATCAGAGTTGCCAAATTATTGATTTTACCGTTAGTTAGTGGTTTTTGATGTAAAATTTTAATTTACCAAAGTCAGCTGTTTCATTTAAAATATTGTAAAAATGGCGACGGCTACTGCGCTGCGTAGTGCGTGTATTGATATAATTATAAGCATATATGTATACTGAATTGTATAATAATTATTATTTTTTATATACCTATTATTTTTTTTATAATATTATTATTTTAATTATTATTGATATTGGAATATTAAATAATCATATATGTAATATATAAAATATAAATAATTTGTATATAGAATTTGTTATTTTTATTTATTTATTTATTTTTTTTTTTTGTATTATTATTAAATATTGCAATGGCATTCATAATTTTATATAAATAAACGCTCAAATATTATTATACAAAAATATTTTTATTATACATCATACGATAAGAGATGTAAGAGGACCTCATCGATGTCCTCTAAAGTTAAGAGATTTTTTTCCGTTAAAAATATTTTTTGACGTATCTGATCCACTAATTCCCAATTTTTTTTTTTTTAATGTTCCTTTTTTTGTTAATCTAATACAATAGAATCAAACAAACATCAGAAAACAGTCAAAGATGTTTCAATTTTTTCTTATTCCGAAAATTTAGCGATTTTCTGCTAATTTCAAAACGAAAATATGATGATTTTATTCCACGAATAGTTTGTAACCCTGGTACTGACATTAAGTAAAAAGTAAGTATGGTGTGATGAATTGAGTGATTTCATGAGTTGTTTGTTTGTATTGTAAATTGTGAGTATAGATTACACAACACAACACACTTGTATTGTACCATACACTACGCACGTATCATTTCACCATTCAGCTTAAAGAAAAATATAAATAGCTGCATTGCATTTTATACCATTTATGCTACAATACAATCTACAAACACAAACTAAAAATAATCAAAAAAAAAAAAATAATAAATTAATAAATTCAGAATATCAGAACTCAATAAGAAAAAAATGAGAATTATTTTTTAAATTATAATATTTTTAACAAAAAATTGTTGTGTTTGTGTATATATTACATATATGATAATCTACAACACAAACGGTCATTATTATTGTATTATGTATCGCTATCGCATCGCATTCGAATCTTTCTTTTGATTTAATGGCTGAATAATATTATATACATATTTGTACAAACACAACTACATAACATTTTTTTTAAATTTATTAATTCCCAACAGCGTAAATGAGAAGCACTTCTTTATGGAATCGATTCTAGAATTAGTTTAGTTTCTATATCATCTGTACGCATTCCATGCAATAGAGTATTCTTAAATTCTAGAAAAGTGATTCCGTAATGCATTTCAGTTTTCGCCAAAGTAATGCGTATACGTATTAATCAAACACATACTTCCTATATTTTTGTTCAAAGTAAATTGCGTCGCATCTTTAACTATGAATTATTAATGAATCACGTAAACCGATAACATATGTGCAATAAATGACAATTTTCAGAAACTGACAAATGTGAACATATTTATTTATAAGGATAATGGAACATTTTTTCGAATAATTAGCATTTTAAAGATTAGACGCATTTGTTATATATTAATTTTTAGTTTTAAAGTTTTCAAATTGTTAAAGTGTTAATGTCTTAAAATATTATATATTTTAATATAAAAAAAACTAATTCACGATTAAAAATAAAATTTTGAGGAGAACTCGACGATGAAGTAAACGAAAATATTCATGCAGCATGAAATTTCAAAGCTAATAAGTAGTTTTTAAGAAAAGTTGTTTACAAAATAAAAAAGTGTATATAATATAATGTAATAATTTAAGTTTTTCTATACTTTTAATACTCTTTTTTATGATTTTTTTCTTTGTTTTAAATAAATATGTATGAAATTTATGACAGGTATTTTATTTTTCCTTTTTTAACTCCAGCTCAATTATACAAAAAAATTCTGTAATCCCTTTTTAAAAACAACTTCTAGAAGTTATTCCGAAAAAAGTGCTGAAAAAGAACTACTTCTTTTATTTTGCTGTTTCATTATTTCTCTAATTACTTCAAACAAATTCATTCTTTCACTATACTTCTTTGTAATCAATGATTCAACCGGTTATGACCGGTTATTAGTAATGCATGAGGTAGGGTAGGCGATTGGTTACCTCCTATGACGTCGTTATGTTAAAGGTAATGGGGGTTTCCTGTGTATTGGGAATCGAAAGTGGAAGTAGTTGCGGATCTTTTGCATTGATTCCCAAATCGATTCTAGAATTACTTTCATACACTACTGGGTTGTTATAAATACACAAATAATACAATACAGACAGAATATCTACAGACAAAAAGGTTGGAAATGCGCAGTTCAAAAACATAATTTTATAATTTTTACTGAATTTTTTTTTGATGTTTTCTTTTTCTTGTGCTTTGCTATAATTTCGTCGTTTCGTCGATTTCGATTCTTCTCTATATAAATAAGTTTATCTCTATTCTATAGTACTTGTATTTCTACAATATTTTTGCTCTATAGAAATTTCATTGAGTGACTTGATAGGCTACACACACACTGTATGTTGTGCTGTTAAAATTGAGTGTATAAAAAATAATAAAAATAAAAATTAAATTAAAATTGAAAATTATATATATGTACATACATTATATACTATACTATTAGAGTTGGTTGGTCTTGATACCTATCTACTTGTAAGTTGTATTTATATTTTATTAAATAGTATACATAACACGGTTTATTTGCACTTTTTTCAACATTCATTTATAAAAAGGAAATCGATGTGTCCACTTTTTCAACTGCCATCACATTAATAACTAACTATAGTGAAAGTGTTAAAAAATAACAAAAAAAAAAAAAAAAAAAAAAAAAATAATATAAAAATTTATGTAACAAAAATAAATCATTTTTAAATGTTACAAAAAAATTGAAAAAAAAAAAAAATTTTTTTTTGTTTGTTTTTTTTTTTTTTTTTTAAAAAAAACTAAAATAAAAAAAAATTTTTAGTTTTCTCGTAAACTGGTATTAAGTGATTTTGATTCATATTGGTTGTGTCCTTTTTGAGATATAGAACAAAAAATCAGGCTGCGGCAATTGTATAATAACAATAATAATAAACGAATTACACAGAAATACCTATACATAATAATAGAATATATATTATTATATACCTATATATATATATAGAATACAGTATATAGTGGTGTGTGCGAATAGTATATATATATATTTATATGTAGAAAAAAAAATAAAAATCCATATATACATATACCTACTATTAATAATTTTTATTTTGTACAGAACGAAAATCTATTTTTGGGATTACCATATATATTATTGATTTTCTACGTACATATAAGTATATAAATATATATTTATTCATTTTATTAAATACAAGGAAATTTTTTTCCCTTTCGTGTAATAACATCAATATATACGTACATATATATATATATTTGTTATCATCACTTTCGGAAAAGAAATTAAAACAGGTGAGCTATAAAACAAAAAAAAAAAAAAAATAAAAAAAATAAAATATCTAATATGTAATAATACAGTAAAAGCATATTATTTTCTTTTTTTTGTTTTTTTTCAATTAAATTTGAGTTATGTAAAAATAAACACATTTCATTATGTATATACATACCTATATATAATACCTTCTATTTAAGTCATAAAAAAAAAACCTTAAAAAAATTCATCATATGTTCGTAATTCATTTTATGTAATTTTTGTTAAAAAAATTTTGTTTTTTTTTTGTTGTTTTTGTTTTTATCTATCACCTCTTATACTATCTAATAACTATATACTTATATATAAATGTAGTTTATTATTTATTTATTGTTTTTTTTTTTGCTTTTTTTTTCATTTAAAATATATCTAAATGCTTATTGTTCTGAAAATTTATATATATATTTAATAAAGTTGTATATAAAATATATTTACTAATTTTAAATATTATGTACATAGGTATATACATATATGTATGTAATTTTTTATGAAATAAAATTTGTGTAAATTATATTTTATGATTTTCAATTAAAAAAATATATACATATTTCTTTTCTATGTATTACTACTACTTCTACTACTACTACTACTACTACTATTTATCACAAATCAAATTTATAATTATTTATTTGTACTATATATTATCTACCTATATACATATTCAGTTACTATATATAATTATAGGTATATGCAACTGAATAATTATATGTAATTTTATTTAAATTAAATTTTATCCTTTTAATAATACATAGTAATGTTAAGCTTATAATAAATACATATAAATACATATATATATGTGATAGGATATATTATATGTATATATCATTCGTATAGTATTTAAATATAAGAAAAGAAAAGGAATAAAAATAAAATAAAATAAAATAATAATAAAAAAAAATGTTTTCTTAAATTAAATTGAATATCTTGAGCTTGAGTAAATCGAGTGAATTTACCCAAAATAATTTTCTCATTTAGGTTACCTTACTTATACCCATAAATTTTTTTTCATACATTTAAAAACTGTTATATATACCAACCTTTTATCTATCTACTCGTAAATAATTAAATTATCTATATGAATTTAGACTTATATAAAAAAAATTTTTTTTTAATATAGTTTCAAAAATAAGGATTACATATTGTAATTTTTTTAAAATTTTTTACTTACATATTTGTATGTATAAATATACATATTATATACATAACACGAATTTTATACATTTTATTTATTATAGTTATATGAGTAATGTAATTTTGTAACATAACGATACATACATATATATTTATATAGTATATAACAACAAACAAATGTCAGGATTCTTTTTATGTTGTTTTTATTATTGATTTTTTTTTATATTTCCTTTTCTTTTCTTTTCTTTTAATTTCCAAAAATTTCTAGTTTATTATAAAATATATTTAAATATATGTACGTACATATACATATGTAGATGTATATATGTACATACAGAAATTTACCTTTTTCATATTGAAAATTTTCTATTTAATTTTACATTATGTATTATTTACAAAAAAGAAAAAAGACAAAAAAAAAAACATTAATTTTTATCAAAAACGATTAAACATAAAAGGTATACATATATACATACGAATACATATACATATAACATACATCATATTATATACAATATATATAATATATATATATACGCATATATACATATACATATGCACACATGAAACATTTTCATATTTTGATATGAAACATATAATTCAATAATTAAATTCACGTAATCATTTTCGCAAATTATATTGTGCTATTATGTAAAAATGTTCTTCATGCTTTTTTAATATATTATGTATTTACTAGTTGGTAATGTGGTGTGTGTATATAATACTTATATATACCAAAAATGTATGTGGGAATATGTTGGTATAGATATATAATAGATTATCAGGCATAGGACAAATCAAATGTTTAATTTAATTAATTTACAAGATTTCACTTTTGAAGTTGATTAATTCTCCTTGAGTATATACCTACATAATTATGTATTTTTTAAACGGAATTAAATGGTATATAAAGCGGTATAAATATTTATTATGTACAAAAAATAAATATACATATACATGTATAATATAAAAATTTGAAATAATGAATACCTATATTATATAAAAGTCTGTATAGCTATAGCTACTTTTACTTACACAAATGTATACTACATATGAATAATCTTATATATTATGTATTTTCGTTATAATATAAATTTTATTTTGTATAAGGATATTTATATATGTATAATGTTTAAACAAATTTTAAATGTTTGTATATTACATACATACTGTATTATAATAATAAAAACAATATATATACTTACTTAGTTAAAAAGGAAAAATTTAAGTCAAATAAAATCGAATGCACATAATATGTATGTATAATTACAATTCTGTGTATAATACAATATTGATTCATTTTTAAAGAAAAAAGAAATGATTATATAAATAATATATATATATTATGTACATATACTATTATAAATATATCTACATACTTATAACAATAATTATATAAATGTATAGGTAAAATACATTTACAGTATGCACCCAAAATAACCAAAAATAAAAAAAGAATTTTTTTTTTCAGTGACAGGAAAATTTTTTTGCATCAGAAATATTGATGTAATATTTTGTTTTTATTATTTAAATTTTATTTTTTGTTTTGTTGTATATAACAACTTAGAAGGAAAAAAAAAAAAAGAAAACCAAAACGAAAACAGGAAAAAATTTTATAAATTCAATTCATAAATTGAGGTCACTATAGTACATATGTAGTATAATGCATTATATGATTATATACATATACATTATGTATATTATATACAGATATTGAGCATGTATTATAATATACATATATGTATATGTACATACTATATTTATTATGTAAGTACTTATATGTATATATATGAGAAGAAGAAAAAAAACATTTTTAATGTGCAAATGACCTTTTGATTTTATATAAAATGTACATATAAGTATGTATGTATGTACATACCTTCAGCTACATAAATATTGTATGTATTATAACTGTGTTGCATCATCATAATTTTTATAAGGATATTTTTATGTATGTATAGTATATAAGAAAATCAAAACACAAAAAAATATGATGACTAAGTTCTACATATTACGTATATATTACATATAGATATGTGCATATATAAGGGTATATAAATATATGTATATACGTATATTAATGTAAATATATTTTATATAGGTAGATTATAATAAATAGATACGATTAATTGAAAATTTTATTGATAAAAAAGCATAGATATGAAATGAATAATATGTATTATGTATATGTAAGTATGTAATGTAATGTATATGGGTATATAAAATTACAATTTTTCTATAAAGTAGTGAATGAAATGTCAATTTTGTTACTTATATGGGACTAATTATAATAAAAATCATTTGAATTTACGGCTTGAAACTTCGAAAAAATTAAGAATTTTTATCAAAATGCCGATTTGGTAATGATCTAATTTCTTTAAGTATACATATATCGCTAACCGACTTTATATTCTTTTTATAACTTTTTTGATTAAAAGACTTTGAAGCAAAGACTTTTGGTAATTATTCACAAGAATTTCTACTTTGAAATCGTCAAAAAAGTTTGAATAATTAAAGAGATGCTATTGAGTTATAAATCGTTCTTTATGTTCAAAACTGCAAGTCGCCAATTTTAGAATTAGCCATATGTATATACATATATAAATTACATAAATATAAATTTTATTTTAGTTAATGTAGTTCTAAAAATAAGGGTTATTGTATATATAAGAAAATTATTTAGATTTATATTTAGGTATATAACAGTATATGTACCTACATATTTATGTACATATTTTATTGGATGTTCTACATACTTATATATTATAGATTATTTTGATTAGTTACGTAAAATTATATATAAATATAAGAATATCACAAATAAATCATAGATGTACATATATGACGGTATATTTATATAGATATATTATTTTAGCGTAACAAATTTGTTGTTTTCCTATTTTTTTTTTCCTCTCATACATATTTTTAATTTTTAGGATAAATATAAATTTTTATAATTATAATAAAGCACTTCTTCTACTTCTTCTTTCATATAGCCTCGATGTCTACCACTCGATACCATTCCTTTCGGTATCATGGCTATCATATTCATATTCTTTACTCCTCCTATAATCTCTTCAAATCCTTCCTGCCTATCGCCCGTCTGACCATCTGTATTTAGGTCATCCACTTTCTCGAGTTCCTATTAGAATAGCTTCAAATACTTTTTTGACTATTCTTTTAAATATTATTTTTAATGAAATACATAATAATGTAATATAATATTAATAAAATATGTACTATTGAACAGAAATACATAAATAATACACAAAAAATATCCATATATATATGTATTATGTGTATATATAAACATTTGAAAGTATTACAACTATTTAAATCCAAGTTAAAGTACCTACTTAATTTATGAACAAATAATTTTTGTAAGCACTGTTATGTATGAATTCTATTTTGTTTTACAATTTCAATTAATATATTTTTTTCTTCTTCTTCTACGACACTACAGTCCTTAAAAGAACCCCGTCCTCAGTAAGAATCTGCCGCCAACCCGTTCTATCCAAAACTGATGAAACCATCCAGTTTTCAATCTCCAGTTTGTTCAGGTCCTCTCGCATCGAATTCCACCATCGATTCTTCGGCCTTCCTCTCGGTTCCTTATTCCAAACATTGCCATGCAAAATCTTTCAATAGGGGTTTTCGGTTTCCATTCTGGTAATGTGCCCCATCCATCGTAGTCTTCCGATCTTGGTGAAAGTGATGATATCTATACGTCGTCATACAATTCATAAATATTGGAGTTTGTTCTTCCTTCTATATTCCCCCACATTAATCTTCTTTGCGCCAAAAATATTTTTCGCAATATTTTCCTTTCAAAACATGCCAATTTGATAACGTCTGCTTCTTTCAATGTCCAGCATTCTGCACCATACGTTATTAGTTTGTTGTATACGTCGTATAAGTTTGTTGTATATACTTAGTTATCTTGGACGCTCTAGATACTAATATATTTTTTATCAGAATAATATTTATGTAATGTACGTATACATATATATGTACATACATATGTATTTTAATGAATGTATAATTTTTTTTTAAATTATTCGTACCTATACATATATACCTACTATAGTAGATAGTTACATTTGTAAATAAAGTATGTAAATATTTTGTTATTTTGTTTTTTTTTTTGTCGCTATACATTGTACTGAGAATATTTATGTAGTTAATGTCAATCGAATCACCCTAATTTACGATATTAGGACAAATCAATATATGTAGAAATTAAATATTTGTCAACATCAAATAATATGTATTTTTTTTCATACATTATAATTATAAGTATACTTATGTATATACGTAAATATATATATGTTATGTATGTATGTATATTATCATTACAAAAAAAAAAAAACCAAAAGATTAGAACATTCAAATTTTCTTATTTTCATGAGGTTATTGTTGTTATATATATTAATTTACATAATTTGTAATACTATTATTTTTATCAAAATACAAATAAAGGAAACATTTGTTTTTTTTTTTTTTTTTTCAAAATAACATATCATGTCAAAATTTTAATGAAAAATTAAATAAAAAAAATTTCAAAATTATTTTTGTTTATCTTTTTATACTTTATCTTTTTAAATATTATATATTTGTATCATGTATGTTATGTTATTATAAATATTATCGCGGTTACTATACATACATACATAGTAATATTTTAGAATATGCTTTTGTACATAAATATAAGAAAATGTATATGCATGTGTGTTTGTAAATATTACATTTTTATATTAAATAAAGCTAACATTATATGATTAAAGAAAAAATATTTTATTTTTATTATCTATTCTTTTTATCACCAAATTACACTGTGATAACTATATAATAAAATAAAAATTTTTAAATAAAAATACATACATAAATATACTGTTTGCTCTGTATATATATAATATATATATATATGTACATATATTGTGTATGTATATAATTACAAAAATAATTCATTTTATAGTTTTCAATAGAAAATTTAATAAATATAGAATTTAAATATGATTTTATAGTTTGTTTTTATACAATTATTTAATAAATTATTTTTATGTATCCATATATTTGTTTGTTAATTTTCTATAAGATATTTATTTCGTATTATAGTCATACATATCTAAATAACATAATGTAGTTACTTTTAGATTAAAAGAGCGTTTCAAAATTTTACTATAGTTATAACTTATTATTACAGTTTACATAACTGTAGTAACTTTTTGTCGTTTAAAATTACCTTAGTTAAAGAGAGCATAACTATAATACCAACATAAGCGTTTAAGCGTTTAGAAATTGCAATGTTATGGTTTATTTTTAACTAATAGTTTTTAAAAAATTAATCATGCTCAACAGTAAGATTACATTACTGATACTTAATCAGTTAACTCTTTATTATCTCCAACAGAAAAATTTTGAAAGCTGATTATATTGACTTTACTATCTAACCATTTTTATGATTATAATAAGGTTTTGGAACGCGCTCCTATCTGCAGTATAGGTATATAGTCATATATTTAAAGCATATCGATGGTTAATATGTGATACCTCGTAGATTTTAGAGGAGCAGAAAAAAAAAACTGATTTATTAAGCTTTAAAACCAGAAATTATTATTATTAGAAATTTATATATGTATATAGTTTTCAGTTCAATCCGCTAAAAGACTCTGGTGGGTCGTGGTCTGGGCGGAAGTGAGACAGTTTACTGAACTCTCCCCCATAATAAATTAAATTAAATATAGTTTTCAGAATTTACATTTTAATACAATATGAAAAGTTATCAATATTATTACATTATTTACACATAAAAATTGAGTAATGTAATGGTTACCAAAGATTATATATGTATGTATGTATTTTTTAATTTTAAACCTTTAAAACTAATTTTTTTTTTTTTTCTATAATAAAAATTTTTGTAACGAATGTTTACATTCAATTTCTGTTTAAAATCTAATCTTTTTTATATATATACATATATTCATATGTGCATATGTAGGATATATAATGTATTGTACTATATATATGTACATGTAAGGTATAAGATAAGTGAATATATAGTTATAATTATTATTATTATTTTTCTCGAAATTCTCAAGTATTATGTACATTATCATTATAGATAAAATCACTATCTATATGTACACATACATAGATATTATATATATAGTATATACATATAGTATATGGATTTAATATCGTATGACCATGTACACAATATTTATTTGTTTTTCAAAATATTTATTTATTTATAAATATATGTATATATATACATATGTATACATTTGAATATTGATTTTATTCTAAATTTAGTCAAAATTCAAAATTAAAATTTAAAAGTGAATTTAAAAAAAAAAAGAAAAAACAATTTTTTTTTTTTTTGTCAAATTTATCATTATTCTAATTTTAAACAGAAATTTCATTTTCAGTAATAAAATAAATTTAAAATTTATTCATTGTACAAAATATGTTATTTTTTGTTTATTTTTTAGTATGTATACATATATTACATTTTATGCGTATATTTTATATTTAAACGTTTAAATATAATTGTTTGTAAATACCCAGTCGTGAATTAGTAAGGCATTACTGGCAGAATCAATTCTGTAACTAGTTCACAATTTTCCATTCGAATAAAGTAGTTCAATAATACATTACTTCGTTAAAAAAGTAATGTGGAGTGTAATGCAATTGTACTCCGAACAATGATACTGATGCTAGGTAATGCAAGCGGTAATGTGTATAACAATATACGCATTATACGCATTATAATTATTGCGAAATTAGAAACATGTATTATGAACACGTCGATGGAAAGTTTTTGCGTTTTCTTTGTTAATCATAGTCAATGTCAATAGTCATTAGAAGTTATAAACTCGATATGAAAAGGAGTATAAAGTAGTGACTATAAAATATAATATAAATAAAATATAAATATAAATATAAATATAAAATATAAAATATAAATATAAAATACAATATAAAATATAAGTTAATATAAAATATAATATACGTTAATATATTTTAATTAATAATCTTCCACAACTAGTTTCCAAGAATCGATATCGGAATTGCTCCTTTTACTGCTATTATGTAATTAATGTTTGGAAATGCGTTCTATAATAAGTTTAACTTGAATAAATGAAGAAACTAATTCTAGGTAATGCAGAAAGGAGGCGATTGATTACCTCCTATGACATCGCCGTGTAAAAGTAATGCGTTATTTTCATACACAGTAATCGAAAGTAGATCTAGTTGCTGTTTAAAGGAACTAGTTGCAGAATCGGTTCGGTAATTACTTGCCTACCCGACTGGGTACATACTTTAGTAATATCTCCATATTATACGCTACACATCATGATAACAAAAATTAAATTTCGTATTTCGTTTACACTTTTGAAATTTTCACATTTTACGTACATATAGGTACCTAGTATAACATAAATATATCTACTCGTTCGTATTTATTATCATCCAGACATCATCATCTATCTAAATAGTAAATTTATGTAGAATATGGATATAATGTACAAAAAAGAGAAAAAAAAAAGTTTATTACATTTTATTAAAAAAAAATATATATAATATACTCGTATATATTAATAAATACTAGATAGGTATATAGGTATATAAATTATGTGCTCTACATTAGCGAGCATTATACAGTGTAATATACATATATATATGTATGTATGTATATGCACATTACATATACAAATTTACAAATAAATGACGACAATAATAATATGAGATGAGTAAAATACATATTAATATAATTTTTCTAATGAATACATTCAGTCAATACACTCGTTTATTTTATTTACATACTATATACATATATATAAGTTTAACATACGTGTATACATATTCAAATATGTATATGTATAATAATTATATATAATATATATATATATATATATAAATTTGTACATGTATATGATATAATGATGATGTATTTCCGGAATATATTATTTACTTTGCATAGTAAGTAGTATATTCTTTGTAATTGTCTAGTATATGTGATATACAGACAATATTCAAGTTCACAATATCATCGTATTGCATATTTTTAAAAATTTTGTATGTCATAATATAGTATTATAGTATATAATATACTCGTACATAAAATTTGTACATTGTATCACTCATAAAGCTATTCATAAATAATGTGCGTTGCTCTATCATATACGCCATATATATATACTATATATATATACTTTATGTGATTAATTTATAAAATACTCGTATGCATCATGCATATACATATGTATATACATTTATGTACAAACAACGTATATATGTATTAATTAATTTTATTTTATTTTTTTTTTTTTTTATTTTTTCAAATTTAATTTTTCCTTTTAGATGAAAATAATATGGTAAAAGAAAAAGAAAAATATGTATAGATACACGTATATAAATACATATGTACATATGTATATGTATAGTAGTTAGTTATATAAATCATAAATTCAATTATTTTTTTAAATTATTGTACTACGCTAGCAATAAAATTGTGATTAATAACAGTTACATATATTTTCAAATACTACTACATATATGTACTCATAATACTCGTAAATTTTTTTATATGTACACATACTCGCATATGTATTAACATAATATAGTAAAATATTTTCTCCTCAACCAATCCAATTTACGTAGGTACCTTATACATACATTTATATAATATTATTGAATTTTATCTATTTGTATGTACAATAGGTATAAAAGAATTTAATCTATGTACTGTATATATACATATATATATACCTATACATTATACTTGTATTATATATGTAATGTAATTTATTGACATTATTTCATAAAAATCTCTAATGCAATTTTCAATATTATCAATGAATTATATCATTAATGTTCTATTGTATTTTGATTTTGTTATTGGGGTATTATTTATTTTTCTATATGTTTTGAAAACTTAAGTCGATTATCTATGTACATATTATTATATTGGACATCAAGCAACACTATATAACAGTGTGCATATGTATATACAGAATATAGAAAGAAATCATTGACTATAAATTGTGTATTTGTACTTGAACAAATATAAAATTATTATTATTATAATATCAATTTTATTTTATGTACAGATACATTATATATATATATATGTATATTTGTTCATATCATTTATATTATGTATGTATGTAAGATATGTTTTGCAAAGAATTTATTTTTATATATTTTATAATAGCAAATTACAATTTAAGTTTTAATTTAAGTTTTACTTCCTCCACCGAATATAATATTAAAACGACTGTACTTTTACTCAAAATTACATCTTCTAATCTTAATTGAACTAACTGGAATTAACAATCAATACGAAAAAATCATCCGATGTTACATTACAATAGTATTTTGAATATTATTTATTACAATAGCAGGTAGGTACATATTTTATATTTCAGAAATACTAAATATGGTCCGATATTACAGTATCAATTATTATCAATATATTATAAGGTATAGTATATTGAATATTATGCATTACAATAGCAGGTAGGTACACATTTTATATTTCAGAAATACGAAATATGGTCCGATATTACAATATCAATTATTAACAATATATTATATTATATTAGTATAGTATATTAAAAGTAAGTACATATAGTAAATGAATCCCACATGTATACATTCATTCATTAATACATAAAGTATATGTAAGTAAAAATGTATTGATTTATTGAAGTGATTTTACTTCAAATTCGAATGTACTATATGTACATATTTTATTATGTATGTAATTTTATTTTTAATGGAATTTATATTAAAATATATATCTAGTATATTCTAGTAGAAAATTATAGAATTAAAAAAAATATATATATGTATATACTTACAATACATATATATGTATATATTTAAAAATGTACGTATCGTATTTAAAAAAATAAAAACAAAATCAAAAAATTTTATTTAAATCTAAATATTTTATCATTTTTAAAGTGGATGTAGGGGAATAATAATAAAATCAAAATTATAATATGTAATAATTTATGTACATAAGTATATAAATATACACTTATATTCATACATATATGTATTTATGTATGTTACCTATACAAAATGAATACATATTATATATATATTTTGATAACTGAATTAAAGTGTATTTACCTTGCCTTCACCTACGCTTAAATATATGTATGTATATATATATCATAAATACATTATGTATGTAATATATGTATATATAGGTATTATTTACGTTTTATTTTATATATAGGAATGGATAATGTACGATGTACATTACGTAAATATATACATACATACATACATTATTTGTATAATATATAGTGTACTACATAATGATGTATAGTATATGCTCACTTTTCATGATACATTGAAAAAAATGCGTACAAATTACTTGTACATAAAAATAAATAAATAAAATAAATAGATCTGTTTATATATATGAAAAAAAGTTTTTCATTTTATTTTATCAAATTTTTTATTTGTTCATACCTATATATTTTATTTTATATAAAAAAAAAAATAACTTATAAACAAAAACTATAGTACATACATATAATACATAAATATAGGGGCTTGAATAGCTCGATGGTTGGGTGTCGGTCTTGTGATATTGAGAGAGATCACGGTTCAAATCCCAGCCAGTGCGCTACTCTTGCCCAATTCATTAATTTCCCATTAATTTCCCATCAGCAATGTATACCAGTAACTATGATTATACTAATGATAAACTGGATGTGATATATCTGACAGAAATTACTGATCGGCGGTGCCATAATTGACTGAGTATCCGCGTGCACTTAATATATACAATGATGTAAATATCACAATAGGTGGAGTAATTCTTCTTCTTGTAGCGTCATTTTGCTTGCATATGATGTAGCATTGAGTACCAATTGAGTACCATATCATGCAGTTGAGTACTATAGAAGTCATGAATTTCATTGAGGTAATCAATGATTGGTTCGATATTTTCAATTCGAAGGTTCTCAAAGTAAATATCAGAAATCGATTAAAAGCATACGGTCTTGCTCTAGAGGAACAAAATACTATTTTAAATAATATGGACCAAATAGTATTAAATCTAAGAACACCAAAATGTCTTCGTATATTACCATTTCAGAAAGGCGTATTAATCATCAATATCATTAAGAGCATTATTTATTTATATCTAAAAGAAAAGTTTCAAATCGGTTTTATTTTAAGCAATAGATAAGCTAAATCAAGATATTCTTGAGAACATTTTTAGCACAATACATGTTAAAGGTGGTCTATATGTTCACTCTATACTGCACTACAGTTTAAATACAGCATAAGGTTTTACTTGTTAGGTAATAATTTTTTTTTAATATTATCATATAATATTATCATCTTTAAATATTTCGGAAGATGTAGGAAATAAAGAAATGAATTAATTACATTGTAACACAGTTGTAACACATTGTAATCAGTTACATGAAGGTGGGTTAATTAAACCATCAGCAAAGTTTCTTAAACTGATTCTTTAACTAGACAGTGTCTTTGAAAAAAATAAAACAAATTTAATACAAAATTCAAATATAATGTATTATAATAATTTTTAGATATTTGTTAAAATGTTAACCTTCCAGTTGAAGTAAAACAACTCTTTTTTAGATGTATTCTGTTATTATTTTTTGTGAAAGACAAAAATAAAAATCTAAATAAATATCAAATGAAAAAAAAAACATTTAAAAAAAATAAAAAATTCGTAACATATAAAAGTTTTTTCATTATCATTCCTTTTTTCTGATATATCATTATACATTATACATTATATACAATATATTGGTACTCAATCTGACGTCATCACACATTTTAATATGTCATCTTTAGTGATATTTACATCATGATATATACTATATATATTGTATGTATATATATATATGTATGTATATTTAAAAAAAAAACAATACATATATAATATATATGTAAATTATTATATATGCATTTTCTTTGTATCTACATATGTTTATATAAATGCAGTTATGTTATACATTAATATGTATACAAACATAATATAAATGAAATTATATGCATATAAAAATGTGTAATGCGGCATAAAACTTTCCATAAAATATCGTGATTACCTACATATAAACATGTACATATTATATAGATTTAATATGAGCACTATATATACATATATATATATATACATACATGTGAATATATGTAGTTGCATTTTAATATAAATGTAAGCATATGTAGAGACATATGTATATTATATCCATCCATACTCGTACATATACATATAATTAAATGTATAATGTAAAAAAAATAAAAATAAAATAAAAATTGTTTTGTTTCATTTGTTTTTCTTTTTCATATTAGTGAAATAAAAAATGCTAACACCAATATACGTATATGTGCATACATACATGCATACATACGTAATATTATTAAAACAATTTTGTTTATAAATAGGTTATAATATATAATAGTAGTTGATTAATAATAAAAATAAATGATGTATGTACTTATATACTTACATAGATATAGGTAAACCGGTAAATGCTTATTATTATTTTATGACTCATATATGAAAACTTAATTAACTGATATATAATATGTGTACTATTATTTTATATTTATATATGTACGGGATTATACGTACGTCATACACATATGTACACGTATACATATACATATATATACATATATATATATTTTTTTTTTTTCACTTCCTTTATTTTAAATTTTTTTTTTTTTTTTGTTTTGTTTATTATATTTAATGTGCGGTAATGTATGTTGTTTTAATATGCAAGTATATATATGTATTATATGATAATTCATTTTAATAAATTGAAATGCACGAATTTATTGTACCTTTGTATAAATAGTATTATAAGCATTATGTACATATGTACATAAATGTACATTTATGTAGTACCATAGTAGTAACTACATAGTACATACATATTACAATATATCAACTATGCATATAATATACATATTTTACTATATACATTTATATATTATTTTTTATTTTGTATATTACATTAAAAACATGAATACATATTAGAATTTATTCATATAGCGTATATACCTATATATATTATATAATATTGTTTTATATATTATGTATATAAACAAATATATCAATGTACATAATATGTATATAAAGGGTGATTTCTAATAAAGTGTTTCAACATGTATCAATCGATTCCTTGAAGTGTTGTGATTAGCGTTTAAGATGAGGCATTTCTACGAAAAATTCCTTCTTCACCTTATTTTTTTAAGGATTCAAAACTTTTTCGCCTGTACAGGAAGGTGAGCTCATGCAATTATGTGCAATATGTGAATGTTATAATTTCCGTTCGGAACATCGGGACATGTAAGTAAGATACTGTCGGAAAGCTCATAATGTATTTCTTAAACTTTTTATCGAACATTTTAATGAATCGATTGTTACATGTTGGAACATTACGAATCACCCTGTATATTTTACATATACAAATCTAATATGATATGTTAATTTACATATTATATAGTATACATACATATATATATATACTATATTCATAAGTGTACATTTTAAATTTTGTTTTATTTTTAAATTAAATTCACGAATTAATATTTAAATTTTTCTTTTATTCTTGATCTGATAATAACATTTTATAATAGGTACTTATTTGCATTAATAATAATAAAATATTAAATTTTTAATATACATACTACATGTATACATAATATACATATGTATTTATACATGTTGGGGAGTACAAGAAAAATAATGAAGAACAAAAATAATTTAAATGAATAGTACCTATATACATAAATTTCTGTGTACAAAAACTAATTATATTTGTCCATGTTATTTATCTATGGGCATATTTAGGTAAATTCTATTTATTAAACTTTTATATATGTACATTTTTTTATATGTGCTATACAAGTGTATAATATGATAATTGTAATGATAAATATAAAATAAAATGAAAATGTAAACAAAAAAAAAAAAAATGATTGCATGAATAAAAAATAAATGTTGCAATTTATTTTTCAAATTTATTTTTTTATCTACATTATATTGTTTTTTCTTTTCTGACATATAATCAGTAACAGACTAATAGATATATACATATGAACATAATATATACATATATGTATGTATATGTGTATATACATAAATTTATTCTATATTCCATATAACAAAATGCTTGCGTGCTTCAATTTTTACTGATTTTTTTTTTATTTTTTGTGTAAGTATCGTATTATTATTACTATTTTTTTTTCAATTTTTCATTCATTTTTTTTTTTTATTTTTGTTCTTTGTCATTCTTTTATTTTTATTTATTTATTTATTTATTTATTTTTTTATTTTTTTTTATGATGATAATTTAATTTATAATATTGATTTACCAAAATATGTACAAACACATATATTTTGTATATGACTATTCTAGTGTTTTTAGTTATTTTAAAAGGTCATATTTGTAAATTAACTACAAAAAATCATGAAAAAATGTTTGTACATGCGGATATTAATTTTTACCAAAAATTACTTTAGTACTCATATATATATGTATTTTTAAAATTATTGTAAGTTTATAAGTTTTTTTTAAATTTTTAACATAAATGTATGTACATTACAATATGTACTATTATATGCATTATATATGTATGTAAAGGTAATTTAATTTTCAAATTTATTTATATAATATTAAAGATTATAAAGCTATAGCTATAGGAGGTAATAAAATTCTACATAATATATTCTTTGATAAAATCTAACTTTATATTATTATCAGAAGTTTTTATTTACATAAATATAATAAAAATAAATTTGATTTTATGATGTATGTACTTAAATTTTATATAATAAGGGAATTCATTTCACTTTTAAGTTTTTCGAAAATTTCGTAATCTTTCTATATAGTTTTTCAATTTTCGTTTTAAAAAACTATACGAAGGTAAAATGCTTTGCTTCCACAGTTTTTAACTTTTTTGTATTTTGTATATTTTCGTAAAATATATATGATGAAAAATTATAAAATAAATACGAGTGCTGAAAAAAAAAAAAATAAAAAAAATAACAATTACTTATGCACGAAAAATTAAACTATACAAAGAAATTTGAGATTGTTCGTTCATATGTCAACAGAATTGTGAATCTTTAAAACTGAAAAATTATAATAAACTAAAAAATGACATAAATTCCTCTATATAAATTACATTATATAATGTAAATCGATTAATATTTCGTAAATTCGTATACGTACTTAAATAAAATTTCATTAGAATATTACATACATAAGTATAATTAACATTATTATATATAAAGAATATAAATTCGAAAATACATTATATGATGCAGATTACATTCATTTATATAAATGGAAATAAATATTTTCACATAGTAATTAACTAATTATCGAATTTCTGTAATAAATAAAATATATATGTACATATATCTATATACATATATATATGTATATATATATACATATACTCAAATGATAAAAAATTTTTTATAAATTCAACATTTCATTAATAATAATAATTGATGTTCTATAATGTTTACACATTTATTTTTTTTTGTTTTTTTTTTGTGTATTTCATTTCATTTTATTTTATTTTATTTTATTTTTTTATTTATATATCAATAAATTATATCACTATACATGAATATACAAAAACATATAAATAATTACTAGTCTTTGTAATAAAAAAGAAATATTTAAATAGAACATTATTAAATGGTATGTATTGGTATAATATATTTTGTTCAGTAATCATGTACAGTAGAATCGCCAGTAACGTTTAAAAAACTCAGATACTTTTGTTGTGTTCACGTTTCTGTTCACCAAATTATTCACATATATGTATATAAAGAATTATAATAATTTACATAAATGAAAAACCATAAAATAAATTAAAATAATAACAACAATCAATGAAATATTTAATATAGTAGTTTGAGTATATTTGTATAACTGCCTATATAGATTATGTTCAATTCAAGCCAATCATAGAGTAGAGTGAAACATTTTTAGTGATAACTATTGGTGTTATTTATTTTTTATCATGTTCTTATTTGATTTTATTGCTTTTCACATTACTGATAAAATTTTTCATTGCATTCACATTATTACAAAAATGATTTATGTGAGCGTAAGTTTAATGTTAAAACGAATGTTCACATTACTACGATTTTACTGTATTTAATACAATAATATTTATATACCTATTAATTTATACAAATACATGTTTATATAATATACATGCGTATATACATGTATATATATAACACAATAAATAAATATAAATATATATAAGTATTATAGCGGTATTATTATTATTATGATTGAACACACCTTATTTGTACACATATTTAATATATATACTTTTAAGATTGAATTCTATATATAACAAATTGTTAATATGTACATCACGATCATATTATATGTATCTATGTATATATATATTATATGTATATATGTATACTAAATATAAAACAAAACAAAAAACAAAATTAAAAATAAATATTGAATAATATACTATACTCGTATGTACGCATGTATCTTCATTTCATATATATAATATTCTTCAATATAATTACATACATATAAGTATATAGTATATAATGTGATAAGAAAACTTACATAATATACTTAAATGTATGTATATATATACATATATATATGTATGTATGTTTTGTATACGAAGTCGAAATGTACATATTATACGCATGATTTTTAGGAAAATATAAAATGCAAGAAAGTATAATAAAAATTAACATAAAACATAAAATCGTATAAATAAAAATACATATATACAAACCGTAGAAAAAAATTTTTTTTTTATTTTTTAATATAAGTACTTTATACCTTACCTATAATTTTTATGTTTGTTTACATACTTACGTATACATTTATATAATATACATATATTATTTATGAAAATTTTTTATATACATATTGTATAGATATCATTTGGTTGACCATTATAATTTTGATGTTTCATGCAATCACGCATACACACTATACTCGTATATGTACATAACATATATACAACATATATACGTACATTATATATACAACATGAATACAGAATAAAATTTATCTAAGTAGTGATTATAAATAAATTTTTTCATTTTATTTTCTTCGGATATTTCATTTTTGTTTCAGAATTTTATACATTATATACGTACACTTATATGTATAGTGATATGTAAGAATATCTATCTACATAGATATAAAATATATATTATGTACACATACAGGCTAAACTTCCAAATTGGGGCCGCCAGCTTTTGAAACGAGACCTTCCGATAATGGTACTTTGGAATGTCCTCTTTGACGTGGTATATGTCTCTGTTGGCGCAAATTCATCTTAAGGACGCAACCTACCCTTAAAAATTTTTGATCCAAAATGACGTGTTTTACTAAATCCGTTATTTCTCCAGATCAAGATCTTGAATCGTATTTTTTCGCATTTTTTTGTATATTTTTGCATTTATTTTTTTTATTTATGCAGTTTCTATACATAAATGTGATATCATTGGAAAGAAGACAAAAAAACCTTTCAAATGATATAATAAAACATATATGTCATGTTTCAAGTTTTGAAGTTATACCGTCATCAAAAGAAGTTGGGAAAGTGATTTTTAAAAAACACGAAATTTTGACTTTATGTCCTTATATCTCGGGAACCGCTAATCCAATCAAGGTGAAATAAAGCGTGAAAAATAAGGTCGGAAGTTATCTTTAAAATGGTCTATTAACTAATCCAATTCAAGATCTTGATCTGGAGAAATAACGGATTTCGTAAAACACGTCATTTTGGATCAAAAATTTTTAAGGGTAGGTTGCGTCCTTAAGATGAATTTGCGCCAACAGAGACATATACCACGTCAAAGAGGACATTCCAAAGTATCATTATCGGAAGGTCTCGTTTCAAAAGCTGGCGGCCCCAATTAGGAAGTTTCCCCCACATATATGTATATATATTATACGAATATATAATACGTGAAATTATAATTTTTATATTTATTCAAATTAATTAATTTAATTATTATATACATATTTTATTTACATTTAATTTTTATAAAATTGTATTATTTTATTTTATTGATGTCATCATAAATATATAGTAACAATGTAAAATACTATAAATAAATTATTAATTAAAAATATATATATACAGGATAATTCTATATTTCACGTACAATCATATTGCCATTATTAGATTCTTTGAAATGTTTCATAAGAAAAAAATGAATTATATATAGCTACTCGTATTAGAAAATAATATTTATACTTATTCAGTTACATTTTTGACACTTTTCGCACATATTTGATCCATTAATAACATGATAACGGGATCATACTATCAATTTTGGATTTTCTTCGTTTGAAAGATGAAATAATTTGTCCTATAATTTCAAAAATAAAAAAAAAAAAAATTTTTTTTTTTCGTAGATCATTTTGTTTTGTTGGACTTCAATTTATGCTTGTTTATTCAACAATTTCTAATTGACAGTTTTAATTCAATTGCAATAAATTATATTTTCTTCATCACTGTATATATGTACATACATACATATTATATGTATAACTTTGAAAAAAATATTTTATACAGTATACATATGTACATACAAGAGTAATAGATAATTATATGTCTGTATGTATGTATAGTAAAATGATATTTGAAAATTGGAATAAAAATATATACATATGCATATACATATAAAAAATAATAAATAAAATAAATTGAAAGAATTAATATTTTGTTAGAATTTGAATTTTTTCTTATCAGTAATTTCATATTTTATATTATATAGCCGCAGTTAATGTTAAAATGATTTTTCGTTTTTTTTTACGTACATACATATCTAATAATATTCGTATATAAGGTAAATATACATATATATGTACACATACTATTGTAATTTAATTTTTAGATTATAATTACATATTTGAAAAATTAGTGCAAAGCAATTTTCTTTAATTTTATTTATAAATGTTATATATGTACATATCTAATTATGTATATATTTTTACAGTATATAGGAATAAATTGAGCACACAAAGAAAGTCGATAAAATTAAAAATATGTATACATATATGTATTAAAAATATTATGAGTCATACAGTATATTAAGTAAGTAATATTTTTTTTTTTTTTTTTGTTTCGTTTCTTATGTATGTATATATGTACACTTACATTAGACTGGTATACTGGTATACATACTTACATATACTTACATACATTATGTACTCTACTCATATAAATGTACATTTTACTATTATATTATTATAAACGTTGTATTATATTATTTTTTTTTTAAATCATAACTAATTTGACATGAATTATTATTAAAGAAACGATATATACACCTACATATATAAGTAAAAACCTAAATTTTATACACAAACAGTATATAGAAATGAAGCAAGAATAAGAAGAAGAAGAAGACAAACGACAAACGACAAAAAAAAAATAAAGACATTCATATTTATATCTGAGTCATTTTTTGAATCTTGTTATACTGGATTATAATATGTGTGTATAGTTAATTTTTTCACCTTCAACTATTATTGCTAATTATTATTATTTTTTTTTTTTTTTTTTTTTTTTTTTTTGTAATAAAATTTGAATTTATTCATCTAGATAGATTTATTCATATGTATACATTAAATATGTATATATTTATGTGTACAACGTAGTACAACAGAGTATTGAAGATACAAAAGTATTAATGTAGATACTTACTCATATACATTACTATACTACATATATTAACTGATATAATCATACCAAGATTATATTAAAACAATAATATGATAAACATTTTTATAATTTTTTGTCTTTATTTATATATAATGTATATAAAATTTTCGATTATATTTATTGTGATATATTATGTAATATAAAATTATTTTGAATTTTTGTTGATTTCAGGTATACATTGTATCATTATTATGTATATACTTTAATTATTACTATATATATGATGATGTATGATATATTACACTTATTAAATGTATAGTACTTATATACGTAACGTACCATGTACTATAATGTATACTTATGTTCTTTATTCGTTAATCATGATTCATCATGATTGTACAATAAAAAATGACCCTCAATATACGTTGTTTTTTTCGTTTTTTATTCTTTTATTTCGCGGTAGAGTAGTTCAATTTGAGAAAATTTAATTTGATTTCATTATGTTTCATTTTTCATTTTTTTTTGCTCTTCAAATATCGTTACAAAAAAGAAGAAAAAAAAAGCAATAATAATTATTTTTACATATAAGTAGCATCATGTTTAATTTATTTTATTACATAGTTTAATATAAATAGCATATATACATAAAAATTTATACCTATGTATAAATGAAAATGTATGTACATATATATATCTATACGTAAAAAAATTACATAATATGTATGTGTACCTATGCGATGTATCTTATGAGTGTGCAGTGTGCATTAAAAATTGTATTACACATGTACATACATATATTGAATTATACATATTACATATTTTTCTTGTTTTATTTAATTAAATAAATTTTTTTTTTTTCAATTTTATTTTGTTGTTTGTTTGTTTGTTTTATTTAGTAGTTTGGTTTGGTTTGTTGAATGGTATTGTTTAAAAAACATTATTAAAAGAAACCGCAAAAAATAAATGAAATAAATAAATAAAACTATAATCTTATTAATCTTATTTTGAAAATATACATACTTACATATACTATATGTATGTGTATATAATATGAATGTAAATTTAAAGCAGTAAAATAAGATTGACAGAAAATTAATTATATATACATATAATTTATCTTTCAAAATTCAATACCTTCAAAATATTGGAAAATGTATTTTTGAAATGGTTTTTCATTTTTTTTTCCATTATCTTTTTTTTTTTTTAAATTTTTTGTCCTTCTATGAATGTATATATGCCCAATATACGTACATCTACATACATATATATATTTATATACGTATATCATATCATTATTCATACTCATACAAGTATGTTAATACCATTTTACCAAAATTTCAATAAATTTTTTTGAAATAAATAGCCACTATACAGGCTCTAAGTGAACCAGAGGGCCGATTCTCGTTTAGTGAAAAAGTGAGAAATGTCAAAAATTTTTTTCATTCCTAAACTTTACATTTTCATTTCACATTTTTGTAAGCAAACTGATTAGCTATGCTTCAACTATTGAGAAAGGCTGATGAAAATGATGCTGAATGGAATATATGTACATATACATATATATATATTGGAATATATTGGAAAATTTTCCTTACTAACGTCAAATTGACATCATTTACATTAAATTTAGACTTAATGATGGTATTAATATGTTAGTAATAAAGTAAATAATATATTTTAAAATTTTTTTGACAAGAAATCCAAAGACAACCTTTGATTCTCATACTATCATAAAATACGATGAGAAAATTATTTTTTCATATGGAAAAAAATTTGACATAAAATTTCACTTTCTCATACGAAACAAGAATCGCACACTTTGAAATTCTCACTGAATATTGTTCTCATTCTCATTTTCTCACAGAACGAGAATCGAGCCTCAGGTCCTTTCACAGAAGTGATTTCATGACTTTATTACTATCATGACCTTAAAAAATATTAAAACAGACAGCTACATCAATAAGTATATTGTTTAGTGTTTTTTATACTATATATCTCTGGCATCACTGAGCAAATTTTGACAATTCAAGTATCAAAGTAAGGTCTGATTGATTCTCTTTCCAATGAATGCAAAATATGTATTTAGAAACAGCCTAGGATTTCGTGAGTTATGACCACAAATAATAAACAATAAGTCACTTAACCTCAAAAACAAAAAAACTTCTGAGCCCCATAACTCCTCACCCTTTGAGATTAGACTATTTTCTACCATATACGATTTTTTTCGTTTCTCAGTAAGACCTATCGACTGGCAAAATTCCTGCACCCGCACTCGGGACACTCTGTGTATGAAAAAACATTTGAAAAAAATTAAATTATTTTTCACTGCAATGAAAACATTTTTGAATTCCTGATGTATGTATACAAAAACATGATTTTTCTTTTACTTCTTTCATTTTATACGAAAAATTCAATTTTCAAAAAATTCTCATTTTTATATTATGATACGTAAAATGTAAAATACTTATGAAATTTAAATTTATAATAATATTCAATATGTGTATGCGATCATATAAAAATCAAAATAAAAATAATATAATGTACCTAAACATTTTATTTACTTACTTAAATTTATATAGTAGATATTCGTACATACTCGTATATTCAAATACATATATAAATATGTATATATAGAAATACAGTTTTATAATATTAAGAAAAATTGAATTTATAAAGAAAATTAAATCTGATATTATAACTAAAGTTACATCTGAATTACTATCTATAAGATACTGTGATAACAAATAAAATGCTTTTTGATTATCATTTTCATTTATTATTTTTATTGATAAAAATTTGAAATGAAGGAAATTGAAAAACCGAATTGATTTTTTATTTTATTTTATTTTTCTTTCTTATTATATACAATTATGCTACCATATGTATATAATATGTATGTATATGTATATACTTCTATTTGTTATTTAATGCTATATTCTTTTTTTTTTATATTACTATGTGCGTTACATTTATATAACTTTTTAATGGCAGATAAATGAATTTTCTGAGGCTGCCATTTAAAGTATAAATATGTATGTATATACGTATACATACACATAATATATAGAAGTTTAAATAATTCTATTATCATCTATATATATATATGTATATATATTGTATTTAATACACATGTACATATATATAAATGCATTGTTGTTAGATATGTTATTCAATTGGAATTTTTTTTTTAATTTTTCAAGAAAATTAAATTTTTTTGATAAGATAATTTTGTTCGGTTATGTAGGTATTATATGAATAGATCTGATACTTATTACATGTATTATGTATATATGTACGTATACTCGTACATAAATTTTAACTTTTGTATAGATAGGTATATTATGTATAAAAAAGCGATTACGATTAAATGAAAATCAATTTATTTACATATACATACACACAATTATTCATATAACATATCAATATTCATTTAAGTTCTATGTATATTTATGTATTTGTATTGTACATATAATATATAGTATTTACATACGTATACAAGTACATATCATAAAAGATATATACGAGTATATGTACATACATATGTAGATATCATAAAAATGCGGTTTGATAATTAAATTAAAATGAAAAAAAAAAAAAAATAATAAAAAACAAAAATAAAATAAAATTACGAAACACATACATATACATATATGTACATATTAAACTATATATGTATGTATATATTTTTCAGTATTGTAAATATAATCGGTTAATACATACTTATACAGTTCGGGTATACTTTATGTTTTTTTCTGTTTTTTTTTTTTTTTTTTTTCTTTTTTAACTGAAATCTTTTTGTATTTTATTTCCTATTTTATCGGTTATTCAAAAACTTTTATGACCCTATATATGTATATGTATAGAGATAAATATTTGAGAGAAATGTTTGTATATAGATATACATATATTGAATATTTTTCATTATTTGTATACATATATGTATACTCACATTCAATTTAAAATTTATTGAAAAAAAAAAAATAAAATAAAATCAAATCAAATTCAAGAGAATTAACAATATTATATTGATAATTATGTATCTAAGTATCAATAATGTCCTGCTTTTATACATTTATACTATTATATTACATTACCCTATTATTCTATTACTAATATATACTATGTATGTATAATAATACATAAATGTATTTAAGTACGAGTATATAATGTTATAATCAGATTTAATTTTCTCCTCGTAATTAAAGTAAATATATACAGGTACAAAAGATCATATTTACTTTATACGTGTATTTTAGTGTATGTACAATAATAATACACGACACATACATATTATGTACCTATACATATTTTTGTCAAAGAAGAAAAGAAAAGCAATGGAAAAAAAAAAATAAAAGGAAGTAATTTTTTTATATTTTTTAAACTTGAGATTTCATTGAAAATATATAGGTAAAATATAAAAAAAAAAAAAAAAATTGTTTTTTTCCCTTGTTGACCTATTTTCTTAAATATACATACAATATGTCTATATGTATAGGTATATGAATACGGTCAATACTGTAAATTTACTTATATATACACATATTTATGTATATGAATATATATATTTACATTTCATTTACATAAACATTTGGTATACAATTGTAGTATACATATATTAATATATGTATATGTATATATTTGTATATATCCTTTTCAGTGTACACAATATATACTCTTATAAAAAAAAAAACCACTAAACTATACACTGAAAGAATTGTATATATGTACATATATGTAATTGTAAGAAAAAAATAAAATTTTTGATCCTTATTTTCTGTATTTACATTCGTTAATTTTTTTTTTTGAAATAATTTATAAAAAAAAAAAAAACTTTTTTATGAATTTTATAAAAAAGAAATTTTAATTAATTTTTTCTTTTATTATATTTTCTTTAATTTTATATAGTTTTTTTCTATATAAATTTTTCATTTGTATATATGTATATCATGTGTACAAATTTATATACATATATGTATAAATATATATATATATATATACGAGTATATACGTACTCCCATCACCAATGATTGTTACTACATCAAAAATTACATTTTCTATTCTACAAAACATTCTACAAAATTTATTTTCATTTTATTTTTAATTGTATCTATAATGTATAATAGTACATATATGTACGTATTTATTTATATTTGCTATTGTTTGTTGTCTATCAAGTGTCGAATTTACCGATTAAACGCCCCTAGATACTATACGTAATTCGAAATTTCAAAATAAAAATTTAAAAATTAACATGTTCATTTAATGAAAAATAATAAAAAAATATGTATTTGAAAAACATTTTATTCTTTTCTTTCGAACAGCAACATTATTTATAATGTCTTCACAATCTAAGGATGATAAAAGTTCCGATTCAATCAACAAGACTGTCAGAACATTTAAATGATCTTCAGTCATCGTTGAACGAAGATAGTTTTTTTATATATACGTTTAAAGTATGAAAATTATATTTTCTCTGCTTCTACTGTACATTTCTCTCTCATACAAAGTTTTAACTTCTATGTATAAGAACAGAAAATTTTTCATTAATTAGTTCTGTTAACAGAACATTTTCACTTTAAATCGCATACAATAAGAGTCATCCAGAGAATGACATTGAAAGTTTTTACTTTGCACTAAAACGATCTCTTTAAAGTAATTCAATTTCTTCCTACTCATTTTTTGCTAATGAGAAGTTTCCTAATATATAACAGAATTATTCTTTATTCTTTGATAGGTTTAGTAAGTATTTTTTTCTCATATATATATTTATGTCAAAATTTATAAGAGTATCTCCTACAATTTTAATATATATTTTTTTTTAATTTTACTTGAAAATAAAGTTAAATTGCAATTGGTAATGCTACGAAAAAAGCAAAATATTTTTTTAAAAGTCATTTAATATTACGAACGGAGAGTTTTTCTCATATTTCTAATATAAAAAAGTTAGGTCACAGTAAACTTACCATCATAGGCATTCGCCCATGTTGCCAATACGTAAATTCAGACCTGTATTTATCATTACAATTTTTTACGTATTTACATTTATAATGTGTACATCGTTATAGTAAAAAAAAAATAAAAACAACAAATTTATTAAAAATGTCTTGTACATATATTTATCATCATCATTTTAATTTGTTTATTTATAATTTTCGCAATACTATATAAACAATTTATTGAAATTATAGCGTATATAATAAATAAATATACAAATGAATAAACTAAGAAACTAATATAGAATTGGTATGGTATACACATACTCGTATAAACAATGTATGATGTATAAAATAAAACTAAATAAAAAAAAGTAAAACAATACAAAAAGTAAAATAAATAATCTTACAACACTACAATATATTATACAATGTATATTAAGTAAAATATTAGATGATAACAGGAAATTTGTAATTTTTAATAATTTGTTTTATTTAGTGTTTGCATATTACTTATATTTTGAGAAATTATGTACCTATATACCTACATATGTACTCATAGTCTTACGTATTACACTATGTAATTTATGTATGAATATGTAATGTACATATGTATTCTTCTACATACGTATACACAATAATTATTTGTTCATCTTTTGAATAACAAATTATATCATATTCTCTAAATTATGAATGATGATAATGAATATGATGATAATAATAATAGTGATATAATAATAGAATAATGATTATACCAATTAAGTATTTATACTCTTTATGTACATACGAGTATACTATAAAAAATTTATTTTATGTATAATATACGAGTATATCAATATTCTTATTAAAAATATAAAAAAAATTTTTTTTTTAAAAATAAAATTTCATTTAAATATGTGTCAAATAATATAGAGGCCGTTTTCGGTTAATTAAGATACTATTTTCTGACTTTCTGCAGTCAGTTATGAATGTTTTAACATTGACATAATATCACAGTGTAATATAGTAATGTCTGATAAATAAGAGTTGTGTGTATTTTTTATCTGTTAGTCAAGTCAGACGTCAATAATTAATAACTATAAGTACATAATATTGTCTATGTCATTGCTTATAAGTAGATAATATCTAACTTTTCGAATTGCTTTTTCATTTAGATCTTTTTAATCAAATGGACTAACTTTTCAGATCTAAAAAAGAAAAATATATTTTACGTATATACTATACATATACATATGTATGTATATTCATTTATGTGTGTGTAAACTATGCTGCAAGTAATACATATCTCGAGATATATATTGGTATTCGTACATTTGCTAGAAAAAAAAAAGGAAGAAAAATAAAAGCAAAATTGTGATGTAATGTAAGAATGAATGATTATAAAAATTTATTTGCAATGTTATACAAATTTTTCTTATTATCTAATTTTATATTGTATACGAGTACATATAATATATAATATATTTACATTTTTTTTATTTTTACATTTTTATATAAAGATACGATGATACGAGTATAATAATTGTTTTGTTTGCGCGATTACTATATTATATACTCCTACATTTTTATAACATTTATAAAAAATAATCATATTACATATGCTTTTATGACGTGTGTATAATAATACATATGTATATGTACTTTTCGTATGTACATGTAGATATATACAAGAGTATTATTTACGAGTGTTATATAAATATAAGTAAGTATGTACACTGGTATAATTAATACCACTGAATAAATATGCCATTTATAATAAACATATGCATTTACGTATTTTTGTATTTTTTTTAAATATGTGAAATGTGAGTGGTCTGATGTATAGAATAGAATAAAAGAAAAATACAAATAAATGTATATATGTAAATACTTACTATGTAGAACAATTAAAAGAAATATATAATAATAATATAATAATAAAATTAAATACAGGGTATTTGTAACAGTTGAAATCATACAATTATGTAGGTATACATACTGTGTAATATGTATTACTTTCGAAAAATTTTCAAAACAAATCACAATAAAGACAATGTCGTTTTGTTTTTCTTTGACAAAATTCTAAAATTCGTAAAATAAGTACATATATGCTGATTCCGTTAAATTTTTATACTGATACTATATACTTTAACATACTTAAAATGTATATATACTCGTATATATATATGTAGGTACCATGTTAAATTTGATATTCATTTATGCACATATATATACATACATAATATACTCGTGTATGTGTAAAATATTGCAGATGAATGTTTATTTTATATACGTAGGTCACTCTATAAATTTTGAGATACAAAAAAACAGCTAATGATTTTGAAAAAAGAACTTTATTTATGTTCAAAGTACTCTCCTCCAACATCAATACACTTTTGCATTCTAATTTTCCATGAGTGGAATGTCTCTAGCCAATCGTTCTTCGGGATCTCGTCAAAAATTTGATCAATTTCATCTTCTGATACAAATCTTCGTCCGCGTATGCTTTTTTTGAGCTTGTTGAAAAGCCAGAAGTCACACATAGCCAAATCAGGCGAGTATGGTGGATGTTCAAGTATTTTGGCGCAAATATTGAACGGTTTGCTGAGCGGTGTGAGCCGAAGCTTTATCTTGATGGAGAATCAAGCCTCTAATTTTCACGCGACAACTCCATTATTCACTGTAAATAATTTATTATGACTTTGGTTGTAACAAGTTCAGACAAGAACTGAACATGAAAAACGTGTTGACAAAGAGTAATGTTTCTATTTATGCAGCGTAACCAGTTGTAAGTACTGTTAGTTTTCCGTATCTCAAAATTTATAGAGTGACCTACGTATAACTAGAAAAAAATTATAAAAAAAAACGAAAAAAAAAAAAAAACGAAAAAACAAAACCAATGTTAGATGAGTTTTAATGGGATTAATAGAAGCTTTTCTATATATACGAAGGCCATTCTTATATTTTTTTTCTTCATTATTTTATTTTTTATCTTTGTTGTTATATGCATCATATTATGTTCACATTATTTTTATCTAAATAACTACATATTTCTTTCAATATAGACAAACTTTAACTTTAACAACATTATATATATACGTCTATTATTCTATATCGATGATTCAAATTCAATCGATTACTATTAGTAATACCGTAATGCAAAAGATAGTCAATTGGTTGCCTCTAATATTATATTTACATATTAAAAGTGATGTGCAATTTCTTTTATTGACAAGCGAAAGTAGAAGCAGTTCCAACATTTTTTGCACTGACTCTGTAGAATTGATTGCAGAACTATGCGCACATACTTCCTTACACTACTGGATCGCGAACCACTGAGTTGCTGATGGAGAAGCAAGCTCTTTTACATGATAGGGCAGAGCTTACACTGTTGTATAATTTTGTTTTACTTGTTGTCAGCAAATATGTTTTTCTTAGTGAGCTGCTAGTAGCTAGTGTAATACTTTTTCAAAGCTGACTAAATTTTGAGGGTAATGAAAGTTTTGTAATTTGGCAATGAAAAAATGAAAATTATTTTTCTCAATTTTGCCGTGCGTGAACATGAATCAAATTTGCACTTTGAGAATATCAATAGAATCAATAGATCAGTTACTCTAACATTTGCACAATCGATTTCTCCAATTCATATACTATTCATAATTCAAATACAGATAAATTATGTACGTATGTATGTATATAAGGTGTTGCAAACAGAAAAATAAATATTTGATTCATTACAATTTTTTTGTAATGATGCGCAAAAAATTTAACAATTTATTATTAAAGAATATTATTGATACAATAAAATACGTACTTATGTACTAACACTTGCTGTTAATATAATTTTTTTCACGTTTTACATATTACAGTGTGATAGTTTGCATAGTAATATATAAATAGATAAATTATTTTTTAATTTGTACATAATGTACATATAAATGTGTATGTATACAACACAATATTATTGCATGAATAATTTAGCATTATATATGAAAATAATTAATATACAAACATTTACATAATATATATATATTTATAATAAGTATAGATATGTACATAGATTAAGTATGCAATTTAATAATTTAATGCAATCATGTCGTGTTAAATGTATACATACTCGTATAAGTATATGCATATAAGTACATATATAATAACAGCATATATTCATGCATGCATGTATAAAATATGTATTAGATTTAGAATAATAAAGAAATATAGAGTGTTAATCAAGAGGACATGTGTTTAAAAACTAAAATAATAAGTATATCTATACTATTTGCTATTAGAATATATGTATGTATGTATATATGTGTGTATGTATATAATACTCGTACATAGATTGTATCATAGATATTGAATGCTAGCAAAAATTACAAAATATAACATATGAATGCAAATGAATAATTGATATGCATATACATACGGATGTGATATATGTACATTGTATGTATGTATGTATGTATATCTTTGATAATTTACATACGTATGTGCAAATAATTCATTATATACATACTTAAAATATATAGATTAGAACATCTATATGAAATAAATAATCAAAAAAAAATTATGTATGTACAGGGTGTTTCTGGTAGTAGTACCAGGCTATATTCCAATGGGTTACCCATTATGTGGTGACGAAAAAATTATATTGAAGAAAATTTCTATTGACCCTATTTTCTGCCCATAAATATACGTAGACCATCACTATACAGGACTAAAATGTGGCGGATATTTTGAGTTCATTGCTTATGTAAGTAAAAATTAATATAGAGGGCGCTGTATTTCAACATCTTTTATTTTCTATGAAAAAAGTTGCAAAAAATCACTAAATTCTGAATTTGAAACACAATAACTCTCAGAAAAAAAACGTAGAGTGATATGTAAGGTATCATTAGAGATAGAGGGAGTTTTATACAGATTTTTCTTAGACTACTTCCTTCTAGCTAGTACATCGTAGTTGTTATAGGGTGTTTGGTAGAGTAAGTGCGAAAAATCTTCATCGCCATCGCCATCTAGCAGCTAAACGATTGAGATTACATCCCCCCCCCCCTCCGTTCCTCTGTAGAACGATTTTTTGTTTGTCTTGGCGAGGCCTATCTACTGTATGCGGATTGACCACCCAAGGCGGGACATCCTGTATATAGCATAATCGTATATTTTGGCTGGGTTCAAAAGTTAATCATGATTTTGCAGCGTTGCAAAAGTGTTACCGCAGTGTTAGCGCAATACTGATTATTTATGTTGCGATGCTTTGTTGATGCTGATTAATTTTACGACAGTGTTTTGAAGTTTTGTTGTCTTTTAAAATTTTACAAATGAGTATAAAGATTCATAAAAATCAAAAATAAATTAAATAAATAAACCAAATTCAAAATATTGAAATTTAACTCACTGTTAATTGTTTTCTTGATCCATATGATAGCATTAGCATTGATAATAATTTAAAATCAACTGAACGTCACGAATTTGAGGTTATTTATTTATTGCAACATCAAAAATCATGATGCAAATGTTGGCTTTGTGATAAGTTAGTATTAACGATAAAATGCAAAAATGAACACATGATTATAGTCATGATTACTTTTTGAACTGTTGACGAAAGCTTCTTTTGCAACACTAACGCAGTGTTGAATTTTTGAACCCACTCTTTATTTAGCTGATAATACAAAAAAAAAAATACAAAAAAGAAGATACATATAAGGAATATAAATGTACATACATTATTCATTATATGGAATGCATATGTTATTATGATCATCTGATCTTTCTTCATTGTTTTTTTTTGTTCTACTGTTGCTTTGTTTACAAGTATATTTGCATACATTTGTGTATGTATATAAATTATAATGAATAATACTTTTTTCTTATTTACTTTCATTACTGTATCAATTAGGTACTATATTAGGTACTATAACAATAATTTTTATGTACATATTTGCATTGATTTCACAAGTACTTATAGTATATATGTATGTATATAAGCATTAATATTAATATGTGTATTATAAGTATAATAATATTGATTTTTAAAATAAAAAATAAAATTATAAATAATATGTACTATTAATATTATATGACATAGGTGTATATAGGTGTATATACATATACTACTTATATACGATTACTAAATAAAATAACAATGACTAATTTATAAATGTTCGTTTTGATAAATTAAAAAAAAATATATAAAAGTTGGTATAAGTGTACAAAAAAAAAAAAATAACAAAGAAACATATGTAACTTTAACTAAATATGTACCTATGAATATATTACTCAATTATTATATTTCTAAATATACATGTTACAATGATGTATAAATTTAATTATGTAGATATATCTAATAAAGTCTATAAGCAGGCACATGTTTTTTCAATTAGTAAATATAAATTTACAAATTTGTATAGTTATAATAGATATAATAATAGTTCTACATAATAGAGAAAAAAAATTTTTTTTTTGTTAATTTCGAAATTTTATGATAGTAACGTATGATAAAGAGATACTATATAACTATGTATATACAAAAAAATTATAATTTCTTTTGCCTTTACACTAATATGATATGATTGATTTCTTATATGAATTTTTGTATGAAAATTAAAATATATAATAGTGAATTATTATTTTCTAAATTTGATATGAAAATTATATAGTTCACTTTAAAGCTCATATATGTAAATACATAAACATAAGTATATAATCATATACTAATATGTATATGTATGAGAAATTAAATTAAAGGTAAAATACGTTCGGGGAGCTCGATCCACTGATTTTGCAGTGCAGGTTTGATTCCTTTTCCCACAAATGACAAAGTAAGAAAAATAAAATTTTCAATTTTCATTACCACCAAAGTTCAATCAACTTTGAATGAGTATCAGTTTGTTAGGAAAAAGAGCTTAGAATTGCTGATAAGATAAGTACCTAGTCTATATATATATATATACTTTCTAACAACAGGTAACACAAAGTATTATTAGAGTATTAGATTTTAGGCGATAAACCCAATCAAAGTAAGTAGGTATCTGCCATCATAAGAAGACATCTGCTGGTGTAAGCAGAAAATCTGCCGCAACCAATTCCAGAAACACAATCATTCGAAGCAGATTGCTGCTGTTATTTATCATATTTTATTTCTAGAGTAAAGAAAAAGATAAGTTTTTTCTATGTATTCTATATGCTTATTCTATGGATAATTAAATTGTCATACTTAATTTTCTTCATCAGCCAGCAGCTAAATTTGAATATTGCTCCATCACTATACAGCCACAACCAGCAAATTTTCTACTTAGATGCTTCTGCAGTCTGTTTTGATTTTGTTTAATGCAATGAAAATAATAAATCATCACATATTACTTCTGTGAAAGTCCTGGTTCACTTAGAGCTTGTATAGTGGCTATGAAAGAAGAATAAGAAGAATAATAAGAAGAAGAATAGCGCTTTAGGTTTCTAAATATTAAATATGCATTTCTAAAGTAATGTAATATTTAGATGAAAATATAATAATTAATATCTGCAAAAATGACAAAATATGCATATTTTCTTTTAAATTTTTTAATAAGAATGATTATAATTTTATTGTTAATCTGTAAATATATTTGGAAAAGTGTTATACATATACATATATACTTACATGGTATCATAGTATATAATATGTTATATAGATATCTTTTGTAATGAAGAAAATTATTGTTATTATTATTAATGCTCGTATAACAATTATTCTTATTTAAATAAAATTTCCACACTGTATTTCTCTGCTGTTAATAAATTTAAGTAATAGGCACATACATATATCATAAATTTAATTCTTTTCTTGTTTACATTAAATCTTATAAATTTATTGTTCGAATTTTATACATTTTATTTTATTAGTTAAAATACTGCATTATTAGAATTAGTTATTTAGTGATAAGTAGTATAATACTGAATATACTTTATATTGTAAGTATAGTTTATAATTTGTATAATTTCTTACATATACATACATATTTGCGCTTAATTAATATATATTTATCTTTTTATTTTTATTTTTCATGTATCATAATTTAAATATAATTCATTTCATATAATAATGGTAAGGAGAAAATTAGAACGACAAAAAAAAAAGAACACAAAACTATAAAAATATTAAAATCGATTACCCGCATTTTATATTCATATTTACATAATTAACAAATATATGCATCTATATACATGTGTTGTGTTATGTACTCTATTACATACATATTGTTATAATATACATATGTATACTTTTTAAAACATATATGTGTATGTAAATATGTTTAATGGACAAATATATGTATACTAAGAAAATATAACGTAAATGTATATTAACTCTTATTTAATATATTACATTATTATAAAATATATGCGAATGATATACTAGTATCTAGTATGTATGAATATAATATAGCTTTTGCTTTTTTTTCTTGCACACTATACCTATACTACATACTAATATATATACTTCACTTTTATACAAATTACTATATAACATAAAATTTATTTTTTTTTTTTTCACCTCATATAATGTTGTATAAAAATACTAATATATTATATAATACCAATAATACTTAGAATATCACATCACATACTCGTATTATATGCAAATTAAAATTTTGTATTATTTATTATAAGTAATTTTTTAATTTATTTTTTATTATTATTTTTAATTTTTTTTATTTTTTTTTTATTTTTGAAATTACAATTTTTTACTTTTTTTTTTGTATTTTGTATTTTGTATTTTGTTTTGTATATAATAGGTTTTAAGTAATTAACATTACATATTACAAAAATAACATTATGAATAATATGAAAAAAAAAAAAACGAAATCAAATTTAATTTTTAAAAATATTTATTATAATTTTTTAAATAATATAATTTTTTTTTTTTTTTTAAATATATATACATAATATACATTATATTTAAGTGTATAATTTATTTTCATTATATTTTTTCTCTTTTTTCTTTTCTTTTTTTTCTTTTTTTTTTCTTTTTTGCATTATTTTTGCGTTGAATTGGTTCAAATATATCCTCCCAACAAATCAAAATAATATATATAATATATATATATATATATAAATATCGAAAACATAATAAAAAATAAAAAAAAAAACAAAAACTAAAACTAAAACTAAAACCAAAACTAAAACTAAAACCTACAATAATATAACGAAAAAAAAAATAAAAAAATAAAATAAAATACATTTCTATATGAAATTGTGAAATGTACGTACATATAACATTATAAAATATATATACGCTTATTTTTTATATATATATGTATATATAACATCACTCTGCAAATTATACAATACAACAAAATCACCCATACACTGTATATAATATAAATATATAAATATTCTCAAAATATTATTATCATTTGAATTATATAAAAAAATATATATGTAATATGTATACATACAAATACATACATATATGAATATGAATCTCTGTGTATGATTCATATATATATACATACACTTAATTTCAATTTGAAAATAAAATTATATGTATTATTCTCATATAATATTTGAATTTTAATGATGAAATATATAAATTGCATTTTAATTAACAAAACACACAAAAACAAAAATAAACAATTTACTACATATATACTAATATATTTTTATAATTACAAATAAATTAATACATAATAATATTTATTATATGGAAAATATAATATGAATTTGAAAATTGGAAATGATTTACATATACTTATATAAAAATAATTTTTTAATGATGATTTGCAATATTGAAAATTACAAAAAAAAAAAAAATAAAAAATAAATAAATAAAATAAAATTATAAAAATCAAAATTATTCAAATACTTAAATATACATATACTTACATGCTCATATTTTGTTTTGCACATTTAATATATGAATGCTGTTATATGAAAATAATATTAAATAACACTTTCGATGCTCTACATAATCTGTATAATGCTGTTTATTGATGTTATATGATGCCATGCTCTATTACGCCATATTATATACGCATATATATATATATATATATATATATATGTATATACAATACGCCTGATTTATATGCTTTTTTGTTATACATTATATGAAAACACATAATGTATATATATATATATATATATATATCGTCAAAATAAACTAAAACAAAAAAACAAAAAAAATATTGGTATATAAATATATTTACACACATATGTACATATAAAATTCATATCAAAATTTACAATACATGTATGCATTAATAATAAAATAAATAAATGAAAAATAAAAAAAAAAAAAACAAAAAAAAATGAAAATAAAAATAATGTTAATGATGATGATAATGCTGATTTGGAATAATTTACAAAAAAAAAAAAAATAAATAAATAAATAAATAAATATATATATATATATATATATTAGATAAAAATTATACATATACATATATACATCTATATTATATACTATATACATAAAACAAAAATACAAAAAAAAAAAAAAAACAAAAATAATTAAAAATGCCCCAATCAGAGGGCGGTTATATATCATTGGGAAATGGTCCAAAAAGTGTTTATAATGCAACTACCGAACCAAATGGGCCACAATCTGTATTTGAATCAGTTAAAAGAGCAATAGGACATGTTGTTGGTAATAGTAATAATAATGGATCACTGGATACAGCATTATTAACACCAAAAAGTATACAACCATTTATTGTTGGATCAAGGTAAGATAGACAAAAAAAAAAAAATTTTTTTTTTTTATTTTGATTTTTTGTTTTTTTTTCTGTTTATATTTTTATTTGTAATTTCATTTTTCTTCTTATTCTATATGTTGTTTTTTTTCTTTTATTTTATTTTATTTATTATTCTTCTTTTTTTCTTGATATATATATATATCATTTACATAATATTATATCTTAATACTCATATACATATACGTATAATATGTATATTTTGTAATTATAATTGATTATGCATATTTACATCTAAAAAATTAAATGTTTATTATGTACCTAGTACTACTTAGTTGCAATTATACTCGCTTCTCTATATGTATTTTTTTTTTTTGTCATAGATTTAGGGTGGTATTCATAGAACGGTAGTACATTATTATTATTGCTGTATAAAATGTATTCATAGTAGTAATTTAATCTTGGATTAGTGAAGTTGCTACCAATGAATAGTAGTAGTAGCAAAGTTAATCGCCGAAACGTCAATAAACTTATTTCGAATCTGAATACACACAGCATAAATAGGTTAATTATTTTTGGTTTATACATATGTTTATTTTAATTTTTATAGATACAATTGACAGATGGCACATTCGTTTGACACATCGAACATTTTCGATATTGGTTTGTGTACAGAATTTATTACCACTTCATGAATACAGAAATACGAACAATGATTAAAGTGGTAGTAAAGAAAATACCGACTTACTACTGCTTTATGAATACCACCCTAGTTGTTAATATTTAAGGCTAGGATATAATTTGTTATACATATTATTATTATAAAAATGTCATCATATAGGTATATGTACATACATTTAATAAATCCATTCATTTCTATGATCTAAGCACATTTAAGAAAAGAAATTTTCATTGACATACTATAGCCTTAGATCCATACTTTCAAATAAATATCAATTTCCATATAAACGTACTATGTATATTAGCCTTAGATGATCACTTCAAATAATTATTCCCGTATATCTTCCACACCACCATTATACATACTTAGCTGTATCGACTTATAACCAAACCACCATATAAACTTTGACATTATGAGGTCTTCTAAAACAACAATTTTCTACAGTCAAATTTTCAAACATCGATTACACCAATTACCCACAAAAACATAGATGATTTTATATTTTATAAGTACATATTATATACATAGATATAGGATAAGCGTATTTTTGTCAGTAAGTTTCCGATAATATTAATTTTAATATTATGTATTACTATATACCAATACATATCATATATTCGATGGAAATATCTTATCTTTAGATTGTAAATATACATTTAGGAAAAAAATATTAAAATTTATTCATATACATAATGTACATAGGTATAGAGAAAATTATTTATTATACATTATAATGTTATTTATAAAAATGTAAGTAGATGAAGCGTTTAATATATATACGTGTTCGTGTAGCACTTTATGTAAATTTACATAACTTAAAAGGAACAACAACAACGACAAAAAATCGTACAAATAGAAAAGGATACAATGTACGTAATATGAGTCATGCTTTGGAAAATCTATATACAATTATTTTTTTTTTTTTTGTAAAATTCATATAACATATGTAAATTTAATGATATATACTGCTGCTTGCATATACATATGTATTGCTATCAATATATAAATTTATTTTTGTGAGTATATACATAGTTTCGTAAATTTTTTCGAAAGTGATTAAAATCGAAATAAAAAAAAAAAAAAAAAAAAATTGAAAATAATTAAGTTAACAGCACATTATTATGTACATATTTATGTAATTATTTATATGTACATATATATTATGTACATACATAGTCAGTAACTATAACATTTAGATGCTTTCAAGATAATTATATAATAGTTATATGCTAATAACAAAATACTTTTCTAGTTCGATTATTTTGTATGTTAAAATTTATGTGCATATAATATTTACAATTTTATTATAATAGGAGAATAATTTGTATGGTGAAAAAAATAACAAAAAAAAAGTAAAAATAAAAATAAAAATAAAAAATTATAAAGAATCGATTGCTGTTACAATATAATGAAATGTTTTCTTGTTTATTTTTCTTCTATATGAAAGTACGAGTATATTTCCAGCAAACATTTAGGCAAATATTTGCCAATTCAATAAAAATGGCAATAATGTATTATTGTCATTGGCAAACATTGTCTTACATATTTTCCGTTTAGGCAACATTTACGCAATCAACTAATTAAAAATTGAAAAATATTTATTGTTAACTATAGTATTTAATAAGTGATAAAAAAGTATTAAATGAAATGAAATAATTTTGCTTTCAATAAAAAATCAATTTCTTTTAAATTTTTAATAAATTCAATTTGTAATAATTCTTTTCTTTCATACTGAATTACAAATTCAGCCACTATTGATTTATTTTTAGTGCCAATACATACCATTTTTCTATTACCATGGCAATAGGAAAATGTATTAAATGCATAAAATGCATTCTTATTATTGCTTTGACAAGGAACTTATGTTGCCAATATGATAAAATTGTGCATCAAACTTTTTTCAAGTGAAACTTATCATATATTCTATAAGATAAATTACATATTTGAAGCGATTAGAAAAATATTATTATATTCTTATTGCAATGTTTGCGCTAGATTTGTATTGTAATACCATTTGTTGTTATAATATTTTTATATGAAACATGAGACGTTAAATTAATTTTTGTAATATATTTTGTTATGTACAATATGTTTGTATATATATGTACATCTACATATACAATATTTACATATAATAATACATATACACGTATAATAAAATATAAAAGCAGTTAATTGATTATCCTTTTTAAAAAATATACAACGACAAATATGTATTTATACTATATTATAGTGATTTATTAATTATCATCACATCATATACGAGAACCTATATACTACTTATAAATACGATACCACAATACTTTTAATATTATACATACATTACATATAAATTTTATATAAGTACATTACATACTGTACATGCACATACTTACTTATATTATATTTGGTATGTCAAAGTGAAAATTGCATGGTCTTGGTCTTGATATAATATTGATCGATCGATCAATCAAATTATATCATATTATATTATTTTGTCATTTTCATTATTACAATTATTTATAGTATGTACCTAGTAATATAGTATGCATATATACACGTATAAATATTTGTTTGTAAATTGTATACTCTTATGATGCCTAACATATAAGAAATATATGTACACATATATGTATATTGTATAAACATAACTATAAATCATGAATGCAATTTAATTTCTGGCATTAACTTTGGCAATGATAATTTTATATACACATAATAAATGTAAACATATCATGTACGTACATTAATGTAAGAGTTTTTTTTTTTTTTTTATTTAATATATTATACATTATGTATATATGTATGTGTTTATCTGTATGAATATTGATTTGTAAATCAAAATGAAAAATAATGTATATCATAAAGAAGAAAAACAAAACCATAAAAAAAAAGCAATAAATAATAATGCATGCACGTACATTATATGCATCATTATTATGTATGTACTATTGCATATGAGTGTATTGTATGTATAAAAATAATAAATGTACACTATACTACATATACATTATACAATGTATGTACAAAAGAAATAATCAAGAATAACACATATCTATACATATGTAAGTAGGATAGGTATACACGTAGATAAAAAAAAAAATCCTAAATGAAAAATGAATTTTTCAAGTACATTGCGTTGGCGTCGATTTTCATTTTAAAACTACTCGAACATCATGTACATATGTACGTATATATGTATATAATATGTACTTATGTAACTCTATAACTAAATAACTATATAACTAACTAAAGCTAGTGTTATTGAAAAGATAATAAAATAAAAAGAAAAACAAATAAAAACAAAAAGAAAAATAAAAAAAAAAATTTAACCATGGTGGTTATCAATATATGCATAATGATATATGGTATACATATGTAGGTATGGTGGATATGGTAATAAATAAAATAAATAAAAGTACATAAAATATTACCTATATTTGTATAGTGTATGTGTAATGTGTATGTATATAAATATGATAAGTATATAATGTGGTATGTATAAATTCGTGTAGTATACATATGTACATATGTGTATATTTAACTACAAAATAGTACTTATATAAGCACATACATATACATAGTATATTTATATAATAATATTAGTAATATTTTATTTACGTTGTTTCTTCTCAATGCACATCAAAGCTAGAAAAATAATGACATAAAGGTGAACATCATGATCTTGATGATGATGATGATGATGATGATGATGATAATGATAAAAACGAAAATCTATGGTATAAAGCAAAGTTCTAATATATTATAACGTGTATAGGATATTATATTCATGGACAATAATGAAAAATTACAATACATAAGTATTATAATTCATTCAATGTGTGTGTACATTTATGTATACATAAGAAATTTTATATAAACTGAAATTTAATACATAAAATATATTTAATACTGATTTATATACATATGTATGTATTTATTTATATACATACGTATATATGTATATTTATTATAGTATACATATGTACATACGTACGACTATAATACGAGTATATTATTTTGTAAAAGGAAGACATAATATAAATATAAAAAGTTATATTTTCCTAAGTATAGCTATATATATATATATAGAGAGAGAGAGACTTTTCTATTAAACATTAATATGTATGTTACACAATTTACGTTATATGCACATATTATTATTATCTATATACTGCGCGAATAACACATATCAAAATGATATAATATAAATTGTATATAATTTAAGGATTATACAAATAGTATAAATGAAAAATAATATGAATAAATTTACACATATATTTGTAATTATGCATATAATTACATATATGTACACATAAAATGTAGAATGCATAGTCGAGATGATTGTAAATTTGTTATATTTTAATTAAAAAAAAAAAAAAAAAAAAAACAAACACAAAATGTATTATATAATATTTTATATTTTAAAATATTTTCTAAATTTAAATTTATTTTTTTCTACCATTTTACCGTATAAATTAATTTGGTATATGGTAATAATTGGCATATAATTTTTCTTTACATTACATATGAATTTATTTTCTATGTACATATTGTATTACATATATAGTAGATACCTGAATACACTTATATATGTAGAACAACATGTACATTATAATAGTGCATTATAATATCTTGTATATCGTGTATAATTTCATTATACATAAGTACATAAATATTATTACCTATACATCTACATGTATCTATATAATGTGAGATGTGATATGCACAAATATACATATGTAAGTCCTTGCTATAGATATATAGATATATAAATAGATATACGGAGAGACAAAAATATAAATGAAAGAATATATTTTTAATAAATATACATATATACACATATATATACACATATACATACATAATAAAATCTGTATTCAAGTCAGAAAATTAACAATATATAATACGTATAAGTAGATGTATGTACATATAGTAATATTTCATTTGTATTCCAAAATTGTAACAAAGTTTTATACATTTACTGCATTCATGTAAAAAAAGGAAAAAAAAATAATTATTATGTAATATTAACATACATATATGGATATTTAAATTAAATGCATTACATCATATAGTATATATACTCGTATTTATTTTAATTTTTGAATGTAGACAAATAACTATCATATTTGGTATGATATATACATATAATACATTATGTACTGTATATAATATACATATATGCATATTTGTGTTCAATTTATAACACGAAAATAAAACATAAAATAATAAAGAAATAGACGACATTTTGTTGCTCGGTCTAGTCCAATTTTTTGATATGCAAAACTTATCACTATGTACACTAACATATACTATTTACAACAATTCAAAATTATATTAAAATGTTAATTTTAACTTTTAACCTTTGTTGTCATTGAACAAAAATCAAAAAAATGCGAAAAAAAATTGTATCTTTTTGTTTTTTGTTTTTAAAAAAAAAAAAATTTTCTGTTACATGAAAATGTAGGTACATGTATACACTTACACATATGATATGTATATACATATATATGCATATTTATGTTCTCAGACTGAATTTAGAACACACAAACATTATATAATATTATTGGGATGCGGTTTAGATTAGATGTCACTTTGTGTAATTTCTTGTTTATTATTTTCATCATCATTATCATTATTATTATTATTATCATTATAGTTAGAAAAAATGTATAACAAAAATAAAGAAAAAGTAAAAATAAAAAAACTATATAGATACACACATACAATGATAAATATATTTACGTATCGTATAATATATATTATATATATATTTTTCACTAGTGTGTGCCTGCGACTTCGTCCGCATTGTCATAGAGCTATAAAACGAACCACGATGTACAGAATAAGGTGATCCCGAGCGAAGAAGCTCTTTGTAAAGCTTTGTGTTATTACGTCATTTCTATCGAGTTTGTAATTCAATTACCACGATCAACCACGATTATCAGTTCATTTAGAAGAAAAAGCTTTTCATACATTTTATAGATTTTTTTTAGACCTTCATCTGTTTAATCCAAATTTTTATTGTTTTAAATAATTAAATTTGAAAAAAAAGTAGCCTATTATTTGTGGGAGGAATCACTCTTTAAGATAAAAAAAATTCCATCAAGATTGGTTCAGCCGTTTTCGAGATTACCCGGAACATACATACATACATACACATACAGACAGACGCAACAAATTTATTTATAAGATTAGAGTGCTTAGCCGCTAGAGTGCTTCAAAGTTTTTATTCTCATTTTTTTTTACTAAACACCTTGTATATTTTCGTTATTTTACATTCAGCTCAAAAAGTATATCACATCACCATATGCGATAGGAGATCCCTTGCCGTTTCATTTGACATATATTATGTAACTCACTCCTGTTGACCGTCCCCTAACAAAAGTTATGGGTAAACAAATTCAAAAACCTATTACTTTTTCACCTGATTTTTTTTGGAAAAAATCAGTAATTTCTCGAAAAACCACAACGTGTAATATACAATTTTTTTTCATTAATTTGAAATTTGAAGTTCACTTTCAAATAATGAACAACCGCGAGATGATTGTATGATCTGTTATATTGATTTATTAAAGGATGAAAATGTGGAAAAAAGGGTAAAAAATGTGCCTACTTGGAACTTGAATGCCCTCTATCGTCGAAAATAGGGGTCGGTCGATACAATTTTTCGATAGTACAAATTTTTATATGGAATAGTGTTTGATGATGATAGTTCGTTGTACAATATGAAGTAGCACGTCAAAAAAAAAAAAAAAAAAAAAACACCCTGTATACATATAAAATATATTCATAAAAAAAAAAAATTAATCATTTTGCCATCAGTAGTATGTAATATGATATGTACATATAAATAATAATAATTATTATGAGGGAAAAATATAAAATTTAATAAAACATTATATCCACTATATATTTATTTGTCTCTGTGGTATATCTACATATAATGTACATATGTAGATATATGAAAAAATATGTATGTATAATACATATACGTGTACATATACATATATATGTATATATACGAGTACAGTAAAATTATAATGGTATATATTCAACTATAGAAAATTTATCATAAATGCATTTATACGATATACTATTGTTAAATATATACATACATATGTACATATATATGATATGAATTTAGACCACATACATAAATTAAAATAATATAAAATTTTTCACTATTTTTCTTTTATTTTTAGAATATGTGTGTGTATATACATGTGTACACAAGTCTAAAAGTTGCATCTTACAATACATACATAAATGAACTCGTATACATATTATGTACATATATACTATATAAATAGATATATGCACAAGTGTGTACATACATATATACATGCACATACATGTAACTTTTTATTTATTTTTTTTTTTAATATATATGTACATGCATAATTTTAATGTATTTTCTGTATACAAATTAATGTTGATATACATATTATGTGCATATGTAATATGTATATACATATATATAAATATACTCGTATATTTATATGTACCTACAATTCTTTTACTTATTGTACTACATATACGAATATTAACCTAAATTTCACAAAAAATATCCTTGACTATAAGTAATAAGCATATTGTTCATATACATATGTATGTATGTATGTATGTATCAACTTGTACGTAATGTACTTTTGTATATATAGTATGTACATAAAATATATACACATGTAAACATATTACATTAATATGTACATATATATAGTACATATATATGTATCTATCCTAGTACGTACATATGTAAATTTTGTGAGCATATATTTCGATGGATATAAAATTTCCTTTTTCATTTTTAGAAAAAAAAAAAAGTTAAATTTATTTAAATATGTATGTATGTACATATATAGTATACCTACATATGTATGTGCATATAACGTTTATGTGCTATGTATTTTATTATTTGTGTTTTTTACACATACATTATGTATACATAATATACAATACTATACAAACTATATATGTATGTAGGTACCTATATATATTTGAGAATTCGTTCAATGCACATATGCATTTATTTACATATAAATTATGTACATTTTTGATAAAAAATAACAAATAAAAAATTAGGTCATCCAAAAAAATATATACATATATACATATAGGTACAATAGGAAAAAATAAAAAAAAAATCGATTTTTATTTATTATAAGTACATACTTACAATGTGTGTTTACTATAATTTTCTTCTTATCATTTAAAAAATTTCCAATGTATGTATAGCTCTTTGATGTTATAAAATTTAAATATAACACATGTAATGAAAACATATATACAAAAAAAAAAAAAAGAAATAAAATAAAATAATAACATGTAATGTACATATGTACATGTAAATATTAATTCATATTGTATGTTTTTCCGTATGTCTTTACATTGTAAATACATATATATAACCAAATAATAAAGTAAATTATAAGAAAATTATTTGATTATATCCTTCTATACCACACTACGAGAGTAGCTATGTATGTACATATACTCGTACATATTATACTATGTATATTTAATAATCGAATTTTTTTTTTTTTTTTTTTTTCAAATAAAAAATTTTAATGTATGATTATATAATATTGATCGTTAGTATATGATTCATTCACACAACAATCATTAATATTCTGATATAATGTATATAAAATTTAGCAAATTTTCGTCAGTTACGTATGTATATAATAAAATTTACAAGTTTTTTGATCATATACAATATTGCATTATAGCGTTGCAATTCTGTAAAAAGTCACCAAAAGTCCAAAATAGCATATTATTTGATATCAATGACGTTCAAAGTTAATCTTAATATATATAAATTACGTGTCACGTTGTTTGTCCGCGGTAAACTACTAAACTACTTAACCGATTTTAATCAAATTTGTACACCGTGTGCAGTTTGATCCAACTTGAAAGATAGGATAGCTTACATCTCAATTTATTATCGCAATATTATTTTATTGCAAATTATTTGTAAAATAACATTAAGGCCCATGTTCAAATGGTTAGTCTTAATTGTATGTTCACATCTGCATTAGTTGTGATTTTACTACAAGTCGTAATAAAAGTTAATAGTAGTATCAGCGTATTAACATAGATAAATAAAAATAAAAGATATGAATTGTGCATTTCATTGTGAATTAAATTAATTTAGAAAAGTAATTCAAACAAATTGAATTTTCATATTTTCATTGATCTGATTTTATTCATTCTCTACATTGAACTCAAGAAGATAATCAAATGTGTATGTGAAGGATTTGAATGCCGATTGACGTTCCGAACGAATTTTTTTTTAATTTTTTTTTTTTTTTATATCGTCGTAAGTGGAATTAAAATCGATTTCAATAATTATCTAATGGTTCTCATTTTCTAAATTTTATATTTCGTAGTTAATGTTTGACATTTCTTAGTAATTATTATTATTATTATTTATTACAAAGGGTGGACAGTAAACTTTGTAATAAGTGGTAACGGTAGTAGAAAATCAGTCATGAAGGTAGGAATGTTTTTTTACGAATGGCATCTATGTAAAAAAGCATGGTGGTGCCCATGTCTGATGTTCTCCTACCGTTCCCCTTAAATAGTTTAAAACAATGTAATATGACACAAACTTTAGCCACAGCAACGCATGGCCAGGTCAGCTAGTAATCTATATATATCAAAATTTCTAAAGATTATAAAATTTGTAGAATTTTAAAAAAATAGATTTTTGGAATGTGGTATTACTATCAATAAAGATTATTAAAGGTTGTAATTACTTATACTTTTATTTATAAACTTTATAAAAATTTTTTATAAATCCATATTTTATGATGTACATAATAGTGAATTTTTTTAGAATAAAATTTAAATAAAATTCAGATAAAATTGATATCAATAACACATTTTAGTCCAAAATTGACTTTAAGTGACTTTAAGTGACTTTTAACGGCGACGATATTATTTTATAAAAAGAATTTTTACATTTCAATTTAATATACAAAAAAAAAAATCATTAAAATGAACCAAAATTTTCTCTTGTTGTAAATTGTCATAAACGTACATAAATGTAATATTAAATTTAATTATCTCAATATTTAATTCATTTACGACTTAATTCAATAAAAAATATCGAATAGATACTTCAATTTTGTTCATCGGATTTTCTTTTTTTTTTTTTTTTTTTTTTTGCAAATTCTAAAGTACATAGATATTTATTGTAAAAAAGAAAATTTTGATTAAATGTTATATGAGATTTAATTCCATTACATCACATGCGTTTGGTTCGATGATTTTTCAAGTTTTCGTCCAAAATTTTTATGGAACGAAAATCGTAACAATTCTGAATTTTTTAATACAATTTATGTGAACGGATTGATTTTAAAGAGTTCATTTCAGAATTCAAAAAAAAAAAAAATAAAAATAAAAATAAATAACTCAAAAATTTGAATATGTACGAGTATATTTGATAAGTTAATTGAAAATACAAAATGAAAAATGAAAATTTTATTTATTTTATTTTATTTTATTTTTATTTTTTTCTTATTATTTCTTGTATTTTAGTTATTTATTTTGTTGTTGTTGTTGTTTTTGTTGCATATTAGTATAACTCATATTTTTCTATTAATTTTTATGCCTTTTGTTATAAATATTATTTTATTTATTTAAAAATAAAAAAAAATGCAAAAGCAATAAATTTTAAATACAAAAGATAATATATGTATTTAAAATTTATATTTTATGTAAAATTGATCATTATCTATAAACATATAGTTAAATACCTACATACCGTGTATATCTATGTATATAAAGGTAATATATAGAGGTAAGTCATAGTTTAGTTTAGTTTTTTCATACTTGTTATAAATATTTTTATTTTGAAAAAAAAAAAAAAAGAAACAAAAAAATTAAAAAAATAAATAAACAAAAAGAATGAAAATGAATGATTTAATCTAGCATTTATAATAAAATTTGTAACAGCAATAAAATTAAAAGCGTATTTTTGTAGCAATAAATTTGATATACATATATATGCATGCACGAATATATATGTATGTATATGTATTTATATTGTATGTGTATATATAAAAAACAATATATTTTTTTTTACGTAATTGCATTTGATATATATGTACAGTATATACTTAGCACTTCTAAGAGAGAGAGAGAGAGAGAGAGAGAGAGAGAGAGAGAGAGAGAGAGAGAGAAATAAATATTGACGAATGAATTGAATTACGAAATTTTTGCTTTGATTTAATTCCGCATTGATTAATAAAATTTGTTTTTTTTTTTTTTTTTTTTTTGTTTTGTTTGTTTTTAAATTAACATTTTATTTTTCATTTTTAATTACTGACGACATAAATAATATGTGATATAAAATGAATCATTATTTTTGTTATATAACATGAATGCAAAGTGTAAAAATATAATTACAATTGAATATAAATGCTTAGTTATCAAATATTATTGAAATTTAATATACGAACGAGTATAATAATAATCTGTATTTATGTAAAATTTAATATTGTAAGTAAATAAATCGATATAATAAATTTTGAATACTTATTATAGTACTTATTTCATAATTTAACATAATTTTTGTTATCGATTAAAGTTATACATATAGATATGTATATGTATACAAGAGTATATAGTATACATTATTAATGAAATTGTTAAAAAAAAAAAAGTGTAGTATGTACCTATATAAATATATTACATTACATAATACATTTAAATAAGAAAACATTAATTACATGCTTCAATTATATTGTGTATATATACTTATAATATATTTTTGAATTTATCCATAATCAGTTTTAGTGTATACATACTATAGTATATAGTATATCAGTAAAATACATTTTTGTACATTTTTTTTGTTTTTCTATTTTCTATACAGTTTACCAATTCTTTAAGTTTTGTTTTAATTTATACATTTCATTCATTTTTATACTATAGATAATAGTTTTAAATTCATTATAATTAAATATTTACATTACTTTATTACACACTTTTGAATGTGTTATACAATTTGCAATTATTTAATTTTAATACAAATTTGCATATACATAATATAAAATATATTTTTACATTAATACATACATACATGTATATACATTATATATACAGTGATGACGAAAAAAAAAATATTGATAACTTGATTTTTAAATTTTTTTTATTGGATAAAAATTTATTGAAATGACTATACATTGCTAATATAGATAACAAAAAATATTGAATTGATGAATACTATAAGAATCAATGCCAAAAAGAATAAAGTTGGGTAGAAATGGGTATATCTACCTAAACAATTTGTTAATGAGAGAATTAAAAAATTTAAAAAATGTTAAACACTTAAAAATTAATAAAACTGTTTTTATAGTATAGCACGTATATTCAACTTATATAAGTACTCTATATATATGAAAAATTAATATCTTACGAGCTAATAAATGGTGTACACGATGAAAAATTATACTGTCGAAAAAAAAAACCTTACTTTTGATCGTTTGACTTTAAAATAAAATCGAATTACACGATAATAATAAATAAATGTACATACTATTTTGTTCGATGAATCGAGATATGGAATTCGTTATTGAACTGCAGGCATCAATCATGCCCGATCCGATATATGTATATCGAAATAAATAGTTCATGATATCGAATTAAACGCGATCGATATTATGCGATTATCGAATAATAAGAAAAATATATATTATTATATACTACATATATAATGTACATATAGTACTGATACTATGGGTGCGTTCAGTTCCACGCAGCGATGTATAATTTTCCATCGCTGCAATAATTTCTCTTACTGAACGGCTTCGCTGCATAATCGCTACTTTGCAGCGATGTAAATATTTTGCAGCTGAAAAAAAGTTCGCTTTAAAAGTCATCGTAAACAAATTTTGACATATTTAATGTTAGAACAACGGCAAAGCCAACTTATAAACTGTTTGCAGCGGGTTTTTCCGCTGTAAACAGTTCAGTAAATTGTATACAGCGATTATCTAAACATCGCTGACTTGCATCGCTACATGGAACTGAACGCGCCCTATGTATATAAAATATGTATGTAGGTACATTTTTTATAATGCGATGTGTGTATATACATAGAATAAACTTGGATAATTTTCAATTTACTAATTTACTAAATAATAAAATAAATATTATTAAATTTAATAAAAATATATTTTTATGCATATATAAAAGTATGTATATATATATAAATGCATTGTATAAATATGAAAATATATTTTGAATTCATTCCATTTGACTAATAATATGACTAATATGATAAATATTCATTCTTATTACGAATTATACCTAAGTATATACCCATATTTATTTATTGATTGTTTACTTTACAATTTTTTCATATGTTTTCTATTCAAATAAATATAAATAAATAAAGTTACATCGTTACGTTGTTATGTCGCGTTAAGGCTGGTATTCACCAACGTAGATTATCTTTTATTTTTTTTTTTTTTTTTTTTTTTTTTTTAATAAAATATACATATATACATACAATGTATATATTATATATTAAGTGCACGCGGATACTGAGTCCATTATGGCACTGCCGATCAGTAATTTTATGTCAGATATATCATCCAGTTTATCATCAGTAATCAGTTACTGGTGTACATTGCTGATGGGAAAAATTAATTGATCGACTTGGGCAAGAGTAGTGCGCTGGCTGGGGTTCGAACCGGTGATCTCAAGATCACAAGACCGACACTCAACCATCGAGCTATTCAAGCCCCTATATCTTTTATCTGAGATAAAGTGTATTCATCAACTTGGATAAAACACTACTCGGATATTTTTAAGACAGCCTCGGAGTGGTATTATTATAAATATCGTTCGAACATAACCTTGTTATTAACAGCAACAGCACAAATAAAGATAATGTAGTTCTACTGTATTATCATCTTTGCATATAATTATCACATCACAGAACCTCTTTTTCATTTTGTAATATAAAAATACAATCAGCTGACATGTTTGACACACATGTTCGACCCGAAAACGAAGTTTGAAAACAAATTTTATCTAGGTTGATGAATAAGCTGAAATTGTATCCGGCCAAAATATATCCGACGGATATATCCATGTTGGTGAATACCACCTTAAGTGTTTAAACATAAATAATAGATATTTACTACTATATTACATATATGAATATATATTCGTATATATTTATATATTGTTTACGTAAAATGATGATAAAATATCCATATATGTGTTCGTATATCTATTTGTAGATATATATATATATATATATATTATATATTATGTACTCTCGTACACATTTAAAATCCACCATATATATACATAAGTGTAATGTAATTTTTTTTGTAGTTAATCGCGACTCTAAAAACAGGTATTAAATAGCAGATTTATCTGGCTAAAACAGCATTACACGTGGCTTTGAAAATAATGAATTTAAGTATTATTTAAATAGATTATTATTATCATTTTGAGATTTTTTTTTCTTCTTTTTTTGTATTTTAATTCATTTTCGAATTATTACTTTTTTTTTTTGCTTTTATAAAAACATGAAACACAACTCAGTCTGGTAAATAAATCTTCAGACTTACATTTATTATTATTATTATTTGAACTTGCGATGATATTTTATTTTTCAATGTATGTGTATACGTACATATGTATGTATACATTTATTTTGAGTACATATATGTATTGCAAATTTAATTATTTCGAATTTTTTTTTTTTTTAATTTTTAATCAAAAATGTATATACATAAATTTGTATCTATAGGTTATATTTATTTATTATTTATTAATTTTCTTTGTTATCGAAAAATATTAACTATAAATAAAATTAAAATATTATAGAATTAACAGACAAAAAAAAACAAAAAAACAACAACTATGTACGTACATAATGTATACAGTAGAATTTGATTAAAACAATATTCGATTGACGAAAGAAGTTTATTCTTATATCGTTTCATAATTTATAAGTTTTTCTTTGATATTATTTTTCTAAGTGAAGATATCATTACCTATATGAAGAAAACATGGAAATTATGATAGATATGAGGTCAAACTCAATGTCGTAAGATTTTGCAAGATTTATACTTAAAACTTTCATCTGACTGAAAAACAGAATTTATTCAAATTTGTCGGTTAACATCTACATCATCTAAGCTCTTCAATTATAATAATCAAAAAGTATGTTAGTATTCAGGAATACAAAAAAAATATATATATAATTGAAATGAAATGAATTAGTATTGAAATAATAGAGTCTGGCCCAAAATAATTGAAAAATTAAATGCGCATGTTTCTATATGTGTTAGAAAAATATTTGTATATCTACCGATAAGATTTTTTTCTTAAGATATAGAAAATTATGATCTTATTTAGAAAAATTTTAAATAGAAGTAATCCTTTCTTCTGTATATACATACATACATGCCAACCAAGAGTAATATTAAATTTTTAACTATATTTTGGGCATATCTACAAATACCTATTTTGGGCATATATATACATAATACACATATTATCAAAGTTTTATATTGTAATCAAAGTATAACAAAAATGAAAATACATTATGTACACACACACACACATACGTAGTACTTAATCATTAATATATGGGTAGTGATTGTCGTCTAACTGTTAGATCGTTTTAAGTGAATTCAACCAAATTCAACGTATATTGGTATATGTTCCATTTGTTTATAAAGTTACATCATTTCATTATCGTAAGCTTTTTTTTTTTTACTTAAAACTGCTAAAATTTTAAATTTCGAATAGATACTGTTAATCAACATTTTGTACGTACATAAGTATGTATATAATGATTGTATGAATACATAATTTATATTTTTAGTTTTGTTTCTAAGAAATAAACATATATGTAATTAATTTATTCAAAACATAAACAACATTTAAAAATTCTTATTAAATTATTCATATGTATATTTTTGGACATTTTTTTTTTTTTTTTTTTTTGTTCAAGAGAACGTAACAGACAAATAAGCGAAAAAAACAAAAAAAAAAAAATCTCCCATATATACGTATATTTGTACATATGTGTATATGTACATATACAAACATAAAAATAATTGTAGACCATATATTTTTGTTGATAAATAATTAATTAATAATAATCAATAGATACTTTCGATTTAGTAATTTTTAAGTACTAAATATACTTGCGAATATATAAAAATGTGTCTATAGAATGATAAATTGTTATACATATATCGAACGTCACAATAATAATTATTCGTAACTAAGTATGTACTTGCATTTAAACTTGAAAAAATTTTAATGAGTATTTTTGAGTTAGATAAATGGTTTAGCGCATAGACATTTATTTATATTTACCTTATCTACTCGCAAGTACTTAAAATTGCTAAAAATCGAACGCAGCTAATATTAAGATGAGTACTTACTTATACCTACAGATGTATATAGAATAAAATTTATCTAAGTGGTAAAGAATTTAAAATTATTGATTTCTTTATTTCTTTTTTGAGTATATATGTAGGTAACAACTGAACCGAACAGTATACTCGTATTTAACGTAGAAGTTTAAAAAAGAAAACTATTCTCACATTGTAAAATTTTAATTTACAAAAAACAAAAAACAAAAGAAAAATAATTCCTTTTTCTTTTACTGTTTTAAAAAATTCCTATAGTATATATTTACATACATAAATATGTATGTATATGTATGTTACGTGCATGTTTTTATACCATAAAAATTGTATTATAAGGAATTATTATTGATTTTTTTAATGTTTTTCTTTTCATTTATCGAAATTGTTTATTTGATGAAAAAAAAAATGTTTTTTTTTTTTTTCTTTTAAAGGCTTACTCTCTTTAACTAATTGCATGGAAATAATATATGCTAAGTATATATGTAGATGTACATATACGGATACGAGTATTACATTCTATACCTACATATATTCACGATACGTCATATTTTAAAAATGTAAAAGAAAAAACAAAAATAAAAAGAAAAATAAATAAAAACTAATCCATAAAAAAAAAACACTAATACTTGCTAAAAAGTATATAAGAAAGAATTTATGTAAATAAGTGCAGTGTCATATACTGACGTTATTTTTTTTTTTTTAAATAAATTTTCAAATGTACGTTTTACGAATACATTTAGCTGGTATCGTATGTAATTTCAATAACACACAAAATAATATCAAATTTGATTTACATAACATACCTATACATATATTATTGTGTAACAATTTAGTCGTATTATATTCTTCATACCTAATATCATATAATAAATAAGTATTGTGTCATGTATGATGATAGTGTAAATTTCTCTTTATGTGGTTACACCTTCTATACGTATACCGTATATAGTTTAGTACCTAGGTATATAGAGAGTATCAGTTGTGGATTTTCTGATTAAACGCCCCTAGATATATATGTATGTAACTCGAAATTTCAAAATAAAAATTTTCATTTAATGACAAATTATAAAAAAATATCATTCAAAAAAAATTATTAATAAAAAAATGCAATTAAAAAAATATTTTATTCTTTCCTTTTGAACAGCAACATTATTTATAATGTCGTCACAATCTAAGAATGATAAAAGTTCAGATTCGATCAAGAATACTCTCAGAACATTTAAACGATCTTCAGTTATCGTTGAACGAAGATAGGTTTTTATATACATGTACGTTTAAAGTATGAAAATTATATTTTCTCTGCTTCTACTGTACATTTCTCCCTCATGCAAATTTTTAACTTCTATGTATAAGAACAGAAAATTTTTCATTAATTAGTTCTGTTAACAGAACATTTTCACTTTAAATCGCATACAATAAGAGTTATCCATAGAATGACATTGAAAGTTTTTACTTTGCACGTTTTAAAACGATCTCTTTCAAGTAATTCAATTTCTTCCTACTCATTTTTACTAATGAGAAGTTTCCTAATATATAACAGAATTATTCTTTATTCTTTGATAGGTTTAGTAAGTATTTTTTTCTCATATATATATGTATGTCAAAAAGATTATCTCCTACAATTTTAATATATATATATTTTTTTTTAATTTTACTTGAAAATAAAGTTAAATTGCAATTGGTAATGCTACGAAAAAAGCAAAATATTTTTTTAAAAGTCATTCAATATTACGAACGAAGAGTTTTTCACATATTTCTTATAAGAGAATTAGTTCAATTTTTTGTCCCCTAATATTTGCTGCCTTAGGCATCCGGCTATATTGCCTGTACGTAAATCCAGGTCTGTAGATTATAAATATGTACATATGTATGTACTATATAAGTAGTTGAGATATTTATCGATTATGAATAAGATCAGAATCAGAATTGAATTTAAATTAAATTATTTATTAATTTATTAGAATAAAGAGATATAGTATTTATGTACATATATATGTATATAAATGTAGATTAGAAGATTTTAAAACATAATGAAAATATATTCTGTATATTTTAAGAAAAAAAAAAAAAAATATATATATATATATGTATATGTATGTATAAACAAAATAATCATATGTAAGATGTATGCATTTAATAAAATTATCAAAACAAGAACATTTTATGCATGCACATAAACACATCATACATGCACATTGTAGTGTAGTATGTCTTTATAATAATGAAAAATAATTGATAAATAATGTAATGTATTTCATAAATATGTAAATATATGCACTTATATATGTACTTTACTTACATATAATATATTATATGACATGATAATGTACATATGTATTATTTATTCTTATAAACGTATATACGTATATACATATACCATGAATATAAAAATGTAATTAAAAAAATTTGTTTATTATTTACGTTAATACATAGTACATATATGTATGTTAATATAACAGTACATGTAACAAAAATAAAACAGAAATAAAACAAAAATAAAAACAAAAATAACAAATCTTGTAGAAAGTGGTTATAATGTAGATTTATCTGGGCAAATTTAGCTTTAAACTGGCTTTTACTGACTATTTTATAAGAAAATTATTATACATATAAAATTAAATAATGATTATGCATATACATACATATAAATACAATGTATAGTACATATTGTTATTTGTTTACAAAAAATGTATGTATATTTATATACATAAGTACATACATATCTTTCTATGTACATATATATATATAAGCATAGGTATATATAAATATAAAGAGATAACATAAATATTTTTTTCAATATTATTATCACTATTTTTATATTTTTCTTATATTTACACATACATACACATACATATATATGTACTTGTGAAAATAACGATAAATATAAAATCGAAATATAAATCATTATTATTCATTATTCATTATTATAGTATACTTACAGTATAAGTGCATCATAAATACATATAATAATAGCAGTTTTATTATTAATAATAATTATTTTCGTTATTAAATGAAGAATAAACATTCACCAAAATAATATTGCAAACATATTTTTTTTTTTTGTTTTTTGTAAACATTTTTTTAAATACTCAAAATAATTTCAAAATAAGTATTAAAATAATATCAAAATACTCGTATAATTTTTACAAATTTCTTTTAATTTTTCTTCTAACAAATTTTTTTGTATGCATATATACATAGGTAGGTGTGTTGATAGTGATTTAAAAAAAAGAAAAAAAAAATTTTATTTTTCCGTACATTTTACTTTACATTTATATAATATTTTATATAAGAATATAAGGAGGGGATTCATTTCACTTTTCAGTTTATCGTAAATTTCGTAATCTTCGTGTAGTTTTTCAGTTTTATCATAGTTCATTTCCATACATTTACAAACTATAAGTATACGAAAGTTTTGAAAAATTACAAAGGTAAAAATGCTTTGCAGTTTCTAAATTTTGTATTTTGTAGTTTTGTAGTATAGCTAGTTAATGTTTGATAGTTCTTATATAATTATAGCTATTGTCATAGAAATTAAAATATTAGAAAATAAATATAAAACAGATGAAATAGAAAAAAAAAACCATACGAGATAAGTAAACTAAGAAAATATTTGATATAAATGATCGTTCATTTCAACAGAACTATACGAAAATTGTGTAAGCTTACCACATAATAAAACACATCTTGCTTATTCGATATGGTCTTTAGAATAAAAATCAATCAATTTTTACAATATTAACGAGATTTGTTTATTCTATATAAACTAAGTAGTTATGGTTTTGCAATAAAATACATAATGGCCTATTCCTATACACTTGAAAACTGAAAAATTATAGTTAACTGAAAAATGACATGAATCCCCTAAATATATGTTTAAATTAATCGTTGTACCGTAATAAAACATATACAGTATTACATTATAAATTTATGAAATGTATACATACATAAATATACATAAACAAATTTTGTATAACATAAAACATTTTTGTTATGTACATTTATTTAAAAAAAAAATATCTAATAATTTAATGTTTATTTATTATATTTTTTAATATATTTTTTGTTTGTTTGTTTGTTTTGTTTGTTATTAGGTTTGTTCATCATTTTATCAAAAAATTACAATCAAATCAAAATTATTTAATTCAATAAAAAATGAACAAACAAATAAATAAAATAAACAAACGTAAAAAATGAAAGCGTAAAAATAATAAAAAACAAAATAATAAAATGATAAAATTTTTATTTTTTACACAAATTAATATACTACCCAAATAATAATATGTATGTATGTATGTTGTAATAAGTGTGTGTACATAACGTATACAAAATTTATTTATAAAAATTATTTTAGGTATTTTTTTTTTTTTTTTATTTCAAATAGGTACATAATTTATAATCTATTTATTGTATTGCCATATTCTGTGCTTGTATATTATCAATTCAAACACACATATAATATACATATATGCGTATATAAGTATAGATACTCTCAATATATAGGAGAAAACTACTTATTATTTTATCTGTTATAAAAATAATTTTATATTATTTTTATATTTATGTGCATATGCACGTAATATAAATGCACATAAATACATATTCACACATATATACATATATCATTCATTATACTACATATTTATGAGAATGAAAATATATATAATACCTTATTGTATGATGATATTATGTGAAAATATAATTTATTTTTTCATTACAATCATTATATATGTAATTATTTGTAGTTATACTTATATAGTCATATTTGCCATACTTTTTACACATATTTCATAATTCTTAAAAACTTTATATATGTTATATGTTAATTACTCCTTTAATATATGTCCCTTTGTGAATGAAAATTAGTCCAATAGTTGTGTACTTATATTAGAAATTGAATTTTATTAAATATTTTGACATGTAGGTATGTTTATTTATTTTTTAATTTTAGCTTTATGTAAATTATACACGTATATGTAATGTATGTAAATAAAAAAACGTAATGTTTGTAAATATTAAGAGAATATTTTTAATGATATTTTTTAGTTAAAATGAAAATAAAATATAAAGCATTTTATATTGTATTTTATTCAATATTGTAATGTAACGCAATAAAATTATTTTTTATTATATACATACATATCTACATCATACTGATACCACGGAACACTTCTTGTATAAGTGCCAGGCCTTCTCCTCTATTAGAATGCGCATTTTCGGCACTGATGTCATCAGACCCGAACAAATTAGGCACTGAAAGTCGAATGGAACTCCTTCGTTACCTAAGAGCGACGAAGAAGTTTAACTTCGAGTACAATGGACAGCGTTTGTCTGAGTGCTCTGGTTTTCATATCTTCTACTTAACAAACAACGACAACATCATACTCATATTAACTTCTTATGTATATACATAAAAAAAGTCATTTGTTTTTTTCCTTTTTTTTATATTGAAAATTGATCATTTATTGTAAAATAACGGAATATTATGGTTTTATTCAATGTATCGTCAATTGCCTGCTACTATGTAGTTTTGCCCATCTTTTTATAATGCAACATACGGATACCGCATCGGAAGAATACTTCATTTTTTGATGTTATCGATATGAATCGATTAAAATTTTGTCTTCTTCATAAGAAAGGAAATGCTAATCAGACAGGACAAGAGTCATCGATATCGAAATAAATGAATAACAGAAGGAACAATGTCTGATGAATACAGCAGATGAAGTAAAACTTTCCATTTAAGTTGTGTCAAATAGATTTTGAACGAGAAAGCAATATGTTCGGTAAATATGAAATTCAATTTTCTTGATTTCGAGTCATTCCGATGATTTCAAAACGATGCGAAATTACTTATTGAGTCAATACCAAAAGTTCTGCAAGTTTTTCTAGCATTTCGCTCGAATTTTGATTCTGCGTTTTCGTACACTTTCAGACTTCTTCCATTATGTTGTTTGTTTTCGATATCAAAAAACCTTAATAAAATGACAAAATATTGAAAAATGGTTGCATTCAAAGCAGTGTACATATATCTTCTCTTATTGCAATTCCATTCACCCCACTGCGGTGTTAAAGTAGGATATCAATATAGAGAAATGTTAAAGATTCTGTTAAAATTTTAAAATTACTACTATACTATTACTCTATGGCTCTACAATCCATTTAGAGTTTTGACCTCCTTAAGGATTTTTCTCCATTCTGATTCTGTCCAGTTATTTACCAGCAGCCTGCATACATACATAATTCAAAATTATATATTATGTATATATATTATGTACATTATTTTTCTTAATTGCTAATTACTTAAATTTAACATGAAATTATAGAAGAATATAAATTTGTGTATTGCGTTTATTTTTTTTTAGGTTTTTATATTTTTTTTTTTTTTGTATTTTGTATTTTTTTCCTTTTTTTTATATACATATACAGTGTGTTTGACAAGAGCGTCCGCCTTATAAATTTAATAAGAAGTAAAAAACTAAAAAAAACTTTTTTTTAAAAAAAATTTATTTCAATATCTATCGCGCAATACATTTAATAGCATATAAAATCACCATTTTTATAAATGTCCAACATTTTAGGTGCATTCAAATTTCCAGTAAAAATTATCAAATGACCGAATCCACGAATATTGAAGCATCCCCAAACATGCACTTTAATCGGGTGCTTCACCGTCCTCACGACAACTCTTTCACCTTTCGGTGACCATGCACGTTTAGAACTTTGAAACGCCCAAAAGGATGATTCATCGGAGAATACGACATCGTTCCAATCACGACCCAAATTTTCTGTAGCCCAGTCAAGTCGTTTTTGCATATGGATCGTTGACAGTATAGGTTTGCTGAGGGTGGTCCTAATCTTTATATTATTTTCATCCAATCGTTGTCGAATTGTGAAAACGGATATGTTAATACCCTTTTCAGCCAATTTCTCTTTTGCTTTTCGTAATGTCATGAGAGGATCTTTCTTAAATAACTCCAGTATAGCTTTGTCCTGTTTTTTGATGTGGTTTTCGTTTTACCCCTTCCAGGTAAATCGTCCACGTTTTTATGCTCCGTATAACGTTTACACCACTTTCTCACGAATGACTCATCCTTTTTAATATATTTTGCTGTCTTTTTAGCACTCCACTGAGGTCCTTTCGGATGCTGACATAAGAAAACTGCTTTGAATCGTTTTAAGTATTTTGCACTCATTTCAGAAACTTGTTATCACCACGAAAACTGAATAACTAATGAGGCTAATTTTTATAACGCGCTTTACTACAAGGTATTCTACTTAATCCTGTACCTACGTCACCTACGTTTTTTCAGGTAAATCCTTTTTCGTTGAAAGGTATAGAGCGGCCGATCTTGTCAAACAGACTGTATATAAAATATATCTGCACTTTTGAATGTTTCTTTTATTTATTAAATTTATAATAATACAAACATTACATATCCTTCATAACAATATATAAAATTATACATACACATATTACATAATTAAATAATGTAACAATATGAGTTATTAAACAGTATTATTACAAAAACTAATAAAAAACAAAAAAAAAAAAATAATAATACATATTTATGATTTTCGATATTATGATTTACATACGTATACTTACATATTATATAATATTAATTATAATAATTAATTAATTTATGTACAATTTTTGTTTAATATAAAAATAATTGTGTTTAATTTGATTATAAAATGTTTGAGAAAGAAAAACAGAAGATTATTTATTATATATTTATTATTTTTTTTTTCTTTTTCTTCTTCTTTTCTTTCCTATATTCTTGTTGTTTTTTTTCCTTTTTTTCTTTCTTTCTTTATTTTGTTTTTGTTTTTTTTTTGTTTTTGTTTTCTTTTTGGCCTGCATGCTTATAGTATTTATTTCAGAGACCGTGACAAAATTGGTAAGACACTGAACACAAAGATGCCATCAGCACCAGCACATACAGCCGAGGAGGCACGATTACTTGGGTAAGATTTTTTTTTTTTTTTTTTTGTTTTAATTTACACGGGAGAAACAAAACAAAAAAGAAATAATTAATTAATTTTATTTTATTAAAAATAAAAATTAAAAACTAAAAAAAAAAACGATTATTATATAAAATATTTTATTACTTTTATTATTTTAGTTTTTAGTTTTGATTTTTCTTATTTCGATAATATACGAGTACTTAATTTTTGTTTTTGGGTTGTCGTCCTTTTTATATAATATATTATTTTTATATAGTATATACATGAACAGTGTATATTTACCTTATTATTATTTATTAACAATTTATATAATTATGAAAACGCAAAAATTTAAGAAATGAAAAAATAATAATGAAAAATAAAACACAAACAAAATCTGAATGAATGACAAAAACACTTATATATTCTGCTGCTTCTGCTGTTGTAAAATTTTAGCATTGTGTGCTTTGAATTTAAAAAAAAAAATTAAAAAATTAAATTGTTTTTTTTTTTTTTTTCATTTTATTTCTTTTAAAATAAATTTTGAATTTAGTTAATTAAAATTTAGAAAAAAAGTTTTGAATTGCAATTCGAAAATAATATCTTATAGAAATATGTAATATAAAATTTCATAATAATTATTATTATTTGATATGGGATTCATTTGAATTATTGCAATTGAAAAATTTAGATAAAATGCATTTAAATATATAGTACTTAGTTAACCGCTTATATAAAAATAAAAGAAAGTAGTTTAACGAAAAAAAAAAAAAATTATGATTTAAATGAATTTATAAAAGTTTATTTTGAAATACAAAAGATATACATAAGTACATTCCATACCTGTATACAAGTACAATAATTTACAGAAAATGAAAGCGCATTTGAAAGATGATGATTATCGTAAATATATTTTTTTTTTTTTTGAATTTTTATTATGAATTGAAAGTGAATTATTTAAGTATCTAATAAGTATATGTGTATATGTGTAGATATTTATATAAGATGCACATATGCATAAGATAAAATGAGAATAATAATTTGTATAAAAAGTTAAAAAAAGAAAAAAATTAGAATAAAAATAACAAAATTATGAATTTTTTTTTAAAATGTATACGTATAATTATGTTGTACCGTACGTTACATTGCATATACAGTGAAAGTCATTTATAACGACACAGCCCAAATCGAGCAAAGACCTTCATTTGAAGTGACTTTTTTAAAATATTACTATCACGTGTACAATACAGTGTAATGTGGATTGCGAACCATTAAGTTGTTGGTAGAGAAACAAGCTAATTTACATGATAAGACTTATGGATGACCGATTTCTTCTTAGTTATTTGAATGTTTTCCATAGTTAGACAGCTAGACTGCGATGGTAGCTAAGTACTAATTAGAGATGAAGAAATACAAATCCCTTTGCTTTCTTTCCACTAAAGTTAGCAAGAAGATAGTTGAGAGTGAAGGAATCGGGCATTACAATGATACTAATCTATTATTAGCATTAGGAATGAATTATCTAATGCTAATACTATACTTTTGTGTTACTTGTTGTCAGCAAGTGGACTTATCAGCATTCTCAAGCTTTTATTTCTCAGCGAGCTGGTACTCATTCAAAGTTCAGTGAACTTTGTGGGTAATGAAAAATTGAAAATTATATTTTTACCTTGGACAAAAATCGAACCTGCATTTTCGAGATCAGTTGCTATTGGAATATATTTTTAATGGACACAATTTATTGCATTTTAAAAAGGAAGAGCATGTCGAATATATGAGCAACATATTCCGACCACCATATTTTATTTCCATAAGACAAAGTTTAATGTTCTAAAACGAATAATAAAAAAGTTGGGCGCATTTATCAACACATTTCTCTTTGGTTCGTTAAAATGACTTTCACTGTATTTTTTCATATGTATGTATGTACCTTCACTCCTGTATGTATGTATATAAAAATGTTCAAAATGTATATTATTTCAATAATAACAAATTTCTGTTATATGCAAGCAAGTTGAATAAAAAAAAATTTCAGTTACTATATGGATATATATGTATATATATTTTTGTAATTTTGAAATGAAATTAATATTAGGTACATAATACTTATATATAATTAGCATTTACTTATATATGAATGTGTAATGTGTATGCGCATAATAGAAAAAAAAATGCTTTGAAAATTATATTAATAAATAAATTATGTATATTGTATATTAATGACGAACACTGATTATGATTGTGTACAATATTATTATAATATACTATACATGATACTACTTACGAGTATATTCGAACTTGAATTTAGTATATTATACATATACTTAGTACATACAGACATACTTTGATTTTAAAATATCCGATCAATAATTATTTTAAATTATTGTTTTTTATTTATTTAGTTTTTTTTTTTTTGTTTTTTTATTTCGATTTGATTTTCTCCTAATTAATATTAATCCTATATTTTTTATTTCGTGTTTTGAATTTTATACGATCTACATATATAATATTAGGTGCTTTCGATTTTTGCAATTTCAAGTACTTCCGAGAACTAAAATTTATCTAGGATAAATTGTTAAAACGAACGACAAAAAAATTATTCCTAACTACTTACTTGCATCTACTTCCAGCTACTTGAAAAATTTTCCATGAGTAGCTGCGAGTAAATGATTTAGCACAGGCATATACCTTTTCTACTCGCAAGTACTTACATGAAATTGCCAAATTGAAAACACCTATTATAACACAAGATATACAAAGAAAATTTTTTAAAATGCTCATAAAATATTCAAAATATATTAATAAGTTACTTAGTTGTTTTAATTTAATTTATTTGTACAATTCATATTATATTATATAATAAGTAGTTAAATGTGTATGAATATAATAAATTTAAAAAAATTTCATTAATAAAATTTTATACAGGATGATATTTTATATTCAACAAGTATGTATGTAAATACTATATATTGATACAACGCAGTATTACTTATAGATTATATTTCATGAAAAATATTATACTAGCGAAAATTTCTATCGATCCTATATTTTCGATAATAGAGAAGACGTTGAAAATTTTGAGTTTTTTTTGCAAAATCACAAAATCATATATATACACAAAACTATAACTGTCTGATAAAAAACAAAATTATCTTTTGTTTTAATATATAGGTACTATATGCACAACAGATACTTGAGTATTTGCAGTATTTGATTCTAAAGAAAAAATAAATTTTTTGGTATCAGTATTTATCTTGTTGAATAGAATCACTCTGATGTATATTTCATAGTATAACAATCTACACACCTTTATAATATTAATAAATATATGCATATACAATGTACAATATATATATTTAAATACATACATACATACATATGTATAATAACTATTGCTTATTCAAATGAACACACTTTATATACATTTATATGCATATAGTATATATTTAGATTATTGCATGATTATAACATATACTTAGCTATACTTATGTAATTAGAATAAAACAAAAATATCTACAAAAATAAATAGATATGTATATATAATGTATAGTTATACACATAAAGAAATTAGTATCTATTACAAATTGAAAATAACCCAAAGAAAGCAAATAAAATTATGCATCATTTTTTGTTTTTATTTTCTTATTGAATACAAATTTATTATATTGATTTAATTAATTTATTTGCAGTTTGTTTGAATTAGTATGTATATTGGTACTAGTACTACTCAAATTTATGAATATTACAAAAAAAGAAATATATATATATAATATAAATAAATAGAATAATATTCTTGATGAATTAAGTAGAATATATAGTGAACAAAATTTTTAATATACTATATTTTAATTACTTTCGATTTAATTTTTTATTTAGAAATTTAATTTCATTACTTAATTAATAATAATATTGTGTATATAGAGTATACAGAATTTAGTTAATGATTTATCATATAAATTTACATTATGTTTATGCGCATACATTATAATTTATACTATAAATACATATATACTTATACAATTATATTATGTAGTAAGTATACAATACATATACATACTATATATTGAATGCTATACTAAAAACGAAAAATTTAATAATTTTATAATTTCATTACCTACATAATTTATCAGAAAATTTTTAACATATAATAAAATATAGAATAAAAATTTAAAGTAATTTTAAAATAAGGAAACGATAAATGGAATATTATGTATGTATACATTATATAATTTATGTATATATTGACGGAATTAATACGTGATACATGATACCTTGTAACTGTAATTTTTACGAAATTTTATTTGTAACATTTTATATGATTTAAAATTGAAAAATTCATACTTATCTGATATTCAATTTTTAAATATAGTAATATTGATAACTTCATATAGATTGTATATAGGTATTAAAGATAAATTATTCTGAAAACTATACAAATTTCTAATAATATACATACATATGTACATAGTTTTAGCATAGTTAATTAAATCAGTTTTTTTTTTCCTTCTCCTATAGTATAAAATTTTATTTTTGCAGTTACAAGATATCACATACATTTATTATATATTATGTACATAAATCATATCATATACACAAAAATAATAAGAATTTATGCATGATTTATATTAAGATCTCCTCTAAACGCATACACAATCTGAAATCGAATTTGTATAATTTGAAATTGAAATTTATTAGTATAATTTCCTACACAAATATGCATACACACACTACAATTTAATATACATATACATACAATAATTTCAATTTAAAATTATTATTACTATTATTATTATTATTTTCATATTAATCACAAATTAATTGATTAATAATATTTTACTTGAATACATTGCATATTTATTATTATCATTCAGCTTAGCATGTTAACTAAACGTACATATATGTATATGCTATTACGAAAAATGCACAGTAATTACATACATATAAGTACATATAATTATATATAATTATTGTTCAATTTGAGGAAATTGTAACAATATATGTATCTAAGTAAATCTACATGTTATGTGCGATGACCAAATTAACAAATTTTTCTTCTTTTTTTTTTGCCAAAAATTATACAAATTGTAAATGTTAAGTTGTATGTATATTATGGAATTATTTTTAAAATTGATTATTTGTGTATATTATATCAGTTTAAACGACCTCTCTTTAAAATAAAAAATAAATAAAAATAAAATAAATATCAGTACATATACATGAATTAAATATTATTTATTCATTCATTTTTATTCTTCAATTATATATACTTTATATTTATACATAATATGTACATATGTATATACATTACATAAGAATACAAATGAAAAAATCTAACAAAAATGTAAATGTAAAATGTATAAAAAAATTTTTATTCGTATATAATATAATTGAATAAATCTATCAAATAATTTCAAACATATTCATCGTAGATACTTACTTTATACATACATATGTACGTATATATGTGTTGTGTGCGATTTTTAATTGATTTTTTATTTTATCTTATGTGATACATACTATATTGCTGCTATGTATTGCATGTACATAAATATTTACAGTAATGTAGTATATACTTGAAAATATATTATACATAAAATGACAACACATAATTGTATTTCTTATAACAATATTATACATGTGTATATATGATGTATACAAATGTCCTTTATATATAAATTTATTTTTATGTATACATATGTAAATATGTTTGTATATTATATATAAATCCTATTTGTATCAATCAATACAAATGCATAGTTATAAGTACTTTGCATGAAAATCTTCACAAGAATACCAAAGAACATACATGTTATGTAATGTAAAATAATAAAACTGCTATAAAATATGTATATACATACATATAGATATGCAAACGTATACGAATATTCACTGAAATGAATATATGTACTTATTTATATGAAAATAATAATATGTAATATTATTAAATTTGAAAAAAATATCTTTTAAATGGACACTTTGTCATAAATATTTTACACAATTTTTTTTTAAATTTTATTTTTCTTATTCTCTGTTATTGATTTTATTTAATTTTTTTTAGGTACATATACAATATATATATAATTATGTAAGTGTACAGTAGTATATACAAATGTAAATACATACTTGTGTACATAAAAATATCACTTTCTTCAATATGAAATTATCCATAAAGTATATTCGATATAAATATATAAAAAGCATACATACTTACTATATATATGTATAATACATAATATTCTATAAAAGTTCTATATTTTAAGAATACATATTATATATGATAAGAAATTTTTTATGACTATTGAAAATTTAATGTAATATAATGAAAGAAATTGGGATATTGAATTTAAGTTAAAAAATATGCACATATACATACATAATTAGTCACGTAAATAAATATAAGAAATTCTATATAATATTTAAATATTATTTTATATTTACGAGTATTCTGTACACTTATCTAAACACATATATGTATTATGTATACATATATATAAAATTGTACATAATAATCGTATATATATTATTATATTCACATACATATATAGATCCCAGCAAACATTATATGACAATAAGAATAAAAATAATATTTTCCTGTTGCAATGGCAAGTGTTGCCTATCACTACAATATAATTTATCTTATAGAATATACGATAGGTTTCAATTGGAAAATGATTGATGCACAATTTTATCATATTTTGGCAACATAAATTCCTTGTCAATGCAATGATAAGAATGCTAGTTATGCATTTAATACATTTTCCTATTGCCATGGTAATAGAAAAATGGTATATGTATTGGCACTAAAAATAAATCGATAGTGGCTGAATTTGTAATTCAGCATGAAAGAAAAGAATTATTACAAATTGAATTTATTAAAAATTTAAAAAAAATTGATTTTTTATTTAACCCAAAATGATTTCATTTAAATTTTGAATAAATTAGTGATTTTATTAAATGTAAACAATAACTTTTATATTTTTTTAATACATTTTATTATATAATTTTCTCGATAAATGTATAATATAATGATTAATGACTTGACAATCTTGACATATGTATGCCTTTCCAAATTCCGACTTTCAAATTTATACACTAAACCATAAAATTCTGTACCATATACTTTTACCATTTATCGCATGTAAATTTAAAAAAAAAATTGAATGTTTTTCGGTTTTTAATTATTATAGTTAACTGAATAAATGTTGCCTAAACGAATAATATGTAAAAATTCTTTAATTTTGCTTACCAATGGCAATAATTCAATTATTGCAATTTTTATTGTTAATGTCAAACACTATATACCTTAATGTTTGCTGGGTTATGAAATAATCAATACTTTAGTTCGAATGTTATATAGAAATTTTATCGGATTTATAATGAATGCAGGACAAAAATACTTATTTTCTTTAACCGAAAAAAAATAATTAATACAATATAGTAATAAAAGATTGTAAAGATTTGAATTTTTCATTAAAAAAATGTTTTGGTGTATTGATAAAATTTATTATTATTTTTATTTGTAATTTGTTTTTGCTTTAAAAAAGTATATGATAATGAATAATAAATATATGTATATGTATACAGTATATAGTGTGGAATGTACATATAAAGAAAATAAGTTTTATTTTGTATATTTATTTGAAAAACATATGCTTCAAATAATGACATTATGACTCTTTAAAAATATTAGTTTTAAAAGTATAAATTTATTTAGCTTTATCTATACGTAGATAATGGCAAATTTTTTGTGTTCTAATAATATGACTTTTATGATTTTCACATATACATAAAATCGTATATTATACTTATATAGAATATCCTTTTTGTGGGTGATATTATATAATTATTATATGTACAACATAATTTCTTATTTTATATTATATGAATAAATATAGGATATAAATTGCATGCATATGTATGTATAATGTGTATATGTAATTTGTTTTTTATATTTGTATAGAATTATTTTTGTTTTTTCTTATATGCATTTATATAATTAACAAAGATATAATTATTACTTATAAATAATAAGTTATGTATGGAAAAAAAAAATGATACATATGTATATTTTGCTGAAAAATAAATTATTGAAAATATTCACATACAAATATTGTATGTGTTAATATACATAATTGCCTTTACGTACATATATACTAATATACATAGGTATAGTATGTATAATAAGTAATTATTTTGCGTGTAAGTAAGTATATGTTATGTTGTTGGTTAATCCAGAATACTCAGAATTTATTTGTCTTGAATATACTTATACTTATATTTTCATCACTATAATAATAGATAATAATACATGACAAAAGTTTTCGGATTCTGTCGTACTCCGTTTTCTGTGGAACAAAAAATCAAACACGTATACACGATAGGAGATTTTGGTCCCATCTGAAATCACAAAATAAGGTCTCCGGAGGCATAACAATAGGATACTCATTGGAGACAAGTATTTTGTTATACACATGAAATTGAATCTCTGAAGGCCTATTTGATGTTTCTCCTGATATTACTTGTCATCAATTCACTTATGTAATGAATTGTTGTTTTAGAAAACTTATTTTATTTTCACTATTCACAATTCACTTTATTGAAATTTATACAACACCAAAGTATCAATAATAAAACTCAAATGTCGCATTTAGACTCTAGAGTCAAAGAGTCAAATATTAGAGTTTAAATATCAAAACATTTTGCAAATCAGAGTCCAAATATATTTTTTCAGTATCCATCTTATTTTTCAGTATATACATATATACACGGCAGGAGAACAAGAGATCAAAACAGACTCCAGAGAACATTGATGGTCTTTTGAAATTTTGAAGGTCTCTTTAGTATATGCATACTACATCTCTTGAACTTTAGAGAATATTTTTTTTTAATCTCTGTATCTCTCTCTCTCTCTCTTTCTCTCTCTTTAGAGACCAAAGTCTTTTATCTTCATGTATACGTATCTCTTTATATTGTGTTAATATTTGTTATATACATTTATGTTATATACATACGTATATGTATATATTTATTGTATGAATGGCTACATTGAATGGTAGATACATAAGTATGTATTTAAAGTATGTATATTGAAAATAAAATTAGGTTATCAATATAATAATGTACAAGGTTTATAATTTAAGTATAGGATAATTACTATTACATGTTATACTACATACTACATTTATGTATATGAAGTGTACATTGTACCTTTATAGTGGGTAAATATAGATACAGAAAATATGTATATATTTTCGATTTAATTAAAATGAAAAAAAAAAAAAAATACATAATAATAATAACCTATAATTTAAATATTAACGTTGAAATAATTACATATGGTTCTCGAACTTTTCAACTATAATATGTATACAGAAATATCAGTATATCAATCGCATCAACATATGTATATGATTATGAATATAATATGTGCTACTATCGTATATATAATTTTTTATAACGCAGATACTCCCCTGAATAATATATTTTAATGAAAGAACAATAAAAATAAAAATTAAACGAATTTAAAATTAATTTTATATACTTTACCTAAATTATACTCGTATAATATATCCTAAAATAAATTGAGATTGCCTTTTATAAAAAAAAAAAGTTACGAAAGAATAATATAAAATAAAAATTTATATGTCACACTCACACAAAACGAATGATACTCTTTATTATTATCTATAGTACATATACTTATGTTATATTTTTAAATTATTTTAATATAATTATTTGATTTTTAATTAATTTTTTTTTTTTTTGCAGATTTAAAATTAATAAAAATTTATTATATTATAAAGAGCATATTTTTGCTCTTTTTTTTTTGGCATTTTGTTTATTTTAATTTTTTTAATTTTTATATGCGAATACATTTTTAGCACAATGCCAGTAGATCCAATGGATGATATTGAATTGCGTTCTGTACAATTGCAATTTCCAAATTCTCAAGGATCAATAATTGATTCATGTGATCTAAAACGTGTACCAACAGATAAAGGTGATATATTGATTGCAATTCAGGGTGATACATCAAAACCAGCTATTTTAACTTATCATGATCTTGGTCTAAATTGTAAGTATAAAGTAAATTAAGAAAATTTATATACTATGTACATATACATACATTATTTGTATGTGTATTATGAAATTATTTTAACATTAATTACTTTAGTATGTAATATATCGAAATGTACTATATACCTATATATGCAATCGATCATATTAATGTATGAATATATAATAATGTTTATTGAAATGTTTAAAATTACAATTATATTTTATATAGACGCTACAAATTTTGGAGGATTTTTCAATTATCCTCTTATGAAAGGACTTCTTGAAAACTTCTGTTTGTATCATGTAACAGCACCGGGACAAGAGGAAGGTGCTCCAACTCTCCCAGAAGAGTAATTATTTTATTATTTATGAATATTTATTTTTATTTATTTTTTTTGTTTTTTTAATTATAACAACATTATATAAATAATGTAATGTTTTGTTTTGTTTTTTTTTGTCTTGTTGTTTTTTTAGTTATGTTTATCCAACAATGGATGAATTAGCAGCTCAGCTATCATTTGTTTTATCACATTTCGGACGTAAAAAAGTGATTGGTTTCGGTGTCGGTGCTGGAGCTAATATTTTAGCTAGATTTGCATTACAAAATCCAGATAAGGTAGCTGCTCTCTGCCTAATTAATTGTGTATCAACGGCCTCTGGTTGGATTGAATGGGGATATCAAAGTTTTAATGCACGTTTCTTACGTACTAAAGGAATGACACAGAGTGTTGTTGATTACTTGATGTGGCATCATTTCGGTAGAAATCCAGAAGAACGTAATCATGATTTGGTTCAAATGTATAAAGCACATTTTGAAAGAGCCGTTAATCCAACAAATTTGGCAATGTTCATTAATTCTTATATACATCGAAATGATTTAAATATTGCACGAACACCACCTGGTACACCACAATCAGCTTATACTCTTAAAATGCCAGTTATTAATATTACTGGTGCATTATCACCACATGTTGATGATACTGTTACCCTAAATGGTCGATTAGATCCAACAAATTCCACTTGGATGAAGGTATATATATATATATGTATATAAATAATTTATAATAAATTCTAATAATATGAAATTTTCAATTTTATTCATATAATATTATTAAAAAAATATATCAGATATCTGATTGTGCAATGGTGCTTGAAGAACAACCCGGTAAATTAGCAGAAGCTTTTAGGCTTTTCCTTCAAGGTGAAGGATACGGTAAGTGTTAAAAAACAAAAAAAAAAAAAACAATTTTGTTTTTTATCTATATTTTTGTTATTTTACATATCTTTATATTCTTTTCAATCCTTAATAAAATCGAAAGATATTTTAAACAAAACTGACTTATTTCCTTTTAAGTAAATAATTTTCTAAAAAAAAATAAAAATAAAATTAAAATAAAACTATCATATTATACACTGAAACACGTCATCTCAATATACATTATATATCACCATAATCCGAATCACACATTTATATACCATACTTATTATGTGTATTTATGAATGCGTATCGTTTAATTTATTTACGATATAATATATGTACATATATATATATTTTTAGTTTGATTTTATCTTATATATAGATTGTCCAAAAAAAAAATAAAATATATATATATATATATATATGTACATATTCTTTTTATTATTTATTTATTTTATTTAAAATTTATTGTTCCATTTCTTTTTTCAGTTAGGTATTATTTTTCAATTAATTTCGTATTTTATATACAAATTTGCATATTATATACAATGTATAATATAAAAAAATTTTCAAATTTAATTTGCTAGCAAATTAGCATGATTACAGCCCGAACAGCTAAGCTAATTAATTATAATTTTTTTATTTTTTAAATTAATACAACGCAACGCAATCTAACGCAACGCAATGCAATGCAATTCAATGCAAAAATGAAAAAAAAAAAAAACATACGCAATTAATAAAATTCATTCTTCTATATATAAAATACATACTATCATTTATTATATGAAGAAATATTTTTTAATTTTTTTTTTTTCTTCAACTCATTCAAATCATAATTAAACTTGATTCAAACTATGAATATTATATGTACCTAGTTTATATATACAAAAATTCATTTTTATTTTGGATTTTGAATTATTTTCATAATTTTCTCTCGTATGTTATATAAACATTATAGTGTTGTTCATGATGTATGGTAAATGGTAAAATTTGTAAAGGAAAATCATGAGAATACTCGCACACTTTAAACCAAAATGATAATGAATATAATAGTAAATAATTGTAAATTTTTGTCACATACTCGTAAATCAGAAAAAACATGTATTCGAATGTTTAAAATTTTCAGAATCTATAAATTCATAATTCAGAAATTAGAACATTTTATTCTAAAATGAAAAAATTTATATTAAATTTAAAATAGTTATGTCAAAAAATAGTAAAAAAAAAAAAAAAAATAAGTGGAATTAATAAATAATATTTTAACAATTATTTCACAACCACAACATTTTTATTTTATGACACGTCTGACTTGAACAAAATTACGATTTATTTAAATTTACTATACAAAAAACATGCTTGAGTTCATGGTAAAAATTTACAATGTGACAAATCGTTTTTTCATTATAAAATTTTTACTAAACGATAGTTTACGATTTACCATGATTATGACCATTACCATACGCTTTTACCACATATCGTAAACATCACTTATGATTCAAATTCAAAATGTGGAATAAATTCAAAAGTCAATTGGAAATCATTTCATTTTATACGATAATTCAAATTTATATCATATTACGGATTAAATTCGGATTACTTTTGTTTTCGTATAAATTACGTAGGTGAATTTTTAGTTTCAAATATTATGTATAATTATAGTTATCATATATTGAAAGAGAAAGATTGAGAGAAAGATTGAGAGAGAGAGAGAGAAAGAGGGAGAATTAAAAAAAAATTGTTAAATTCAAATTCACAATCATACATTGAAATTATTACATTTAATTCAATTTCGTATTCAATAAATGTTTTAATTAAAAAATCTTTATTAGAAAAGTATCACAATGCAGTACCAAAAAGAAAAAAATTAAAAAAAAACTCAAATGAAATCAATCATATATCCATCATTTTTATTTTATTTTATTAATATTATTATTTTCTCCTATATGTACTTACTTATATTTTTATTTGTATTATAAATTTTCATTATTTTTTTGTTTTTGTCATTTTATTTTCATTTTGTTCTCATACTATCCATCCCATCCACATTATATTTTGTGTATTATTAACATACATAAATGTAAAATCAATTTTTTTGGTTTTAAATACTACATACATAAGTAATCTCTTATTATTATAAATTACATACACTAGTCATATCATCATATATAATTCGTATTTTAGTGGTATTCATGATGTACATATATGGTAAATGGTAAAAGTTGTAAAGGAAACATCGTGATCACACACGAAAAAAAAAAAACAAAATGATAATGAATATGGTAAATAGTAAATTTATGTCACAAATATGTCAAAAAGCATACATACGAATGTTTAAATTGTCAGAATTCATAGATTCGAAATCAAGAAATTTAAATTTATAGAAGTGGTAATTCTGAAATAAAATTTATATATTTAAACTTAAAATATATGTCAAAAAAATATTAAAATATAAAGTGGCATTAATTGATAACATTTTCGATCTAAATGTATGTATATTTAAAATTAGGTATAGATTTAGCCTTGAATAAAATACTTGAAATGAATGACAGATAAATTCGATGTGAATTCGATTACGATTTACCATTTATCATACAAAAAAAACATGACTACTGAACTCATATGGTAAAGATTTACGATTTCGTAATTCATTTTCCCGAAATGTTTACCATCAATTACGATGGTTTTTGTCATTTACCATGATTACGACGATTACCATGCTTTTACCACACATCGTGAACAGTACTTTTATTTGACTATAATATTATAACGAAAATTTATCTTGATCATAATCGCCAAAATGCCAGGTCAGGTCATGGTGAGAACGAAGGGATGACAGGACGACAGTTTACTGTCTTCCCCTTTGTAATAAATTAAAATTAAATTAAATCGTAATCATGATAATCGCGTACCTATATAATAATAATGATATGACTAAGAAAATTTTACAAGAGATAAAAATCTTACAAAACATATTGTGTATGCCTATACTTAACATCATAAAAATTCATTTTACTTTTCTATCATCAAATAATAGTAATTTTTTTTTTTTTTTGCTAATAACTTTTATTTTGTCTGTGACATTTATTTTTTAAACACATTTTGGTTTATAGAATATGGAATACAGAATTTATAGAAAAATAATTAAAATACTTATAAGAATCATTTCATAAAATTCATTTTTTCATATGGTATATTTTTACTTTATATTTTTTGTTTGTTCTTTTTTTTTTTTTTATTTTGTTCTTTCTATTTCATCAATTTTATCAACTCAAACAGCTGTTAATGTACGTAAATGAAATACATAAATACAAATTATTGTATTATTTAGAAAACAAAAAAAAAAAAAAAAAATAAAATTAGAACAGTATTTTTTTTTTAAATCTAAATTTATCATTACATACATATGCATATTATGAATAATTTTTGAATATTATGTGCTTTCGATTTTTGCAATTTCAAGTACTTGCGAGTACTAAAATGTGTCTAGGATAAATTATTGTTAAAACGAACGACACAAAAATTATTCGTAACTACTAACTTGCATCTATACTTCCAGCTACTTGAAAAATTTTTCATGAGTAGCTGCGAGTAGATGGTATAGCACAGCACAGACATTTACCTTTTCTACTCGCAAGTACTTAAAATTGACAAAACGATAGCACCTATTATATTATATACATAAAGTTAAATTTGATCTAATAAAATGTAATATAAAAAAATTATAATTGTTTATAAGTATATTAATAATGAATTATTATCAGAATATTATATTATTATGTATATCTATAAGTATTGTAGAAAAAAAATAATGGTGTAAAAAAAAATGAAAAAAAAATAATTGAATAGAATTATACTTTTAGAAAAAAAAAAAAAATTATTGTTTTTTACTATAAAGTTTTAGATACATAATATACCGTATACCAATTTGTCAAATAAATAAAATATGGTTGACTTACAAAATGTCGAAAAACAGTTTGTGATACAGTATAGTGTATACTGTATAATATTACATCTGTCATAATAAAAAGTTAAATTGTAAGTATCATGAAAGCATCAATTATATAGTATAGATGCGTTATTTGATCATTTGATGCGTTTTAAATACATTTTCCAAACCGATTTGAAACATGTGACATCATTAAATATTATACTTTAACATTTCGAAACATATATTACTTTGTATATAAACTGTTTCAGATACATTTTGGAAGTCATGCGGTATCAATGTTATTCTATTAATTTAGAAATATAATTAATTTGATATATATATATATATATATATATATATATATATGTATATTTTAGACTATAATTATGTAAAATGTAAATGAAAGCAATAATTTTAAATTATAATAAAAAAAAAAAAAATGCTTTTTTGTATAAATTTTATCATCTAAGAATAATATTTGAGATTTGAGTATACAAAAGAAATTAATTTCACAATATATGTACGTATATATACACGTAATCCGGACAAAAATAATTCGAATTTTAGATTATGTATCTTAATTTTGAAGTATTTTATATTTCGGTATAATTCGGATTTCGGTTTTAAAATAAATCCCCCCACCAAAAATCATTTGGTCTTAATAGCAATTTTTTTACGTATCAATTATATACTAATACCTACATATTTATACATATTTATTTATTCAGTTTAATTCAAGCAAATTATAATTAACTATAATTAAATTATGAAATACAGAATACAAATAGTACATTACATGTTTACATTAATTTATAATAAATTTAGATGTACATATGTATAGATCAAAGGCTAAAAATTCAAAGTATATTTTTTCAAAGCTTTGGAAACATTACGATCAATAATTCTCTCATATTTATGTATATTTATTCCCGATAATCAATTTACTGGAAATCCAGTTTTCAGAACTGGATTAAGATAATCTATAGTTATACAAGTGGATCATTTAGAAATTGTGATGACATAGACAGCAAATTTAATCCAGATTAACGACTTAATCTAGATTAAAATACTTAGCCTGTCAACGTTATTAGCAATTTCTCATATTTTCTTTAGAATAGATAATTTAATTAGCTTTAGCCTATTTTTCTGTTGTTTTTATACAGAATTGGTGGTTTTTACCAGAATTTACCGGATAGTTGAATGGTTCAGCTATGAATTCAGATTCAGATTTCAGATACATGTGACATATTACATACACTTCTATTATTTATTTCTATTCTGAAAATAATCAGATTAAAAAATGAAAGCACGTATCGAAATATTTTCAGAAGATGAATTTTTCAGAGCCATGTAACATATCACACTTACTATACCTACAATGCATTTGAAAGTGTATCTGAATTTCTCAGATTCAGATTCAGATTCAGATTCATGCTGACAGTATACATACACGATGAATGATCCAAATTAATTTTGAGATAATGCCAATTTAATTTGAATTATTTTTTTGTCGTGTATATACGTATATATACAGTTAGTTCAGTTTTATTTATTTATTTATTTATTTATATTTTTTTTCTTAAATTTGTTTTTTGAACATAAAAAATAATATTTTTTTTATTTGTTTTTAATGAAATAATAAATTATAAAATTATTGTTTTTATTCTTTTTCATTATGAAATTTATTCAATGTATTATTGACTTCTTTTTTTTTGTATCAAATTAAACTTTTAATTTATTTTTGTGCAAATTCATTTTAGTTTTTTTTATTATTATTTCAAAGTAACATTAAAAATAAATTCATAATTTATACTCACAGAAGATATATGCATGTATTTATTAATTTAATTATAAAATATGATTAGTACACTCAATGCGAAATACAATAGTATATAGACGAGTATTAAATGTATAATTATGATAATAATTTATTGTTGACTGATTTAATTAAATTTAATATTAATCGATATTTATAATTACATCGAAAATTATATTAGAAATTATAGTAAACATTTTTTTTTCTATTAAAATACAAAATAAATTTAAGATGTCAAAAAAAAAAAAAGAAGAAGAAGAAAAAAACAAAATTAAATGAATAAAAAATTATAATGAAAATAAAAATAAAAAACAAATCGAATATTAAGTAAAATATAATTAAAGATAAAATATTGTAGAATTACTGCCGCCCCCTTCCCATCTATACAATCAGCATAATATAAAAACAGCAACAACAGCAACTACAGCAATAATAAACAATGATAGAATTTAATGCGAAATTTTGATTTGAGCATTACTAAAACAAAACCAATGCGACAGAAACAACATTAAAATTAATTTTTCATAGAATGTAATAATAAATTTTTAAATAATTTTTTGTTTTAGTTTTTTTTTTCGGAATTTAATTCAAATCAAGTAACAAATTTTTGTATTTCATGCTGTTGTGTTCTGCTATTATTTTCGACACTGTGTGGTTTAAATTCACGACGCTATATGCACGGCTCTATACACGGATGATGACTGTGCCCGTGCTGTGCTGTTGCTGTTTTGATACTTTTTGTACTTTTTGTACGTTTTTGAAAAAGAAAAAGTAACAAAAAATTTTTTTAATGATAAATGTAATCGTATGTGATGTTACGATTACATTACATATTACTTATTATTTTAAAGATTTTCGATGAGATATTGGATTGCGGTTTTGTTACTATAGATACATATTCTCGGCCGTATATTAACTTTTTGGATGCCAGATAAAAAAAACCTCGCAACAATAAAAATATTAAAAAAAACATGTTTTTTTCTCTTTTTTTTTTGGAAATATTATAGGAAAAAAATTGAACAAAATAGCATACTTATTACTATTATTATTATATTATTTCAATAATTTCAAATTTATTTTTTTTTTTTAGAAAAATATAAAATACTTGTTTGATATGATAAAAAAAAAAAAAACAAAAAAAAATTATTCAAAACAATATATCTATCGAATTTTAAATTAAATTTATTGCTATTAAGAATTACTGTATAGTACTATTATTAGAAAAAGAAATTAAAATTGTTATCGAATTTAAATAGCATTTATTTAAATGAAAGTATGTATAGATTTTTTATATTATTAAGAAAGAATAAATAAAATAAATAAATAATAAATTAATTCATTATTATTAACGTGTACGATATATGGGGGATTATGGACAGTTCGCGATGATTGGAATGATGAAATTGTGTTTGAAAAAATAATTTATTGTTACAAAAAGCTAACACAAAATAAATGATTACATTTTTATCAAAATTATTAACACTGTAATTTTACGATTATTGTAAGATCTGTTCGAGAATTTGCAGAAAGCATAAAGGCCTAACTATAATCGACATTATAATCAACATTATCTATGACAATATATCGTGCTACGAACATAGTTAAATCAATGATTTCAACCTTTCGTTCAACTAAGTATAATCGATATTGCCCCCGTCTTCGTTAAAAATTCGATAAACATAATTTCAAAATAAGCAGTGCAATCGAAAGCATTATGTGTCATGTGTGCCATGTATATGTACATATACATAACATAAGCACGTTACGTCATTTTTGTAAAATTTCTATTATTTATTGCTTAGTATGTGTGATAAACCTTAATGGTAGAACTATAATTGACATATCTGACATGGGAAACATGAGAAATAATAACGAATGTTAAAACGTCACATTTGGTTAACTATAATAACATAGATAACATACTAAACATAAGCAATACGAATTTCACAAAATGAGGTTATGGTTTATGTTACTTATGTCATGCACGCTTTCGATCGTGCTGCTTATGTCGAGCTTATGTTAAACGAATTTTTAACGAATGTCGGCAATGTCAATTATAGTTTAGCTCATTGATTTGGCTGTGTTCGGCTACGACATATGTCTTAGCCTATGTCACTTATGTCGATTATAGTTCCCACTTAAGAGTATCTTACAGCATATATTGAAAGAAATTGACAGAAAACTGTTCGATTGCAGACATTTTGATTTTCCCATACTGCAAAAAAATAATATAAATGAAGATAGATTTTTTGTGCAAATTAAAATATTTAAATTTGAAATTTTCATTTATCTCATGTTCGTGTTACAAGTCATTTCAAATATGCATATTATTTGTAAATCGATTGTTATTTATACATACTTATTTCACACCAAATTAGTTATCAACATATTTTTGTTTACCAAATATATTTTCTTTTTAATTTTATGATAGTTGCAGAAAATCGTTTTCGTATACTGTAATTTTTTTTTTTTAATTTCCATAATTGAATATAAGATAAATTAAAGAATTTTAAGATTTCAGAAAGTTCTTGAACAGAATCTATAAATTTATAATAAAAAACAAAAAAAAAAAAAAAAAAAAGAATTAATAATAATAATAATTTTACAAATTTATAAAATAACGATAAATTGACACATTTTCAATCACAACACAGTTGCTTGAATAGAATAGCGCGATGGTTGTGGTATTGGTCTGGTACGCTTGATGTACCGACCGAGTTCGATTCGAATCCCGACCAGTTCGTTATTCTCGCTCAAGTCGATCATTAATTCAATCAACAATATATCTGAGAGAAATTATTGATCGGCGGTGCCATAATGGATTGAGTAATCTGTGTACACTTAATACACTTATACACAAAAATATAATGTAATATTCATTATTTAAAAAAAAAAAGAAAAAAAAATTCACAACACAACCAAACTTTGTAACAAAAATGTACAGCTGAATTAAAAAATCATCCAAGTCAATGCACTGTTCTAACTCAAATTCGTTCAATATTCGATCATTAATGTGTTGTGTGTAGGTAGGTGGTACACCAGAAACAATAACTTATGATTATGTACTTACTCATGATGATTAACTGGATGATGATGCATACAAACTATCAACTGATATAGAATTAGAATTATTACAACTATGATTGACGTTACCATAAAATCGATGGATATAAATGTATAGTCATATACTTAGTATAGGTACAGAAAATTTATTTTAATGATTTCATAACAAAAAAAGAAAAAATAAATAAAATTAATAATAAAATATAAATGTGAACGTACTTATAAATGAAATTTGTAAATTCGATTTACTATATATATTAAGTACATAAATATTCATACATTTATTATTGAAAATTAAAAAAAAAAGTTATTATATACATACATATATATGTAGTATGTATACCAAAAAAAAATGTTTGTTATACAAATTTATTATTAATAAATAATTTATTATATCCATTTAAACGAAATGAAATGAATAATAAAACTTTATAAAGAAGAAGAAAAAAAGAAAATCAGTTATTATTACTATTACATAAATATAAATAAAAAATATAATTTATAGATTATTTATACATTATATACATAATATGTACATTTGTATTAAAAAAAATAATAATAATTAAAAAACTATATTACCATCAATTTATATTATTTACATAAAATATACGTGCATTTAAAAAAAAAATAAAAAAAAATAATCTTTAAATATTTGTTTACTTTTGAATTACATCCATGTTATATGTAGTATATAATATGTAGATAATAAAAAAATTTTCTTTTTCTTCTCTTTTTTTTTTTTTTTTGATAGTTAATTTACATATTTACTCAATCGAAATTCATTCAATTTAATTATTACATTTACTATAGTATATGGTGCATCATTTATTATTATTATTATTTTTTCATAATTTCAATTAGGTACATCTAAATATTATTTTTATTCATTACATTGTTTTAATTAGTAAATTTAAAATTTTTTAAATAATATCAATTTCTTTAGTTTTCTCGCATTTTATAATGTAGTTATAGAATTAATATAATTGTAAGCCATTCATGATGATTCATCCACGTCATATACATAAATGAAAATTTACTCATTTTAAGGATATTCAAAATATGAATTTTTTTTTTTTTTGTTTTTTGTTATTTTAGAAAAAAAATAATCCTTTATACGTGATACTCAAGAAAATTTTATTTGTTTTTTTTTTGTTTTCATATTTTTCTAATTTACATTTTTACTCTTACATATACATTTCCTATACTATTGTAATTTTATTATTTTTCGCACATAAATATATTATTATCATTAAAAAGAGAAAAATAATCACATGTTTTTTTGTTTTGCTTTGCTTCTTTTCTCAATGTTTTTATTAATAATTTTTACAATTTTGTTATTCATTAAAAAAAGAGAAAGAGAGAGAGAGAGAGAGAGAGAGAGAAATATATATATATGTAAATATAAAAATAAGAGAATATACACATGTATTTGTGAAATATTTTAATGATATTATTTACGTTATATAATAATTACGACAGCATACAAATTTTTCTAAGTCAACGTAAAGACATTTAGATGATGTTCAATGTTCAAACGTTCAAACGTTCATTCAGTTCGTCGGAATATAAATAACACAACAGTATCAATATACAATTTTGAATTTTTATTGAATTTCACTTTTTGAAAAAATATAACGATTTTATTTTTCACCTTAATTTCACATCAATTTATTCACAAAATGAATTTATTTTTCACTATACAATCTTACAATACTTATTACTTTTATTATTCATATTATTGTTTACAATATTTAACGAGACCTGATTTTATATGTATGTATATCACAATTGCAACTGTCACACCAATTTTCACATTGCCATAGAAATGTGTATATGCCGTCGTCCGTAACTAAAATTAGATATTCAATTTGTTAATGAAAAAAATAATTTTAATGTTATCAGATGTATATATGTACGAGTATATACATAGCTGACATACAGACATATAAATGATATTGAAACACAGATGCATGTATATAGAAATTTGATCACAGTGACAGTATCATTTTAAACAAATCATATTAACCGTTCTAGTTCTACTTATAGTGTGATTTCGTATGATAATTTTGAAATTTATTACAAAAGTGTTTGGTGGTGATGGTAATTTTATTCGCCAAAAATTTCATTTCTATATACATACATATACATATATGTATATACAATATATTTTTTTTTGATTTTTAAAAATTTATCTATAGTTAGCTGCTTTTAAAAGAAGATAAATTTAAATTTCGAAAAATTCGAAAATATGTGAAAATTCGAAATTTCAGAGTTTGTATATAAAATTTTAATGTGATTTTGAATTTTTGTATAGAAATTAAAAAAAATCACCTTCTAATGTAATTTCGGTAATCATATGTAATCTAATAATAATAATAATAATAGATCAGTCGAAGTCCTGTCATGTAAAAGAATTTGCTTCTTTACCAAGAATTCAGTGGTTCGCAATCCACTTTAAACTGTAAAGGTACAAACATATGTTATCATAATAAGTTTAGAAATCATTTCGGTGAAAATCTTGGCTCCTTGGCCAACCTAAAGCTGGGGTAGGTTTACGTATAAGGTGATTGATGATATCATGATATTCACCAGAAATTATATCACGGCAGTTATACTATTGACACACTGCAGAGATAAACCATGGTTATTTCAAATGGTTTATTGATAACCTGGTATGGGTGACGCATTTAAATCGAGGTGAACTAGTTTATATATTCATATGACACCTGTCGATAATAAATTCAAACACTAATTCTTTTTCATCTAGTCAGCATGTTACCTGAAATTTGGTTTGACAGTTTGTTTAAATATAATATAAAAAATATAAAAAATAACACTTATGTCAAAGATAACTGAGTTCGAACTTGGTTAACAAGATAATTGAGTTCTAGAAACTCAGTTAACTTAACCGAGTTCTGAAAGTTGGTTATCGCAAAGATAAACCAGAAAACTGAGATAACCATGGTTTATCTCTGCAGTGTGTCAATAGTATTAGATATTATAGAAAACAATAATAAAAATACATGTGTATATTTTAATGATCGTATCAATTACAGTTAAATTTAAATTATAATTATTATATTATTTACTTATATAGTTATGTTTTACATATTATTTCAATATTTTATCATTTTATAAAGTTTTTTTTAATTATTTAAAAATAATATTAAAGAAAATATGTACTTTTTCATATTTTATGTTACATAAGTATATATACTTATTTGTTTTCGTATATACATATATGTACACGTTATATATATCAAAATAATTTATTTAAATTATTATTTATTATATTTTTTGAAAGCTTTATGTATTCCAATAAATTTAATAATATGCCAAAAGTTTTAATTGATTGATGATTCTTTTAACTTACATATATTCTATCTATATATCGTTTTGTGCATACTTATATACATCATAATGTACATAATTATTTAATATTGTATGTATATATTTTTTTCATATTTTTTAGTTGTTTATTCGAAAATTAATAAAAATTAAAAAATATAAAAAATACTGTAATATGTACATTATGTATATATGTAGATAAAAAATAAATAAGTAAATTAAAAATTCAGTAATAAAATAAAAAAACACATTTGAGTCACACAAGTAGATATAAAATATTTATTTATTGTATAGGAAAAAGTAAATCGTATATACAAAATTAATTTTTTATTTAAATTATTAAGGGGAAGATTCATTTCACGTAACAGTTTTGTCTTCATAAACTTTATAATCTTCGTACATTTTCAATTATTATCGTATTTAATTTCCATAAATGCCTATTTATTACAAACTCTATATGTACTTACGTAAGTTTTGAAAAGCTGCGATTGTAATATGCTTCGTTGCTTGCAGTTTCTAACTTTTGTATTTCGTATACTGCAATAGTTTTATAGTTGATATTATTTGACAGTTCTTACATGGTATATATAGAAATTGAAATATTACAAAAAAAATTATAAAATAAATATATGGCTAGCTGAAAAAGAAGAAGAAGAAAAATACGAAACAGTGAAAACAGTAAACTAAGAAGAAATTTTTGATTGACATGAACGTCAATGTCAAAAGTATGAAACTTTAAAACTGAAAAGTGACATGAATCCCCCCGTTATTATTATTATTATTATTATTTTTGTTTCTTTAATAAATTTCAAATTAAGGACAATACAAACAACAACAAAAAAATTGTAAAATATATTAAAAAAAAAAAAGTTAAAGATCTTAATTTTTTGTTTTCGATTAATTTTTAAAAGTATACATTATTTAAAAAAAAAAAAATTAAATACAAAAAATTGCTTTATAAATAATTTGAGTTTTTTCTTTCTTTTTTTTTCTCTTCCCTTTTTTCGAAACTACCTTATATATATATATATACATATACATATATTTGTATATATACACGCACACATTCACACATTCCCAAAAATATGAAAACCCGCATACACACAAACACGCACACACACACACAATATATATACATTAAATTAATATAAATTCATTTATAATATATAAATATGTATAATTATAATTAAATCGTATATTAAAATCCATACATAAACGCGTGCATTCAAAAATCATAAATATTTTATTTTCTTTGGTATATTCAATTTTATTTGATACCAAAATAAAAATGCAAATAAATTTTTATTTTTTTTATTTTTATTTTTATTTTTCTCTTTTTATTTTTTTTAAACTAATTTTAACGTTATCCTTAAAATCCATCATGTATTTAATATTATGTACAATATATAAATATATATAAAACAAAAATATAAAATAAAAATTATACAACATTAATTTCGTCAATGTAATTTAAAATTATTTCAAAATTAAAAAATAAAACATACATATGTACTACCTACCAACCCAACCACCTACAATTATATTATGATGAAAAATCACAATCAAAACACAAATAAATTCAAAAAACAAAACAAAATACATAATTACTATGCATTTTAATTATTAATTATTTATTATGCAATAAACATAATATTCATTTCATAAAAAAAAAAAAACAAACAAACAAACACACACATACATACTATATATACATAATTAAATGTAATAAAAATAAAAATTTTTCATTGAAATACTACATCATCCATTTATTCATCATCATAAATATTTTCATGAATTATTAATGTGGAAATTTTTTTTTTTTTTTTTGAAATTTATAAAATGTTTGAAAAAACACACAAAAAACCAAAACATTTAAAAAATTATATTGTTTTATATAATAATTTATAATAATAATAATATATTTTTTTAATTTTTATTTTATTTGAAAAATTAAAAAAATAAAAATAAAAAAAAATCTATAAATTTTCAAAAAAAAAAAAAATTAATAAAAAACAAAATAACAAATAAATGAAAATAAAACAAAATAACAAATAAATAAAATAAAAACAATAATAAATATTTTTATATTATTTTGAATATGAAAATGAATAACAAAAACAATGAAAAAACAAAAAAATAAAATAAAAAAACATTGCAAATTTATACACAATTTATGTATATTTATTTTTATTTTATTTTTTATTTTTTTTTTTTTTTGATGTACTACTATTACTCCACTACTACTACCACTACTACTACCACTACCACTACCACTACTACTACTACTACTACTACTTCCATGTAATACTAAAAATTACTTTCTAATACTTCTTCTACTACTTACTACTTAATTACCAATGTACTACAATTTTTTGTGTTTTGTATGTACAATAATGCAACATGCAACGTAAAATAAAATAATAAATGTCAAAATACATTATATGTACCTACACATAATTAAAATGGGTATGTACTTAAATATCTCTATATATATATGTAATTATATAATATACTATATAAATGCTTGATATATTTATATAAAATTTTGTTTCTTTTACTTTATATGTAAATATATATAATATATTTTTTTTTTTTGATATAAAAATGTTTTTTTTTTTTTTTTTGTGTTTCATTCTGCTATATATTTGTGTTGTGAGTAATTTTTTTTTTTTTTTGTTCTTTTAATTACATTAACTTTTTGTCTTGTGATATTATATTGCGTATACACATTTTCTATATACATATAGTTGATAAAAATTAATAAATTTATTGTACATGTTTTGCATATTTCATTATATTTTATCAAAAGAAAGAAAACAAAAAAAAACATCATTATTGTTATAAAAATATTTAATAATACATATACATATATATTCTCATATACACATATGTATAATTTATTATGTGGAGCGATTTTTTGTGTAGTAAAGATGAGCTGCAATAAAAAAAAAAAAAAAAAACAAAAAAAAACTTTTATTAATTAATAAAGTCAAAAATTAAATAAATAAAACAAATCAATAAACAAATTAAAAAATATTTAAAAAAAAAAATATATGATTAATTAAAAAAAATACATACATAATATATGAATATATGATATAATATTATTAATTATTCAAGTATTTGATTGATATATGTACATATTATACATATATGCAATATATGTATGTATGTATATATATGTACAGGGTGATTTATAATGAACTGTTCCAACATACATAATACCAATCGATTCCTTGAAGTGTTGTGAATCAGCGTTTACTTTGCCTCCTATTTTTAAGAATTGAAAATTTTTCGTCTGTGCAGAGGATGGTGAGTTCATATATGTACTATTAAATGTAAAACGTTTTAAATTTTTATTGAAAATTAGATTTTAATAAAAAGTATATGTTGCCATATGTGTGTTTCGAAAACGATTGAAGGAGAAATATTTCGAAGAAATGTCTTATTATAAACGCTTATTGATCCACAACACTTCAAGGAATCGATTAATAGTATGTTGGAACAGTTCATTATGAATCACCATGTATATATACATACATATAAATATATCAAAATGTACGAATTAAAATAATATATTATGCTTATTATAGTATTTGTGGCTTTGTATTTGTTTTCGTTTTCGTTTTTTTTTTTTCTTGTTTACTTAAATTTATCACAAATGGTTATGTACATATGCATATAAAATATTCTGTATGTACTATATACGTACATGTACAGTATAGCTCTAGTTAATGGGGGAGAGGGGTCAGAATACATTCTAATAAATTCCAGCACTAAACGAAACAGTGTTAAAGGAGATCATCTTAACATGTGTAAATAGTATAGGGATGAATGAAACAGAACAAAAAATTATAAATTTTGTAAATAGAGTCAGAAATGTGTGTACACTGCAGACTGCACTGCAGTATGTATATAAGAATTATTAGCAGATTTCTGCTTCTGCTGTATGTTATCTGCTTTGATTGTATTTAACGTTTCCTATATGTCAATTCAAATTTGATCAAATTGACAAAAACAAATAATAAATTTACTGACTTTCCAGCTTAGCCAACTTCCTTCAGAATAAAAATTTATATATTGTTTTCATAGTAAAATTTTTATTTATGTAATATACTTGAATTAACATTATACTTTTCAAACCAAATTTTTCTACTTTATTTTTCAAAATTTTTGACTTGAAAAATAATTAGAATTTAGAGGTCTGGTAAGTAGTAAGTAGAAGGTGGTTGAAATAAGTATAGATTTACTTATAAATAAGTATAGACTTCCCATTACTGCTTCGAACTGCAATCAAAATTCGGATAATTTTTTTTTGGAAATCCGTTGTGAGTTCGTTTTGCGTTTTATCTTCAGAAACGCTATAACTTCATTTTCGCATGTGTCGGGCATTTTGTGCCTTTCTGTACAGGCTATAACAGAAAAGCGTAATGAAACAAAAGATACATACTTATAGTTAGATGCCTGTTCCATTTTTAAACATATACTACAAGTTACCAGTAGCACTACAGCACCCAATAACGTGTCAGATTTTGAGGAATCGAAGTAACCGTGTGTACTGAAAGAACGTTAACTAGAGTAGCGTTAATTGGAGTCTTACTGTATAATGTATACTTGAATAATATGAAAAAAATTCTAGATGAAAATGTATTTTTTAAAAAAAAAAAAATAATAAAATAAATTTGAAAAGGACAAGAAAAAATAAATACATATATCTGATACATATACATATACATATGTACAAATTTGTTTTCATATAATGCATATACAGTGATATCTCGATTATCCGAATAATTGAATGCACACTCTCATTCGGATTTGCGAAATATTCTGATTAAAGAGACTATTTTAAGAATAAACAATGCATCCTATATATCCCCTTTTCTCAACAAATCTAGAAAAAATTTTATGTCAAATCGGCTCTATTTAATAAGGAAAAATAAAATTCTTACGTTTTCAACTTTGAACTACATTTTCTAATGTCAAAAACTGTTGACGAAACGAACCTATATGCCATATTTATTAGCAATTGATTGGGTCTCCATTATTCAGTACTACATCTAAAATTTTGATTTTTTCAAAAATACTTAGTATTTTGGGTGCACGCTTTTTATTAGTTGACATTTTCATTCACTATTTTTATATTAGGTATTATATTATTCTTCATGTAGCTAAAGAAGAATAATATAATAAAAAGTACATTTGAACAAGTTAGTAATATGTATCATAAAACCACAAAACGGAAAATCTCCAGACTGATTGCAGTATTATGCATTCAAAAGATAGAAAAAAAAGAAAAAAAAATTGTCTAATTTTACATCAATTCGGATTATAGAAAACATTCAATTCGGATTGTAAAATACTTAATGGAAATGTTTGAGTCGTTCGTATTATTGGATTTCAAATTTTAGAGTATACGGATTATTGGGATATCACTGTATATGTAATATAATTGTACGAGTATAAATGTTTAATAAAATTAATCAAATAAAATTTTTAATTGATTTTTCTTGTTACTTTATAATACCACATAATACGTATACATATATGTATGTATATGTACATACAGTAAGTGATAAAATTAAATAAAACAATATTTATTATAATTTCATTTACATATTATAACGAAGGTATAAAAAATATCATACAAATATAGATACAAAAAATTTGTGTAAAATGATTGCTTTAGTAGTAAAAAATCCATTACAAAATAATGTAAAAAAAAAAAAAAAAATTCGTGTAATCAAAAATGCATTAAAAAAAAAAAAAAAAAAAAAAAAAATTTAATTTTTATTAAACCTCCTTCATCAATAAATTCACCAATAACACACTTTTAAAGCAAATAAATAAAGAATTTCAAAAATAAACAAAATAAAAAAAATGATAATAATAATTTTCAATTGTTTTATTATTTAATATATTTTTTTTATCTTATCTCTGTCATATAATACTACAAACAAATATGAACAAACACTCATATTGCATAATGTGTATTGTGGATGGGCTTCCATCCAAATTGAAATCTTTGAACAGATTTTTTTTTTCTTTTAAAAACAAATATTATGCAAAATGTTATAGAATTGTCAAAAATTTTTGGTAAAATGTTCGATGATAGCAGCAAATCCAACGTTAACGACAATTATTATTACAATATATTATTGATTGATATGCCCAAAATATTTGACAATTTCGTATTACACTATAGATTGATTGGAATTGGAATATACGCAGAAGAAAATATACTCAAACATGCACAAAAGTTCTATCTTAAGAACAAAATCTTATCTGTATATAAAAATTATTGTACAATTCTACTAACACATATAGAAATGCATATACGCATAACTTTTTAACTGTTTTGGTGCGAACTCTATGCCCAGTCTAGAATGTTTAAATGTTTTTAGTTTGTCGTTTATTGATGCCTCTTAATCTTAGTAATGCCACGTAATAATATTAGCTGCTTAGATTGTAAATGTAAAGCTGAAGGCGCAGTGCAGTGTACGCCTTTCACGTTTTTCACACCTTGTATCCGTTGAGGTATGTGAAGCACGAAAGTTGAACAACATTGAAATATATGTAGGTACATATATGTAATAAGCTCCAATTATATGAAGCATGAAGACCGTATGAAGTCGACAACGGATAGAAGTTGGTTAACTTTCAACTTTTCATGCGACAGACAAAGCATGAAAGTAAGAAGAAAAAATAGTTTGACTGAAATTTCTATAAAACGTATAGGCCCATACAAAATTAATTCTATGCGACAAAGGATGAAAAGTTTGTAAGGTGTGAAAAGTGTATGAAGTGTGAAATGTTTTTTTTCTACATTCGGCCTTCAGCTTTAAGTGTTGAAATAATTTTTTAAATTATTTCAAGTTGTTAGATCATTTTAGTAATGTAATTTGGTCTATATTCAATTTTTTTTTTTTGGTATACAACTAATTATGCGTATACAATTCTTAATTTAATTAATTTCCATTACATATTGTGTAGAAGAAAATTAATTCAATTATGTTACATACATATGTAGTAAGTAGTATACATTTAGATACTGTATATATACGCTTCAAATAATTATTATTAATAATTATGTGTAGAGATGTATAATAATTTTCATTATGGATACAAATTATTATATTTTCAATTATTAAATAAATTCTATGTTTTTTTTTTTTTTTAAAGTAGTATTAGTATTTTTATAATGTTTGTTGTTAAAAATTTTCAAATTTTTTTACTCGATTTAAATTTTAATTTTATTATATATATATATATATTTTTTTATATATATATATATATGTATTTATTTATGTATATTTTTGTTTATTTTATTTTATTGTAAATATTATTTTCTTTTTAATATTTTTTTTTAGCTGTTGGAGCACTACAGAAATTAAAAAGACAAAGTATGAGCCTGAATAGAGTAGAATCATTTAGTTCAGTTAAAATTGCTGAATAATAAAAAAATAAATTCAAAAAAAAAACGCAAAAAACAAAAATAATTAATATAAAGATGTTATAATTATCTATAATTATTATTAAATGAAAACAATGTTAAAAAACCACATTGTTAAAATAAAAATAAAAAAAAAATATAAAACAAACAAAAATAATAATTATATATTATTGATAAATATATTTTAAACATTTATTTTATTATGATTATATCTGTGTATTTTTTTTCTTTTTTGTTTTTTTAAAATTATATACAGTCTTGACAAAAAAAAAATGTTGACACTTGATTTTTAGATTATTTTTAATTGAATAAAATTTATTGAATGTCTATACATACATTGCAAATAGATATATGTAACACAAAAAAAGGATTGAAAAATACAATACCTACTACAAATCAATGAATCGAGAATGTAGCGATCGAGAAATTTCTCACCGACGATTTAGGTAGGTAGTGAGAACTAAAAAAGCCGTTGAATTTTAAAAAAAATTTTGAATATAAAAATTTGTAATACGGTGATAATAATAACAAATTATTACATTAATTGTGAAAATAATAATGTATATTTGTTATTATAATTATAAATTTAAGAAAAAATAGTTTGTATACATGTATGTATATTATTATACTTATCCTTATCAATAACAAAAAAAAAGAAAAAAAACAGATAAAATCAGTGTAAAGAAAAATTAAGAATAATAAAATAATATATATGTACAATGTACATATTATTATTTATTGCACGTAAAATTTATAAATTTTTTTTAAATGCTCAAAAATTTGTTTTTTTTTATGCTCCTAAATAAAAACAAAATAATTATATTAAAAGATACGATTGTGATACAGAAACGCTACCTGAATATTATTGCTAATTCAATAATAACGCATAATTATTATCTTTTTCTACATAAGTATATTCTTAAATTGTTAAAAAAAAAAAAAAAAAATAGCAGAGCAACAGATATGAAGAATATTAGTTTTTGCAAAATAAGATATACATATTTATATCCTTATTGCATATTACAAATAAATTTTTCTAATTATCTGTTATTAATTTTATCTTATACTATTGACACACTGCAGAGATAAACCATGATTTATCTAAGTTTTCTAGTTTATCTTTGCGATAACCGACTTCCAGAACTCGGTTAAGTTAACTGAGTTTCTAGAACTCAGTTATCTTGTTAACCAAGTTCAAACTCAGTTATATATTTGACGTTTGTGTTATTTTTTTTTTTATACATATTATATTTAAACAAACTGTCAAACCAAATTTCAGCTAACATGCTAGCGAAATTAAAAAGAATTAGGCGTTTGAATTTATTTCTCGACAGGTGTCGTATGAATACATAAACTAGTACACCTCAATTTGAATGTGTCACTCATATCAGGTTATCGATAAATCATTTGAGATAACCATGGTTTATTTCTGCAGTGTGTCAATAGTATTATTCACACTAGTAGTTCATCAAAAAAAAAAAAAAAAAAAAAATCTAAAAATCAAAATGTCAACATTTTTTTGGTCATAACTGTATATATATATATATAAATATAATACATATTTAGTTTTATATATTTTTTATATTATGTAAATTATATTAATTTTTATTATTTTTATTTTAATTATTATTTTATTTTGTATATTTGATCGATAATAAATAATAGTAATAATAATATTGATTGCATATGTGTATGTGTACTATATTTTTGTAATTGTATTAAGTTTTATTTAATTATATTGTTTGTTTTAAGTACATATTTGAAAGACAAACAAAAAAAGAAGAAATAAAAATACCCAAGAAAAAGATAAAATTATATATAAAAAAAAACATAATGGAAGTATATTGCAATTTTTAATATTTCTTTGTATTTTTGTTTCTTCTGTATTTTATTTATGTATTTTTTTTTGTTTTTTTTTCGTTTTTACCGTAGATATAAGATGAATTTATTTTTAATTATACATACACACACACACACATATCTATCTTTACATACATAAGCAAATACATATTATTGTTTTTTAAATAAATTTATAATTATGTATACTATATTTTTCATATAAGTTTAAAAAAAAAAAAGTGAATAAATAAAAAAATAAAAAAAAAATAAATCTAAAAATAATCATGCATGCATAATACAAAAATATAATTATGTTGATAATTACTATTTTATATTATTTAATTATGTTAATTTAAATAAAAAGAAAAAATTAATAAATAAAAATTATTTGGAAAAACATCAATTACAATATGAGTGATCAATCAAAAGCAAAAAAAAAAAAACCAACATCTTTTTGATTATTCGTAATTTATTAGAAAAACACATACGCATTACAATCACATTTAATGTATGTGTGAAATGTTTTTTTTTGGTAATCGTTAAATACAGTGAAATATATCATTTATTGTTGTCAAAAAAAAAAAAGAAGTTATTCCTTAATATACCTTTACGTCTATAGACCTCCTCAAACTGTTTGTTTTTACATTGATTCCACATGATTTTTCTATAAAATCTTATAGAGTCTTACTACTCGATTTTTCTTGTAATATATATATTTTTTTTAATTTATGAGCAAATTTCATCTTTCTAAATATGAAAAAAATAAGTATATTCGATTTGATTTAAATCGAGACTTTATGAAGGTGCTTCCATCCAATATGAGAACAATAATAATTATACATATTCACTTTTCATGTGTAGTGAATCCCTAAAGATCGTATATATATGTCTCAGTATAATTATGTTTTATATTCATGAAAAAATTATTCATGTCTCATAATTTTTTCATGACTATGTTATATAATAAAATAAAAAATAAAAATTTAACCAGAGATTGATTATAATGATTGAGAACATTATACAAGAATAAAAATGAGTTTATTTTATATAATGTAATTATTTGCAAAAAAAAAAAAAAAAAAAAATTCACATACATACTGACATTTTCCATTATTGTGTAGTCAGAAAATTCAAACAAATAATAAAGATTTTTAAAATATGATAAAAATTGGATAGATTATGATCAAATGCACAACGAGAAATTATCATTACGATTTTTTGTTTTGCATTGAAATATCTAAGGATAAGTAAAAAAAAAGAAAAAAGAATTTTTTTATTTTTTTTGTATCTTCGAAAAATCGTATTTTTCGTTTTATTTTTTTAATGATTGATCAAAATAAATGTGAAATTAAAATTGAAAACAAAATATAGTAATTTAAAGAAAGAACTATAAAAATAAACTAAAAAATACGTACATATACACATACATATTAATTATAGTGTAGTGTATGTAATGATATAGGAATAAAAAAAAATTTATTATCGAATAAAATTATATTTTTATTTTATATGAATATATAAGGAATAGAAAAAATATCACAATAGGTTGTCTGAAAAGTTTCTATAGACAAAAACAGAAACAAGTAATTTTTTTTTTTCGCTAAAATTATGCTTTATTTTTCAAGATAGTCTTCCTCTAAATAATAATTATGTAGTTTTCATTTTGCTTAGCAAAATATGCATTTTACGGATACGATTTAGTAATCTTTATTATTTGATAAAAAATTCTGTATATTGAACTAAACTTTGAGTCTAAGAAACAAGAAAAAATCGCTTTAGGGACTAAATTTGGTGTATTTTCGGCATGGTAACTGCTGAACTGTAAGACGATGCATTATATGTATCTTGATGAAATAGCACTTTCGTTTTCATCAAAATGTGAATATTTTTCTGCATTTTATTTTCTTTCAGCGCATGTCAAGAAAAGTGATTGCTCCTATTATTGTTTTTTTCCTTTTTCCAGATAGTAGATGAATACAATTCCATGAATATACCAAAAACAAAAAATAAATAAAAAATAATGTAATGATTGTTTCCCGACAAGGATTTACAATCTAAATGGGAAGTAAAGAAAATTAAAGGATTAATTGGTGCGACATGTTAGTGCCGATAATTGCACCAGTGTTTAGCAAAAATGCCGAAATTAAAATTTTTATAAAAAAAAAAAGGCAATTTAATGCTGACTTACTTAAAATAAAAAATGCAGTCGATTTGCTTGTTAAAATCCAACTATTCCTTGTTGTATTGTTATATCCTTGTGTTATTTTGTTATGATTGCCATTATGGTTTCTATTATGTCTATTTGTATTATATCTATTCCTGCTGGTGTTATTATTTTTCATATATAATATGCTTTCATTGTTATCTCTACTGGAATCAATTTCAGCTGCTAGCTTAACTGCTTCATTGAGTGTTTTTGGTTGTGCTGCAAATATTGTCGTCATTGTCGTTTTCAAAGATTCTTTACGTCCAGATTTGAATGCATTTAAAGCTAATAAAAAAATAACAGTCGTCATTAATTTTCTAGCCCGATGGAGAATCATCTTCATTTTCTTTGGAGCAGATTCATCCTTTACATTCCACTGTTTTGATTGTTCCTTTGTCTGAGTTGTATAATGGTGAATATATGTTTTATCAACTGTTATCAAACGACGCAAAAACTTTGACTTATTTTGTCTAAATCACTTAAGAATTGCCTTTGAAATGTCCATCAGAATGAATTTTAGATCCATATTAAACAAACGCATCATTTAATGCGCGATTAGCTTACGCATGCCTATAATTCTTCGATCAATATATGACACTCATTATTTTTTCGATATGTTCACAGTTTCCGCTATCTCTTATCTTGACTTAACGAATCATCCGACAACATTTTGATGAACATTTTTAACGTTATCAGTGGTGGTAATAGTTTTCGTTCATTCTGAACGTCTATCATTAGCCAAACTGTTAGGACCACGTTTAAATTCAATTCAGCTATCCAAAATTTTATGATGGCAAATGATGGAACAGGGACAATTTTAATTTGCGCAAATAAGTATATTGACTTTTCATGAATCCCCACAAAATGGCTCAAATTTTTACAACAGTCGTCTTGTAAGGTAATATCCAATTGTCTTACCAAAATGCTTTTGACGAGAACCATCATCTTCATGTCGAGGATAGATACTTTTCAGACAACCTATGTATAAAATATATACATATGTATAACATTAATTATTATTTAAGTACATTAAATAAAAAGATTTATTGATTTATTTATTTTTATTTTATTTTATTTTTTTATTTTTTTTTTGTTATTATTTTTCATTATTTTTGAATGCCATGCCTATATACATTTTCAGTGAATACAAAAAAAAACATAAAATAAATAATAAATAATAATAAGAAATATTTCAAAATTCATTTTTGTTACATTTAACGTAAATTTATTGTACTGCTTCTTACACTTACACACAAAAATATGGAAAAATGAAAAAAATTATCCAATAATTTAACAAAAAATAATAGACGATAAATAGGTATATATAAAACAAAATCTCAAAAGAATTATGTAAATAATGTAATAGGATTTTTATTTAAAGATGATTGTGTGTTTTTTTTAATAAAAAAATTTAATATAAATTCAAAAATATTAGGGTAAGTTGGGGTAAATGTAAACGCTTTTTAACACTTTCCCCGTATACAAGAATTTTTGAAAATTTTTTTTTCAATTTGATCATGCGCATACTTATAGATTCTATATTATTATACTGCACATACTATAGCTGAAAATTAAGTCTATGACCTTGTAAGTCTGTAGGTATGCAGTTTTATGTATTTTAAAAGGATGTTCACATTTACCCATGAAATGTTCACTTTTACCCCAAAAACAGAAAAAACATTGGGTAAATGGAAACAGTGTATTTCTAAGTATTATATATACATATATAGATTACATTATTTGCAGCAGAAATGGCTCGTGAATAGGACAAAAGTAAACAAAAAACCATATTTCGTCCTCAATTTCCTTTGGAATAAATTATGGTCGACCGGCGCCAATTTTCTCTAAAGATGTTTTGCGACCATGAAATCTGTTAAAAATCAATGTTTTCTGTGAAATCTGTGAAAAATCCTATTTTCAATATCAAAAGCAGAATTTTTGACATCTTTTATAGTGTACATGACAGTAGTGGTTTTTTTTTATTGCATAATTTCTCGGTAGATTTACTTAAATACTCTGTAAGCCAAAAATATGAAATTAAAATCGAGTCTTTAATGGTGTTCACTTTTTCCACAGAAAAAAAAAAAAAATTTGTGGGGGAAATGTAAACAAGCAAAAAAACAAAAAAAAAAAAAATATCGTACAAATATTATAAAACATATCAATATTAAATATTTATTTTGACTTCATTTGTGTATTTAAAACGAAAATATAAAATTTATTTCTTTTTTTTAATAACACTTATAACAAATTTATTTTACATCACTCTTAAACTGATTTTCACTTTTTCTTCTAACACTTTCGTCGAAGTCTGATTGCAAATTAAATCATAAGCAAATGTTTGTCAAAAATTTTGTACATCGTTTAAAGGGATTCCGAACTGTACAGTTTAATTTTTTTTTTTTCAATTTTTTCTGATATATTTTATAAGGAATTTAAACAATGTTTCCCAATTACCCCACCCCATGTTTATATTTACCCCAACTGAACAAAAAAAATACATACATACATAAATGTACATATACATTTAAAACTTTTGGCTAAAAATAACAAAGAAAAAAACTCTAAAAATTTAATTTCGATTTGATTTTATTATAAATTTTTAAATGATGGAATATGAAATGGAATGATCTTTTAAATGATTTTTAATTAAATTTTTGAGTTTTATTTTTTCTTTGTTTTTATTAAATTTTTTATTTTATGCATAAAATAAATTTAATATTTAAATAAAAGCAATATACATTAGGTATATGAGTAAATACATATGTATACATTTGTATATATATAACAGTAGATTTTTATTGTAATACACATTATTACACCAACTATTATTATTACTGTTTTTTTTTTTTTTTTCAATTTTTGAGTAAAAATAAAGTAAACATATTATTATTATGTCGCATAAATATAAGATATAAAATCAATGTGTTTTATTTTGCATCCTTAAAATTTTTATTAATAATTTTATTTATTTATTTAATATATTTTTTATTTTTTGTTTTTTTTTTGTTTTTGTTGTTCAATCAAATCAATTAAATCATAAAAACTAAATAATATTGGTATTCATGATATATGGTAAATAAATGGTAAAAGTTGTAAAGGAAAATCATGAGCACACATACGAAAACAAAAAAATATTGGTAATAATGAATATGGTAATAATAGTAAATTTATGTCACAAATATGTCAAAAAGCATACATATACGAATGTTTAAATTGTCAGAATTCATAGATTCGAAATTAAGAAATTTAAATTTATAAAAGTGGTAATTCTGAAATAAAATTTATATATTTAAACTTAAAATATATGTCAAAAAATATTTAAAATATATAGTGAAATTAATTGATAATATTGTTGATCTAAATGTATATTTAAAATTATCGATTTAGCCTTGAATAAATGACCATTTACCATTACAATTTACTACCATTTACAATACAAAAACATGCCTGAATTTATGGTAAAAATTTACAGTGTCGTACGACGATTATCACGCACATTTTTGCGACACATTGTGAATAGCACTAATATGTATGCATGTTTATTTACAATCATATTTACAATCAATACGATTATACAACACATTCAATTTAAGTATTACACTTTTATGTATCTAAAATCAAAATTGAAACAAAAAATATAATTTTTTTTTTTTTTGCTGAGTTCTAAAATGCAAAAATTACGAAAAAAAGTTTTTCTTTTCAATTTACGCATTACTTGAACACAAATTATTTTAACTATGAATTTTTTAAAAATATTTTTTACATTCAAATTAACTTGTTGTTATTCGAAAAAAAAAAAGAAAAAAGGAAATTAAAAAAAAATAAAAAAATAAATAAAAATAAACAGAAAAGTAATACCGTTTCAAAATATCAACAATTAGAGAGAGCAATCGTAATGTACTACATTAAAACGTATAATAATGCATCGCATATCTCATATTATTATTTATCTATGCATTACCACACGACAATATAATACCATCGCAATTGATTCCAATATTTTTCTTTTATTTTTACTACATTTTGGGACGAATTCTTATTAATTAATTTTAAAAAAATTAAGTATATATATTGAAAAAATAATAATAATAATAATAATTTTATTTTTCTATTCACAATAATTTTTATTTGAATTTTTTGATTTTTTATTCTTAAACTACACGTTTATGATGTTATAGCATACAAGTATCGGAATTTGTATGAGTTGATACAAGTCAATTAGACAAATCGTGATACAGAAGCTCATACACAAATGCTCATACATTGACAGGTATGGTATACACCAAGATGTACAGAGTAACAAGGTGAGCCAGAGCGAAAAAGCTGTTTGTAAAGCATTAAGTTATTACGTCATTTATACCGTCGAGTTTGTAATGCAAGCAATTACCACGATGTACTGAATTTGACTGAACTGAATTCGTTAGATTTGTTTTTAGGTGTATTTTTGCAATCATATTATTTTATTTCCAAATTATTTTATTTTTAAAATGATCATATTATCATATTTTTTAATTACATATTATAATATCATTATTATTTCAAAATTATTAAATGTTAAATATGAAATTGTGACAATTATGAAGGAAAAATATCATTTTTCGGTTGAAATGACGTCAGAAGCTTTTAAAAAACAAGCTCTGAATTGCTCATCTTGTTACTCTATACATCTTGGTATACACATACAAGTCGTCATACATTTTGTATATTCAGAATATTATGTAATTTGCTCTTGATTTGGGAAGTCGCCGCGCCGCGCCGCGATACATATTTAATGGAAATTAATCTAATGTCTTCGACACACAGAGGTTGAAATTAAGTAGATTTCATTTTAATTTCGAGTAGAAATTACGAAGGTGACACACAGCGATTTTGACAGTTTGTCGAATTTATTTAATTTATCTAATTTTAATTTAATTTATCGGAACATAGGCTACTTCTTCTATTAAATATAACTGTCATTTATATTCAATTATTTCTTAATGAAAATTTAAAAAAAAACCATTTTTTTGATTTACAATTTGTTAGTAGATGTCTCTGTTCTACGTAAAGAGCGAAACATGAGTAGATTTCGAGCGAAATTACGTATTTTTTGTGTAATTTCGCTGACTAGATTTCGGCCCAAATCCATCGTTTTTTCCGGATTTCGAGGTTGAAATTAGCAAAATACTTAATTTCAACCTCTGTGTGTCTACAATATAAAAGAAGTTTTATTATTATTTTGATATTTTGTAAATAAATTTGATTTTTTACATTTTGGAAAATGTCTATTTGGAATTAAGAAAAAAACTTTAAATTTAATTGAAAAAATTAAATCTAGTAATGTGTGGGTTATTAAAATCCAAGTCAATTCTTTTTCTTCTTTTTTAATTTGATTTAAAACAATATTAGAGCAGTACTTAAAAATAAAATAATCTTTCTCATCTGAAGGCATTTTTTTATTATATTTTCGAAACAAAAAATACAATGAACTTGTATACAAGAGTGTAAACGCATGTGAAAAAAAAATTGTATATTTATATACAAATCAATTGACTTGTATAAATAAACATATATGTACTGCAGTACTGGTACAAATCTCTATACATGCGACATATACAATCGCCATACAAGTCGCGATATATGTACTTGTATCCAAATGTAAACGTATAGCTTATTATATAATATGTACATTATAAGTTTTAATTTTATCCTTTTCAAAATTTCAAAAAAAAAAAAAAAAAAATATTTTTTTCTTTATTTATTCTTTGTTTTTTTTTTTTTTTCTTTTGTGTTTTTAGCAGGAATACATATTCAACATTATCCCAATTGTTTTAATTCGAATTCATTTTGGAAATGTTAAATTTGAAATGAGAAAGAAAAAAAACAAAAAAAAAATTAAAAATAAAAAGAAAAAATAAATAAAAATAAAACAAAAAATTATAAGAAATAAAAAATAAATAAATTAATTAATTAATATAAATTTGATTATCATTATTATATAAGAATGTAAATGATGTTTATGTATATACATAACATATTACTTACATACACCAGTTAAAGAATATTATAATTATTGAATAATTTCAAATTTAAATTCATACGAATAATTTATATTCATATGAAAACAACAAAAAAAAAAACGAAAATATTTTTATTTGTTTTTCTATATAATTTTTCATATTCATATACAATTACACAGACATACAAAAACTTACAATTTATTATACATAATATAATTTATTATGTTTTAGTTTTAGGATTCAAAAAAAAAAATTAATATTTCTATATTATTATTAGCTGTGTTCCTTTCACGCGAGCGAAGTACTTCTGAGCAATTATTTTAGCAATGACTCAAACTATTCAAAGAAACATAAATACCAGGTGTGTCGGTAATTCTTTTCCGGTTTTTTCGTTAAATAAAACACATTATTTGTAATGGATAAATAAAATATATTTATTCAAAGTATTGGCCATTAGATTCTATACATTGTTCCCACCTTTCGGGCAATTTATGGATGCCATTCCAAAAGAACTGCTTGTCCTTTGAGCTGAACCATTCATCGAGCCATTTTTTAACGTCTTCGAAATCAGCGAAGTGCTGCTCAGCAAGCGCGTGTCCCATCGATGCGAAAAGGTGGTAGTCGGATGGAGCAAGATCTGGAGAGTACGGCGGGTGCAATAGAACTTCCCATTCAAATGATTTCAACACCTCTTTGACTGGCTTTGCTGTATGAGAGGGCGCGTTGTCATGCAGTAAATTTTCGATTTTCGAGTTGTCTGTCGTTCAATTCATGTGACACCCATCTTCCTATCTTTTGAATTTTGCCCATCGCTTTCAATCCTTCGCAAATTGTTACTCGGCTCACATTCAACTTTTCTGCCAATTGTTTTTGAGTTTGGGTTGGGTCTTCATCCAATAACTCCTGCAATTCCATATCTTCAAAGTTTTCGGCCTACCAGAACGTTCTTTGTCTTCAACATTGAAATCACCATTTTTGAATTGTCGAAACCACGTTTCACATGTTCTTATGGTTGGAGCATGCTCACCGTAAGTCTCCAACAGCAAACGATGACTTTAAGCGGCTTTTTTCTTTTGATGAAACAAGAAAAGTAGTACGTGCCTCAAAAGCACGTTTTCAGGCACAAAACTCGACATTTTCAGAAAACTATAAATATATATGAAGCTGTTATAATGATAAAACTTAACTTGCGTAGTTTCGAGTCTAATGACAGTAGAATAAAATGACATTTAAATTAAATCATAACATTGCATACTAGTAAGCTAGTGACACCTGTTGCAAAACCGGAAAAGAATTACCGACACACCTGGTAATTTTGACAAGTAAAGCAAAAGATAACCTTAAAATTATTTTACTTTAAATTTGAAAAATTTATATAAAACACTTCATATGATATTTGTTTATAACAAGAAATCTAATCTAAACAGTGAATTTTCATCTGTTGGATAATGTGAAACTAAAAAGACATCTAGTAGAAAGAAATAACGTAACTACTTACAAAGTATGAGATGAGTGAACTATTTTTGAAAAATTGTTTGAGCAGTTCACACATAAAAACTTAGTAAAGTATTAAACCAAACTGATTTTTAAGTACTTTGCTCATGTGAAAGGAACACAGCTATTATGTTAGATGAATTATTTAAGACTTTAATAAGATTATATGATACACACTTTATTAAATTATTATATATACATACGTACTTAATTAAAATAGAGTTCATAATATATGTATAATGTATTGTAGTGAATTTAGAGAAAATTAAATGAAATTTTATGAATTGTTATTATATGTCTTATAGTATTTATACCCGTATATACCATATATATTTATTATGTTTTATTGTATGTTTTATTACTCGTATAATTTATAAATGCATATACTTATAAGTAGTTTATTATAGCTATATAAGTCAAAGTAGAATTTTTTTTTTTTTTTTTAGAGGAGCATATTATATGTATATAATAAAATCATAAAATATACATATACGCATATACATTTATATTCACACAATGTATACTAACTGATTGCTGTAATTTTAGATGAATTTACTATCTTTTGTTTGTTCATTTTTCTTTTCTTCTGATTGACGACAATTTATACAATTTTACATATTTATGCTTTTCAGTTTAGGCTTTTCATATGCAATATTATTTAATTTTATTTATTTTTTTTTTTTTATTTTCAAATTTAAATTTATGTATTCCAAAACAAAGTAAAATAGAAAGGCATATCATTTTATTTAATTTAATTTCAATAAAAATTAAAGCAAAAAAAAAAAAAAAAAAAACAAATTGTTCAAATCACGTAAGTATTATAAATATAGTACAAGGGGATTCATTTAATGTTTCAGTTTTGTCGTCGTAAACTTTGTAATCTATACGTAGTTTTTCAATTATCGTATTTCATTTCCATAAAAATGCCTATTTATACAAACTCTATGACCGAGGACACACCTTGACTTATTTGCCCTATCTTATCGTGCATTATAAGCTTTTATCAATCAACGAAAATGATGCATGAAAGGACACACTGTATAACTTATTTGCCCCCGGGAAAATTTTCTTTATTCTGTTTTATATCTGATTCGTAATATTTATAGGTTATGTAAGGATTTAGTATGTTGATTTGATATTGACATATTGATTGAATTACGGGAAGCAAAATAAATGAAAATAATTTTTAATAATTGAAATACATAAGTTAATAAGTGTTAAGAAAAAAATTATTTTAATTTTATCTGATTAATGTATAAAGAAATACTATAAAAATGAAAATATGTAATTCAATGTACATAACTATTGACTCTAATAACATGTCAGAAATACGAATATAGTATAAAGAGAATTATCCAAAAATTGATTCACATCATAATTTGCCTTAGCAAAAAGATTGATTAACTTGTAAGTCACAATCCGCTGCATGCTTCACTTTCGTCTTTCACATAAAACAGGTTTATCGTGCCCCATGGGGCAAATAATAAATCATGGTGTGTCCTCGGTCTATGTGTACGAAAGTTTTTTGAAAAGCAACGAAGATAATATGTTTGGCTTGCAGTTTATAACTTTTGTATTTCGTATACTGCAATAGTTTTATAGTTGATATTATTTGACAGTTCTCACATGGCATAGAAATTGAAATATTATTAAAAATTATAAAATACAAGTATAAATATTGCTAGCTGAGAAAAAAAAAAAAAAAAAAAAAACAAATTTAAAATAGTGGAAAAAGTAAACTATACGAAGAATAATGATATTGTTCGTTCACGAAATTTCAAAATTTTGAAAAATTCTAATGAACTGAAAAGTGACATGAATCCTCTCCCCCCTATACATACTTTTATTTTGGTCTAATTGAAAATGACAACAACAAAAGGAAAAATTTTTAAAAATTTTTCAATAACTATGCAAACATGCGTATGGATGGTATGGATAAGAATGATATGCGATATATTTAGTACATAAATAAGTACATATGTTAATCTAAAATGTAATAATATTTTGAAGATTTTTTGTATAAAAATATTGATGATGGAAAAAGTTTGAGATCCTTTTTTTTTTGCTATGAGCTACCTATCTAAATCTATGTACCTATAATACATTGTATTATTAATTGAGTGAAAAATGAAAAAAAAAAAAAATTATTGGAAGAAAAAAGGAGAAAAAAAAATTAATTTAATTGAAAGTATTATGAAGAAAAAATAATTACATATTATGTTGGTAGTTTTACTTTTATTCTTCTGTCTATATACATATTTAATTGGTATTAATTTGTTAACAAAAATTGTACGTAATACAATCATAAATTATATATACATACATATATAGTTTTTTTTAGAAATTAAACAAAAAGAAAAAGTTTTTTTTTTTTAAATTGAAATTATGTACATATTTGAATTGTAATGACATACATTTTTATTTGATTTTATTTAATGAGATTTTTATTTTTATTTATACATATTAAATTAATTAATAAATTTTTTTTTTCCATATTATTATCATGATTTGAATTTTGAAATAATTTACATAAATTGCAAAAAAAAAAAAATAATAATAATAATAATAAAAATAAATTAATATAATGTATATAAATGAATTAAATATGTTTATTTCTAAATTTTATTTTTAATTTATATAATGTTTATTATTTTTTTTTTATTATTTATAATTTTATTATCAGACACAAGAAACACTCATAATAATCATCAGTAATATATTCATTCATCTTTTTTTTTTTTTATTATTTTTATAATTGTATTAATGTCAAACACTCATATTCTTTTATATACATAATAATTTGTGTATGTACTTATGTATATAATCTTCATTTAAGTATATAAGAAATTTGAAAATTTCTAAAAGAAAAAGTACCAATTACATATAATCAACTTAGCTCATTTACGTATCATCAACATATGGTCACGATCATCATCCATATTGCATCATCAATATTCCGCGATGTCTTCAAAACAATTAACGTCATATCAACAAAAACATTTTACATCAATGCAATCTATTGGACAGTATCAGCAACAACAACAACAATTGGCTATTAATAATAATTCAAAATTTTTATATAATACAAATACAAATAATATTAATGATAATAATTATTATTTGTACAATAATAATAAATTAAAAACAATATCAGTACATCAACATCAACAACAACAACAACAAAAACAAAATAAACGATTATTATCAACATCAAATTCTACATCATTATTATTATTATTGACAACATCATTATCTTCATTTACATCATCATCATCATCATCATTATCATCATCATCATCGTTATCATCATCAAAATTATCAAATCCCTCATTTTCAGTACATAAAAATCATAAAAATTCAAACAGTCCAATTACAAATTCAAAACAATCAACAATAACAAATCCAACATCAACAGCAACAGTAACAGAAATCAAATACACAAATAAATTAACAAAAAAAAATATTGATACAGTAACAACGAAAATGATAATATCACAAAAAAATTTACAATCAAATGACAATTCCATAAACATTGATCATTATCGTAATAAAAACAATCGACATGATCACAGTCACGAAAATCATAACCATCACAAACAGTCAAGCAAAAAAATATTTACTGCTGTTCAACTAACACCAATTTCACCAATAACACAAACAACACCACCACCACCACCACCAACTACACCACAACCACCAAAACCATCACCACCAACACCACAACCACTACCACCACTTCTTCAATTCACAACAACTAACAATAATAATATAAACACCATCAATACCACCACCAATATCACCACTACCACCAAGATGGTCAATAATAACAATATCATTGCGTTTGGAAACACCCTAGCACCTCTATCACGGCCAACGACACCAACATCAACTGGCCGAAATTGTATTTTTTCAACAACAGCATCAACAACAGCAACAACAAATTTAATCACTAATAATGCTGCTGGACGATACAAAAATACCAATCAATACAACAGTAATATGCTCCTTCAACAGCATCAGCATCATCAGCAACAACAACAACAACAACAACAACAACAACAACAACAACAACAACAACAACAACAGAAACATCACCATGACTATTCAATCATTGGCAATAGTGTAAATAATAACAATGGCTTAACATCGATTATCATCGAAAATGTTAATAATAATATTAACAATAATAATAATAATATTAACAATAATAACAATAATGCAAGTAATATACTAATAAATAAACACAATAACGGATTATCATCAGCTAATATTAATAATTCAACAGTAACAACATTAACAACGAAATCTCAAATTCGAATTACAGAAAACCCACTGCCTGAAACAGTTGCTTGCTAGAAAAATGAAAAAAAAAATATACATACATGATAAATTATTGTATTTAATGATAAACTTTAAAATAAAAAACCATAAAAAAAACTTTAATGATAATAATTTTAATGATAATAATAAAATTATTGTATAATTTATTTAATTTAAAATAATTACTATTAAACGATGACGGCAAAATAATTTTAATACATAAATAAAATGTATACATCATACATATAAATACATTTAGACATTTAAAAATGTATAGAAAAAAAAAAAAGGAAACATTTACAGTCATTTATATAATATATAACATACCTACATATATACTCGTATATATGAATTAAGTATATAAGTTACACAAAAATTTATATAATGAAAATTATTATTAAGAAAATTAAAACTACATTATTTATTTAAAAAAAAAAAAGAAATAAAAAACAAAAAAAAAAAACGAGTATATACGTATGCAGTACATACACATTAAATTACAATAAATTATTTTAAGTACCTACATACTCGCAAATATTGAAATATAAATAAAAATTTCATGTTTTATTTATTAAAAATTATAATTAATTTCAATTTCAAAATGATTTACCATCATAAAACATACATAATAAATACATAAATTGTCGCCGCTCTGTGAAAAGTCACTAAGTCCCATTTCTGCTGAAAATGAGTTATATATGCGAAAAGAATCTCCAAATCACAAAATATAGACACAAGTGTTAAGTGTGTGATGTCCAAACTTCATATTTTTATCCGTAAAAACTCTCTAAGACCTCCTATGTAAGGCTTAGAATTTACTGAGAGTGTGAAAATACCTAAGTCCATTTTCAGTGAATTATATTCAATTGGACGGTATCGGATCGGTCTTAGTGATTTATTGTGTTTTTTTTTTTTTTTGAATGTCGGAAATCATTAAGTCCAAAAAAAATGGTTAAAAACCCATTACAAAATTGAGAAAATCCTATATTCTCATTGATAAAACGATCAGAGAACCACTGATTTCTAATTTAAATTTGAAACTTAAAAGTCCATCATTATCTCAAAACTGAAATTTTGGACTTTATAATTTTGCACAGAACGACAACGATATGATTATTTAGATGTATATTACAAAAAAAAAAAAAAAATGGGCTAAATTTTGAAATAAATGTATAAAATGTATACAAGGGTATATTGATATGTGTACATAATTCAGGGTATAATTATTATTATAATATTTGAAGCTGAATTAAGTACGTAATATACCGATACCGATAACGATTTCATACTTATTACCATTTTAAAATTCAATCATTATAATTATTAGATTGATTATAATTATTATAATTTTCTTATAGTTAAACTAAATAATAACAGCAACAGCAACAAATAACAAATATTTTTAAAATCAAAAATTTAAATAAAATGCAAACAAAAAACAAAAAAGAATCAAAAATCAAAAATGAATACAAAAAAAAAAAAAATAAAATATATATGACATACTCATAATAATGTATATTTTATCTATATTTTTATAATAGATTAGATGCATGATTAAATATATATGTATACATAAAAACATATTTATAGCTTATATATATATATATATATATATTTAAATAAACACACATACATACATATATATTTTATTAGATATTCGAAACGAACAAAACATTTTAAGCAAAATCCTAATAAAAATCTACTTAAACATAAAAATATAAATTTATAAAAACAATATATTATGTAGTATAAAAATGAAATTTTATTAATGATTATATGAATATTTATATTGTATAAATATACACATAAATTACATATATACATAGATATATACTTATATATATGTATTTTTGTTTTAATTTCGTTCTAATACTTACACAAAAAAAAAAAAAAAAGAAAAAAAAAATAAAGTAAAATAAAAATAAAAGAGAAGAACATAGAAAACAAATTACATAATATTGCAATTAATTGGAATGTTACACCAGGCTATTATAATCTTAACTTGACCGATACATATAATTACATTAAATACATACATATTTATAAATATATTGTTGCGTACTTTTATTAGGTAAAAATTAATTTAAAAAAAATCAATAAAATAAAATAAAATAAAAAAAAACAAACAAACAAACAAAACAAAACAAAATATTTAAAATATAAAAAAAAAAGAAGAAGAATTTACATGCACACGTACATCGTAAAAAATCCTACTATTAAAAACAAAGTAATATTTTAAAATGTTACATTTCATCTAGAGAATATATAGATTTATGTACATAATATGTCTGTGTATGTACATATTGTCTGTATGTATTTTGATTGTGAATATTATAAAAATATACTTATAAGTATATGATATACGTACATTTATCAATAATTAATATACTTACATGCACATTAAATATACGCATACGTACATAAATAAATATATGCTTACTACATATTGTATAGAAAAGTCTTGAAAAGAATAAAGTTCCACAATATTCAATTCAATGGATAAATAAGTTCCCAAGACTTATTACCTATCTACTAAAATAAAAGTTTTTTGTTTTTTTTTTGGAAAAATTTTAGAATAAATAGAATACACATATGTATCAGTATAATAAAAAAATACAAAAAAAAAAAATATTTTTTTTTTTTTTTGAACGCGAAGTTTAATATACATAGATATGTGTTGTTTAAATTTTTCAAATTATAAAAATATACTTTATACCAGTATGTATATTATATTGAAAAGACTTTCGATGATAAATCTCTCATCGACGACCTCACTCACAGATGTGACAAGTCTACATTTAGGGTCTAGGTAATTTGATCTATTACATAAACAAAATCAAAATGACTATTAGTCTTCTAGATTTAAACAAACACCACCCATATGAGGAAGGTTTGTGGTAACAAAACAAAACGGCATGTAAAGTGTGCTACCAAATGCAACCAATCAAACAAATGTAAGTATATAGTATATTGAAAAAGTTTGATTAAAATTGGAATAAAATTAAATTGCATATATGTATAAGAGTTAATAATATGTGATACCTCCTAACCTAACACCGGCAAATTATGAAATTTTACAGAAGAATATTAAAAAACTGATTTATACTTACTATATTTATGCTAAAATTATTATACATAATATTAAAAAATTTATAGTTTTCAGGATTTATTTTTAATTTGTTACCGATATTATTTAAAAATTAAATATCTGGCATTATGTATTTTTTTTTATTTTTTTTATTTTTTTTATTTTAAACCATAAAATGTTATACAAATAGAATTTCGAAAAAATTGCATTTACGAGGGATGCACATGTTTATATTAATCCTCGATATTTGAATTAAAAAAAAAAAACATACAGACATTATTCGATATTACATGTATGAAAGTAGTGTTAAAAAAATCAATCAATCAAAAAAAAAAAATAAATCAAAATGAATATTAAAATAAAATAAACAACAAAAAATAAATTAAAAAAAAAAATTAAATTTTGAATTTAGATTTAGATTAAAGAATGATATGATAATTTTCATTAAATTTTTTTTTTTTATATACATATATAATATACCTGAGATATATGTATATACATATGTAGATGTGTGTACTCATGATATTGATACTTATACTTATAGTGTATAATGTATATGTGTATATTGTGTAGAAAAATAGAAAATTGATCATAAAAATTAATTCAATAAAATGTACATTCAACCACATTAATTCAACCATTAATGATAATATAAAATTGTTATTATACTTGTATAGACGTATACATTACGCGGTTACGGTTAGATACAGCAGCAAGTTATATGGCTTATATGAAGAGGCGGATATTGTCAAAATAATCAAAATAGCAAAATTAAGATAGGTAGGACATACATACTTACGTGATAAGACTACAAGTAGACCACCATATATACGAATAAAATTCATATTCAACCTCAACGGCTTTCCAAAGGGAAATAGATCAAGAGTTATGCTTTAGTTATGATAAGCCCGTCTCGTTTCGTTACGTTACAGACCGTCACGTTTCATAAATGTACCTGTCATAATAAAACGGAACGGTATAAAGTAAAATTGGAAGCAAATATTGAAAATTTATATGAAAACAGGTTATGTTATCCGTTGAAAGTTGAAATTTGTTCGTTCAACTTCAACGTTTCACACCGTTTCATTCCGTTAATCGTAACAGCTTTTCCGTAAATCCATACAAATAATATGGAAATGTTAAATATCCAAATTTGTTCTTTCAAAACGGAACGGAACGGAACGGGCTTGTCTTAACTCCACCTTTAGATCACAGAAGCGCTACGTATAGATGATAGATGACATTCAAGATAATATAAAGCAGTTGGGTTGGAAGTGAAAATCTGGAGAAATAATGCACAAGATAAAGATGTTTGGAGAGAAATTCTAAAGGAGAAAAGGAGAAGGCTGATAACAGGCGGTTGAGCCACTACTGATGATGATACATTACGATTTAGATTGATTTTCATTGTAAGATGATGATGATTATGATATTAATGATCATAAAAAGAATATAAAGAATTTATATTTGTAATAGCATGTAATAGTAAGTACGATGAATTATATATGATTTAATGATTTTTTTCGATAATATAATGTAACGAATTATTATGATCAATTTTCTATATCACGCACCGAATTTAGTATACACAGTATCAATAAAAAAAAGAAAATATCATCATATTATATAATTATCTGTCTTTGCGATGGGTGTATTTTACATTGTTTTAGTATATAAATGGTGTAGAATATAAAAATGTAATGATTAGAAAATTATATGTAATATGTATGTGGTGTATTCATTATGAATTCTATATTATATTAGTACTGCCATAATTAAAATAAAAAAAAAAAAATAATAATAATTAATATTAATAAAAACAAATTGGAGAAAACGAAAGGAGATACACATCATATACATCCCTATAGTAATTGCATTCGTCCCACTGAAAAAAAAAATATGAAAATTTCATCAAACCTACTTTTCTTACGCAATTTTATAGCCAACTGTACTGTATTTAGATGATTCACCTACCTACCTATTTCATATTAGATGTTGAAGATTTAAATATTTATAGATGAATCATCTATAAACGGTAGATAATTATTTATCCACAAAATTGTTTATAGTCAGTATTTATGAATTTTTTACAATTTGTAAATGCATTTTTTTTTAGGTGAATTTAACACAAACGATAGATTGATTTTTTACAAATTGTAGAAAAAATTACGCACATTCAGTCGATGAATTTTCGAATTTTTGTAGATAAATTATATCTACACTACTTATAGTATAGATGGATTTTCAACATTTTGTGGTTGAATTTAAACACATGTATGGTAAGTGAATTGCAATATTCTGATTATGTTCAATATATGATGTAGACATTGTTTGCTATTTACCTCATATAACCTTGAACTTTTTGTAGTATTAAACATTTTTTTTTTTTGGTTTTTTATTTTGGATATAGGACAAAGCCTATATATTTTTTTTTTATTATTTTCTCTCAGGTATATTTCGCAACATTATCCATGCATTATGGACATTTGTTTGAAAAATATCCATTATTTGTCCAATGTAATTTGTATTCTCGGACAATTAATGGATATAATGAAAATTTTTTCATATTGCCATTCAAAGTTTGTTCTATAATATACATACTTATATACGTATCTCAACATTATTCATTAATTATTATGGACTTTGATTGGTACGAAAATTACCTATTCAATGAAAATTTTAAAATAAATTATTACATTTTTATTTAAATTTATTAGATTGATTAATTTTAACTGTATTTATTATCTATAATATAAATATTTGTATACCTATCTATTTAATTATCAATATCTAATATAAATATACATATATATATGTGTGTAATGTATGTAATGTAATAATTTAACAATACAATTAAATACAAAAATATTAAAAATACATATATAAAAAATAAAAAATAAAATTCTTATATATATATATAGCTTTTAGCTTCAATGTATATGTACTAATATTGTTAACTTTTTAAAATCGTATATGATTCAGCACCTGTAATTAAATTACATAAAAAATATAATTGCGAAAAAATAATATTAATTTACATAATATTTATTATGTATATAATGTGTAGATAATTGTCATATGTTTGTTATTTATATGTAGATTTAAAATACTTAGAAAGTTTGATCTTGAAATAATCAAAAAAGAAAAAAAAATAACAATAAATAAATAAATAAATAAATAAAATAAAATTAAACAAAAATAAAGAATGAAATATAATCAAAAAACATAATATACATATACGATATAAGTACCGATGTATATATATTTACTCGTATACTTCGTACATACATACATACATGAATATATCTATCTAATATTCATAGAAAAACCTTTCAGAAATAAAATTTCAAAATAAATAAATAATACAAAAATATTCTAATAACATGTAATAATTAATGATAATAAAATTAGTAGGAATTGTTGCTTTTAAAAAGCATATTTGTAACTGAAAAAAAAAAAAAACAAAAAAAATAAATAAATAAAATTAAAAAATACACATACATATGTATATGCATATATATGTATACGTGTTGTATCATTTAATATAAAATTAAATAAAATACCTAAATAAAAATTTAAAGAAAATAAAAAATTTTTTAGAAAAGAAAAAAAGAAAAACTTAAAAATAAATGTCCATGTATTTTTTGAATTTCATATTTAAAGAAAAGTGAAAAAAAAAAAAAAAGAAATAAATTTCAAAATTATAGTTTAAACTAAATTAACTATAGAACCACTAGAACTATATAGAAACAAAAAAAAATATACATGATATAAAAGAGTATGAATATAATATGGTATATGTATACATATTAGATTAGATTATATATATTGTAATAACTGTGGTTTTATGATTGTTTTTTACATATATCGCTCTATATTATTATATAAATAATTATATTTATATATATATATATATATGAGCGCATACATATATATATATATATATATATATACATAGACGTACACGTACTGAACATACATATATGCGCAGTAGAATTATTTCAATTTCATTTTAATTTTTTTTTTTTTTAGATTTTTAGGTATGAATTATAAATGTATCTATTAAAGCGTCTGTCTTTACACTATGTGATTTTGTTATATGACTTTTTATGTGAGAATTAAAGTATTCTTTCATATTCTAAGTAAAATTTGTTTAAATACAAAGTTATTTTTAAATTTTATATAAAATTTCCAAGTCTACTTTAATGGTCACATAAAAAATCATATGACAAAATTACATAGTGTTAAGATGCCTTTAGTTATTGATTTAGTTTTTCTCTCCTATATACATTTTTATATGTATGTATATGTCTCTATGATGCTATATATAAAATATCAATAATGCAGTCTAAACTAAAAGAAAAGTATATATGTGTATACTAATACTAAATTATTCAACGTAATATAATACAAAAAAATTAGTAATTATAGTAGCACCTACATATATATAGTATGTAGGCATATCTATCTATAGTAACATATACTTATAATATTATAATGAATAACGAATACGAAAATTCAAAAGAAATCTAAATTACAAAAAGAATAAATTATACACGCATTTGAGAAAGAAGAAAACAAATGATAATAACTACAACAACAACAACAAAAACAACAAAAAACGAATAATAATTTTTAATTAAAAATAAATAATAATAATAACACATATAGATTTCATGTTAACATAGGGCAATATACTTAGTATAAACGATGTTGTTGATACTCATTATAGAATTATTATAGATAAGTCATCTACATATATGTATGTATAAATAATAAAAATAATAATGATAATAATTTATTAATTGTTGCAATCGTTCCAATTGTTATATAAGGTAGAACAACAACGCGTATATAATTATTAACATAATATTAAATTAATATTCGTATCAAATATTCTTTTATTTCATTTATTTTGTTTCCTTGTCTTTGATAACGAAAATAACAATAACTCAATATTTTTCTTTAAATAATATATAGATTTGATAGTTTTTTGATTAACTAATACATAAAATAAACTGTATTTCACAATTGATGAGAATGATACACTTTAACAAATGAGTAAATATATTGTATAATGTACTAGAACATATTATATACTTTCACATTTATATAGAAAATACGTGAGTGATCGTTTGAAAATGTTTCTGGCATTATAATATACAGAAACAAGGAATTTTTTTTTTTCGAACAAATTATACTTAATTTTTCAACATCTTTTTAATCTTCTTTTTAATTCTATACACTTTTCGCAAAGATATAATTGCATCCCTTTAACTCATCTAAATAATTGTTTTCATCTTACTCTGAAAAATATTGCTTTTACGGATGCGATGATCACTTCGATTTGATATAAACTTCTGTCTACCGAGCCAAAAATTTGATTCAAAGAAACGGAAAAAAATCACTATATAATCAATCAAATCTGGTGAATACGATGGATGATTAAACAATTCAACAACAATTCGCATAAAAGTTTATAAATTTTCACAATGACAATAATTTCAATAACACAAATCACTGTCAAACAACAAACGAACGTCCAGATTAGCTACATTTTTTACAGTTATCTTGTAACGCATATGCATCATTGAATGAGTATCAAAATGAGTTCGACGAGAAACGTTATCTTCATGTTGTAGCTAGAAAGAAACTTTACAGAAAACCGATATCTATAATGAGACTTAGCAGAACTGAGAAAAATGGAGAATTATGGAGAGCGAAAAAGAGAGAGAGAGAGAAAGAGTGAGAAAAAAAGTGACCATTATAAAATTTCAAAAACAGTTTTTTTTTTTTTTCAAATTTTTATCAAATTTTCAAAAAAATTTATTAATTATATTTTTCAATATTTTCATTATTTTTCTCGAAATTATTTAATAAATTTTTCTTAACAAAATCTGAATATATAAAATGAAAAGAGAATGAATGATTATATGTATAATGGTGCAAACACTAAATTGCATTAAATTGCATCGTTCTCTCACCATGTTATGAAAATTTTTTTTTTCAATGATTTAATAACAATGATTACCGGTACTACTTACTTATATAGTATATAATATACTCGCTTATTACATTATGAATGAATTATTCTCTTTTAATTTACTCAAATTAATTCTTATTCAAGTTAACTATAATGCTTGAAAGAAAAAAAAATCAATGTATTATTTTAGAAGAAGAAGAAAAAACAAAACATTATTAAAAAATCAAATACATAATATTTTAGATAATTTATGAAACAAAAACAAAAAAAAAACAAGTTAACAAAATTTAATAAATATGAGATAATGATGGTAATGAAGGTAATTATTATGAGAAAATAGAGAAAAAAATGCAGAACGCCTATACAAAGATTTGAATTATTCATATATGCATATAAATAATAAATACATAACATACATATATACATGTACATACATACATCCTTATATAAGTATTTATGTAAAATTCAATGAAAAATTTCTATTTTAAAAACATAAAAATAAATAAAAAAAAATTAATTTAAGAAAGATTTATTAGTTTATATACGTATAAAAGAATATAAAAATATATTCACACACATATAAATTTCATATATACATACATATAGAGTAATGTTGCTATCTAATAAAATATATATATGTATGTATATACATACATACTTAAAATAATATACATAAATATTATATTATAATATACTGTATATGTATATTAATTTCATACACACATTTATGAGCTTTTAGCAAGCAAAGCTTGTAACTTTCAAGAAGAAGAAAATAAAACCAATAATTATAATTATAATAATAATAATAATAATAATAATAATAATTAATTACATATTATTAAAATATGAAGGATAAATAAATAAAATAACAAAAACCAAAACCTGAATTAACAATAAATAAATAATATAAAAATTAAAAAATAAAATATTATAGCAAAATATCAAAAAAAAAAAAAAAAAATGAAAATAAATACCTAAATAAATAAAAAAAAAAAAAAAAAAACACAGAAATAATATATAATATTATCTGCAATATTTTATATATGAAATTTATTACAAATATAAAATTAAATATAAAATTAAATACATATATAAAAAATACTAAATAATGTACGAAAAAAATAATTCTACTATATTACTAGTACATATATGTATATACATAATACATAACATGTAATGTAATAATGTATAACATGAAAAATATATTTGACTACTACTACTACTACTACTACTACTACTACTACTACTACTACTACTAAGTACTACTACTATTATGTTTGAGTTTATCTTTCTCATATCAATTAGTACTGTGAACAAGTTTTTAGAACAAAAAATAAAAAATTTCTTTCAATATTCAATATTAGCTGTGTTCCTTTCACGTGAGCGAAGTACTTCTGAGCAATTATTTTAGCAATGACTCAAAATATTCAAAGAAACATAAATAATTTTGACAAGTGAAGCAAAAGACAACCTTAAAATTATTTTACTTTAAATTTGAAAAATTTATATAAAACACTTCATACGAAATTTTGTTTATGCCAAGAAATCTAACCTAAACAGTCAATTTCCATTTGTTGGATAATGTGAAACTAAAAAGACATCTGATAGAAAGAAATAACGTAACTACTTACAAAGTATGAGATGAGTGAACTATTTTTGAAAAATTGTTTGAGCAGTTCACACAAAAAAATTTAGTAAAGTATTAAACCAAATTGATTTTTAAGTATTTTGCTCATGTGAAAGAAACACAGCTATTATATGAATGGAAACATTTATTTTTTGTTAAATTTTTTCATTTCATCTCACTATGAAATTATATTTGTAACAATAATGGGCCCTATATTATTAGTGGCGAAAATATCGACATTTTGAGTCTATCAGCTGTAGAAAATAATCGATAGTCATTATAGTATAGTCAATCGTTTAAAAAAATGGAAAAACAAATTAAAGGTAATGTTTAATTTTAAATATTGTTGTAAATTATTCAATTTATTTTTTTATGATTATCATACCTGGATTCCGCAAAAAATGAAAATTGAATACGAATTTAAATTCCATGCGGAATGAAAATTTGTGTTCTGCATTCCGTGTGGAATAATAAAGTTCGAAAATTAATTTCGAAATCATCTGACACATGATTTGTAGTGTTTGTTTATCAAAGTATCAAATTTTTTTTTTATTTTTATTTTAGTTAACCTTTCAAGTGTCAAAGTTTATATTAAAATTGTTATTATAGGATTAAAATTTGAAATGATTTCAATAATAAATTAATTTTTTCAAATTACAAAAATTTGGTTGAATTAAATTCAATAAAAATGAGTTTCAAATGGAATGCAAAACACTCAATTCCAATTTCGTAAATGGAATTTAGAAAAAGTGAAATGAATATAGAACATTTATGATGGGTGTATAATATTTACTTATTACTAAACATTGTGACAAATACTGCCTTATCATGATATTCGAAAACGATGAAACGAAACGATACGATATTATGTATTATGTAACTTCATCGTTTCGAATATTAAGTGGTACATAGTGGTACAATAATAAATCCCTTATAAAAACGAAGCTAATGTTTAATTCATACAATTTCCAGTTTTGTTGTAAGAAAAAAGGGTTCGATGTCATTTCTATTATTTTGTTGATGTTTTGAAATATCATTTTTAATAATAATTTCCATTTTTTTAAAAAAAATAGTTTAATATTAATATTTACAAATATTAGTAATATGCTTTAAATAAAAAAAATTCTATTAAAAACCAAAAAAAAATAAATTTATATGTAAACGATGAACAAAATGCTATCGACTGAGTAGACGATGAAAATCGTTTGAATTTGGAACGTTTCGAATATCATGATCGCGTTTTTAACAAGACGATACGAAACGTTTCGTTTTCGAATATCATGATAAGGCGGATAATTTCATAGTGAGATAAATAGAAATAAATGTTCATTTATAATATTGAATTTTGAAAGAAATTTTTTTTTAATTCCAAAATACGTAGTATACATATATTATGTAATATCAAGCAATATAATTTTGATTCGCATTTATAGAAAATATATTTATTTATTTTTTTGCAAAATAAATTATAAAATAATTATATACATACACACATACGTATTTTTTTACTTTTTTTTAATACAATATTTATCAAATACGTATGTATACATATATTTATACATATATATATAACTGAGTGATTTAATTTTAATTATTATATACATAAATAAGTATACATAAGGGTTGGATGTAAAATCCTCAAACACAAAATCTTCAGATACAAAATCCTCAGACACAAAATTCTCAAACACCAAATCCACAAAAAATCCTCAAAATAGAAAAAGGAGAATTTTCTGTTTGAGGATTTTCAGTCCCGCCAGTTACTACGTATATATAATATAAAAATATATTCAATAAAGTTCAATAAATTTTATTTTTGCTTTTGCTTTTTTTTCAAAATTAAATATTGCATACATACATATAATAATATATTAAATATAAATACATATAATTATGTATTAAATATACATATAAGTACATAAAATATGGTGATACATATCATAAAAAGGGAAACACAATTTTTTATATTTGAACCAAAAAAAAAATTTTTTTAATGAAAAAATGCAAAAAAAAAATGAAATAAAAAACAAAGTATTATTTTTTTTTTATTTTAATTTTAAATTATAATTAGAAGTTAATACAAAATCTATATGAAATAATATGCTATGTATACAATACACATAATATGAAAAATTACATGTAAATTACAAATACATTATACATACATAGTTAAATACTATATGTATGTTATTTAAATGTATTTGTTTCATTTCATTTTTAAGTACATAGGTATTTAAAATGAAAATATCATAATAAGTTATATATTCAGTTAAATTATTTTTTTATTTTATTCTATGAATGATAAGATAATTTTCGAATGAAAATTTCTCATTATGTGATTAGCATAATAAAAATTTTTATAAAATTAAAAAGTTGAAAAATGTTTGCAAATTTAAATTACATATACTATAAAACATTGAAAACAAAAAGAAAAAAACAGGAAAAAATAAATCTAATAATTTTTTTTATAATTATTATGACTTACTACAATTGAAAAGTATTTGAAGTTTATAATTTAAAAAGGCTGTATTATGGAATTTTTAAACCAAATTAAAACCATACCAAAATATGAACGAAATCTGCTAACTTGTTTGTTTAGAGCTGTTGATTTTGTTAGTTGTTTATATCTCCTCCCATGAATTTTAGTTTTCTTCGTTTCGTTACGGCTTCTTAATGAAGCACCATTCTAAAGTTTTTTGACTATAGTTTAAATGTCCAACTCGTAGATTCATGTCTCGTCACCCATGCCGTCTATAAAAGAAGTAAATTTCGAAATAACTGATAGAAGCATATCTTCAGAAATTTCTTTGCAGTATGTACTCTTATTGAAGAAAAATTCTACTGGATGAATGAAACTACTTAGCCGTGTGCAACGATACTTCTCATGTCCAAAATATCGAACAAGCGTAGCTCTTGAAAGAAGTTAATATCATGAGCTTTCTGTTTAAGTCTAACCCCCCTATTCTAGGTAATAGATTAATAGCTATTAGTCTATTAACTTTTAGTTAATAGAAAATTTCCTATTCTGCTTAATAGTTAATAGATTGACAATCAGCTGGTCTATTAATTTTGTGGAGACTTTTATTTAATAGATTTTCGTATTCTAGCGAATAGGTTAATAGATTTTTGTGGTTAGAAAATTCTATTAGCTAATAGCTCCTCTCGATGAGCTATTAGATCTATTAACTATCACGTTTGAATGTTTATTTTATGAAATGTTGTTTTTTTGGTTGATGATAAATACAAATAATTAAAAATAAATAAAAATAATTAAAAATTATTATTATTAAATATACATTTACCGGATTTTAAAAAAAATAAATATTTTTTAAATTTTCAAATATTAATAATAAATGACAGCTCAACTGTTTTTTAAATGTCTACAAATCTATTAACTTTTCAACTTTTTAATGTCTACAAAACCTATAAAGTAGAATAGCACTTTCTACTAACTTCTTAGTTAATAGGTTAATAGATCTATTAAGCATCTATTACCTAGAATAGAGGGGTAAATTGGCGATTATATAAAAATAATGAGTATATTTTTCTTCATTTTATCGATTATTTTATCGGTTATGAACGTTGAATATCTTTGATAATATTTCCATCCCACTTAAATATCTACACCATTCATAAGCCACCGTCTTTGATACGACTCGAAACAACATAAGAGTTTTCTAACATTTTTTAGGACATAATACATAATGTGATATATGTATAAAAACCGTGATACAGATACATTACAGAATTGGTTTGATTCAAACACCTCATGCAAGCAAACCGATGGTTGGATCATGCACTTTGTTGACGTACCTATTAATCGATTACATTGACAGTGATATTAAGTTATAGCACATATAAAATAAATACTATAATATATTTAGTATTTATTTTATATGTGGTTATAGACTAAATTTGTTTTAAAACCTTTCAGTACAGCCTTCTAAATTTATTACAAGTTCCTTATACTTTTCTAACAGTGCATAATAGATATAATAAACAAAATAACTTCTTAATTGATTTCTCTAAATAAATTTTCATTATCTACATTTTGTTTTTCGATATACGATTGATTGTCTATGCAGTAGTGATTTTCAAAAAAACTAAAAAAAAATCAATAACCGTATACATACTGCATACATGGATACTTTTAATTAAAAATTAATTTTAAATTGTTCAAATTGAAAATAATGATAATAATGCCTATATATAGATAATAGTAAATAGTAAATACAATGTACTTATACAATATACTTATTTGGATTTTTGTTCGTTCATAATAATGTGAATTATGATTTTCGTTTTATGTATCACTTTGTGCCTCAAATGTAAAAAAAAAAAAAAAATAAAATAAAATAAAAAAATCTGATATCTGTATAAAAAACAAAACAATAATAAAAAAAAACCATCAAAGTAAAGATACACATTCATAAAGGCGATACATTCGTACAGATATAAAATATGCGTAAATGCATGAATGAAACGATGAATTTATAAAAATAATATAAAATAATGCAATACATTGTAAATGAAATTTTATACATGCATCACTTTGGCAATAAAACAATAAATTACTACTACATATGTTATTGTGTTGTTATTGTATTTGTGTATAACATAATACATATAAGTAATAATTATTTTTTAAAATTGAATAAATCAACTCATGTATATTATATTTTTGTTATTAATTTTTTTGTGCATAATTTTGAATATACATATATATAATATAAAATATATATATTTGTATGTAATTTTCTTTTTATGTAAGTATGTTTGTATACATCTAGTAATATATACAAATGGCATTATGGCAATATTTTTCGTCATAACATTATATTACTGACTGCGTGCGTGCGAGCATATAATGGAAGCAATCAGTACTATAATTCAGATCAAGAATTAAGCCACACTCCTGTTACATGAATCTGAATTCATAGCTAAACTATTGACCTATCAGGTTAATTCTATTCTGGTAACAACAAGTTCTATATTACAACAATTTAAATATAAATGTAAAGATAAATATTGAAAATGAGTTCTTTAGATTCAGCGACAGAATCAGATTCATGTGACATTGGCCTTAGTATCAGTTTCTGTTAACTTTACATTTTAACAACCTGAAAACCTAAAAACTTTCTGTTAATTTCTACAAAAAAATATAGTATCTATACATATAGGTATAGTAAATAAATATCCATATTGCCATTAGCGACCACAATATTGCTAGTAATACGTATACGTATGTATATACATATTTAAATAATAATTGATACAACTATATACGGCATAAAATATAATTATACGGCGAAAACAAAATTAAATTCAGTATACATGTATGTACATATATACATATTTTAAAAATCAAAAAAAAAAAAAAATAAAAAAAAAGAAATAAAAATAAAAACATGAAAAAATAAAAATTATTATTAGATTTGAAACAATGAAAAAAAAAATAATTTTCAGTTATATATTTTTGCAGGTGAATAAATAAATCATAATAATTGTACTATACAAAAATATACACATGCATATATGATGTAGTATATGATACGCTCACATATATATAATTAATGTGTTAATGTGTAAAGATATCAAAATACTTAATATGATTGTAATAGTTAAACAAAATAAAAAACAAAAACAAATAAGAATATATAGTAAGTACACACGCAGTTATACTTAAATTGATAACAATATTTGCACATTATTTCGCGTTATATACATATATATACATATATTATATACAATAATGTATATTTATATAATGTATACGTAATATATCGTAATACATACTTACGTATATGCAAATATGAAAATTTAATGTATATACTATATAGATATTATATATTATATTATTTTAATTATTTAGTTTTAAAATAATTTTTGAAAAATGAAAAAAAAAAAATTCTATTTGAAAATTATATGAATTATCGAAATTCAAAAAAATTAAAATTTTTTAATTTTTATCTATAAGAAAATAATAAAAATATTGAAAATAAAAAAAAAATGAAAATACATATTTATTGTTATACTCATAATAATGATATAATGCGTACTAACTAATATACTATAATATCTAATAATGGGCTCTATTATGAGTGTCGATAATATCGTCTCGTCATCTCGGCTATCGCCTCGACAGTTACATACATACTAAAAATGTATAGCAATATGCTTATGCAATATAAATCTCTACTTAAAAATCAAAAAAAAAAAATTATATGTGAAATCAAAAATAGTATAATACTATATAACTTTTAATTTTTTAATAAAAAAGAACAAAAACACTTACATATGTATATATGTATACTTAAAACTATACAATTATGGTATGCAATTTTAATGTATAACAATGTAAAAGAAAAAAAAATTATTACGAAATACGCAAAATAAAATTGAAAAAAAAAAATATATTAAATTTAAAATAAAAACGAAAAAAAAAAACAATTAAATTAAATAAACGCAACCAATACACACATTCATACATAATATATAAAAAAAAGGAAACAAAATAGCTAAACAAGAAAAAAAAAAAACCTATGTTATATGCAATATTATGTACGTATATGTATTTTATGTAGATCGCAGAAATAATATATAAAATAAGTTATATCAGAGAGTATAATATATGTATGTGTTATATAGAATAAATTAGAATGAACAATATTATTATTCGAAATAAAACATTTGAAACAAAAAAAAAAAAACAAAAAAGAACGAAAATAATAAATAAATAAATAAATGAAATAATAAATATTTTAAAAATAAATTAATTACAAAATGACATCATATAATAAAATTATTACACGTACACTATAATACATATACAAATATTGTTGTATTTGCTTTTTGTAAAACACAATTAAATATTAAAATAGAAAATAAAATTACTAAAATGAAAATAAAAAAAAAATGTAATTTAAAATTATTTAGTTATATTATTATTATTATAATACATATATATAATTATTATGAATAAAATAATAATAAATAAAAAAATTGATTAGTATTTATTTATTAATAGTGTTAGTGTACTTATTTAGGATATATATTATAATTATAATATTTTCATTCTCTGATGTGTTATTTCTTTTAATAAAGAATGTCATGTCATAAAATTGGTACTTTACAACTTTCAAATGAAATAAAACAAAACAAAATACTCGCAGTGACTTCAAATAAGTATTTTGAAAATAATTTCATTTAAATGTGTACCACACCACGACTTTGTTGGCAGTAGTGCTAGTGAATACGATTTACCAAATTTCGCTCGCATTACGTTTTCATACATCTCGGCTGGTTGGTGGTATCTGATCAATAACATTTTTGATGTTCATTTTTAAATATTTAATTGTTATGGGATGGGATTATTATTTATTAGTATCGTATAGACTTTTGACTTCACATACACTCCCACAAAAAGAAGTCACGCAGCGTCGAATCACATGATCTTGGTGGAAAGTTAATGGGACAGTTTCTGAACAAAACTTTGTCATGAAAGTGGTCTTTTAATAAATCGATTGTTTCCGTGGCTGTATGACATTTTGCGCCCGTCTTATTGGAACTAGTTCTCTTCCAGATTATTTTTAGCAATAATCAGAAAGAAAAAATCATTGATATGTTCGATAACGATCTTCAGTCATATGGTGGTAATACGCTGTCCACCCACGATCATTCTCGAACCACTGGCACACCACTCTGTAACTTCTTGTGGACGCAACTGTGTTTCATCATACTGATACTCGTGAAGATTTTCATCACTCTAAATTTGGCAATTTTGTTTGTTAACAAATTCGTTTTCCACTAAGGGCATTTCTTGCTTTCAGTTCAGTTAAAAAGAATTAAAATAAATAAAAAATATAATGTACATATACTATACAGGATGTCCCGCCTCGGGTGATCAACCGGCACACGTTTAGCCGCTAGAGGGCAATGAAGATTTTTCGCACTTTCTCTACGAAACACACTACAACAACTCCAATGTACTCGTACTAGCTACAAGAAAATAGTCTAAGAAAAATCTGTAGAAAACTTCCCCCTATATAATGATACCTCACATGTCACTCAGCGTTTTTTCTTTCAAGAGTTAATATGTTTCAAAATCAGAATTTAGTAGATTTTTGCCATTTTTTTTTCCATAGAAAATACAGGTTGTGGAATTACAGCGCCCTCTACATTAATTTTTTACTTAAACAAGCAGATAATAATAATAACAATAAACATATGGTAGCTATTTATTCAAAGAATAAATTCGGTATTTCATTGAATACGAACACAATATTACATACATATAATAATTTATATGCATATATTTCTATAAACTGCTCTGATTTGATTTATAAGATTTAGAAATTTTGTTGTTGTTATTGTTATTATTTTTATATTTGCGATAAAGAAAAAATTGATAAGAATGATTTTATATAAATTAAGGTAAGATCAGTAATATAATTTATTTATTATCTATGCGGTAATAATATTATTATGTATAATGTGTAATTTGTAATTATATATTTACATGCATATTAAATATAAATCCATATGATAATGATAATGAGATATAGAACATATCTTATATAGATATAGTATTATACATACATACTCTGCCTAGATAAGGTATTGAATCTATATATTAAAAATTTTCACTGGAAATTTGGGAAGTACCGAATACGCATCTGTGTAAACTTTAATTAATATATGTTTCCTATGAATTTTATTTTAATTTTTTTTTTTCTTTTTGCTTTTGGTTTTTTTTTTTGTTTTTATATTTTGTATACACAGATGCTCATAAGAAAAATAATTATTTCAGTAATGATACAAATATTCAAATAAACAAATAAATTCATTTATACAATACTCGGAATTTATATATTAAATAAATATATTCTAACCATTTATTTATTTATTTGTTTTTTGTTTTCTTTATTCTTCAACAATTTTACTTTTTATATTATTAAAATAAAATTTACACAGATGTTTCATTAGGTTCTTCCCATATTCCTTAAAAATTTCTAGCACAGTATAGCACATCTCATCTATTAAAAATTAATATTTGCTCTGATTACATGCACATCATTATAAGTATTATAATCGTTGACATAATTGGATTGGGGAAAAACAATTGATTTATATTCATGTACATCTTACATAATTTATACATATGATTTATTATGTATGTATATGTACTTATTTGATTTGAATTGCTTATATTTTATGTTTTTATTTTTTAATTTTGCAATTAATTTGTTTAATTTTCATTGCCAATTTCAAATATGTATATTTTTATTTAATTATTATTTATTTTTCGTTGGTGCTTCCCGATTGTATTCATTGTGAAAACTTTTGTATATAAGAACAGTCTGAAATTGAAATTGTTATCAGTCAATTAATTACATTTCAATTGAAATCATCAATTAAATTTCAAAACTTTAAAATAATATTTAATAAAATATATATTCAATTATTTTTGTATTTTAAAATTTATAAATTTTTAAAAATTAAAATTCGAGATGCGTAGTTTCATAACAGTTTTATTTGCAATCATTGCTGTTTGTGCAGTAGTAATTCGTGCACAACCTTATCAATTGGAAGTTGAAGCGGAAGACAGTTTACAGAATGAATTTCAAGCTGCTGAACTAAATGAAGAACATGAAGTTAAACATTATCGTCAGAAGAGAGCAACATGTGACCTTTTAAGTCCTTTCAAAGTTGGTCATGCTGCCTGCGCAGTTCATTGTATTTCTAAAGGTTATCGTGGTGGTTGGTGTAATGGAAAAGCTGTATGCAATTGCCGCAATTAAAATTTAATAAGGTGAAACAAAACAATAATTCCAATTTTTTAATAAAAAAGAAAAAAAAAAAACATTACTTTATATTGTAACTTTCTTGAATATGTATGTATATATAAAAATGAAAATATTGTTAACCGCTGAAAAAAAACTCAATATATTTTTTATTTTAAATTCAAACAAAATGTAAAATTGCCATATTATTTATATGTATTAAAATAAAATTTTTATTCGAATGAATTAAAAAAAAAAATTTCAAATCTAAATAAAATATGTAGGTACCTAAGTATCTATTATTTTTCAATAATTAACTCTTTGAATTATTAAATTTATGAATTAAATAACGAAATAATTATTATCCGTTTCCTGTTTTCAGTTTCGATTTTTTTGTTTAAGTTCAAGATGGTTTTATATTTTGCTTAATTTTAATTTTTTCGTTATAATTTGGATTATAGCCATAATTGTTGAAATTCAAAATTCAGTAGCTGATGTAGCTGAATAGCTGAATAAATTTTGTAATCCATAAATTTAATGATCCAAATGATCATATCCAATATCCAAACCGGCATCATGATTTTAGTAGTTTTTTATTTTTTACATAACCAGCCAGAAGAAAATCACATCCCACAAGGTTTTTAATAAATTTAAATTTTTTTTTTTTTAAAAAATTAGTGATCTTACACATTTTGTATTTTATTTATTTATGTCATGGTATAGTGCAATCAACAATAATATAATTTCTATCACTATTTTATGTACAGGTACACTGATTGTTTGGGCTAAAGTGTTGGCGTCATTTTATAATTTTTACATAAATAAATAATATGATTACGATATTAAAATATGGTACATAATAATACAAATATGTAATAATAATAATAATAAATCACTTTCTACTCTTTTTTGTAACAACTAACAATCATCTATAAAATACAAAATTTTATTGTTAAAAAAAAAAAAAAAAAAACAATGTTAAAATACGTAGGTAATCATATGATGTACCAGTAGTATTAGTTGTGCATTTATAATTCAGTATAATTAGAAATCAATCTATGGTACAATTGCGACTCTAATTATCATCGTACGTTTTTAATAAATTGGTTTTACGTTCGAATACCTATATATATATACTCGACTCGTATTATATCTCCTCGTATCTTTTCACATTTGTACATACATATGTGTATTCTAATATGTGAGTAGATATTTTACAGTTTCTTTATTCATTCATATTGGACAGAATAGATAGATTCTCCAATTTCATACCATCTATTCTATACATATCTCATATGTAATTAACAACATTGGTTAAAAATTGTTGATTCAAAGCAATTCAAAGATTCAAAGATACTTCATACATTTCATACTATACTGCTAGCGACCTGACGAGTAATGATACTTGCCTGGCATAATGGTATCTGGTTCTGGTACTATGGTTGAAGACTTGTGTTAAATATCTGTAAACAGTTGAAAGCACTCGTTAATAGATCGTTGGAAAGTAAAGATCTGTGTACGTATATATTTTGTGTTTAAATTACTCGCATTTATATTTCGTGTCGATTATAATTTATATTTTTTATTTATTTATTTTTTGTTTTGTTTTGTTTTTTTTTTTTAAATACATATTCATATAATTAATTTTTAATAACGAATAAAAGAAAATAATTTAAATTTATATTAAATTATTATTATTTATTTTTTCAATGCTTAAAAAATAAAACACAAAAAAAAAAATCATGAGAATTTTTTTATAGAAATTCATTTAAATTTTTCACTTTATAATAGGCATAAAGAGAAAAATCCATTAAATTATGTACAACAACTATTATTATATATTACATATACATATGTATTTATATATCGTGTATTTATTTTACGTGTATCATATATCATCTGAGTCAGGTACAAAGTAATCAAAATTAAAAATATTATAGTAGTATGTATATGTAAAATAAGATTAAAAAAAAAATTTCATTATGCATTTTGAATTCGTGACCGTGTTCAGCGTTTGATTTTATATGTGTGCTTAATGCATTTGAATGGTATATAGAAAAAAGTGTAGATACATATTTTGTTTTATCATCATTTTAATTTTTAATTTAATAACGAAAAAAAAAAAAAATATTGAATAAAATTTAAAAAAAAAATCCAAAATCTTTTTTCCATTTTTTCACTGGAATTTTTTTTTTTTTTTTAAATTCCATACATATAGTATCATTATTCAATTCTATAAGTGTATGTGTAGTGGTTTTAAAGTGCTTTTAATTAAAATTTAAAACTAAAATATAAAAGTTATAAAAGGATACGTTCGTACATATTATGTGTAATGTTTGTTTCGATTAAAAAAAAAAGAAAAGATAATTATCATATATCCCTTTTATATAGAACTCTAATTTAATATTAATTATAAATTTCTATATGTATGTGTTTATATAATAAATAATATTCAATTGTGATCAAGAAGTGAAATTGTGAATCAATATTTTTCTATTATGGAAAATAAATCAAAAATGGATTACCGGAATACATGGAATTTTATTTTATGTATTGGAATCATAATTCTTTCGGCTATTCCAGAAGGATACTCATACGGATTTGTCGAGCATAACGATATGAAAGGTATGTTAAAATGCATGTACATTTATATGTATATATATATATATCATATACGAGAATATATGTATTATGTAGATGATGTAGGTATGTAGGTATAGATACATAATTTTATCGAAATTATTTTCAAAATAAAATTTAATCTCCTATAATACGCAATAACAAATTTATTCTATATAACATATTCGCATACGAGTATAATGTATATGAATTATTATTGTTGAGCATAATAAATATATTAAATCGTTTAAAGACAAACGTAAAATACCAATCATCAGAAAATTAAGAATTTCTTATTATTATTATTGTTATAATTTTTTTTATTTTTTTTTTTTTTTTTGTATGTATGAAATATGCTTATGAAATATATACTAAAATGTAATATACAATAATATTTTGTTTACATTACATAAATTTGTATTCATATTTTTGAAAAATGAAAAAAAAAAAAAAAACGCATGTATATATGTATGTAAAATGTAACAGTTTATTGAATGTTTTAGAAATTATAATTATTTCATTCGCCCAAAAATAAACTATAATTATTCGTAGCTAGGCGCACAGATACATATTAGTACGTATATTTACATACATATATACATAATGTGTAATATATAATATGTAAAAATCAAATCTGTAATACGGTAATACTTAACACAAACAAACATTTCGGTCAATCAAATAATATATAATATAATTTGTATATACACATATGTATGTATAAGTGTTCTGTCTTTTTGCTATATGATGAATTAATTTGACCATCAATTAATAAAATTTCAATTTATAAAAATATGTATACATATTATGTACATATAGTATTCAGCCACAAACATATTTTTATTTGCGTATATAATGTATATATCTACATACATACATACATATGTACATAATGTAGACCACATATAAATTGTTATACATACACGTATATAAATATAAACATACATTTTTTATATTTGAAAATAATATGAATCATATTTAAACTATATTTATGATTATTATTAAAATTATAAAAAAGAAAATGTATAGATTATATATATACATATGTATGTTAAATAGATTATCGATTGTATATATGTACATTTATATTTTTCCATAAAAACTTTAATATATAATATCATCATACGTATAAGTACATATAGAATAGCATAATATGTTATAAATATTGTTGCAGATAATCGTGGTAAAAACAATTTACTTTGTTCTAAATTTCCATACATATAAATATATCATTAAGGTATTATCACATCATATATTATGTATTTTAAATGTTATTATACATGCATATAAATGTACATATAATTATGTATATATAAATATATAAAAAGAAATGGAAAAGTAAATTATATTTCGATAATGGTAAAATATTGAAATTACTATGTGTGTATTTGTATACGTATATTATATATGTACGTAATAAATTATTATTATTAATCTTAAATAATTTTGTATCGCTATAAAAATAAAAATTGTTCAAATTAAATTTTAGAAATTTTATCTAATTTTTTATCGTTCACCCTACCCTGTCTGTCAAAGTATCTGGAAATTTTAAATGTAAAAAATTTATAAAAATTTCAATAAAAAAAAAAAATTTTTTTTTTTTTTTCTTCAAATATAAGTAAATACATAGATATATAGGTATGTATGTATTATGTAAATTTGTGTTTTTTATATAATATAATATGAGTATATAATATAAGTAGTATAAAATTGTACTTATTTTTGTACGTAAAATTTCAATTAATATTTCTAGATATTAAGATTAGGATTCGAGATATCTGCCATCTTGTGCACTAAATTATCTCCGAAGTTACTTAACCGATTTCAATGAAATTTGAAACATAGATACTTTGATATGAATTGTGGTGCCTAAAGGAGTGTTTTTTTTTTTTTTAATGTCCTTGTTTCCTTTTTACAGGGTGTCAAAGTTGTCAAAATTGCAATTTTTCGGCTTCCAAATGCACCTCGTACAACAAACAATGATTGATCAATTTCTTTGAAATTTTGAATACAGGTAACCTGAAGGATATTGTGGTGCTTGAATATAGTACATTTTTGATTTTAGGTCCTGAAATTTAATTATAGTTCTGAAAAAAGGAGACAGTTTTTTTTTTGGAAAATCATTCAACTTTGACTTTTATTTTCATGCATTAAATCTTCATATATCTATATGATTTTGGTATCAAAATAAAGTTTGGACTTTTCTGATATTTTTACAAAAAAAAAAAGTATAAAATTCTTTGTTACATTTTCATTTTTATTAACAAAATAAAATTGTTCTTTTTCATCAAAATATTCAAAAATCCATTTTTATTAGCACCTAAAAGGTATGCAAAGACATTTTTTTAAATTTTTATATGCAAAATCGTTGTTGTTGTTTTCAAAATTTTTCAAAGTCGAAACCTACTCTTAACATTTTTCTAAAAAAAAAAATTAAAAAAAAATTGGTTTTTTTGTTTTTGTTTTTCAAATGAAATGTAAATATGTATGTGTACATAAGTATTATACGAGTATATGTATATCTATGCAGTGTAATTGATTAATGGATAATTCCAATTTCGAACATTTATTTATTGTATATTCATATTATTTACATATAAATATATAAAAAATTTGTACAACATAGACATTATTAATAAATGTACATTTATAATCGTAATAGGTACATATTCAAAGTTTTTATTTTAGAAACAAAAACAAAAATTTTTATACAGTAACAGTAAATATACAAAAAAAAAAAAAAATGTATAGCTTGCACATCAACATTAATATTTTATTTTAATTCATTTTATAAATGTACAAAAACAAATAAATACTCTAATTGCAAATGACGAAACAAATTTTATTATTCTTGGAAAAAAAAACAAACCAAAATTAATTTAGAAAAAAAAAAATGAAATAAAAGTGAAAAAAAAAAAATAAAAAAAACTTGTATATGAATTGTATTTCTATAAAATCTCGTATATTATATATAAAGACATTATAATTTGTATACTATATACTATGTAAGTTTTGGGTGAATTTTATATAGCAAAGAAAATTATAATCGACTAAGAATATACATTAAAATAAATGTTATATACATATACACAGTATATGTGTATGATAAATAATGCGGAGTAATTTGTAATATAGATATTTTTTTTTACATTTTTACAGCCTTGAGCAATTAAAAAATCACATGTTATTTTTTTATATTTTATGTATCTCCGTTCATTATAATTTATTATTGGACATATATAAATACAATATAAATTGATATTATTTTAATATATTCGAAAACACAATATTTTATTAATTTTTCTACAGACAATTTAATAATTTAAATACACTATACTGTTATTGATATGTATATATATATATATATATGAGTATATATATGTAGATATATATACAACATGCTTAATATTATGTATAAGGGATATAGCTATGTATATAAAAAAAAATTATAAAATTATTATATGTCAAACTTACAACAATGAATAAATGATTGGAAAATTTTATTAAATCAATCATATAAAATTTATATAATACATTCAAATATAGAAATATATATGTATAAGATATATACACACACAAGCGTCAAATATTATGGAAAATTAGTAATTTTTCATGAATAGAGAATATATATCTTTATCTATCTATCTTTAGAGATTTACTACAGACAAAATGGGAAAATATAATGTGCTCTCATGTGATATAAGCACGTTCTTACAAAGCCTCGATTCAAATAAAATCCAATATCTTTGGTCATTTAAGAAAAATAAAAATATCACCTTATGATAAATTAAGAAAAATGGATTAAAATTCTATACAAGATTTTGTTAAAAATTCAAAAATTCTATGGAGTTAATGTATCAAAACAAATTTGAGCAGATCTATAAATGTGTTGAGGTTGCCAAATAAATTATTGAATTCATTTTTTCTATATCCCATGATTTATTCATAGTATAAAGTATAAGTGAATTAAAAGAATATTTTATTAAAAAAATTTTAATATTATTTTTTTCATAAATTTACGTTTTATAGAGTAATATCATAACACTATACTTTATTTCGAAAAATTATGTTTGTTTCATAAATTTTTCACGACACTGTAATATACATATATACATATATGTATGTATCATATATATTTTTTTATTTTTCATCAATTTGAAATAATATTCACTAAAATAATAATGTATAACTGCAATATGTACATCATATGCATGAATTAAATCAAAATTTATTTATGTACGAATAATATTGAAGAAAAAAATAATGATCAGCAATAATGTAAAATATAAAATACATATATGATTTATATAAATGAAATATTTTATCAAAATAATTTATTGAATTTGATGACGATAACGATAATGATATGAGATGATATTAATGATGATGATGATGATGATGATATGAAAATATATGAAAATACAAAGGTATAAGTTTCAAATAACATACATACATACAGTGATAAAATATATTAAAGGCAATAATTATTAATCGTATAAAAAGAATTTTTAATTATAAACAACAAACAACTACATTTATACACTATATACGAGTATTATATAAAGGTTGTCCCGAGTTCGGTTGGTTCGGTGCAGGCATTTTGCCAGTCGATAGACCTTGCTGAGAAATGAAAAAAAAATCTTATTGAAATGGGGTGGTCTAATATCAGGGGGTGAGGAGTTAGGGGGATCAGAAGTTTTTTTTTTTTTTATTTTGATGTCAAGTGACTTACTGTTTCTTATTTGTGGTCATAACTCACGAAATCCTATATTCCTATCAAGTGGCAAAATGCCTGCATCCGAACTCGGGACACCCTGTATATAATATGTACTTTTATTTTAATTATTATTTTATGATTTATATTATATGTATGTATGTATATTTTGTTAAAAATGTATATCATCATTAAACATACACATAATATAATATGTATGTAGTATATGCATTATAAACAATTAACATTCAGCTATATTATACTCATATACATATATGTATATTGTATATGTAAGTACATAACATATCGTATATCTTTTGATGACACATTCAAATTAAGAATAATGTTTAGGTGTTAATTTTGATAATTTGATGTATCTATATACGTACATACTTACATATAAATATGTACATACAAATATATAATATACATATCATATAAATAATATTTGTGTATTATTTTATATGTGGTAGAAATTTAATTTTTGTTTGTTTGTTTGTTTTTATTTATTTATTTGTTTTTTCTATATTGATGCGTCTCATTTAAAATTTTATATACATGATATACATAATATACTTAGCCGTTAAAAAATTATGAAACAAATATAATTTTTCGAAATAAAATGCAGCCTAAAACATGTGTTATTGTGAAAAACAATATTGTTATTCAAAAAAGAAAAATTATTAAAATTTATATGAAAAATTATTTCAGTAATTTTGTATGGCATAAACTTTACGTTTATTTTATATGACCTAATCCAATTGTTTTAGCATTATGACTCCACAGGAGGGAGTATTTATTAAAATCTTGTAGGTTGTCTTACTAATTTCTTCTAGTACATATTTAATAATTTTTTTTAATTTAGCAGCTGACTTATGGTGATAATTATTTTTAAAATTTTTTTTTTTTTTTTCTAAAAATTACCAATCCCATTTGTATTCGATTTAATTTAAGTCGGGACTTTATGGAGGTGCTTCCATCACCATGGAGACATTACAGATTTTGTCTTTTTGTGTCCGATAAATCACTAAAGATCATATTACATCATGTATTTATGTCAGTATGATCACGTTTTCTATTCATGAATAATTTACTCTTGTCCCATAATTTTTTCACGCTTATGTACACGAATTTTATACAATTCGATATGTATTAAATTTCATATTATAATAAGATACATGCATATATACATACATACATACAATTTTATTATTATTATGTTTATTCATTTATATTTATTTTTTTTTTTTTTTTGTATAATAAATAAATAATATATAATATGAATATGATACCGACATAAATATGAGACTTATATATACTATGTATACATATATGATATTAAATACAAATAATGTTCCATATATTCATCTATATGTACACTTATGAATATATAAAATATTTTATAGTTTAAAAATAATATTTTGATTTATATTATCTTATATAAATAAAGATACATAGTAACTATATGTAGATAGTTTAAAATAAAATTTTATACTTTTAATAACATGCGTTTATTGCAATCGCACTTGCATATATGTATGTATATACATATATATGTGCATTATGCAGTATATATATATGTATGTATGTAAAATGTATGTAAAATTTCATACAATGGATGTAAAACTAGATATCGCTAGTTCTAAATGTATATATACTGATTCAATCAGATACTAGGTTACTCTAGCTCTGAATTATTTATTGTAAGAATTAGGTTACTCTAATTCTTATCACAATTACTTAAGAAATTAGGTATCGCTAACTCTCAAGTATTGACTAGCCAGTAAATGAAACACACCGTTATCCAAATACTAACTGACTTTATTGAATATTGATTGGTCTTATATACTAAAATTTGTTAATACAAATTGCTGATAATATCATAATTATAACAATAAGTAATATCATTAAATATATAAAAAAAATTAAATAGAAAGTAATTATTCATACCAATGAACTTAAATTCACGTGTTTCCCTACTTTGATAATAAGGTAAATATTAATATCATAATACGTAGATATTTGCTGACACATTTGGTGACCCCGACGTGATATAACGTTCAAGTGTTTAGTATGGAAACATTAACATCAGAACAATCGGCAATTGGAAAGGAGATCGAAAGATTATCAAGTGTATATGCAAACGATGCTCCTGAAAGGAAAACTTTAACGTATCTAAACGAAAAATTATTAACATTAAACGCATTATGGGATAAATTCATGGAGAATGATAAAATAATCAAACAATCAAGTGCCGGACAATTGTCGCATCCTTATTTTACAAAAGACTTTTACAATGTTGTTAAACGAGGATACAATCATTTATATACAGAGATTAGTGAATTAATCAATCATATTAAAACAGCGTCAGACAACGCTAAGAGTTCAACTCCAAGGCAGATAAGTACAGGTGCAAATTCAAAGGTGCAAAAATCGAATCAAGATGAGCATAAAGGACAAGTGGATGTTGTGTCGAATGAGATTTTAAAACAAACATTACGTAAATACAAGGTGTATGTGCAATCATTGAAAAATATGTTAAGAAATACAGAAACTACAGGTCAATCTGAATCATACTATCAAGTGAAAATTAAATCAATTACAAATCATTGGAAACAAGCCGAGGAAAGTCATTACAGCATCCATGAACAGACCGATAATATTGACTCAAATGAATATAATATTGAAGATTATCTTCAGTTAGAATTACAAGTGCAAGATTTGTTAGCAAAATTAAGAGAAAATTGTCGTAATAATTCAAATTCTTCAACAAGCAATTATTCAAATCAATCGTTGGTCAAACTACCCAAAATTGTGATGCCAAAATTTGATGGTGATTATTTAAAATGGCAACAATTTTATGATTTATTTAATCAGATGGTGCATACACAATCAATGGGTGGGTAACGCACAAAAGATGTGGTACCTTAAAATGAACGTTACTGGAGAGGCTGAAAAATTAATTCGCCATTTGCAATTAAGTGACGACAATTACGAAATAGCATGGAATACATATACACATATATGTACATGCATTATGTTCCATATACATACATATACACATATTAAAAAATATAAAATTATATAACAATTACAGTGTAAAATTCAGATAATTATTTATCCTTATACTGATACCTGTAATTGTCTGTAATGACAAAAAAATATATTAAAAATATAATTCTATACACAAATATATTCATATTATAAATACATATATATACATATATTTTGGTTTTATGTACACATATACATATGTATGTATATTATATATATACATACATATATATCTAAGCGTATATAATAAATAGTATGTACAATTTATTTTAAGCTTTTTTGAATATATACATACACATACATAATAATGTACATGCATATAATACTCTGAACATATATATATTTTTGTAAGATAAATATATTGTGTCTATGTGTGTATGTGTACAGAGTATATTATATTTCAAAATATATCCGTGAACATTAAATCAGTAATATAGATAGATAACATTTATAAATTTAGGTACATAATGTATTATATTGTGTGTATTATAGTGTAAATGTTTTTTATCAGTTAATAAAAATTAGATTAATATATAAAAATCAAAATAAAAATAATTCTTGGATATTATAAAATGTTAAAAACATCTCTGATTATCTGTGTAATTAAATGATGTTTATTACATTTACAATATATAAATTTATAATTTGATTTATATATGATAACAATAATAATAAAATAAATAATTTTATTTACTTTTCAATATTTTAATACAAAGCATTACTTTCATTTCAATATATTTTGATTTTTATGATATACCGTACCGTACATACAGTGACTCAAAAAATATAGTGATGATAATCGAACAATTTTAACTACCGTGCCGTGCAGGCATGAATAATTTTCTGACCTATATGTTTGATGTTAACCTATAATAAACAAATAAAAAAAAAGAAAAAAAATATGTTCCAGGAACACTAAAATTTATCATATTATAATATCTCCAGCATAGTCTTCCGATATATTATCTACTCATTTGTTTTGATTTTACTCTAACTCGTAAACATTTTTTGGAGTCACTGTATTTTAATTACAACTTACTTTTTCATTACTTGTACATTTTTTTTTTGAATTTATTTATTTTTTTAAGTTTAAAAACGATTTATTAATTTTCACTCATTATATCATTATTCATGCTTAATATTTATATATCTGTACCTGATATACATACTATATGTACTTAAACTTATGTATGTTTTTAAATATACATTTTCAAATTATAATGTAAAACTTATCAGTTTCAATTTAATGACAATTTAAAATTGTACACATGCAAGCATACATATGAAATTTTATTTTATTTTTCGTTACATTCATTATTATTATAATTATATTGCAAAATGTATTTACGAATATGTATAGCATTATAACAAATGTGATATAAAATCAAAATTACATACATTACATGGACAACATTTTTATTTTATTTTCATATTATGTACTTATATAACATATTTTACATTTTTTTTTTTTAAATATAATGGTATCGTAATATAATATAAAAAATTAAAAAAAAAAAATAAAAACCTAAATAATAATGAAATTTATTTTGCTATACATATTACAATTCGTTTAAGTTAATTTAATTAATTTATTGTTTTTTAATTAATTTTTTTTCACATAAATCGTAATATGTTCTGTTTTAAATTTGAGAAAAAATAATAATAATATAATTAAATTAATGCATACATGAAAAAAATTACACATAACATACGGTGTATATATATTCAATTTTAGTTTATATAAGTATTAAAATATTACATTTTTGTAGAGTAAATGTTCAGATAGTGATATAGTAACCAGCTTAGAAACGTCAAAACGCTGATAAAAGTAGTCTACTTGCTGTTTACTGACAACAATAATTAACAAAAACACCACAAAATATTACATTACTATATAACATTAGATCATTTTATAATAATAGATCAGTTTAAAGCTGAAGACTTAAAATGTGGAAGAAAAATTTCTCACACCTTACAAACTTTTCATCCTTTGTAAGGGCTATACAAAATCAATGTATGACCTAATGTATACACTTTACAGAAACTTCAGTTCAGTCAAACGGTCAAACTATTTATTTTCTTCTCCTTACTTTCATGATTTGTAGGTAGTATGAAAAGTTGAAAGTTAATCAACTTTTATCCGTTGTCGACTTCATTATAGGTGCATATACTACATACTACACAGTGCACACATGATAGTAATAAGTCTAAAAATCACTTCGGTGAAAGCCCTGACCCTGGCTCACTCAGAGCTGTAGTTGTAGTTATATTTAAGATAAATTGGATAAATATAATACTCTATAAGGTATGATCGATTAATTCATATACCCATAAGATTGTTGTGTACTAAAAAATATAATATATATTTTTTTTATATTTTTTACGATCATACCTTATAGAGTATTCTATTTATCTTGGTTCTATTGGTTCTATTCTATTGTTGAAGCGTAATATATAGTGTTCTTGTATTTACATAATACAGCTATATAATACACCCACATACTTTTATATTATTTTTTTTATCTTTTACGATTTTTGTAAATAAATATAAATATTTTTATACAAAATGTATTCTTATGTGTGTGCATATATGTATATATATATATGTATATACATTATATACAAATTAAAATCAAAAAAAAATAATACAAATTTCAACTCATTAAATATTATACTTAAAATTGTTCATTCTTTTTTAATTAAATTAAAATGAAATATAAAAATAAAAGATAAAATTTTTTTTTGCATTTTATACATACATAACCGGTAACTGCTTCTAAAGTATTTCAGAAAAAAAAAAAATTAATTCAAAATGCGTACTCAACTTTACAATTGAATCGTACAAGGTATGTAATATACAAAAAATGTAAATACATATGCGTATGTAAGTATATGTGTACTTATATGCATAATTTATAACAATATATTCATTCATTCAAAGAAAATATGATGAGTTTATGATTTGATTATTGATTTTGAATTTGATTTTTTTTTTTTTTTGCATACTATACGCTGTACACTTATATGTATAAATATTCATATACATATTTATATATCTCTTTATGTTTTATATGTGTAGGTATACTACAAATAATGTCACATAATACAAATACTTGGTATACTGTATATTCTTACTTTAATGAAAAATCAAAAAAAAAAAAAAAAAAATAGCTAATAATAATTATAATAGTAATAAAATATGTTATAGGTATATATGTTATTTTAATACTATATGTATTCGTATATTATGTACATATAAATACGCATTTACGTTTAAGAATAACTCGCGTATAATAATAGTTGTGGTTATTCTTTTTATTGAATTTTTTTTTTTTTTCTTGGACAATTCTAATTTTATTAAATTTTAATAAAAATATATATTTTTTTTTTTTTTAGATATGTGATAATGTATGATAATGTATAAAAGTATATAAATGTATTATTTATAATTATAAAATCACATTAAAATGTATTTTCATAAAATCTATACATCATGTGCATATTACCATATTACATATCTATATAAATATGTATACATTATATAAAAAATAAATAAAATTACGCACATTTCAAATAAAGGTGTGAATACTCGTAAATACAAACAAACAAAAAATAAAAACGATTAAAATTCTATCATTATTTCGATTAAATTATACAGATAATTACATAATTTAAATAGAATAGCATAAAATATTTTGTTAAATATTTTATATATATACTTTGTTTGTTGAATATATACATATATATATACCTATAATATGAACATTTATATGAACAGTACCGATATCATGAAAAATTACATCACTCTTTTTATTTATTTATTTTTTTATTTTTTGTTTTTCAATTTTTTTTATTCAAAATTACTTTAAAATTAAGTATATTTGTATATAATATTTGTGTATGTAATTTTTAAAAGTGACAGTATAATTTGATTAATTTATAATTTAATTTATCTATAGTTCTATATATACTCTAAAATATTTTATATACAATTATCTATACTAATGTTCACTATATTTTTTGGTTCACAAAATTGAATAAAATGAGTTAAAAGTAAAATCTTTATCTCAGACTAATAACGCATCTATTGTCTAAGTTAGAAAGCTGTAAATGAACAATAAGATACTTTTTTCGCCACCTCAATTATAATATGGATTATCCTAATGTAAAAAGTCGTTTCTGAATTTGTACTTACGATTTCCTGCCTTGATATTACATAATATGCTCTAATTACAGATATGACATTTGACAGATTTCATAAAAGGTCGTATGTGTCAAATCAAACATTTTTAAATAAAACATAAAGTTAATTTTTTGGACAAAAGTTCCCCATTATATACCCTTACAAATAATAATTTTCTTATATTTCTCTAAATTGATCATCATTTGTGGCATAAAACAAAATATAAAAGCCACAATAACTCAAAATTACATAAATGTAATGTCAGATACGATTTTTTGCCTAACGACAGGCAGAATAAATAAATAATACAGTTTTGATAATTTGATTATGACACCCGGTACTGTATATCTAATCGTTACTCGTATGAATACAGATATCAAGTTATTTTTTGATATGTAGATTGCCTTGAATATGTGTATATAATATGTTCATATGTTAATATTTTTTATAAAGGACATAAAATACATCTTAGATGAAAAAAACTAAAAGGAAAGTGTTTTGTTGAGATGGAAGCGGTAAAAACAGTATCATAAAGGGCACTGGACAATATTAAATTTAAAGAATTCCAGAGATGCTTCAAACAATGAAAAGAAAATATTGATAAGTGCGTCTCATCTAAGGGACAGTACTTTGATTGAAGGTGATTGAAGGAATTTTTTGAAAAAATTAATAAATAAAGTTTTTGTACAAAAAAAAAAAAAACAAATCCCGATTTTCTTTTGGGTCATACCTAGTAATTTTAAAAGAATCTATATACGAATATGGATCGATTTAAATAAATGTTTTATTCGTGTATAATTAAAATTATATATTAATATAAATGTATACATACATTTGTGAAATATAATAAACTATAATATGTACATTCTTATTCTTAATACAAAATGAAACTTAATAATTCAAAAAATTCAAATTCATGCATATATTTATACATACCAATGATGATTGAAAAATATTCCTCTTTAAAGTGTAAAAATATATCTTCTAAAAATATAGAAATATAGCAAATACTTATGTACATTTATGTATATTTATACTCATGTACGTATATAATGTGCAAAATTATTATTTTTTACACTTGCATATGAATGTAATATTACAAATTTATATAAATCGATAGCAAAATAAAGACAAAAAATTAAAATTATATTTTTAAATACAAGTAATTGTTCATTTATAACTATTTAGGTACCTACCTATTTCAAGAAATTTAATTTTGTATTTGTTTTTGTTTTTTGTTATTTTGTTTAATATAAGTAATATTCGTAAAATAAAGCAAAAACCAGTATTAGTTTAAAATAATCAAATACATATATCTATATATATGTATATAACAATGATGTAAAATAGATATACATACATACTTTAATTTAACATTTTTTGTTATTACATTACATATACTTATAATGTTGTGTTAGTATATTTATAGAGATAGGTATACCTAATTTTGAAACATATCTTCATATATGTATAACCTGGTATAACACAAAAATATAAAAATATATAGCAAAATATTAAAAAAATATATGCATCTACTTATATGAGTACTATGTATGTATGTACATTTACTTATACAGTAACAATTACAAAGTATATTTCCATTAGTATTTTTTTTTTCTTTTGTTAAAATTTACTATAAAAATTAATAAACAAAATAATAATTTATATAAGAATGTATACATATTACATAAGTATTATATTGTATAAATTTATACACTCTTATGTACATAACATATACATATATATCTATATATATTATATACATATGAATATTCGTTCATAACATATAGAACAAGTAATTGGTATTTTGTATTAATATATAAATATAAAAGACAAAATCTATGTATAATATTTAATTAATAATGTTAGTAAATTTGTTGTTAATTTTTTTGCATATCTATAATCACCAGCATCTATACCATATAATATGTATATGTACATTATATTTATATACATATGTGTACATATATAAAGTAATTTAACTATATAATCATACCTATATTATAATATTGAGATAAATGTATGTGTATTTATGAAAAAATATACACATAAATCTTATTTTATTTCAAGGTATATAAATAATATTACATATACACATTTTTTTTTGTGTACATATTAATATTAGTATATATATATATACAACGTACATAACATGTAAATGTTTTAAATTGCATATACATACAATAAGAAAAAAAACCAAAAAAAAAAAAAGACAGAAAAAACGAAAACCAGGTGATTAGATGATGTTTCTGATAAAGGTGTATACAAAAGTATATATACGACAAGTTGTATAATATACATACATATTAAATATTCACATAAATATACATATATGTATATGTATATGAAATGATAAGATTTACATTAATATAGGTATGTTGCATATATAACCTATACCTATACTTATGTATAAAAATATATAAATGTATTTGTAATATATACATACATATATAATGTATACAGATCAAATAAATAAACATTTTTTTTTTTTTAATAAAAAAATTTAATGATGATAAATTATATTTTATTTGTGTTTATATAAGTGTGAATACATCATCATAATATATGTACATATGTACAGTATGCACATTATATATACTTATTAGATAAATATTTTCGTGAAAATATTACACATACCAAACATCCATCTATATGTATGTATATAATTTAACTATACATACGTACATTAGATACCTATGTACCTATATATGTATTTATGTGTGCATGAATTTGAATTGTGTATATTTGTTTATCACCTCTACATAATAATAAGTGATTCATATAGTATAATTTTTGTTTGATATTTTTGTATATTGGTGTGAATTATTTTTGTTTTCTTAAATACATTACAGCTATATAATACATAGTCATCGTTTTCTCAAAGAGTATTATTATCTTCAATCTTCATTTATTAATAATGTATATACATATATACATATAGGTGTTTACACTGATTTATTATATTTTATTTTACATATAATTTTTCTTTTTATGTATTTATTATTATTACACACTCTATATTTCTATATAATCATCTAAACACAATATTTTAGTATTATATTATAGCATGTAAATATGTACATATATACATAATGTTATATGTATAATGTCATTTGAATAAATACACATCTCTGTGTATAATATTTATTATTTAAATACATATGTTATAATATAGACATATACTAATACCGTCAATTTTTTAAAGGTGAGCTTCATATTTACATTGTATATATATGTATGTATTGTACATATATGAAATTAATATACATATACATTTACATATCAAATATATATTACCTACATTATACGTACATAAAAAATGTTATCGATATCTTCAAGTTCGCCCACACGATTATCTCTTTTCAAAACTATAAAAACAAAAATATAAGTAGGTACATATATAAAAATTTGTTTTTAAGTTGTTGTTTTAACATATATTTTTTGTTTATTTTATATACATACAGGGTGCTTTTATTCAACGTACAAATATTCTGTTTCATGAAAACAAAAGTGCGTATACTACCATACTACCGAAAAATTAAATTATTTTTGAAATTATGTACATATATGTAAGTGAAAAAGAGGTTCTCTTCCAATCAATGAAATAGTATATGATGTCTATAGTATGATTCATTATCGAACTAAATAAAAAGTATACATATTTTTGTGTATTTATTTTATTTTTGTTTAGTATAGTTTGTTGTTATTTTCACAATTTATTTTATAAAAGGTCAATTAACATTTATATCAATAATAGTTCAGAAGCATACACAATCAATTCTTACCTTTCAACGGAAGATGTGCATATCTACTTCATGCACGACGAAATTTACCAATATTATTAAATATAATCACCCTTTATTATGTACTATATATATGTATATCTATATATTTTATTTTTATTTATATGTATTTTAAATAGATATAAATGTATGTACATATGTACAATGTATTCACAAATAAAAAACAATATTTGAAAAAATATATTCATTCTCAATAATATACATACTCGTATGTACCTATACAACAAATAATAACTCTCATATTTTCGTGTTATACATCTAAGTAATGTTTAAACAACTGAAATATAATTACAATCAATAGAATTAGTTAAAATAATTGAAAATAATTGCTTTTACTTTGTTCTTCTTCTTCTTATTTTTTAAAAAAATTTACCTTTAATCATTTTTAAAACATTTGAGTATTTTATGTCGAATATTGAATAGAAAATTACTTTTATATTTTTTTAAAAATACATTACATACTACATACTATAATCGGTCTTATGCAAAAGATAACACAATTATTTAAAATTATATACAGTATAATAAAAAACCGTAACAAATATTATTATGCATATTAAAGTATTTAAGTCAAAGCTTATGTTTCAAGAGAATAAAATCACATAAAATTTTATGAATGAAAACTGCTGATATGTATTTGAAAAATGAATACTCCGAAAAATATTCGAGCCCCTCAAATTAAATGACAATACCTACAGAATAAGGATGAATCACGAACTGGATAATATAATAAAATACATAAAATATAGTAAGATTAATCAAGGCTCAAAAACTACATTGGTCTGGCCGGCCACATGTTAAGGCTAACTGACGACAGGTGGCCCAAAAACAATAACTCTTAAAATTATTACAATATTGAGCAGAAGAAGAGAGCACCCGAATAAAGGATGGATAGCCGAAATAAGACGAGATGTTAAAATAATTGGAATAACAGCATAAACAGTGGCGATACAAGATATATGAATGGCTAGAGGCTGATTGTAGAGGAGGTGAAGGTCCACAACACAAAGGACTATATAATAAGCCAAGTATGATGATGATAATGATATAAATTTCAATTAAAAACTTCATTATTGTATACAACTACAATTCATTAAATAGGTATACATAATTACGAAAAATATAAAATTAATAAAAATTATAATATTGAGAAATTTTTATTTTTCATTCATTAAAATGTTTCATTCGATTTTTTCTTTCTTATATTGATTCAAATCTTTTAAAGCAAAAATATTAAAAATAAAAAAATTCAATATACTAAATGTTTGTATAAAACCATATGCGTAAGTGTAAAACGTAAAACAAACATATATATGTACATTATGTATGTAAATACACAGAGGCATAAAGATAATGAAACAACTTTAAAATGAACTGTAAAACAGGTTTACAATTTATTTTAATAATAAATTATTTATTTATCTCTATTTTATTTAAAATTTTCCTTTATACTTTTTCATTTTCCTCATTGTTTTTTCTTCTTCTTCTTTATTTTCTTGTCCATCAATTCAAAATAATTAAATTTAATATTTTTTATGTCTTGAACAAAAACAAAAAATAAATAAAAACTGAACAAGAATTATAAAATTTTTCCTTGTTTGGTTTTAATTCCATCTACATATAATGTACATATGTATAAGCGTACTTGTCTCGTATTCGTACAGGTACTTATTTATTTTATTTTTATTTTTCATTTTTTTTTTTTTCAATTTGGCGTTGCTACATATTATATATTATATCTATACATCTTTTCAGTATGCTATTATTACATATATGTACATATAGCTAGGTAGGTATACCTATATGTATAATGTATGCTTGGAGTATTCATCTTATATATGACTGTAAATAAAAATTACAAAAAATCTTTATACAAGTGCCGCTCGCATTTCATGTAATACACTGCATTTTCATCTATAAAAATTTGTATGTTCACACACTCGTATATATACTTATGTACATAAAAATATTCCATCCATATATTACATTTATATAAATTTTTGTTTTAAAATACATACATATTTGTATTTCATTCATTTGAAAATGAATAAAAAGTTTTAAAGAAATAGAAAAACAAGTTTGAGATACATACATATTATATTATGTATCTATACGCAACAGTATATGTATGTATATAAATATATGTAAGAGAATATATTACGTACATTTATGCATGTATATGTAGTAAGGTACACTAAGTAAAAATTCAAAAAGGACATACCGACCGATTCAAAATATTTTTTAAAAAAACACATTATACTCATAATATCGTGCATTTACAGACTTAAGCCAGACATTTAGTATAAACGTGGTATCGATACCATGGTATTGATTGGCTATACTACATGTCTGTCACCCACCCTATACTAGATTTATACCAGGAAAACAAGCTGGTATATAAACGTGGTATTGAAACCAGCATCATTTGTCTAGTATGAATCTAGTATTCACAAAATTTACTGAACGTAGCGCCATTTTAAATGCTGCGGAAATTATAGAAATTAGTTTTTACAGTACAGTATTTTTAAAATCAAGTTGAAAGTAATTAGTAGGCATAGTACGCATTAAGTTGAAATTAATGCAAATAATATAAATTTTCTATAAGACAACAAAATTCACAAAATATGTCAAATGATACTAGGTTTATACTAGATTACATGTCTGTCACCATGCTAGTATTGTTCATACCATGATATCGATACTAGATGTCTGTCTAGGGCTTTATATCTGTGTATATGAACATATAATGTACCTATAATAATTAATTTGCTGAATTAAGTTAATAAAAATTTGTAAGAAAATTATACATAAATTAAAAAATGATATATATTAAGTACATATATTATGTTCTTATGAATATCTACAGATAACTGATAAATTCTGTATACATAAAATTATTAGATTATTCGTTTTAACGTATGTACACCAATACACATATATGTATGTACATTCTAAATTCCATCAATCAATCTGTACACATGTTTAAAATAATTTTGTTTTGTTCAATTTCAATCTCCTCAAGGATTCAATTTTTTCAATTTTTTTTTTTTTAATTTATTCCATCTATAATACCATGATGATACATGATACCAACTCATAAAAATGTTTGAATTATGAAAAAGAGGAGGAGGAGGATACATATCATATTAAGTATGTATACTCGTTACTGCTCGTACACTGTTATATACACATGAATTCATATATATAAGCACATTTTTACATATATACATATATGAATATATTTATACGAATTTTATTGTGCAGAAAACCTTTTGAAAATATCTATACATAAAATGAAATTCCGAGGACTTTACTCGAATTTTGTAATGAACAGGTAGAAAAATATGTAAGTATATAACATGATGTGACGGTATACTGTATAATATATAGTCACATATAGTGCAGTTTATGTATATGTATACATAGAGATTCTGTTGCATATGCTTAAACATAATATATAAAAATGTACACATACATATATATTGGACAAATATGTATATATGAAATATAACAAAAAAAAATATATACATATATAAGAAAAAAAATGAATGTTTCCTGTTTCACGATTATATTCATATACACTTTGTTATGCTACTATATATATACAGATGTCCTGTGAAATCGTATCAGCAACATACACAGTTCACTTCAATAATTTAGATTTTTTTTATTTGATTTTTAAATATCCCAGTTTTTTTTTTTTTTCTGATAATAAAAAATGATACTTAACATTAAAGAACAAATTGAAGATAAAAAAAAAATCTTTTTTGAAGATTGTTGTTTTCCATCTTTATAAATTTATAATACAAAAGTAGAGAGAAAGAAAGAAAGAGAGAAGGAATGAAAGCAAAAGCAAAAAAAATAAAATAAAATAAAAAAAAAACACCAAAATTAAGGCAAATGTAATGCATTTATATACCATTAAAAAGATTATGAAAGATATAGTTTTGTATAATAAAAAAAAAAAAAAAAAAACAAAAATGCAGACATAAAAACATCGATTCTCTTTCAGAATTATGGGAAATTCAGTTTAATAATAGCATATATACATCGCTATATAAATGTAAGTATATAATAAATGCATATATGCGACTGTACATATCATAATAAGAGATTATCTTCGGTTTGTAATTATCATATAAATTTTTTGACCATTGAAAATTGAAAAAAATTGGAAATTATAAAACATATAAATAAATGTATAGTTTCAAGAGAGTTCACATACATATACATAAGTAATAAAATAAATTCGAATATGAAACTAAAAAAAATGAAAAAAAAAAAAAATAAAAAAAAAAACAAATTCAAATTCTAAACTAAAAACAATCTTCATAAAACAACATCGAAAAAAGTACAATTCACAATGTATTCTAAAACACATTTTTTTTTTTCAGAATATTAAATATAAGTATTTAGTACTATGTACTATAAAGTATCCTCAACCTACTTACTACCAATGATTTGTGTTTCACCATCCAAATTGAATATCATTTTCCTCCTTTTTTTTTTAATTTTATATTTTTTTTTTTTGTTGGTGTCGTTGAATGTGTACTCTATAACTCATACAAATAACAACAATTCCCTTTTAATACCTTAATACCAAAATTTTAAGACACCGTGTATATTATCTAAGTATATGTATGTATATGTGTACTTCTACGTACATATACATATGTATATGCTACATTCATACAAGAAATAGCATTCATGAAGCGGTTTATATGAAAATCTTTTTCGTTTTCATAACATATTTTTCAAGTGCATATGTGTCCTTTTAAAAACCTGTTGTTTTTATATTATGTATTTAAGTATTTAATATGTAATATGTATGTATATATAGTACAGTACTTACTTATATATATTATGTCTGTCGTATAGTTCTTATTACCACTCTTATAATCCTTAAAATTTTTTAAATAAGAATTTTAAGTGCTTATAAATGTCTCCTAAATAAATATTATTATTCATGTTATATGTATATATGTATGTTCTCTACACGTGAATTTATATTAAGGTACATTAGTATGTATGTTGTTAATTTTTTTTTTTTACCTTAACATAATTTTAAAACATACACACACTCTCATAAAATCATAAATACAATAATTTAAATCCGACGGATACATATTATAAAGTAATTATAATAAGTATATGTACCTATGTACTGTGAAAATATAAAATATTAGAATGTCTATATTACTTTTTTCTTGTTCTTTTTATTACTATCATTTTTTTTTTTTTTTTTTTGTTCAATAGATCAAACAATTTTAACAAGCAATTTTAGCCTTTTATTATTATTTATTTTCAATTTTTATGTTATAAATGTACATATATATGCATTATGCATATATGCAATAGATATATTATATATAATATCTATGTGTATATATAGTGTAATAATGTAAGTATATGAATTTATCATTTTGTTATTATGTATAAGAGTACATCAATTACATACTCAAAGAATAAATAATAAAAAAGTAATAAACATATACGAGTCGGAGCGTATTATATAAATTTGAAGTATTTACTATTATGTTTATTAACATAATTATGTTTTTTACGATATATACAATAATATATACCTACATATTTTTATGTAAAGGGTTTTATATTTGTATACACGCATATAAATATATTATATGGATTCAATAAGTTTTGATACTAATTACCAAAATAACGATTTCTTGGAAAATTGTTTATCTATTTATTAACATTTTTAGTAATTTGCGAATCCCATTCCCATTCCCATACACTGTACATATCTAATGCAAACGCCCATTTCTTTAATATCAATTTAAATTATAACAGTCACTACGTATAGTATAGTACTTATATGTACTGTCGTAAATTTGTTGATATAGTTTGGATAATAATTTTTTATTTCTTAGATTTAAATCCAGCCCATTTGATATAATTTGTTTATTATATGAAAACATTTGTATACATACATGAATGTGCGTTTAAACGTCTGTATGTACATATATATACGTACATATGTATACGTAATATATAATTTTTATTTGCAATTTTTCTATTGATTGCGACAACAATAACAAATTATTACATATATCTATATATCTTAAAAATGTGATGTATGCATTTTCTCCATATTATAAGTATAAGTATGTATATATTGTACATACATATGAATGTACACATAATTATATGTACGAGTACGAGTATATACATACCATATAACATACACCATACATACAATAAATTGTGTATATCTATACATATTGTAATGCAAAATAATAAAATGGAATTTTTCTAAATTAAGACTTTTGTCTTCTATTGGATACAAAACATGAAAATTTATCACATTAATAATGAAATAATTTATAATAATTGATAATTGTATATATGTATATATATTATTATACGGACTACTACAAGTATATATCAGTTAATTGTATAAAAAGTGTGATTATAGTATATAGCTAGTACAATTTTTGTATACGGAATACTCATACACATGAGTATGTAAGTATATTCATGTGTTGAAATTATTATTTATTTTTTTTTTTATTATTAATTTAGCACATTTAATCAAAGAAATATATCTGACTGACGGTATATTAATTTTAGATGATCACTTTCAAAGAAATATATGTAGCATTACTAGCCTTGGATGACCGCTTTCAAAGAAATATAACCATAATTGAATACCAGCCTTAAGTTGATCACTTTAAAAACACTTCGAATATTCCACACCCTTATAGCTATCGACAAGCATCTCTACCATATAAACCTTTAATTCTGAATCAGTCAATTAATACAAGCAAATTTTCAAACATTGACTATATGATACGCGATTATATACACAAACGCTTTTATCAAAAAGCCAAACCGGGCTCTAGCGGCTTTTCTACTCAAACAGGAAAGGAAGGACTGCAGAGCTATGATCAACGCTCTTACAGGGCATAACTCCTGTGGAAAGCATCTCGCTAGCATAGGAGTCATCAGTGATGCACTGTGTGCTTCTTGCGGAGAGGAGGAGGATACCTCGGAACACTTCTTGTGTGAGTGCTTGGCCTTCTCCTCTATTAGAAGGCGAATTTTCGGCATTGATGTCATTAGACTCGAACAAATTGGGCCTGAAAATCGAGTGGAACTCCTTCGTTATCTGAGAGCAACGAAGAAGTTTGACTAGACGGGGGCTTCGAGTACAATGGACAGCGTTATGTCTGAGTGCTCTGGTTTCATACCTCCCCCCTAACAAACAACAACAACAACAACAACAACAACAATACACACAAAACTATAATTCATTTTTATATCCATAGATAAAATATACATATCACAAAATAATTAAAAATTAAACTTTAAAAAAATTTAATTTGATAAAAATTCAAAATTTAATTATTCGCACAAAAAAAACTTTTTTTTCTTTATAATTCAAAAATTTGACTTTAATTTGAATAATTTTTTTAATTTTAAGCCAAAAATGTTATACATATACATATGTACCAAAGACTATAGAACAATACTACGTTCTATAGTTTTTGTACATACGTATACCACCACTATTTATTATCTGTAATAACACATGTTGTATTAATGTCCTTTATATACTTATTAATACTTTACAAAAAAAAGAAAACAAAAACAAAAAAAAAATTGTTTATGTCACATTATATTTTTGCAACCTGTTGAATTACTTTAACAAAATATTGTATTTATGTGTACCGTATATGTAAATATGTATGCATATTTAAAATTTTCACTGTTAATTTGTTCCTTATATACATATATGTACATATGTATATATTTTTAATAAATGACCACTTAATGGTTGAATATACATTACATATAAATGTATATTAAAAAAATAAATAAATTGCATTTATCAAAATGTATTTATGTGAATAAGATATATTATTATATAATTATGTATACGTATATACTTGCATAAAAAGTATATAAAATTATTCAAGTATATAATGTATGCATTGATTATATTTGTATGGGACTGGTAATCGTATATTATTTGTATGTAAAAAACACTTATACATATGTATGTATATTAATTAAGTTATACCATGTTATACGTTATACATATATGTATATACATGAGTATAATAATGTATACAAGTATAGTGAAGAAATTTTCTTGTTGTCTTTTTGAGTCGCCAGCAAACATTTGTGATTTTCTTGTAAATAATGTACATATGTATGTATGTAGCTTACACTTACCCATACAAATGTATAGAGAGTTAAAAAAAAATGCAACCAAGCGAAACCAAAATACCATATTACATTATAATATATAAGTACATAATAATATAATATATTATAATATATGCAGTATATATATCATATGAATCATTAGCATTACACACATACTCGTATATGTATATATAGATATGAATAAAGAATACTATATAATTTCTGATGAATCTGTTGCTGTTTTCTGAAAAACAAAAGGTTTTTGTTTTATCTACATTTATATAAAGAATTTTTTATTATCAAAGGTATGCATATTAGTACATAATATAATGTATGTATTTATGTATAATAAATGAAAATATACTAAGTATACTCGTATATAGTTTTTATTTAACTTTATATAGGGGAACATATAATAAACATAAATACATTCATAAGACTCATGCATGACCGATTACACTTATATATATGTAGTTCATTCCATTATAAATATTATTATGTATGTATACACGTAGTAGGATAGTAGATACTTAGTAGTATGTAGTATCGTATTATGTATAATACATATCACTCACAAAAGTATTTATACATTTTAAATATTATATATACATATATATTGTTCACAATATGTACATGTATATATGTATAGTTTGTATATATGGATATATGTACATATATTTATAAAAATGTAAATGAGTTGAGTATGTTACATTTTGACACAGAAAACATTTCAAAAAACAAAAAAAAAAAACAAACAAAAAAAATGAAGCCAAGTTGAATTTATAATTTTTGCTCTTTAAAATATTTACAAACTTACATACATACTTCACTTTTCTGCATAATATATATACACATATATGTTTTTTATATACATATACAGGATAAAAAAAAAAATAATTATCTTTTGATTATATTACACCACGAGTAAGTATATTACTTACTATACAAAAGTGTTTTACTAATAATATTTTATAATGAATAAAAGTGATTGTGGCCAAGATCCTAACGGATAATTTATTTAAACCTCATCATGCATACATATGTTTGTAGTTTGTATATATATATATATAGATATATATATATATATATATATATATATATATAATCAATATAATGTATCTTTTTTTTTTTTTCTTTTGATATCCATATATACAATAATAATAATATTTTGCTTTTAATTACAACTAAAATTAAATTTAATATGAAACATTGTAATATGTTTACACACTTATGTATTCGAGTTTAAAGAGTGTATATATCACAGTCAATATACTTATAATGTATTATGTACTAAATTATGTATATCATGTATGTATAATGTATATTTATGTATATATTTATCAATATAAATTAGATTTATATATATGTAAATATGTACCTATATTTTGAGTTTTTGCAAGATAATAAAACACAAAAATTTGTTTCATAAATTCTTTAGAGGTGCGAATAAATGCAAATTTATAAAATGAAAAAAAACAAAAAAAAAATGGAAAAATGACAACAAACAATACATTTAATATTACATTACAATTATGTATTATTATTGTTGTGGTTTTCTTCTTATTTTCTGCATCTGCAGTGTTTCGTATAAAATCCTATAATATTATTAATGTTATTCATCAGAAATATACATACATACATATATGATTGAAAGATATACGTATATGTATATCAATGTATATTAAGATAGGTTGTTAATTTTTTACCATCGATAAAAAAACAAAGATATGCTCATTTTTGTATGTATACATTTTACATTATATGATGATAATGCAGATTTTTGTATTCACACCGCGCTTTCACCCACCATATCCTATCATACACACACGTATACACATATAAACACAGTTCAATGTTAAACAATCTGCTTTGTTAAGATTTATTAACCTGGTAATTTTCATAATTTTGTATTTTAATATACTTATATATATGTATGTATGTATGAATTAACATAAAAATGTATGTATATACAAGTACATATACATTATCAACATTTTACTATATAAAACTACATATAAGATAAGTAATACAAGAGAATCAGCGCCAGTATGCAGCATCTCTACTATTAGTGGTAGTGGTAGAAGTATAGTAGTATAGTAATAGTAGTAGCACAGAAAAATCGTGAGATGGGAAATTAATTTTATATTTTATAGAAATTAAAAAAAAAAAAACACAAAAAAATTTTTTTTCCGTTTTCATAGCGTGAATTGTGGTTATACTGTGAAGCAATCAGGAAACTTGACAATCGACAGATGATTATTACATTATACCTACCTACATACTTTACATACATATCAAACGATTATAAAAATATGTATATAATAAATACATAATGTATACATAATATACATATATGCACAATGCACATGATGCATAATATGGTGCCTATGAGAACTCTATTTTATTTATCGAGGATAAATATAGACTTTATCTTAACTCTGTCAACCTCAACTTTCAATCTAAGAGGATATTGAATGGATATATGACAGGCATATACAGACAGATGTTGTTGTTTATGATTTTTTAAAAACAAATTTTTCATCTTCTTGTAGTTATACTTCCGTTTTGGGTTTTTTTTTATGGCTAAAAAAATAAAAACACATACACAAAAAATAAATTAAAAAATGAATACTTATATAATAATAATAAAAAAAAAATGAAAATTATTAAAAACTAAAAATTACAAAAATTCATATTAATAAACTTATTTGGTAATATATACGTATATACTAAAAAATACCATATTTGAAAATATTTTCAATTTTAAATCATAAACGATGTTATTATTACGAATTGAAACAATTCAAATGAATACGAATTTTGTTATATTCACATATACACAGAAAAAAGAAATGCATATTCATGGATAATATGAGTGCCATCGTAATAGCATAAAATTTACAGAACGGAAGTAGAGGTCAAATTAATATATTGTTGGCGTGAAAACTACCTCAACAAAAAATCAGTCATCTACGAAAATGAAAAATTTTACAACATATACTATATAATCATATTCAAAAGTGTATATGTTATATGAATTACATATTTATAATGCACCTTTTTTTTTTTTTTTTTATTAAATTTTAAAAATTTTATTAAGAGGTAAGCATATAGACAGACAGACATAGAGAACACTCTGACTCTTGATAAACATTTTAAATGCCTATATATTTAAAAGAAATTTTTGCATTCGTCTGCATATTTCCGGACAGAAGTACACATGTAACACATATATGTATGTAAAATTATAAATGAAACCGTTAATATGATAATAATTATGTATATTATATTCAATAAATCACGTTTTTTCTGTATATTGCACTTAATTTTCAATACCTATAGACATATTTTAAGTGAGCACTTTAAATAATAAAAATTAAAAAAGAAACAAAAAATAAAAGATAAAAATGCATATACATACTTACAAAATTATTTAAAAAAAAATTTTACATCCTTATAGATACTTGTCTACGTATATAGATACATATAAGAAACATAATAAATCATGTATGTATAATGTATATATTTATTTAAAATAATCAAATTACTTGCATGTAAGTACATATTATTATGTGTTAGTGTTGTAATTTTATCCAATTTTCTAAAAAAAACAAAACAAAAAAAAATGTCCTTTAGAAAATGTCTTCTAAAGACAGGAAGTGTGTATGTATCTAAAGTGGTATTCATTATCACTTGATATAAATGGTGCATTTTAAAAACAATAGAGTCTCGTAAAGCAAATATACGACAGCAAACATATACATACATACGTATACATTTAAATTTATATTTTTTTTTCAGGTGGATATAGGGATGTTCATTATATTGTGTTCATTTAATTTTTTACTTTAAACTGTATTCAAATTAATATTGAGGATGATTTCATTCAATTATATTTTTTATTTTTTTTTTTCTGGAATACACATTTTTAAAGGTAAAATAAGAAAAATTCTTTTGTATACAGAAATATTGTTTCGACATACTGATACTTGTGTTAAGTATTCGTTCTTTTTGTGATACAATATTTTAAATATAGATTAGGTGTGTACGCATACACATATGTGAAGTATGTATACGCAGTCATATATACCAAGATTTTTGTATTCTTATGAATATGAATTGCTTGAAAAATCAAAGAAAATCATAATTTTTTTATTTTTTATTATTTTTCAAAATTATCTTAAAATATTACTTATACACGAAATTTTCTTTATAATTTTCTATTCGATTATCATTAAGAGGATAGATTTTGAATCAAAATGAAAGTATGTATGTACATATATATTACAAATGAATAACGCATATTATATAGGAATAATTTTATTAAAGTATAAAGCAAAGCAAAGCAATAAACTTATACAACAGTTGTTTTATATGATTTTATAGACATTATACATATTATACATATATTCCTCGTACATATAAATAAAATATGTATAAAAATAAAATTCTTTCAATCTGTGAATACCATTTATGGAACACATTATATTCACATTGCGTCTGTTTTCTGCCTGTACGCACTGATATCCACCGATATACATATACATAAATTTATACTCATGTATATTCAATAAAAATGTTGATGCTAAAGTTGATGTTGATGAAGATGATCAAATATGGTCCTTGTCCGTTTTATATCTTTTGATGATATCTAATAAATATACATATGTACATACACTGTATATGGATTTTAATTTTATTGGATATAAAATATTATTTACACATATATATGTATATATATATATATATATCCATATGTACATATGTATGCATGTATGTATATGTATTATATTTTATATGAGTATAGTAAAATCTTTAGCAGTCATTATGTTTTGATGATTGCATTCAACATCAAGTTTTTTACTCGTACATATACAATGCATATATATATATATATATATTTATACGTTTTTTTTTTCTTACATTTATATTCGAGTAAATATATAGATAATTTTTGATGGAATGAATATTATACATTATAATAATCTCCATAATAATATATTTTCAAGTTTGGTTATGCCCAGTTTCAGGTTAAATTTTCAATCAATATCAGTTCAATCTGATGATCTGCGGTCTATTTGTTTGTGGTATTACTATATAGATTTTTATATTTATACGTACGTGTGTGTATGTGTGTGTGTATTTTCAATACATATATTGATTGTATATCTATGTATATGTAATGTTTAAATGTGTTTGTTTCACATTCAACAGATTCAGTTTACATCGCAGCATTGCATTCTATTACCAACATACTATACGTGCATGCATAGGCACAATGCATTATGAAACTACATTATATATTTTTCTTATAATTTCTTAAAAAGTTATCTCTTGAATATATTATACTACATCGATTATCTAAAGAAAATGAAAAGAAAAAATAAATAAATAAATAAATAAAAAAAAATATTTTTCGTTGATAATGGAAATATAAACTTGTAGGTTTATATCGTTATGCGTATCTGTATAAATGTAAGTAGTATACTGTGTGCATTTATATGTTCTCGTATAATAATCTTAAAAAGGTAAAATATGTGTACATACGAGTACATACATATGTACATACATATATACTTACGTATAATCACCACAATTATTTTGCGTAGTTTGAGTCTACTATATTATACTTGCATATATACATTCGTTTTTGTGTATATTTTATTTAAAATTCACATTCACATTTTCAAATATCCATAATATAATATCAAGAAGAACTACTTTTTATCAGGTTTTACATATTTGTCCATATATACTAACATAAATTAATATTATCATTTTTTTTTTATTTTTTATTTTTTATTTATTTTATAAAATTTTTATATTCACAAATTATAATTTATTTTTAATTTACATGTAATTCTTCGCAAATATGTACGAGTATGTAATATATAATATTGATAAAAATTTGTTAAAAATATATTAAATACTAGTGTGTGCCTGCGACTTCGTCTACATTGTCATACAGCTATAAAACGAACCACGATGTACAGAATAAGGAGAGCCCGAGCGATCGAAGAAGCTCTTTGTAAAGCTTTATGCTTTATGTTATTACTTAACTTCTATCGAGTTTGTAATCCAATTACTATACGATCAACCACAATTATCAGTTCATTTTTAAGAAAAGCTTTTCATAGATTTCATAGATTTTTTTCAGACTTTCATCTGTTTAATCCAAATTTTTATTGTTTTAAATAATTAAATTTGAAAAAAAAAGTATCCTATGTTAAGTGGAAGGAATTACTCTTTAAGATAAAAAAAAATCCATCGAATCCATTGGTTCAGCCGTTTTCGAGATTATCCCGGACATACAGACAGACAGACAGACGCACCAAATTTATTTATAAGATATTATTTTTCTTCTTCTACTCTGGCACTAGAGCCCATTCTCATGTCCCTGTCGGTCACGTCTCTATATCTTGATCTATAAGTTTTCTCCTTCTTCTAGCTCCTTCAAGATCGTGTTTTCTCACACTCTTGTAGACGTCTTTGTCTCATTCATGCGCTCGACATATTCGATCCACCTAATACGTGCCAATTTTTTAATAATTTTAATAATACGGACAGTCGTTCTGCAATATAACTGGTACTACAACATACTATTGTACATTCTCTTTCATATTTTATGTAATGTAGGTAATGTATCCTGTGTTAACAATAATATCATATACAACATAAAATAATAAAACAAAAAAATCACTAATGTTTTCATTATTAAAAAAATTAATAAAATATCCAAAGGATATTAAATCCAAAATTAAATCGCATAAATAAAATCAACATATCATCTATACATATTTATAATACTTATATGCATTTCAAAGGATAATAATACATATTTGATATTTTATATTTCCTCTTAAAAAATTTTATATAAATTTATTACAAAATTGAGATAAGATTAAAAAAAATATAATTTTTGTTTTTAAATGAATATAAGTACATATACATATATGTACATTATTAGAAATTTTTGTCACTTTTTTTATTTTCATTACAAACATACAAACAACACTTCATGTCCGTGTATGTTTGCAGACCTGTACGACGATAAAATGATAATGTGTATATTTTGTTCCTGTCATTATTCATATTTTTCATATTTTATTCATCTACTTACACTTAAAAATTTACATATATATATGCATATATATGTTCATGTATATTATGTATGCATACATATACATTTGAATGTTTTGAACGAAAGAAACGAATATAAAATAAAGGAAAATGTTTTTAAATTTTGATCAAATTACAGGATGTTCGTTGAATATTCAATTTTTTACGTTTTTTTTTTTTTTGTTCGATCCAACAACTCATTGGGAACTACTTAAAAAATATCTACAAGCTATATCATATACGCGCATACATAGTATATATACATACGCGAATATACATTTATATATGCACAAAAATTATTACAGAAAAACTACTTAAATGTATAACAAAAAAACCAAAATAACATTTAGGATATATATTACACGCCTCATATGTATGTACTCGCGTATAAATGAGAGAATTTATACAGTACATACTCGTATTTATAAATGTACTACTTGATATTACATATACTACATATATACATATAAATTTTACGTTGTTTATAAAAAAATGTATACGTATACATCAATATAAGAAATAAAAAAATGATACAATTTTTTTTTTGTACTGTACGTATGTTGCATATGAAATATTTAAAGAGATAAAAACATATATGAATTTACACATATGCTTACATAGTGTGCAGTACGGTATATAAATGTATATGTACGTACATCAAAATTTTTAAAATCCGATAATACATATTTTCTATCGTTGTAAATATATGTATGTACATATGTATGTGTATAGATGGGAATATATTTTAAAAGATGGGAAAATTATATTAATGCAGCTGTATGTATACATAAGTATATGAAAGTAATTGATGTACATACAAACATACAAATACAAAGTATTTATGTTAAGTAACTTAAGTAGAAAAAAAAAATTTTTTTTTAATTTTTTAAACACAAAAAAAAAAAAACAAAAAAAAACTAATTGTAACAAAATAAAATACAGATTGTATACAAAAATCGAATATAATACAGAAAAAAAATGTAGGTATATAAAATAAAAATGTATAATACTGATAATACATACATAATTATTATTGCGTATGGTTTTTCGCGTGCAATATTGTTTATTATTGCTTCACGGAGTGTTATATATAGTGTTATGTGTTAGTAGAATAATGCGTATAATCGTGGTGTCTATATATGCAAATAGTCGTGATTTTCTTTTCATTTTATACTCACAGTTTTTTTTTTTTTTCGACTTACAATTACAACCTACATACAATATACAATATAGCAAAAATCTCTATATGAAATTATGAAAATATAATCGCGTATATTCTGCATAATATGTAAGTATGTAAGTAGTAATTCTTGTTATTAATTCATGAATGTATTCCTGTTAAATGGTGAATGAATGCATTTCAAGTATGCACCTGATGTACATTTAAGCACATATATAGGACAATTTATTGTTAGAAATTATATATTTGTACAAAAATACATTACGATATACGAGTATATATGGTGTACAGTACACCTTTAAAATTTTGTATAATACTCTAATATTTAATATTATTGATCTTTTAAATTGATCGAAAATATACAATATGTACACATGTATGTATCTTAATCATCATTCTAACTATTAAAATCATTTCCATCATATTACATACAATCATTATCAGTTAGATATGTTTTTAACTGTACATATGCGCATATGTAATTTATTATATAAAATTTAAATTTTTCCTTTTTCTAATTTTCTGGCAAATAACAAAAAAAAAAAAAACAAAATAAGAATAAATATTTTTCAAATTTGTTTCAATTGGAGAAAATGAATAATTATAATCTCGTCACATACAATACATGATTGTACAAGATATTTATATGTTATGTGAATTGATATATATGAATGTATATGTATGTACATATTTATTGAATTCTTCTACAAGCAAGAGATTACGTAAAGCGTTTTAACCACTCAAGTGTTAATATTTTTGCATAATAATATGTAGGTAAGGTACGTATGTGTAATATAACAAGTGCATTATATCATTATATGATCAACATCATAACATAACATCATGATCATTTTTTGTATGCAATACATAATATATAATATGGATATACGCATATGGTATAAATTAAATTTATATTATTGCATCATAGAATTCACAACACAATTTAATGTCTTTATCTTTCTCATATATTGAAGATTTTTATTTATTTATTTATTTATTTATATTTTTGTTTTTGTTTTGATATTGTAATAAAATTGTACACGTGTGCATATAAAATCGTACACGATAATGTACGAAATGAAATGAAAATTCTTAAATCGGATATTGAATTATGGATGCAAATTAATGAAATTTTTGATTATCCGAATCGTTTATATGTTATATCGGATTATTGATATTAAATAGAATGTATTATACTACATATATGCGTAAATACTTTGATGTTATTTATACATTTTTCTTAAAAAATTACTTAATTTTATGCGATCATAAAATCCGTTTGGTTACACCACAAATGAATTTGCAAATCAAGATGAATTAAGGAAAAAGTAAATATTAAATATGAAATTATAGGCATATGAATACATGCATACATATATACATAATATACTTGAGTTCTTGAGGTATGTCTTTATGTCTATCTATACACGTACATACGCATATGTAATTTATAATACATAATTATAAATACATAATAAGTTTGTGAGTTTGAATACGCATATAAATAATGCTATAGAATAAATAAATTATGTATTTACCTATACTGTATATATACCCATATAATATTTGTTGATTACATAATAACACTTATTATCTGCTAAAGGATCTTTTAAAAAATACCTATCCTAACAACAAAACACATCCTTCCGGTTTCTTCTAGCATTACATATTATCACAATTTATAAAAAAAAAAATATGTATGTACATTATATGTATATATAGTGTGATATGCCCTTCTATACATACTTATATAAAATAAATTTTGATACCTACATACATATTTATATTTGGATATTCTAACCCTTTTTCAATAATGATCTATTAACAATTTAATTTATTTATTTTCTTTTTTAATTTTTATTTTTTTTTTTATTTATTTTATATTTTTGTATAATATTTTTATTCCAATTGTCAGGTTTGTTGCATTTATTTCGTTCCCATATATGAATATATAAGACAAAATGTGTTAAATTGTATATATGTATACTTATATAAATATGTATAGAATCCTTATTATATGGATATTATATATGTATGATGTCAATTATGTTATGTGTAATATGTGTGTGTATTTTCTTTTTCAAATATATTTTTAATATGAACACATATATAAAATTTAAGGTAATTTTTTTTTTTTTTTTTTGATTTCTGTACAATTTTTAGAATGAATGAAATGAAAAGAAAGAAAAAAAAATCTAATTACTAGATGCAACTGACGACTCTGTGTGTATATTTATGTAGATTTAGATTTTATTTACTATAATAAAAATGCATATAGTATTATGTATATGTATATATACAAAAATTATATTCTTATAAGCATATTAGAAGTACCCATCATTTATCTTCCGGTTTTTATATCCCATTTTCATTTCATTTATTTCACTCATATACATATATGTATGTATATAGTATACTCGCAGGTATGTTAATATAATATTTATGCGTTTATTATAATATTAGTGCAATCAGATAAGAAAAAAGAAAAAAACAAAAATGAATATCCGGATGTTACAATTTTTCCTTATTTTTATTCTTATTTTCTAATCACAATTTTACTCCTTTCTATATTTTTGTTGTTATAAATTTAAAGATGCTCTTGTTTGGATAAAATCTACGAGTATTGATATAATATAAGTAACATATATACATATATATGTATAGAGGTATGGGTACATATATGATATATCATATATACTTATATGTACAGCTCTTTGCATAGGATCAGAAACAAGAAATTATAATATGTATATAATGTATATATACAAATAGATAAAAAAGTGTTCATATACATACTACATACATGTATATATATGTATGTAATTACATCACGTGATTTTGAGTACAGCTTCCTTTTGACATAATTGCGTTTACAATTCTTATACACAACTGCAGTATTAACATGTGTATAGATATATGATGTACATACATATATGTATGTATTTTTATAAAGTGTAATTGCATTTTATCACATTTTATACAACACGTATACATACATAAATTATGGATATTAAATAAAATTATGTAACATTTTATATGTACATATGTATATGTATGTATATTGATCAAAAGGTGTCCGGAAAAGTTTAAATACATACTCAATTCTTGAGAATTTTTTAATTGTATACCATATGATATATACATAGTTAAGAAATCATTACGTATACATATACATATATATATATATATATATATATATATAGATATAGATATATATGCGTTTAAGTATTTATACTAATGTATGAATGTATAAGTTTATTTCCTTTTGCGTGCATATAAATATAGTACTCATATAAGATAATATATATAATATACAAGTTTATTAGTCTATAAAATATGAACTTAATATTTCATTTCCGAAAAAATAAAAAATTCAGAAAAAGACTCTCACTAATATCAGTGAAAATATTATTACATTAATAAAACGAAGATACGAATTTCATTTTTGTTTTATATTATATGTATATATGTATATACATATAAATAACAATTTCATTAAAATTTTTCATTTTCATTGTTTTTATAATTTTTATATGTATTTATTTCAAAAAAAAAAAAAAATGAAAAATAAAAAAATGAAAAACATCATTCTCTCTAACAAAAATATTTTATTTGTATTTCATTTCATTATCAAAATATTTAATTCAATTCAATATGAACAAAAATATACTACATATGTATATCATACTTATTACATTTTTAAATACATATACTTATATTAACGTATTTATTTACTACCATCAAATTCATTCATTTTTATTATTACAATAAATTATTATAACGTTTATATAATGTATGTACTATGTATACGATACAGAGTATACATACACATATACATGCATATACATATATATATAATATTATAATATTATAATGTAAAATATGTGTTACATTAACTGAATATTAATTTTTTATGTATTTTCTCCATTCATATACATATATACCCATATATTTTATACATAATATTTTTATCTAAATTTAGAAACTAATATCTCAAAAATATAAAATTCCCATGATTCCAGTTAATAAAAATATAATTATTGTGCTTATTTATTTATTGCAAAATAAATAAATTTAAATATGTATTAAAAAAAAGAAAAAAATGATAGATAAAAACATGAAAAATTAACAAAAAAGAAAATAGATTTATGTATGTATATTTAAATTCGTATATACGAGTATAATATGCTATGCACATATATAGCTACAAATATACATATTGTGTGTATATATGCAAATAAAATTTACCTGTATTGTGTATAAGAATGACAATACAGGAGTGCTCTGTGTAAAAAAAAAATAAAAATAAAAATAAAATAAATTTAAAAACGAAATAAAATGCATATTATGAGCTCTTTTCTTCTACATACGAGTATAATACTATACGTACATTAATGTACAATTTAAATTATTGATAGGTATGTTGATGCGATGATGGGTAATAATACCATTAGTAATATCACGTAATACGGATGGTAAGCTCTTTAACAACAGAATATGTATGCGACATTATGTACGAGTTTTTTATGTACATACATAGTGTACATTATTTAGGTAGGTAAGGTACGGTATATTTAACTTTAACAAGCCGTTCATAATAACTCTCTATGATGTGATTTGCATAGCTGACAAAGGTAATAAATTTTACACAGTTAAGCAAAAACTCAAAACCAAAAAAAAAAAAAAAAAAAAAAAAACAAAAAATGTATATTTATATACTTGTTATATATATAATAATAATAACGAATTTAAAAATATAAATAAAAAAATCAAATCCTCATCATAAACATCTGTGGTGTACAACGTAATTAAGAAGTAGGGATGGATTGTTTTGCTTTTGTTTTTCTGAATTTTCATTTTATTTTATTTTTTTTTCATATATTATTCAATATCTTTCGAGTATGTAAAATGAGTTTACGATGTATATATCAGTATACATATATACAAGAGTATGTAATATTCTTATAATTTATGTGTCTGCATAAAAAAAAAAAATTCGTTAAATGATTTTTTAAAGGATTTCAGTCAAGACAAACTACATATGTATAAAACAGCAACTATATTTTATACATAAATATGTAAACTATATAATCTAATAAATATACTATGTAGCATATTCATAAATTTATGTTTATTATATACGTATATGTAAATGAATTGTATAAGTATGTGTTTTTAAGTGGATTATATATTTCGCGTATCAAATAAATAAAATATTTTATAATTTGTAATGATTATTATTACGTCAAATATAAGAAATATATTTATACATTACACTAGTGATTTTTTGCCATTTTTTTCAGAGATAATACAGACTGTGGAATTACAGCGCCCTCTATATTAATTTTTATTTAAGTTAGCAGATAGCCCAGAATGTCCGCTTCATTTTAGTATTGTACAGTAAAGGTCTATCTCTTACCAATTCAATACCAGCGCATAATAAACAATATTTGAAAAGCCATTTTTTAATAAAATACGGTTCTTTGATATGAGTTTTACATGATTTTACATGATTTTACACAATTCAAACACTAAAAAGATAGAACGTGGAAAAAACTGTGAGAGATAGACCTTTACTGTAAAGGGCAAAAATGAAGCAGGTGTCTTGGGCTTTCTGTTTTTGTAATTTGAAATTAAGATAGAGGGCGCTTTACTTCCACAGTCTGTATTATCTCTGAAAAAAATGGCAAAAAATCACTAAATTCTGACTTTGAAGCACAATAACTCTTGAAACAAAGAACGTAGAGAAGCATATAAGGTATCATTGAAGAGAGGAGAGAGTTTCCTTCAGATTTTTCTTAGACCAGATTTTTCTAGCTAGTACACCGTAGTTATTAAAGGGTGTTTCGTAGATTCAGTGCGAAAAATCTTCATCGCCCTCTAGCGGCTAAACGGTTGAGATTACCCCCCTCCCTCTAGAACGATTTTTTGTTTGTCTCGGCGAGACCTATCTACTGTGTGCCGGATGACCACCCGAAACGGGACACCCTGTATATGTACATAGTAAATTTATGTATATGTACATTAATATTGGTGTTCGTATAAAAATATTGCATATACCTACCTATATGTATATACATATATGTAAATGAATGATTAAATATACAAATATTTTTATGTTATTTTATCAGAATACTTAATAAGTAATGGTAAATCAATCTATCGATGACATACCTACATATGTACATATTATGTACAATATATCTATACATATAATTGTTATTTATTTCATTTTATATATTTTTTTTAATTCTTTTGATATGCGCTTTTGGTCATATAAGATTTTTCTTTTCTTCTACACAATAAACTTAATAAAAATTTATATTCAAGTTGATATGTATATATGTATATGTGTATGTATATTTATACAAGTTTTCGTCTTCGCACATACATATATTGCGTATTTATATTTATATAAATTACATATAATATATATATATATATATATATATATATATATAAATGTAGATATATATGTATGTATGTTGTATGTATATGCAATACATAATAATAACGATCAAATTTTATTGAATATTATATATGTACATTTATACATACATATGATAATTTATTCTTTTTGTTTGCTACTTATAATTTTTAATGTACATTTCTTGAAAAATTTTTTAAATAAAAATTTCAAAGAAAAATTGAAGAAAGAGAAAAATATTAAAAAAAAAAAAAAATTACATAAAATACTGAAACACAAATGAAAACAATATAAAAAAATTAAATAAAATGAATTTAGTAGATTGATTCAATTGAAAGGTATTACTACCACATACTATAGTACTTAATACCTACATATGTATAAATGTAAATTTTTATATTGTATCTGTCTGTATATATCGTGCGGAATGGTTTGTTTGTAAAACTATATGTATCTCGTCAACCTGTTGAATACCATATTATTATTTTATTTATTATTATAGCATCTATATTATTATTATTATTATTAAAATATACACGAATATAAATGTACAGTACATAGGTATATACGATTAGTACATATGTATTTTAGTTAAATTTAAACTATATAAAAATTTTTTATCTGTTACCTGTATAGAATTTTTAATGAAGTTACATTGCAAATCTAAATGAAAAATTTATACAAATTTTTTTTATTAATCCATACATATCATACATATATCTAATACACATAAGTATTTATACAATAATTATTATAATATTATGTACCTACATATGTATATGAGTACGTATTTATGCATAAATATAGCCAGTAGCAATTATAACAACTGTTATAAAATAATAATATACATAAATATGGCATATATATAGTATTATATAGTGTTTATGTACATATTTATTTGTGCATGAATATATTTTTATTCATATAATAATGTATATACATTATATAGAATTGTGTATGTATGCACGTACATACATATATGTATGTAACTTTTTTATTTATATAATATATAGTCATTTATTATTTCAAACTTTTATTATCTAAGTATATTTATATGTAGTATATGTACATATATATTCATTAATTATAAAAGTATATGAACGTTTGTATGTACATATATACGAATATATTTACATACTTACTTATAGTACACTGTATATATGTAAATAAATTTACAAGTACATATTTTACATAAATAATTTTGGTTTTTTTTTTTTTTTTTCAATTTGAAATTAATTCGAATCTTAATGATTTTATTTAAAAAAATTATGTACAAATATATGTATGTACCTACTTATGTACATAAATGTATCTATGCCTATGTACATACATATATATGTATTTATTTATATATATATGCATATAGTACATATTATTGTATTCTTGTATATATATATATATGATATTGTAATTAATTTATTTTTAAAAGAAATAAATTTAAATATTGAAATAATGTAGGTACATATATAGTATACATACTTACGCATACATATATCCTATGCATATATAAAACTACAAATAATATAGCAAAAAATTTGAACAACCAATATGTAATATCAATTTGTATGTTACATGAAAAATAAAATCATGTTTATGGATAACAAAATTAATTTATTATATATATTATTATGTATGTAATCTAAAAATATATAAAGATATATGTATGTATATATTTATGTAGATATTCTTGAATTAAAATAGAAGGCCATCAAGTTTTAATTTAAATACTTAAGAATATTTATACATAGTATATATGTACATATAGAAAGGTACATACCTATAATACATAAATTATACAAAAATGTATGTATTTATATATTTTTTACATAATTTTATAATTGAGATATATAATTAAACTATATACTATACTACAGGCTAGGTATTTAAGTATGTACATAGTTAGTATAAGGTGAATTTACAAATAAAATAAAAACCCAATTTTTTTTTTTTTTCAAATTTTTGTGTTGTATTATAATACTTACATTTACATAATATCGAAGCATACACATGCACATATTATACATACAATAATACATATACATATGTATATGTATGGAATATTTATATAACAAAATCAATTTTCTTTGTATCTGTATATGTAATATATGTATATATATACTAGAAGTTTTTAATTGCGGTCATAGATATAAAAATTCAAAAAAAGAGAAAAAAAATTATTTTTTTGATTTTGACCGCGATTTACGAAATATACATACATACATCATAAAAATATATATACGAATCAATGTACAATAATGCATATAAATACTTAAGTTTAGTATTTATAAATAAATTTAAATCATAAACGGAATATGTACTCAAATATTTTAATGAATATATATATGTATGTATATATAAGTATATACAATCTGTAAAATAAAGACAATAAATTTAATTTCAAATATTACACGTACACCATACAAGTATACTATGTAAACAAATATTCATATATGTATATCTATATATATATATATATATATATGTATATAAATACATTTTTAAGTATGTAAATATCTTTTATACATGATTAATATTTATTTGGTATGGTTGGTTGCAGTGGCAGTCCGTTTCTAGTCCATTAGAAACAGACTCAATTAGCACTTTATATGCCGTTTTGTTTGGTATACTAATGGTTTTTTTCTTTTCCAATAATTTTTGATAAATTTTAATTAAGTTTCTAATTAAATCGATGTATAAGACCAAATAATTGATCACAAAATATAAGTAAGTACATATAACATTTACATAAATCATTCTATATGTATGTACATAAATGTAATATATGTATGTACTAGAATACTATATAAAAAGTATCTACATATATACGAGTATGTATAAATTTTATCTGCCTCGATTTATGAACAATTGCTTATGCCTGAATTATTTAAATTTTAAAAAACATTCAACACACATAGAGATATTCGCATGCATATATATGTACATATATGTATTTATAGGTATTTACCTATAATAAAATATCATACAATTTGAATTTATAATTAAATAAAATATAATTTTCTGCATAAATGAAATTTGTATACTTTTATACGACTATACAATGAAGAGAAATAATACATTAAGTGTTGTTTTTTTTCTCTTATTATTATGTATAATATTTATTTTTTTTACGCGCGTAATATATCATCATGATGATTGAATTTTAATCGATAGCGGATGTCAATCATTCAGAAGGATGGAAAATGATTGGTGCAAATGATTTTTTGTCGTTCCGAAGTATAATCATTGTCAATGTATATATAGTAATACTATCGAATTATAATCGTCATCATCATCATCATCATCATCATCATATAAGATCGATACTCATATCCATAGGAATACGATACATAAGAAATAATGTAGATAAGTAGTTGATTTAATATACATAAATTGGTAGGTTATAGATATGAAAACATTTAAGCATATTAACATTTTAATATCAGGTAATTATAATATAGAATATAGATTTACATATTAGAAACACATATAATGACGTACATTTTATACATTTATTTACTCTTATATATGCTATTTTTTTGTATATACATATGTATAGAAATATCAATCAGGTTTTCTGATTTTTTTTTTTTAATTTCTTATATTTAATGTGCATAATGTGTATAAATATGTAAATAATAATAATAATATATTAATAAAATGAAAAATACATAGAGACAATAAAAAAATATACAGTGGTTACAAAAATTATTTGTGATGAGTAACAAAAATTTTTTTTTCTTTTTGTCCCTCTTTCTGCTGTATTTTGGACATTTCCTTAATTATTTTTCTTCAGGACTTCACAAATATATACAATGATATTTTTGTGAACTTTATACTTTTTAATTAAACCCTTTAAACAGTAATAGGAATACCATATATTTATATTCAGCAACAATGACAGCTCCCTTTCAAATGATAATTTACTTTTTCGTGGCATATTTACTTCCAATACCCACCATAAACGCACTTGAAAATTAAATTAAAAGAATTATTTTCTACTCAATATTCGCATTATTGAACAAAATCAATAAATAAATATGTCATGTTACTCCTCAGAACACTTTATGCACGTATTACAAATAATTTTTGGTAAAATCAAATTTATGTTTCTTTTTTTGTTCTAAAAAATAATTTTAATTGTATTGTGCTTATATACGTATGTGTTTGAAAAAATAAGTGTACAAATTACAAAGTATTACAACTATTTAAATCTAAGTTTACAGTACTTCATTTATGAACAAATAATTTTTTTAAGCACTGTATATCTGATCATATAATATATCTATTAAAATTAACTTTTTAGTTTTCTATAATATATAGTATGTATATGCATATTTTTTTTTTTCAACTATTTTTATGTTTTCTTTTTTTTTTTTTTTCAAATACAATTAAAGGATGCAAAATATTATCAACATTGAATGAATGAATGAACTAAAATTCAAGTAGACATATTATTTCCTTTTTGTTCTTATACATATTACTATACTCGACGAGTACCTATATACATTTACATATACACGTATTCGTATATAACTATATTTATATACATATTTTGTTTGTTTTATTTTTAATTGCGAATAAAATATCCGGTGATTTTCAATTTTTTAATGTATGCATTGTATTATATGAATTTAAATTAATTAGGCGCTATAAAATTCATACATATTATGTATGTAAGTAATATGTATATATTTTATAAATCCATGCATATATGCATACGTATATACATATACTATAATCTAAATTATCTAGTATGTACAAAATATATACAAATGTGTTATGTACATTGTACATTTACCGATATACCTATTGCACCTATACCCTTCACTTAATTGTAATTTTTTGTAAATATATCCGTTAAATTTACATCATTTTGCATTTAGGTGTTTATATACTACATCTATTTATGTATATACATATGTATATAAACATATACAAACGATTATGTACATAAGTATATGTATGTAAAATTTTTGCCTTTGATATATATATACATATGTATCTATAGAATTTAAAAATATTATTAAGATCGTTATTGGTTTTGGTTTTGAGTACATGTATACTATATTGAATTATAAAAAAAATTTACTTTCAAATTTATGAATTATGATTTTCATATATTTACATATTAAGAGTATTCACGATTTGTTGTACGATTGTAAAAAATGTGAACATACACCAAAATCCTACACTATATTGTGAACGTACTCTAATAAACTAAATAAAAATTTTAAATCAAATTAAAAAATAGATGTCATCTTAAATATTATAAAAATAAATTTAATAGAATTATGTACTTTAACTACATTTATTAGCTGTGTTCCTTTCACGTGAGCGAAGTACTTCTGAGCAATTATTTTAGCAATGACTCAAACTATTCAAAGAAACATAAATAAATTTGACAAGTGAAGCAAAAGACAACCTTAAAATTATTTTACTTTTAATTTGAAAAATTTATATAAAACACTTCATACGATATTTGTTTATATGTACCAAGAAATCTAACCTAAACACAGTCAATTTCCATTTGTTGGATAATGTGAAACTAAAAAGACATGTGGTAGAAAGAAATAACGTAACTACTTAAAAAGTATGAGTGAACTACTTTTGAAAAATTGTTTGAGCAGTTCACATATAAAAATTTAGTGGAGTATTGAACCAAACTGATTTTTAAGTACTTTGCTCATGTGAAAGAAACACAGCTATTATATGTACACCTGAACGTTTTAATTTTAAATTTTTATATATTATATTATAACTATTATTATTGTCTTTAGGTCAATCTTTACAAATTATTGCTATTAAAAATTGCCATTTGTCATTAATATTACACAAAATATATGTACATATACGTACACATTCTTATGCATGTAGTATATATGTATAAGCAAGTAATTATATGCATTTAAAAAAAAGTATATAGGTACATATCTACATTTTTTTATGTTTACATTTTTAATAATAGTTAAATGATTATATGTATGTTTCTTGTAACTATATGCAGTTAATAATATAATTATTGTACCTACAAATGTATGTATACGTGAAACATAAGTACATTTATGTATATATGTTTATGTTTATGTGATGTAGATAAAAGTATATTATATTATGTATGTATGTAAATGTACGAGTATACATATATATGTACCTACTTTTATTTATAACTATTTTTGTATACATATGTGTAAATTGCAATCATATTATATGACTTCTATATACATATTTATCTTTTTTTCTAATTTTATAAAAATATTTAACTACATATATTCGCCACCATATAATATTTCATCAACATATGGAGTCATTTTAAGAAAAAAACAAAAATAATGTTGTTTAATTATTTTCAAGCATATAAAACAGTGTCTTTGTTAGAAACTCAAGATATAATTTTTCTAATAAAACTGATTTATATACATGTATGTATGTATATGTTCTCAATATACATATACAGTGGAATTTGTTGAATTCGAACTCGACCGGACCGGAGAAAAAATTCGAATTATCCAAAATTCGAATTAACCAAAAATTCGAATTAAAAAAAAAATACAATTATTTTTGGTATATGAAAAAATCATCTATCTCCCTTCACATTTTAACAGACTTAGGACTGTCTACTGTGTAAGACAGTATATAATTGTGTAGATATGGTTTTTTAAATAAAGGACATTAAAATGACCTGAAGATTATGTATCAATAGATTTTGATCTATTTTTGATATGAATAGATCTCAATAAAATAGTAAAGAAAACGCGGTGACAAAAAATGTTAAATTTCTACCTGTGAGAGTGCGCATTGCTCATAAGAGATAAAAGGGGGGGGGGGGTGAGGTTGTATACTCGCTTGTTGTTTATTGAGTAATCTTCGGCAATAATTTTTTTTTCTCAGGGATTATTTTTTTCATAATGAGTTCGAATTAAACAAGTTTTACTGTATATATTCATTCATAATATGTGCATATGTAGTATATAAATTCACTAATAAATTACTCGAATTATTATAATCGAATGGGAATCAAAAAACGACAAACCAAAAGTAGTAAATTGAAAAAAGAAAAAACTCTACACCCATGAATTCTAATTATAACGATCATTTTTAAATTGAAAATAAGTATTTCTATTTTTATCCAATCTTCATATTATATTAAATTGGGATTTTTATAACTATACTACATACATACATACTCGTATATATACCCAAAGCTTTATTACTCTTAAACGTATGCATGTATGTATACAAGTAAATCATAAATAAAATGTATATGCAATAATAAGTAGTATATAAAATTATACAATACAATCACATACATATGTACATTATTATAAATTAGTCACTCGATTATTTACATAAATATATGCAATCGCACGTATATATGTTTACATACATATACTTGTATGATGATGCTTTTGTGCACTTTACACCTCTCTATATATAGTGTTTTTTTTTTGTACATATTTATTAAATAATTTTTCTTAACTCTTTGTACCATGTGAATTTTTAAGAATTAACAAAAAAAAAACAAAAAAGAAGAAATAAAAATTTATGTCATGGTGCCAATTCATATATACATATTCGCATATACATATATGTAGATAGTAAGTATATACGTATACATAAATTACACATGTATATGGTATTTACAACAATGTCTGTACATTAAAACAATAGATTATTCAATGCAATATATAAATGCAGTTCATAAGTATACACTATGTATGTACGCAAACAATACGATGATGAATATATGTACATATGTAATTTTTGTTTTTAATATATGCATATAAATAATAACGTATTTACATATGTATACATGCCATACTACTTATATGTATATGTGATGTGATACCTATTTATATTTTTATATATTATTATGTACACGTATGATCTATATGTACATGATATATTACATTTACGCGAATAGATATGTAATAATTATTATAATATATAAAATATAGTATATAAATTGAAAATAATAAAAATTCTAATCATGTATTATATACATATCATACATAAACACATTGTACACATTTTACTATCCCTTCTAAACTTTTTAATAGCCCGAACACATTCGAATTTATTTCCATGAATTATACTACAGAGTAATGTGTATATAATCAATAAATATATATACATACACTACTAATATATACATGTAACATATATATATATGTATTTACATATTTAAAAAAAAAAAACATTCCAACCATTATATAAATGTAGATATGTAAGCAGCAATTTAGACTCGTCGTATACATAGTTAGTTTGTCGTTTATGATAATGTTTGAACTTTCAAATACTTATATAAAAGAAAATCTTTGTATCGAATTCACTGAACCCTATAATTATTATCATACATACTTATACTATATATGTATAATAATATATACATATATATGTATGTACATATTGGTACATGTATGATGCTATATATTGATATTTTAAAGAATTCTTAATATAGAAATATTTTTTTTTATTAGTGTGTAATATTAATATTTATGAAATTTTGTAGTCTAGTTCTGTACGTTATATGTATTGTATTGTGTTTTTTTTTTTTTTATTTTTGTTTTTTTTTTCATTATTCTGATACATACATATATTAAAGGTCTTATGTCTGAATGTCTAACTGTATTTATAACAATAATTATTTTATTATTGCTGCCACATACTTAAGTATTTTTATTATTATATGCATTTTGAAAAATGCAAAAATTTTCCAACTTTAATGTGCGACAGGCTATTTATGATCGTAAATCGTAATGTTTTCATATAAGGGTCTTTAATTATACTTTTCATTATATATACATACATACATATATGTATATACTACGAATGTATATTAATTATATATTTATTGGAAATTTCAAAAATAAAAAATATTACATTTAAATGTTCGGACATTTATGTACATTATGTATGTATGTATATATATATGTATATACCTATACGTAACGAGTATATCTTAAGTTATATCTGTAAATGAAAACAATTAAATTTTTATTTAATAATATACTCGTATTATAATTCTAAATATGTATATGTATAAAGTCAATTAATATTATTTTATTTTTATTTTTATTTATTTATTTTTGTTTTTTCTTTTTTTACAAAAGTATATAAATAATGTAATATGTTTGCACGATAATAAATCATTATATACATATATACATACATACGTATACCCATTCGATATTGAACGAAAAATAACGACGACAAAACAATAATACTAACCCATTAAAAAGAATAATGAATAAAATACAATTTTTATTGCAAATATTTAAATTTTAATTAGTATATTTTTACAAACATTCAAACATTATGTATGTATACATATAGTACTTGTAGGTATTTTTTACTCCCATAAAAAAATCAAAAATATTATAATGAAATTAAATTAGAAAAAACTAAAATTAAAAAATCTAAAAAATTTTTTCGTATTATTATTAATAACAATACATATATTATATGTGAAGATAAACAATATAAAATATATAAATTACAATAATTCGTCAACAGATTTAATGATTCTTTAAAAATGGGACAATCATAATATTGAATGAATATGAGTGTATACACATATGTATGTATGTCTATGTATATATATGTCTCTAATCGTGGCTGTGGCTCATTAAGAACATTTAGATTTTTGAATGTCAAGAATATGTAAGTATGTATGTAGATTTTTTGTAATAAATTTGTTTGTACGAGCATATTAATGTGTATGTTGATTTTAATAATCATATGGCGTTTTAAAATATTTTTAATTTCGAATTTATATATTAATTTTATGCATACATATAGAGATAGGGGTTCGGTAATGAAGCTAAAGCAACTATGGCCTACTGATCTCGAAGTGCAGTGTGCAGGTTCGAAATTTCCAAGATAAATGAAACACTCTATAAGGTATGATATGGTATATGATCGATAAATTTTCTAAAAGTGTATGACGACGTCAACGGTATAGTAAAAATTGAGTAAAATGTTTTTTTTAATCGTGCACAACAATGTTACGGGTATTTTAATTAAAATGCTATTTTTAAACATAATTTTTGGAAAAAAAGATTTCAGTAATTACTTATTTATAAAAATAATTCATTTTAAATTGTTGTATATCTAGATATAATGCTAATTATAAGTGTCTGTATTTCAATTTGATTTAATACATTTTACTCAATTTATTTTCCGATGACGTCATATAAGAGAATGAGACACTATTTTTTACAAAAATCAATCATACCTTATACAGTATATATGTATAATTCTATTTATCTTGAGTTTAAGCCCTATCATGTAAAAGAGATTGCTTCTCTACCAGCACTACCAGCAACTAAATGGTTCGCAATCCACGTTGAACTGCATAGATGCACACATGATATGTAGTAATAAGTCTAGAAATCTCTTCGACGAAAGACCTGGCTCATCTATAGATATGTGGTGCTATTAGAGAAGTAGAAGATTTACGTAATACGTATATACATATAAAAAGTATTAATATTTAGATTTCAAATTATTTGTTATTACAATATTTTATATAAATTTATTTCTCTAAAGCTTTGATCGCTTTTAATATTAATTACATCATCACCACAAAAAAAAATTAATTCGATAATATGTATGTATAATATCGAGTGTAATATGAAAAAAAAATAAATATATATTTACTAAATAATTTTATTTCGTTTTAATAAATATATTATTTTTCGTATTAGATATGTACGTTAAAGAAAACACATTAGCTGCTTTCGATTTGGCAATAAATTTCAAGTACTTGCGAGTACAAAAATGTGTCCATGGGATAAATATTGTTATAACGAAAGACACTCAAATTATTATTCGTAACTACTTGCACCTACTTGCATCTAAACATGAAAAATTTTTCATGAGTAGCTGCGAGTAGGATGGTTTAGCACAGATAATTTACCTTTTATACTCGCAAGTATAGGTACTTGAAATTGCCAAATCGAATACAGCTATTATGTATAATATGGGAGGCGAGATAAATTGTAAAATAAAATATTGTCAATAATAACAGTTTTTATATTGTAAATAACAAACCCAATTTCAAAAATAAATAACTATAATAAATATTTAATTTAAATAAATAAGAAAAATATTTTAAAAGTAAAAATGCGTACATACATATTAAGTATCATATATGTATTTGATTTTTTAATTCGAAAAAAATAAAATAAAAAATTCATTGCTATTTAAAAGACACATCTACAATTTTTTTTTAATTTTTTATATAAATTTTTAATATAAAAAAAATATAATATGTATGATATATGGAAAAGAAAGTAATACCAGCAATACTCATATTAGGTACGAGTATACAAAAGTACATAGGTAATGTTCATCATGTATGTATGTATATACAATACATAATACTACCTATAATATGTACCCAAGTATTCTATTATATTTACTTACTTTGGAATGTAAATAATTACAAGTAAAATTTTTTTAAGGTAGATACATTATGATAAGATAACAAAGATAATTTAAAATATGTATATTTATGAATGTGTGTGTGTGTGTGTGTGTGTGTGTATACTGTATCTTATATACACTCTTATCAAAAAAATATGTATGTTTTATTTTTATTTTTTATCAATAAAATAATTCTTTTTTTTTTCTCTTTTTTTCAAAAAAAAAAAAAAATAATAAAGCAAAAGATAAGAATTTTATGTTTACTAAACAAAAATTGAAAAAAAATAATAATAATTTTCTTCATATCATTTATTTATGACTACTGTGAATTCATAATTTTTTTTTTTAAATTGTTATTGTGCAAAACAACAAGGAAATAATGTATGTATATGCAATAATTTTATATCCTATACATAACATACATACGAGAGTAAAATGTAGATAAATATATGTATGTATGGTATGTGTGTTGTGTTGTACACACAATCGTTACTTTCATTCCATTTTATTTGTATAAAAATAATTTCAATTTTTGGGAATTGAATATATTTTTTTTATTTCCTCTAAAAAAAACTCTTTAAAAAAAAAAAACAAAAAAAAAACGGTGTCACATTTTTAATGTCAATATTTAATTTTTTGTTTCTTTTTTTTTTCTAAATTTTTCTTATTAAATACTATGTACATAATTTTATTTTTATTTGGATTTCAAAGAAATTTTTGTGTAATAATACAAATTACTAAATATTAAAAATACATACATATATGCATATGTATGTATAAATGTTAAATACATTAAATACAGTATACAAAATTCACAATATAGCTCATACCGATTATAATAATTAAATGAGTGCTCTTTCTCTTCAATTTTCAAATACGAATTTTCGTAATTCATAAACTGTCATAATTAATTGTCACTTTTATACATATTTTTAATGTGCAAATCATATAATTGATGTGTATAATTTAGCAAAAAAAAAAAAAAATAAAAAAAAATAAATAAATAAAAATGACAAAATTTCAAAAATTACATTACAGTATACTTGTGTATTATCATTATAGATAGAATTATATTTGTAATTACGAAAACTTATCGTACATACATATATGTATGTTGGTATTTTGTATTTAACATCAAATTATTTATGAAATTTAAAAAGTTACATTGAATTACATTTATCACCATTTATACATACATATATGTATCTATCTATATACATACCAAAATTGTCCTATATACTTATATCCATAGGTATGTATAGATTATTATTTAAATGTATACTGACTGTTTCATTTTTTAATAATTTTTTTTATTCTTTAATTTTATAATTAACATACACACATACACAAACATATGTACGTATACATATTATCAATATACTTATAATACATAGAATGTTTTTTCTTCATTTATTTTTAACATTTGTTTTTTTTTTGTTTCTAACTTTTTACTTTTCATTTTGTGTACACCTATATGTATTTTTTTTTGTAGATATTGTATATATATTGTATAATAAGAATAATAAACAATGTATAAAATTTAGTAAATGTATGTGTAGATATGTATTTTTATCATATACATATATCTAATTTTTTTTTTGTGTTTTGTTTTTTGTTTTTACAAAATCAACCAAGCGAAAAATAAATACTTGACGGTATGGGTCAAAAATCTACAAAATATTCTTTTATATACATACATTTTATTAACATATACATATTTATATATAGATAAATATGTGTATATATTATGACTTTTGTTTTATTTGTATATTTAATGTTTTTATATGCAAGAATATTCATATAATACCTATACTTACGACGATTATATTTTAGTTTGTATTATTATTATTATTATTATTATTATTATTTGTATTACTAAAATTAAACATATACATACATAGACATAACTAAATACCGTTCAAAATAATGATATTTTCTTTTTTTAATATAAGATTTTAAAATAAAGCAATTTTGTATCATATACTTATATACATCGTGTCGTTCATGCGACGGCCTTAAGGCCTAAATATAATCTATAATAATTGACATTATATATGACATAGCAAACATAAGAAAATATAACGAACGTTAAAACATAACATTTGTTCAACTATAATGACATAGATAACATACTAAGCAACAAACAATAGAAATTTCACAAAAATTATGCTGTGTGCCTATGTTTTGTATACGTTTTCGATCGTACTGCTTATCGAATTTTTAACGAAAAAGGCAATGTCAATTATAGTTGAACTCATTTATTTAGCTGTTTTCGTAGTACGACATAATGTCATAGACATAGCCAATGTCAGATATGTTGATATTATATTTAGGTCTTTAGTGCATGCTGAGTAATTTCGCATTGATTCATTGTACTCTTACAAAACGCACTGTTTCAATGCAAATTAAAATCTCAATACGCATTCGTTCAGTTCATAGTTTCTAACACTATACTGAAGTGAAATTTCTCAATGCGCACTGAGTGAAAACTTACATGAACATTTTGTTGTTATAAGCAGTTACATTTTGTATTTTTTGCGAATCAATGAATCAATACTTCATGTATGCATATAATGTAATAAACATTAAACAAACCAGATTTTTTCAATTCGATTCTCATTTCGAAATTCGCATCAGGTTCCCATTAATTAAGTTAAATTCGAATTCAAACTGAAGCATAAATAAAATATAAATACATACGAGTACATTATACTAACATTACATAAAATACAATATATATAAACATATTGATAACTACATAAATGTATTATGTACAATATACAATATTTGTCTAGTCAGAAAAAAAAAAAATAAAATAAAATAAATTCTTCTATTCAATTCAAAGTTATTATTACTTAAATTTTTTTTTTTCAATTATTTTCAAATCGAAATTTTATTTAGTAACAAATTGCTTTTGTTTTAGAATACGCGAAACTTAATTTTCAAATCTATTGTTGTACTAAGTACACATGTTATTTACATATACATTTATGTACTTAAATAAATGTATTTCAATATGTGATAAAATGTTAATTTTCTTGACTTATAATATTGTTATTATGTTAGTACATTACTTATATACATTATACATATACTCGCACATACTTATTTTTATGTACATATGTGCGTATATGGTAATTGAATGAATAAATTAATTTTTTAAAATTTACAGTATGTATAATAATAATAAAATGTATATGTACATACAAATATACTTATATATGATATATAATATATAATGTATTACGTATAGATATATAATTAATTAATCAATTTCATGATATACAATGTACATTTTCATATTTGTATAATGACAATATATTATTTAATTTTAATTGCATATACATTTTCATTTATTTTATATGTACCTTTTATTGCATTTTAAAAATTTAAATATAATTTTTATTTGAATGAATGTTTTTCTATATGTGCATAATGTACATTATTACATTACATTTATATTTACATTTTCGTGAATAATGCACTATGCACACCATATAGAAATAGATAATGTAAAAGATTTTAAGGTATAGGTATTTTTTCTTTGTTTTCTCAGTTTTAACTTAAAATGTTTTCGATAACAATTTGTACTTATTTGTAAATGTAATGTGTTTAAAGTTCAAAAATTTCGAATATACGCAATTGTACATTTTATAATTTGTATGTACATAAATACGATTATATATACTCGTATTATATGTAAATATTTATACATTTACATGTTATTTCAATAAATATTATACATTATTATAAATATATAAACATTTTTCGATATAATGGGTGAAGTGATAATAAAAAGAAGTAAATGCTATTAAGTAATGTAATACTTAAAAGTAAAAGCAATCACTTTCCCGCGAGTGAATAATCGTTTATATAAGTACTTCTGTTTTGTTAAAAAATTTTAAGGTATTACGTATTACATTACTATGTTATTACCATGTATTACTCGTAGTATTTACTTCAACTACAAATTAATTACCTACTTATAAACAGTTGTAACCGCACCAAGCTAATGTCAAATTCTGGTCTGATTAGCAATTTATTAGACTCTGTTGAATATCTTTGTCGCACATATATTATAGAGTACATAAAATAAGTATCGTCATATCATCATTATCAAATCGTAAAAGATTTTTGTTTTATGTAATCAATTTCTCTCCGCGAATTATAAATTTTAGGACTTTGTATAGTTGACCAAAACCAGCCATTCTTTGAAATTTGAGTCATTTTCCTATACCTACCTATACCTACTTTAAAAATGTGTATAAGTATTTACTATGAACATCATGTTTTTATTTACATATTTTTAAGTATTTGTTGGAAAATTTCAGAAAATCCTTGACCAACGAAAAAAGTAAATATACTTTTTTCTTTAGTAAAAAATATTTTTTATTCACTTCAGGGTAAGTAAATACTTAAAGGTGCTTAAAGTTTTAAAAATAAAAAGTTTTACTTGTTTTTATTCACTTCACTTATTGATTTACAAATATAATTATTATTGTGATTATTATTAAGTTAAATTGTTTGTTCAAATTCCAATACCTATACATGTATATGTATATGTACATAAATTATATGAAGAAAAAAAAATATATATATACGAGTATATTAGTAAAATAAAACGAAAAGAAAAAATAAAAATTATTCTATTAATTGATTAACAAAAAAATTAATTTAAAAATTATAGACAAAATTAAAAAATAAAGCAATAAATTAATAAATCAACGCGCGTCTATTAATGCATCACCACAATATCGAAAATGACCATAGGACCGTAGGACCATAGTTTACTATATACATATATATGTATACACCTCCTTTGCGTAATTTGTTTACTTAATTTTCCTTAATTTATAAAAATATATAAAATATATAATATTCTCTTTTACATGTATGTATTATATTTTTTCGTATCCATTCATATACATATGTACATATAGCAGAGAAGTTGTATTTGTACGCTATAATGAATATAATAATATGATGATATGCAATACAGTTAAAAAAAAAAAAAAATTAAAAAAATAAAATGAATGTACACGTACTATATACATATATAATAAGGTACATTTAAGATATCATCTTCAACAACAGGAAATCAAACCGGCTCAAGAGAATATTTTTACGCGCATAAAATGCATTCTATATACTTGCATATGCTGATATGTATATATATATATATATATATATAAATATATATACATAGATATGTATATATTATGTACCTATATAAAGTATACAATATATATGCATATGTTTATACATCATACCATTATACACGTATTCATTATACGCAAAGTAAAAGGTAAATTAAAACGTTTTTTTTTTTGTTTTGCTTTTTTTAATGGTCGTAGTCGTATATAAATTATACAAGTATATGTATACGAAAATAATATAATATTACTTATATTATGATAAGCATGCATTTTTATATAAATGTAATATCGAAATGATGTTGAACTTAAAATTTTTGTTAATATAACTGAAATTAAATGAAATTTTTTTTTATATATTTTCCTTGATAATGGTGTATAACTGAACTGTCGTGTCGTACATGTACATAAGTACATGTTGTACCTTGTACTTGTACTCTTTGATAATAATTTTCACATTTTAACTGTACACATGTATGATATTAGTAAGTATATTCACATTCTTACATATGAAAAAAAATTTTTATAAGTCATAATATAATACAAATTTATATTAACGTACACACACATATTATACATATGTGGAAATGTTGAAATTAAAGTAAAATTTGCAATTTTGTATAATTTAAATGACATCTAGATACACAAATTTATACATACTATACTATAGTACACATAAACAGAAAAATGTACACGATTAAAATGCTAATTTACATTTTGCTTGTCCAAACAAAAAAGTGTTTTTTTTTTTTTTGTTTTCTTTCATAATTCTAAATTTCTTTGCATTTGTACATATGTATGTACATTTATGTATGTATGTATGTATGCATATGTAATTAAATTAAAAAAAAATTCTTTTGTTTTTAATTTAGAAACATAAAGAATGAAATTTTCGTATTAAAAAAAAAAAAGTAAAAATTGCAAGGATATGAAAATGAAAGAAGTTCTTACATTGCATTTGAATATAAAAAGGTATATACAAATTAAGAATTTATGTGTATAAATTATATGTAATGTATATATTTTTTTGTATATAAAACGCATATTTTGCATAAATTTTTTTATATAAATATTTTGCTATAATTGCTAATAAATTAATAATCAAATGTAATAATACACAAGCATATATACGCAAATATATATGTATATAACATATTATTATATATCTGTACATACATATGTATGTATTATATTTATTTTGCACATGCATTTATATAAATATATAACATCTGCATATAATTATTGATATGTATAGATTTGATCAATTTTTTGTTCTTTTATTTTAAAAAATAATCAAAAATTTTATTCCATTAGGCATTTATAATTGATTAATATATTAGATAGTTATACATAATTATTATATCTATGCTACTATATTACACGGCGTATACACTAATCTAATACATATATAGAATTGTACATACATGCATAATGTTCGAAGAAAAAAAAAACAATCAATATTACTTTGTTTTATTTTACATAGCGTGGATATAGCATTATTACGAGAGTATTATGTGCATATACATCATGTGTATATATATGTATGTATGTATACGTGAAAGAGTACAAGCCATGTTGTAAGCAAAATATATTTGAACGCGTGTTCGCGTTAATCCCAATTAACAACAATTAAATTTTTATGCTTTTTTGTCTTTTTTTGTTTTTTTTTTTTTTAATAATTTAGAATTTCTTTATAAGAATAATATGTACATGTATGTACATATTTGTGAACATTTGTTTTTGGTGCTGCAAATGATGATGGTGATAATGATGATATATCAAATGTACACATACAGAGATACAAACAAAAATAATATTTTTAATAATAACAGCACTTCACATCCAATCATCAAAGATTCCGTGACCCCTTACAAAATATTCTGTCTTCTTATATAGTATCCATTATAGCTCATAGAATATAAACTGTATAATTGTATAGTATAATGCTGTAATATTTATTATTTTCGAATTCAATTGTATTTTCTGCATCGATACTATATTTAAGTAAATGATAAAAACGATCATGATGATGAAGATGATGATGATGATGATGATGATGATGATGATGATGATGAGAGAATTTTATTAAGATTAGACTTTTAATTTAGTCCCTTAATAGTATATTATATTTATGTACATTTATACTTATACTAATTTTTATTATAAATTGGAAAACAAAATAAGAAAATAATAAAAATATAGTGTGAACCAACATTTTAACCAATATTATGATTTTAGATTTTAGTTAAATAAGAGTATAGAATTTATATAAATGTACAAATACGGGCAACGCCACGCGTTTCCAATATATAATACATGTAATGCGATTACTAATATAACTAATGTACATTTATTTCATTATGAAATCTTCATTATTTAGGTACTTATATGCATTCAAAAATAAATATATGTATGTACAAACATAAGTACTTATGTATATATATACACGTTTACATAAAATATTTGCCACTTGACCATATCAGAATATGTATGTGAACTAAAAAATATACACGAACTATATATACATATACATATACATTTATATGTATATTATATGCTCACGTATACATACACAGTACATTTTTGTATAATTTTTATATAAGTATATAAATACATGACTACTTATAATATGTTCATTGCTCGTATTTTAGTATAACTATAAAAGTTCGATGAGGGAAATATGAGTGATTTTATAGTTATGTCAGTATTCTATTATAGTTATAGTAATATGTATTTTTGTTTTTTTTTTTTTTTTTTCACTACCCAGCCATAATGTATAGATTTTTGTACTCTGAACTTAATACTTATATAGAATTACAGTTTATAATTACATATATGCTATATGCTCGTATATACGAGTATGTATGTACTTTCAATTTTCAAGATTCCTTTTACTGTTCACTATAAGCTCAATTGGTTCTAATTAATTGATAAAAAATTGATTGGTTCGAGAATTCAAGAATGATTCATGATTTTTTTTTATTTACTTATTCGATTATATGAGTTCTTTTTTTTTTTTTTTAATTTATTAATTTTTTTTTTTTCTAAATATACAAAATAATATGTATTAGTACATATACAAATATATGCACATATTATACATACAATATACAGGGTGTCCCAAAAAACGTGGAGAATATTGAAAGGGGTAAAAGTAGACGCGATTTGCAATCGAAAATTCCATATGACATTTTTTCGTTTGCGCTTTATTTTCGACGCTAGAGGGCGTTTTAAATTTTGAACATTTTTCAAGACCTTTCAACGCAAAATTATGTATAACTTTTTATATATCCCACGTATGAAAATTTAGTGTTCTAGTCAATGATAGCAAACAAAATTATCTTTCTTTTGATATACTACAACAGGTAATTAAGAATTCAGTTCGTATTAAAAAAACATCCTGAATTCAAAATTCATGATTCATTTTTAAAAACCACTTTTATTACAAACAGGTTTCCTGAAAAAAATTGGCATAACAACAAATGTTCCCATTTTAATAAAAAACAGTGGAAAAGTGTCCTCTTTCAAACAAACAAAATTTCACATCGATTGCATGAGCCGTTGCTGAGTTATTAAGGATCAAAGATGTGCGGAGAGGGTCAAAAATCGCGGAAAAAAGAAATTCTATATGAATAATGATAAAAAAATTCTTTTTATAGCTTATAATGTGCGATTTTAAGCACATTTTTGACAATGGGAACATTTGTTGTTATGCCAATTTTTTTCAGGAAACCTGTTTGTAATAAAAGTGGTTTTTAAAAATGAATCATAAATTTTGAATTCAGGATGTTTTTTTAATACGAACTGAATTCTTAATTACCTGTTGTAGTATATCAAAAGAAAGATAATTTTGTTTGCTATCATTGACTAGAACACTAAATTTTCATACGTGGGATATACAAAAAGTTATACATAATTTTGCGTTGAAAGGTCTTGAAAAATGTTCAAAATTTAAAACGCCCTCTAGCGTCGAAAATAAAGCGCAAACGAAAAAATGTCATATGGAATTTTCGATTGCAAATCGCGTCTACTTTTACCCCTTTCAATATTCTCCACGTTTTTTTGGGACACCCTGTATAATAGATATATGTATACTGTATTTATATAAAATTTATAGACATTTAACATCGATATTTCTAATATATGTACATGTGCATGTACATATATATAAAATATATTTTATATTTTACAAATTATGCGGAGTCGATTTTAATTGATGACGTCAGAAAATAGGAATTAAAACTGAAAAATATAATTTTCGTATTGAACTTATTGTGATCAAATTAAATAAATACAAATTCATGTACATAATATACATATATACATATACATATATAGAATTTAGTACGTATGTAAATGTAATAATGTAATTTTATTTTAATTCTGAAATTATTCTTATAAAATGTAGATATAACTTAAGATATAATATTATAATAAAGTTCAGTTCTGCATCTTGAAATGTTTATATTGATGGGAAATCGAAAATTATATCAAGATATTTCCCGCGACCCATTTCTTATTATGTACATATATACATACTTGTACATACATATTATATATATGTATATGAATACAGATAATAATAATATTGCATTTAATCATCTAACTTATATATGTACTACTTACATACATAGAATTGAAAAAGTTATGAGACATGCATGATTTAAAAAAAAAAAAAAATAAAAAAAAAATTATAATATTTTTAGCAAAATATTTTCAATTCAATTCATAGAATAATAGAATTCAAAAATCTCAGAAAAATGTTAATTCAATTATTCAAAAAATAAATAAATAAATAAATAAAGAAAATATTATATTACATTAAAACTATTATAAATAAATCATGGGAGGGGACATAGTGAACGAAATCAATCAAATTTCTATGAAAATATAAATAAAATAAAATGAATTCAATATTTTGTAAGACAACCATTACATCTACATACTTATAATAGACCTCCTGTAATCGTTTTGGCATTGACTTCATAAGATTTTTAACAAAATCCTGTGCAAAACTTTCTTACCTTAATTAATTCTCTTCATAATAATTTTATTTATTTAGCAATTGATTTTTCCTGATATCCTTTTATATATACATATATATTTTTTTTTCTTAAATTAATCAAAAATAATTTGTTGTTGGGATTTAAGTCAGGGCTTTATAAATGAAAGAGATTCCATAACTTAAGAGTAATTATGTTTTCTCAATTTGTCTGATATGTAGATCACTATTAAGATCGTATATTAATATCAGTATGATTACGTTTTCTATGTATACTTATAAAAAATTATATACTTATACATATCCCATAATTTTTTCACGCTTATGTACATTTAACTATAACAAAATAATGTATAAATGTAACCCCGTATACATATGTATAATCAAACCATTATTATTAGTATTGTATATACCAACAGTAAAAGTTGCATATTATATATACATATTATATGTACATATATGAAGCGACTTTATATGTACGTATATACGATTACGTTTGGTATAAAATGATGCATTGTATGGAATATACAATAAACACGATATATGTACATACATATGTATATAAGTATGTAATGTAAAAGAAGACTTCTGCAACAGATACAAGCAGATACAAGAACAATATATTTTTGTATTATATACAAGCATATATAATACGTATTGTACTTGTACATATCTTATCGTAAAGATACATAAATGTGTACATTCATTCAAAAGAATTATTATCTTGAGACCTGTTTTGTTCAAGAAAAGAAAGACTTCATCTGCTATTTTATTAAAAAAAAAAAATAATAATAATAAATAAATAAAATAAAATAAAATCTATACAATATATACTTACTATATAAATATATTTAAGTATATGTGTATATAAACATTAAAAAATAATGATAATATTAATAAAAAATAAAAATGAAATAAAACAAAAATATATATATATATAAAAAGAAAAGAAATACAAAAAAACAATGTAATAAGTTTGTAAGGCCTATAACATGATATCAGAAGCTATAACAAACATTATGCTTTCATTTCTCATTTAAGTATTGGTTTGGTTTGGTATTGTTTTAACATATCTCTATTTACTTGTATTATAGATTTATACATATACCTTGTATAACATACATACATATATGGATTGATGGTGGTGGGTGACTACAACTACACCATACATACATATACATATACATATATACATTTTATTGTATGAACTCATTTTTATTAAATTTAAAATAATAAAAAAAAAATTATGAAAAAAGATAGTCACATATATGTATGTACACACTACATTTTCACTCTATACTATAACACAACTATAATAGTGCATCAGCAGCATTATAAAAAGCTCAGATTTCACACGGTGCCATCATCATCATCATCATCATCATCATCATACATAAAATGTATGTAAACCACCACATACGTGTATTCATGTATACACATATCAAATTCAGGTCATCTTTGAAAACATTATTTTGTTGTTTTTCAAAATTCTGGAAAGAAAATTTTATTTATTTATTTTTTATTTATTTTTTCTTTATTTTTTTTCATTTTATTCATCAGTATACACAACAAATTTTCTATAAGTATATGTACATATGTAGGTATACATATGTGAACAGAAATATAAACACGATTATAAATGTATCTGTATCATATTTAATATGTAGGTAGTATACATATGTTTCATGGAATAAACTTAAAAATTGTGCATAGCACAACTACTTACTCTATACAAACAAAGTAAGTATATAAACTCCAAAAATTATAAACGACTATAATAAAAATTCATTTAACACGCAGATTAATATGCAATTCAACTTCAACACTGCACAGGGCACACCATTATACACTCACGTATAAAACTATACACTATACTTATCTTATTTGCTTATACTGACTGACAGCTTGAATTTACAAAAGACTGACTTTTCATTTTTATACCATAATTTTGATCCTTTTTTCCTATGCTTTGTACCGCTTATTCAACTTATTCTTTTTTATATGTATACTTTTTGTTTTGTTTGGTTTCGTTTTTAAGAAAAATGATACGATTGAAAGTAACTAGTATACATATATACACAGCATACACAATCTCAAAATAAATTTTTTAAAAAAAATTATAAAACCAAAGAAAAAACAAACAAAAAAAAAGAAATTTGTTCAAAAAAAAAATAAGAAGAAGACAAAATAAAATGGACACAGTTGGTGTTAGCTCAAGAGAACAAAAAAACATGATTTGAACTGCTAAAAGGACGAAATTCGATCCTTTTTTTTTTTTTGATGTGCTCATCGAACTGATTAAAAATTTTTAAAAGTATTAAGATAATACACAACACTTTAAATTGCATGTACATAGAGAGTTTACACGTCATATTTGGGTAATGGATATACAATATAGTACGAGTATGTACGTAAGTATATATCTTATTTTCTAATATACAATTCGCGCTTATATGTATACGAACACATTTGTGTAAAAAGATATTTATGTTAAAAAAAAAAAAAAAAAATGTTTTTTGTCTTATACGTATGTGATGGAAAAGGATCAACTTAAATTTATTATTATTATTTTTAACAAGCACACAAGATTTATTATGCATTGAACGATTAAAAGTTTTTAATTTTTCAGTAAATGAATATTTTGTTAAAAATTATGTACATACGATCAGTAGGTACTTAGTATTTATTTTCCCCCCATTTTTGTTTGTCGTTTTTTTTTTTTTTAATTCGAAGAAATTGCTATATGATTAATCATTTCGATTAATTCTAAGAAGAAAATCTACTTAAAAGTAAAAAAAAAAAAAGTAAAAAATTTAAACAGTGTGGGCATATGTGTACATTATAAGAGATTCTATAGAAAATGAATTTAAAAAAAATTTTTTTATATTAAAATTTTATTCTTAATTCTCGTGTAAATATATGAGATCGATATACAGTGTAAATGCTTATGTGCAAACAAGTATAGGTACACTATTTTATTCATTATTATTCATGCACAACAGATGTACACGCATACATATACTATATATACTTACATATATGTATAATGTGTTTATTACGCATATAAACTTTTAAAAATATAGTATGTACATACAATTGTATCACTCTTGGTTGCGTGTGTAATGGAATGAAACGTATAAATTGAAATTTATTTATTTATTTTAATTTGTATTTTTATTTTTTTTTTGTTTCGAAAAAATATTATTGTTATTGATTCGAAATTGATTTATAAAAATTTTCTAATAAATTTGTATTGAAGAAAAATTAAAATATGTAGCTGTATATACATATACACTTATATGTATATATAGATACGCATGTACGTGCATATTTAATGTTTATCAATGCATTCAGATTCATCCTTAGACTAGACTCTACCTACTCTATAATAATTAATAACAAGCAACAACAATACTCGTATAGTAAGTATATATGGTATGAACAAAAATGATTTATTTAATTTTACATATTTAAAAATGCATTACACAGTATACTCACACACTGTATATTTTATCAATGAAAAAAAAGATCTAAAAATAATAAGGGTATTCAATTAATAGAGTAAAATTACTCGTATATTACGGAGCAAACGTACATACTTAGTACAATAGATTTTAAATGAACGCACTGATGAAATATCTTATGTATACATAATTCAGTAGTAAGTACATATTTGATATTTTCTGTCATTTTCATTGTCAAAAATTCATTTTATTCCATATATTGTATTCTGCGCATGGTAACTAGAATCATAACGTGAAATATTCCAAATTAATTACTAACAAAGAACAAATTAAAAACTGCAAGACAGCTGCAAAAAAAAAAAAAAGAAAAAAATTAAAGCAAAATTGACAGTAAATATTTTATTCGACTAATTTGAAAATTTCGTGTAAAATATGTAAGTATTTTTCGTTCTAGTTTTACACGGTTTGGTTTGCATGCCTTTTACTATAATACATTACAAGTGAATATTCTCAATAATTTATTTATTTTTTTTTTTTAGTTAGTATTTTTTCTATACAAATATTAAAATAACAATCTACATAATATTTAATATGAAAATAATTTAAAATTTTCAGTTCATTATTAAAAAAAAGTCACGTATTTTTCGATTACAATTTATACAACAATATTACAATGTAAGTTATAGTTATAAGTATCGATTCGTATACTTATACAATAATTTTATGGATTAGATTGTAGTATATAAAAAGACACATACACACACACACACGCACAACAAAAAATTTGTTTTCTTCTAAATTTTTTACATCGAATTTTAGATATACAATTTTTTTTTTCCACTTCATCTTATTTAATGTAAGTACTATAAATTACAAATTATGTATGCATGCATATACATACCATACATACATTTATGTATGTATGTCGTAAGTGTGTTTTCTGTTTCAATTTGAAAAAAATGCGTTACATAAAATATGAATAAATGCATTCGATGGGTGCGTGTGTTAAATTTTAGCTTTTAACAAAATAACCTTTGCTCAATTTATTAATTCGAGACAATTAAATGTATTTTTCACTATATCTCAATAAATTATACATATTCACATTTATATACATATATTTATATCTAATATTATATATTATAATGTACATATATCCATATAGTATACATATAAATATATGGATATTAGTATTCGTATGCATTTATAATTTTTATGTATAAATATTATGTACATACATACATTATATATACTGTATTCTTAAATAGAATAATGGTATAATGTAATACACTATATAATATCAAGTTATTACAATCTACATAAATATACGATCGAATATGTGTAATAATCTTGTATGTAATATAAAGTATTTTTTTTTTTTTTTTATGTTTCTCATATGAATGTGATACAAAAATTAGTAAAGTTTTTTCTAGTATTAATTAGTAATTAATTTATTATTACAGTAGATATAGTAATAGTCGTATTTATTTATTTATTTATTATAGAATAAGAGAGATTGGATTAACTGTCTTCTTTCTGCCTATATATACATATGTACCACAACCCACCGCATCATCGCCTTTTGACGATAGTAAAAGTCGTATAAAATTTAAACCGAAATTTTTTTCGTACTCATCTATAATAGAAAAGAATTATTTTTTTTTATCTGTTTTTTTTTTTTCTTAGATTCGGAAAAAAATGAAATCTAAAAAATGACATATATGTATACCTTTTATTAGAATTAGCCATAAGTTTTTAATTTAAATTGTCTGTATAATACTCGTATAATATTTCTTCTTCATATTATCTCAATATGCCTAGCCACATATAGAATTTATATAAACCTTATATTATAGTATGTACTTATATGTATTTTTATGCAGACTCATATTATATGTATGATGTAAATTGTTAAAAAAACATGTATGTTATTATAAATATTTCAATAATAAAAAAAAATTTAATTTAAAAACATTCATATTCATATACATATTCAATATGTGTATACAATTTTGTATCAGTAATATGATTTGTTTAAACAAAAACAAAAAAAAAAAAAATATGTATATAGATATATACATATATATGTATATAAATAAATAATAAATAAATGAATAATAATAATACATAGACTACACATTATGTATACATACGTATATACACATATAGATTTCTTTAAATACAAATCAACCACAATTCTCATTATAAGCATACTTATTTACCATACCTCAACATCATCATCATCAGAATCAGCATATTGTTGCGTCGTCAACGTCTTCACGTTTAATTATCATCAACCATTACGTATGTATACATATAAATACGAGTATATTTATAATATATTCAAACAAAACTAAAACATTTATAATTATTATTGTTATGATGAAACAAAACATTTAAAAAAGGATAAATTTATTGTTAATATTATAAACATTAAATATGTATTATATATAGGTGTCTATACAAAAAATAATATTATGTATATAAATTCCATATGCATACACATTATGTACTATATACATAATGTGATGATTTGATTTTTAAAATTTTAATTATGATTTCTATTGCGATGGAACAGATTTTTGCATCTGTCAGCAATGAAAATAACAAAAATGAATTAATAAATATATTATACATATACGTAAAAGTTTATACGAGAATACACGCGTATACAACATAACATACATAAATACTATACTGATATTATGTAAACAATGAAAATATATGTATATGAAAATATGTATATACATATATATGTACATACATATGTTTGTACAGTGAGTATAAAATTCATGATACAATAATCATTTTCGGAAAACAAACACAATAATAATTTTTAAACTCTATAAGTACTTTGAAATTTAATTTTAAATAGTAAATTACTATTTTTACAAAATGTCTATTTTCTTTTTACAACAAAAAACTTTAATCATAAAATTATAATACGTCTACTAAATATATCTTTTAAAATCCAAATTTAATGAACAACAAATGATTATACACTTTATACTATATAAACTAAAATTTTAATATTAAATCATTATTTTAATAATCTAAAGAGCAATATTAAGATTTACTTTGATTATTTTTTTTTGTGTTTAATTATTGAAATTAATTCGTTTTTGTATCGAATCAATCAGTTTTTCTTCATATCTGATGAAATTTCAGTCCATTCTTTACAAATTTGCAGTTTTAAATCATATATATATATTTTTTTTTTGATGCTATGCTATACCGAATATTTTTGTTCAGTAAGTCCCTCTGATTTTCTATACTATAGGATTAATATCAGATAACTATGGAGGAGTTTTCATATAATTTTTCACATTATATTCACAAACTTGTATTTAAATGACTATATTTTGAATCGTTATCTTAATCATAATATCATCAATAAATAGTATCAAATTTCCCATTCTATTCGCATTCATACAATTACCTACATTATAAAATGATAATAGACATTTTTTGTAAAAATAATATTTAAGAGTAGGTTGCGACATTGAAAAATTTCGAAAACAACAACAACGATTTTACATACAAAAATTTTAAAAAATTACTTTGCATACCTTTTAGGTGCTAATAAAAATGAATTTTTGAATATTTTGATGAAAAAACACATAATTTTATTTTGTTAATAAAAATGGAAATATGACAAAGATTTTTAAACGTTTTTTTGTACACTCTTCAGAAAAGTCGAAATTTTATTTTGATACCAAAATCATATAGATATATGAAGATTTAATGTATGAAAACAGAAGTCAAAGTTGAATGATTTTCCAAAAAAAAAAAAAAAAACTGTCTCCTTTTTTCAGAACTATAACTAAATTTCAGGACCTAAAATCAAAAATGTGCTACATACAAGCACCACAATATCCTTCAGGTTACCTGTATTCAAAATTTCAAAGAAATTGATCAATCAGTGTTTGCTGTACGAGGTGCATTTGGAAGCCGAAAAATTGCAATTTTGACAAATTTGACACCCTGTAAAAAGGAAATAAGGACATTTTTTTTAAAAAAAAAACGTCCCGTTAAGCACTGCAATTCCTATCAAAGTATCTATGTTTCAAATTTCATTGAAATCGGTTAAGTAACTTCGGAGATAATTGGTGCACAAGATAGCAGATATCTCGAATCCTAATCTTAATATTTAAAATTAAATTTCAAAGTAGAGTTTAAAAATTATTAAGTAAATTGTTTGTTTTCCGAAAATGCTTATTGTATTATGAGTTTTTACATTCACTGTATTCGTATATATATGTATATGTACGAGGACTGAAATATTCATAACGATCATACATATATGATGTATAGGATTTTTGTTATCTTACATTTGTGACAGTATATACATACATATATGAAAGCATTTTTATATGTATGTTACCATATGTGCCATATAATCGATTGAATTTTCTTCTTGTTCGAATGTCTTTATTTATGAAAATGGTCAATTTTTTTTTATTTTTTTATTCTTAATAATCTCGCTTAATATTTAAAGAGAATGTACATACGTAATTAAAAAAGCATGATAATAATTACCTGTATATATAATATATAATTTGAATTTTATAACCACTATACACATACATACTCTTCTATATGAGTATAGTATGTGTGTATTCGGTACATTTTAATTGAAGAATTACTTAAAATCATTAATTTCATAATGTTCAATAATTCTAATTTTTATTTATTTATTTATTTTTTTTTTTATTATTATTTTTGTAATTCATAAAAAAAATTATTTTTAAATGTACAAAGACTTATTTATTTTAATTTTTAGAGATATTATACTGCGACAACATACATACATATTATTATTAATTATATCAAGATGTATTCAATCATTCTTTTCTTCTAAATTTAATTCATATATACATAATATATAAATTTGAAATAATAAATACAGTACGTACGTAATAATAATTTTTTCATAGATATATGGAATATTATATATAGTAGTAGGTATAGTAGAGTACTTATATACCTAAATGCATAACAATAACAATAAGTTTGTACGTTTGTATATACTCGTAATATATACAAATCGTTGGCAATGGCATCAAATTCATAAATAATAATAAATATAATTTTATTTTTATTTTCATTTTTTTGTTTTTCTTTTATTTTGTTTGTGCATCGAAAACATTATATCAACAACACCATCACTATCTCTTTACGAATACACATTTTTATGTACATCATCATTATCAGGAGATTTGAAAAAAAAAAAAAAGTAAATTTTCTTTACGTACAACATATATGTATGTAATATAAAATATAAATGCAATATATTAACTATATGTATATAGTATGTACTTGTTTGTGTAATGTTACGTACATCTACATTATGTATACGTACTTATACTCGTATGTAATACATAATATCAGAATATAGCTATATGTGAGAAATTTAAAATTTTTTGTGATTGTGAACATTTAAAATTAAAAACAACGAGAAAGAAAAAAAAAAAAAACAAAAAACAACTTAAAAAAAAATAAAATGAAATAAAAAATCAACATTATCATCCATATGAAAATGTAAGATACTTATTATAAACAACATATGGTTTTATCAAAGGATGATATTGTATACATACATGCGTATATACGTATGTATATATGTATATTAGTGTCTTATTCTTATACTCTTCACGTATGTTGTTATACGAGTATGTGTATGTATACATACCATATATTCGAATATTTTTTTGAATTTTTGATTGGATTCCGTTTATCATAATTTTATTAAATGATATTTGAATAATATCTTTTAGATTACGCATACGCACGTACATATATACATATCTGTGGTCACAAGCGATAACCGCTTAAGTCTAAAATTGTGGTTTTGTGAATTTCGTGTTGAATGGAAGACTATTATGAGAAAAATTTTCTTAAATTGATAACTAAACAATATTAAAAATTGAAATTATTTAAAATTGAGTATGTTCTAGAACAAAAATATTTGAGAATTTGAAATTTAGGCTATTTATGCAAATTTGTAATTTTACATTTTTGTTACTTATGTCAAGTTAGGCGTTTATTGCAAAAATCTATTTTTAATTTCATAGATTTATATTGATTTAAGTCATTATTGTAAAGTTCGATGATAAACTTTTATGTTCCAAAAACGCTTAACTCCAGATAGGCTGTTATGATAAACATTAAAATTTTGAGAAGCTGTTTCCAAATATATTGTGCAATAATAACTTAAGTTTAGATAACCCTGTATTTTTAAACATAAAATATCTCTTCAATATTATTATGTTGATTTAGGCGGTTATTGCATATGTAAGTCATAAACTATTCGACATAAGCGATAATGTTTTTAAGCAATAACTTTGGCTACAAAAGTGATAGGTAAATCAAATTTTGTGTGCACATAGAGCTTGATGCGGAGAATGCAGTAGAACTCATAACTCATTTTTGCCTTATGTCGACTTAAGCGGTTATCGCTTGTGACCACAGATATATATATATATGTATATATATATATGTATTTACATATATTGTATATATATAAGTATATGTATGTATAATAAGAATTTCTTATTTATAAAATTATAATGAATCTTCAGGGTCGTTCTTGAATGCATGTAAGTAATAATGCATGCATAGTACTTATTATGAGTGTATATATGTACATGTGATATGTATTTTGCTTTTGAATTCCCATCTGCAATATAAAGATCAATCAAAACTTATGATTCTCTAGACTCTACATTACTTAATATATTATAGAATAATATGAGTTTCTAGATTTTGTGTATAGTTGTTATATGAGTAGTTTGATACTCATGTTTTATTTATTTTTTTTTTTTATTTTCTAAAAAAAATATGTCTGAAAATCATATATGTAATATATTTCATACATATATAAGCGCCTCTTACAATACATGTATAGATACATATATATACGGCTATGTATGATGAATTATTTCTATAGTATATATGTATAAAATATTATATGAAATTATTTCCCATATAATAAAGCACACATGCATCTATATACTTACATACATATATACTCGCGGATATTTTATATACATAAAAATAAAAAATGTATATTATATATTATGTATTTTTTTTTAAAGTGAATTCTTTAATATATACGACTAGTATACGGATAGATAGCATTCAATATAAATATGTACGTACAGTACATTATTTAAATCATATAAACGCGAAACAAATTTTGACTTCTTATATTTTTCTTGTTTTTTTTTTTATTATTATTTTAAAGTTTCAGTTTTCATTTTTCAGTTATATATACATACATATATATATACGTATATATAAATATGAGATGAGAATTCTATGTATTCTATACACACACAAACACTCGTATTACGATCGTTATTAGAAAAAATAAAATAAAAACTGACAGAATGATTTGTGTTTCACTTGAATATTAATTTGAATCTTTTTACATTACATACATATTTATGTATTTTTGAGTCTGGTCGTGAGAATTTTTATAAAAATAGAAAATTAAATTTTTATTCGTATATACATACATATATGTATGTAAGTACATATGTATGTATTTATACGAAAAAATGACATTGATTATATAAATTATACATACTTTGTAACATATGTAGGTACATACTTATGTAGTATTATATGTCATATCATATAAACATACATATATAGTATGTATATAAATTAAAGAAATTGATTTCATTTCAAAATATAATATTTACATAAATTTGCATTGATTTTTTGGTTTTCTAATTATATTTTATTGCAATGATTTTAATTACATAATTTGAATTCTCGCTTAATAATATACTTACATATTACTATATCTATAATATCAATTCTGATGTTAAATTCTTAAACTTATTTTATATTTTTCAACATTTTATGTATACCAACATACTATAAACGATTTGTAATATAACAAACGCTTCATAAATTCCTGATCTCACCTGTTTGATTATGGATCATGTTGTGTAATATACATACTTATACGTTTAGTTTATATGTTTACTCATGTATGTATATAAATATGTATGTATTTAAATAATGTATATATGCATACATATAATACATATATTATATACATTTTTTTAGAAATAAAAATTCAAAACAGGTCATTCCATAAAGAATATATGTATATCTGTCTGCTTAAATCTTTATTCAGTTCATTTTTAAGATACAATCATGCTGCGTTTTGATTATCAATTGCAGCCATCATCATCTTCTATCCTCATTTACAAAAAAAATATTGTATTATGTATGTATATGCTTTTTGTATACCTTATATTTTTATAAATCTAAGCATGTATGAATATCATATACGAATATACCTTACCATTTATACATAAGATTATGTTTAACAAATCTATATGATTGCATTTCTATTACATTATATACACATATAACTCTGACTTATTATTTTGTTATATACTCAAACTCATATACATACATAAATGAATATCTGAATCTATATCTGGCTGTATATGTACATATATTTTTTTTTCATATGTAACATTGATTCCGTACTAATATGTGCTGCATTCATATCACGTATACATTCTATACAACACCCAAACTACATTTTTATAAGAGGTATACATATAGATATAGATATATGTACATACACCTTTTACAATTACAATATGAATAAACGTATTATATAGAGATGATTATACTATTATATTCTTCAAAGCTATAAAATATAGTGTACCTGTATACGCATTTGTATATATACACACATTTGTAAAGTAATTCTCTCGTATTTTATTTTTCAAAAACACAAAAAAAAATAAAAATAAAATATTGAAAAGAATCCAAACTTAAGACCCAAAAAAAAAAATATTCTTGTAAGAAATATTTTTTTAAAATTATTTTCTTTTTGTATCATTTTATTTCTAACAGATATTCCATGTAACACATATATCTACACTATATCTTTATCTTCTTAAATATCACATACACGACATTATATAATCATTACATATGTATACATGTATTTATATGTATGTTTCTTTATGCTGGAATTATATATAGTAGTACTTAGTTAGTATATGTGCATACCTGTGTTTCGTTTTTTTTTTTTGTTTTTTGTTCACGCTATCGATCAATTTTGTATAGGTATACTGCATTATATACTACTCTAAAAGTTCAATTCAATCCTGTCTTTAATATGGTTCGTACCAGCAGCATTAATAAAATGCTTTAGGGCTATATAACATACATACATAAGTATATGTATAATGAAAAGAAGGTTAGCGTGTTGAACGCGACTAAATATTTAACGCAACATTGGAAAGTTTTTTTCAGTTTTTTCTCAGTGTTCAGTGTTACTTTTTTTTTTCTGATTAGAATTAAAATTAAAAAAAAAAAAAACATTTTTTTTTATTATTAGAAAATTAACATTAGTTTTTGTAGTTCGAGATTAAAATTTTTCCACAAAAGAATGAAATTTTCTAACATACAAATATTTAAAAGAGCACGAAGTAATATATGTATGTATTTAGTATAATCACATACATATGACTATATGAGCACATTATATACAATGTACACAAAACTCTGAAAATCTGAATTATATAAGAGTTGTTTTTCCTTTAGAATTGACTTAAGGCTGCCAAAATACATATACTCGCGTATATGTACTACTTAAATTATTTATGCGTATATGTACATATTACATAATCTTAATCGAATTTCTCCATTTCTCAATTTGAAATATGTTTACCTTTATTTTTATATTTTTTTTTTTTCTTTGTTGATTGTTGTTGAATAAAATAACTAACCACCTTAATAGATAATAATAAACGATCTTGTTAGAAGACGCAAAACGATTAGCTGACTGTAACAAATTGAATTCTAAGATCCAATCGAGAAAAAAAAAACCAATCGAGAAAAATAAATCCATATTTTGATATATTACCTATCCAAGTCCAGCGATCATCATCATCATCATCATCATAGTTTTAACTTCTTGCGTATATTAGATATACGTTTCTTTTCTTTTTCTTCATTTCTTTCTAAATATAAACTGCTAATACATATATGTATATATGTATCCACTATAGGTATAGAGTCAAAGGTAATTATTGCGCTCATCATCAATGAAAATATTCCCCACCGATCATCACGACCTTCATTATTTATCTTGATATATTGGAAATTATATACTTAGAAAGCCCTCGAATAGTTATCGCATCGTCATACTAAGATTACAAACTTTGATTTTTCTTCCATTTTTTTTTTCATATTTGTTAAATTTTATTGAAAGTTTTTATTTTTCTCAATTTATTACAAGAATTGATGTGAAAAGGGTCAATGACTTTTGAAGATAAGAAAAATTTTCAAGCACATAAATACTTGTATAACAACGCACTCAGTAAATACTCGTATAGATTTATGAATATGCTATCATTGATTGGTATCTTATGTATACAGTATTATTACATATATGTATGTATATGTATGTATTTACATTTCATATTAAAATACGATTAATTATTTTCACAAAAGTAATGGACTTGAATCCTGATCTTGCATTGTAATCAGAAATGAATTTTAAATTCATCTAAGAAATATCTTATTAACTATAAAATAGGATGTTCATAAGGAATTTAAATATGAATTTGAATCAATTTTGATATTAACCTTAAATAACAAACATTCTGTACTACACATTTGAAACGTATATGTACTTAACATACGCATAAATTATTGGTCTTTGTTTGATGTACGGATTTCCGACATTCTTTCATATAAATTATTTTTCTTTTATTCACATTCATATATTACATACATACATGTACATCTGTATTCATTTATTTGTCCGTGAAAAAAAAAATTATTCAAGGGTTCTCGCTTCTCATATGTATGAAATTGAAAATGTATCCAATGATGAAAGGAATGGCTGCATGACCATTGAATTGAACTATTTTCAGTCTTATGCTCTAATTTGCATTTTAAGTGCTTGTACACATACATATATGTATGTAAACATATATAGTAAATGATTTTATTGTGGACAATTTCGTTAAAGCTTTAAATATATATGTATGTATATGTATGTATAAGACAACATCTACATTTTGTTTACCTGTATAATTTGAATCCATAAAATATGGTCGTAGAGTAGTTTTTCTTTTAACAATTCATAACAATTTCATGCATATTTTATTCTTTACTAAATATGAATTCACGTGTAGTTACGATTACGATGTACATAATATATGTACATCAGTATGTTGAATATCAGATTCATGAACGATATACATATTATGAAGACGATGATGATGATGATGTTATATAGTGCTTACCTTAACCATGGGATTTTAAAAACTTCCGTTGCTTAAAGCGGAAAAACCAAATAAGAAAAATATCTGCGTGGGTATGCATTTTTATAAGTAAATTTCATTTTTTATTCGTTTATTTTGTTTGTTTATACATACGTATTGTTTGTTTGTTTTTTGTATTTATTTAAGTATTTTTTCTTTCGATTTTTATAATTTTATTATTGTGAAAATTTCACATAACTCTTAAACTAATTTTACTTAGGTAGGTATTTCGTAAGTCAGTCAGTCATTGTTATTATTAAAAACAATAAGAAGATAGTGAAAGTAGCTAACTAGAGAAATTTTTATAAATACCTACTTGTATTGTATCAACATAAAAATCAAATTATAATTAGAAATCAATTCAATAATTTCTAAATAAAAAATAAGAGAGTATATATAGTATCAAGTAAATAAATGTACAAGAATTGTATTATTCTCCTAATTACTTTATTGTGCGTTCGTTGCTAGAAGAAATGAAATAAAGTAGTTTTTCTGAAATTCGGAAAATGTTTTCAATTATGTAATATTTTTTTTTGTTTTCAACTAAATATAATTACGTTTTTTCGTTATGCACGGTTGATTGCAACATGCAACTCTAATAAATCTATTCCAAACCAACTATTACAGCCGATCCCAACCCAACACTTTTCACCATTTTACAACAATTTGTCGAAAATACATTATACAGTTTACTTCAGCAACTTCAGTCAGTTCAGCGATTGAAATTATTGTTGAGAATTGAAAATTCTTATTTCCTATTCCGACACAATGTTCGTTGGTGAAAATTGAAATCTTCCTTCAATTTAAAAAATTATAAACGGTTTGAGTATTAGCTAAAATTTGTTACTTTTAAAATCAAGTTCCACAAATTTATTTTTGTGCTATAAATTGCAATTCAGGAATTCAGCTATTCAATTTAATAAAAAATTCATAATTGGTTATGCTGATTTATCTACATGTTTTTAAAATTTGAATTTTAATAAATCGTTATTTCATAATTTTCTTCGTTAAGTAAAGTTGACATCCAAACATAAAGTTTATTTAGTTTATGGTAGAACCGCATAAATTTAGCTGCTCATTAAAACTACATCCGGTGAATACGTGTAACAGTGTAACGTAATGTCGTAACGCTAATAAAACATTTTTTTTTTATAAAACAAATCGTACTGTGTATCTGAGGACCGATTTATAAGTATGTATTTGATTTTTCGCTCGTCGGATGATGGATTTTGAAATCTAACACATCACTATGTTGTACACGAAATTTAATAAAAGTTCAATATAAAAAAATAACAAAATTGATAAATTCTTATTATAGTTTAGAAAAAAATAATTTAAATATTTACTCTATTTGTAATTATAAAACAATTTGAATTTTTATAGATACAAAACATTCTATAACAGTACTGTTTTTAACTAAATATGTATGTAAAACAGAAGTGGTTATATTTTCTGTACAACCACAATTTACAGCATGCATTATATTTCAAAACTTGTATATTGTATAAAATTCAATAAAATATTTAATTACAAAATCAAAGCATGTTATCATTTTATTATTTTCATTTTTTAATCTTTTATGATTAAACAACAACAAAACAAAAAGGCATCTTACTATATAATATGTGTCCATTAATATTGTTGATGCATATCTGAGAAATGTATATATACATACTTAGTACATGTGTATATTTTTATGCGGTTATAGAAAATCTATAGTAACAAAACATTACTACTTGCTCAATGCATTCAGATTTTTTTCTTTTTTTAATTACATATTTATTTATTTATTTTAATTTTATTTTTCTTTGCAAATGTACACTATATCGGTATACAAAAATAAGCTCAATAATAGCTCAATTCACTTAAATTGCAGATAAATAGATAATTATAATGAGCATTTCAATTATTATTTAGTAGGCCAATAATAAAGTAATTATGCACACAGATTTACTAAGAATATCACCACAGAATGTAAATTAACACATATGAATATATACAAGTATGTAGTTTGTAGCCATATGCATAAAATATGTACTAATATCAAAAGCACAGTGATATGACATTTTGAGATTTAAAAATTGTAATACAATCCAAACTGTGGTTACTATATGTATATATACTACGTTACGTACGAGTATTATACCATGTATATAAAAATAATATCATTTTTCTTATTTGTATATAAATAACATAGATATTATATGTATGTACTATATAAATTTTATATTTTATAGACAAAGTATGTAAATATACATACTAATAAAAAATATTATATAGCGGTGCGAGTGGTTCGAAGATTTTTTTTTTACTTTTTGAAATTTTATAGATTTTTATGATTTTTATATAGTATTTTATATTTAACGTGAATAAAATATTCTCTCATATCTGTCTATAACACTGTACGAGTATGTATGTATAATGTATATACGATATTTTAAGAAAACCATAATATCAATTTATTCATATAACATATGTATATGTAAATTCATATAAATAATATGTAGGTACATGTGATATATACATATTTTTTTTATATTTTACAGGTAAATATATATTTGTATACGTATAAATATATTTAAAACTATATAAATACAATAATATAATACATATATTTATATTATATACATAGGTATGCATGCATCTTTACATATGGATATACATACTTACGTATTCATATAAGATATTTTATCGGATATTTTATGTTTATAAGTATACAATTTAAACCGGTTTTTTTACGATGACGATTTTCTATTGCACCACAGACAATATACTCTATATTGAATATATTATATATACGATACGGAACGGCGAGTTACGAGCATTAAATATGTATGTACTTAACATTAAAAACTTACACATGTATACTTATATTATGAAAATATAAAAATTGATAATTTTTTAACCAAAAAAATAAATAAATAAACGCATACTCTGTATACTGTTTATGCAGATTATATTATACTTATGCAAATAAAAATATAGGAATATATGACCACACTATTATAATAAGGAATAAATATATGTATGTAGGTATCTAATATTTCAGCAAAAAAATGATTTCATACACATATACTTATATAACATATATGTATATAAAGTATAATATGTATAATTCTTTATTTCTTATTAGCATAATAATATTTTACGTATAAATGTATTTATTCGAGTGTACTTGTGTTACTTAAATTTAACTTGAAAATAAATGCAATGCAAGACTGAATAGATAGATAATCGTATATATACATAATATTATAATAAATGTTCATGATATGTATATATACATAAATATATAATTATAAAAAATATGTATATAGGTAGGTATATAATGATAGATATATACAGTGTATGAGTATATATGGTATGTAATAATGTAAAAATATTTTAATATGTAAAAACCAGTTACTTTTATTCAGGACGATTATCAGCATACATATATGCATTAAACATATACATATGATATAATATGAGTATATTCGTGTATGTATGTATATATGTAATCTATATAAAATACGTAAAAGGTACACATTGGAAACTGAAAATCTCATCGAAATCCTAAAAAATAAACTCGCACATAATTTGTGTGTTATATATGTGTGTTGTGTTCAGATAATAACGAGTATGTACCTAATATCTAAATTTAATGTTAAATTTTTAAAAATCTTATAAAATACTGATATCGTCATATTATAAATGTTTTTTTTAATAAAATAATATGTTTTTTTTGTTGTTTTTTTTTGTTCCATTTTAATAATTATAATTATTATTATCGTTAGATGTGGTTAGATTGCATTTATTAATATTGCTAATTTTTTTACATTATACCATTATAATTTATACTTTTTTTCAATTAATACATAAATATATATGTATGTAAGATTCGTGGTATGCGTATGCACTTAAAAATTTTTTTATCAAAAATCTGAATCTGAAAATTAGTATATAAGGAATATGAATATCCCCGTGAAAAATCATAAAAACATTATAATATGTATTTACATCACATGTACATTACATACATATACATACATATTTGAATGAAATAATGTTAAAAATTTTTTATTTCAAATAAATTTTAATTCTTAAGTATATTTTTTTTTGAATGGTTTTCTTTTTTATTAATAATTATTTTAAAATGTTTTTTTTTTTTTTTTTTTTTTTAATTATAAAATTCTGACTGGATTATAAAATTTTATCAGATTTTAAAATCAAAAATTTCATATAATGTTCCAAAAATCATAAACATTTTATTAAAAATAAGATACAAAGAATTTAATAATTTTTATCCTTCTGTAGGTATATTAATTCTCTTCATTTTTCGTTGAATTCAAAAATTATGATGAACATGTGAAAAATAATTTTGTTTTTTCAACTATTGACATTTATCTATAACCAACAAAAAAAAAAAAAAAAAAAAAAAAATGTTGGTATGTAACAATAAAAAAAAAAAAGAAATAAAAAAAATTTGTAGATTAGAGGCATACAAATCTTTTGTAGAAACACCATTGAAGTGAATTATTCACCTAAATGTAGTATATACTCGTATGTATAGAAATAGTCCTGATCCTGTATTGATTAAAAAGAAGAAGAAAATAATTATTAATAATATTTCATGTATAACTAAAGAAAAAAATGGCTTTATATGAAGACAATTTATACCAATGAATACGAATAAAATATAAAATATGAAATAATAGATTGGTATATAATATAAATACATATATGTATTGTATTAGATACGTTCACATGTGTAATAATTCATCAATTTGATTTGAATTTTTTGAAGTGTTTGGTTTGGTGTATATTATTTTGTATATAAATATGCTTATATATACGAGTAAATTTATTCTTAATAAAATTGTAAGAAAAAAATGTTTACCAAATTTTAGTTTTCTTAATAAATAAATATGTATGTACATACACGAGTAAATATAGAAAATAAACGAAATGAAAAATCATAAATTAAATGTGAATATCAATTAATATTCAGAACATAAAGGAACTCATTATGTAATTTACACATTTATAGTACACTGTAATCCATGAATTTTAGATTTAATGTGTGAATAATGAAATGAAAAGAGTAATGCTTGTTTTTGTTTTTTGTTCAAAATGAAATTGACATTCTTGAAACATATTACATATTTATTCTACTATACAAACGTATATAATTATGTATGTATATGTACGTTTAATATGGAAAAAATAGTATATTCAAGCACATACGAGTATTTATATGATGTACATATTATGTATACTCGTACATAATTTAAATTATTTATTTCAGAATTTTTTTTTTTTTTCTTCTAAATAGGTATATGTATGGTATGTGGTATCTATACCTACATATATAGAGTTGATTGAATGGATGTCGTTATTTTTCTTAATGTTTTCAATGTATTTTATATTAATATTCCATGTAATTACAAAAAAATTCCAAAGCCATTTGAAATATGTATCTCTTAAATAATTTCAAGTAAAAACATATTAATAATGTACAAATTCAGATGTAGCGCAATAATTCGAAAGTATAGTGTGAAGTTCAAGACTTTATCTTCAATAAAATAATGTACATATTCTTATTTATTTTTTATATATATGTACTCGTATTTTTATACCTATATACAATAAAATGCATAATGCTTTTATTTATTATTATTATTTTTTTTAACTTTTCCTCGTAGAGAGAGAGAGAGAGATAGAGTACACTTTTCTGTTAGTTAAAGAATTCTGTTTGGCTGAATGTTAATATTACTTCGGTTCGGTTTGGTTGGCTGACGTTTATCTTTAACATAAATTCTTTAAATTTTCGAACTAAACCACCGCACCGCGATAATATCAACAAAACAACATTCATTTCAACTTTACAATAATAATTTTCAATCGAATACGTATGTACCTACATTTTTATTTTGAATTTACCACAGTATGTATGTGTGTTGCATAAATATCGTATATCTTTTTATTTACATTACTTGTTCGTATACATCACACATATACATTCATATACATATATGATAATATTTTTTACTTTACAATACATTCAATATACATATTCGATATAAGTATTTTATGCATCAGATCGTATTTGTATTAAAAATTTTCTTTAGTATATAAAACCTCAAATTCACGAAAGAAAAACGATATTTATGTAAGTAATAAAGAGAGAGAGAGAGAAAAAAAAATAAAAAAAAATTCAATAACTGATAACTAAAACGATTCAACATGTAGATATTGATGTCAAAAAAAAAGAAATCAAAGATAAATATCGGTAAAAAAAATGATGATGGTCATCATATACAATTTTTGTTTTTGTTTTTTTTTTTTTCATTAATAATCTTTTTTTAATTTGAAAAAGAAATTTTTATATATACATATACATACGTTTATATGTATGTATACAAGAAAATACTAAATGATTTTAAGTAGACGAAGAAAAACAAAATACTAAAATAAAATCTATAAACAAAATAAATAAAAAATTTATAAATATACTCGTATAAAAATTGTGTTTGAAATTTAGGTGAAAAAGTAGAGAGAAATAATATGAATATACAAAATATTAATACGCAAGGCAAGGTAAATTATAATAAGCTAAGTAAATGCAGTAAAAAAGTTATACATATCGATCGTCGATACTATATGCAGCAATTTTATAACACATAAGTATATTGTATAACACTCGTATTGTGTACGAGTACGAGTACCTTTGTGCTGTGTATATGAAGGACAGACCATCACCGCATCATCACCATCATCATCATTTTAGTAGTCATTATCATCCAATATGTCCATTTCAGATTTTCGTGTATCCCACCATACTCCACTTACTAAATGAAAGTATAAATTGTTTGTGATTGTAAAATGTATTATGGAGTATTAAGCGTATAAGTTGAATGCGCATAATCATACATTTATTATTTATTTTTATCGTTATATCATATGCAGTTAATTATTTTTGTTGCTTTGCTTTACTAATTTGTATTATGATAAAATTACTAAAATTTAAAAATATTTAAAAATTATTAGTGGGAGATATCGAATCGAAGTGATAGAGAACATTTTAACCAGTTACCACTTTACCAGTAAAATCCTTAAGTGATTCATTATACACATACATATGTAAATAGTTAGTTCATCATCGTAATTTTTACTCATATACTAGTAATTTGTACGCTCGTACTTAGTCATTATACTTATTTGCCACAAAATTTATTTTAAAAATAAAAATTATTTTGTTCTTCTTCTTCTGGGCATACAATCCTATTGCACCTTCACCACCAGAGCACTCTATTTTTCGATATCTTTATCCAATTTTCTAATGCCATACTTTTCAAACTAAATTTTATAACCCAACGTTTTCTCGGTCACCCTTTACACTCGTATTAAATGAATTAAATTGAAAGGGAATTTTAACTATAACTCCTAACTATACTCTAATTTTTATGTACATATTTACTATACATATATTATTCGCATACACAAATATATAATTCGGTTTCCGGGAAATTTCGTAAAATATAATGAAAATTACAAAAAAAAAAATGTATAAACGAGAAATAAAATAAAATAAAGAGAAAAAAAAATTAAAATAAAAATATAAATACATATATTATTTAAATTGTATGTTGCCCACAATAATTTGATCTTTAATATACATAAATATGTATACATATGTATGTATGTACAATACATATAAATTTTTGGTTTGTATTTTTTGTATGGTGTAAGTTTCATAAATGAATTCAATAATTAGTATATGCATGCACAGAGTATTATTATAAATATATAGGCATGTACATTATATTATAAAACTAACCTAAAATAAAAAATTTGAAAAAAAGAAAAAAAATATAGAAAAAAGAAAAAAATATACAAAACAAAACAAATAATATTTACACACATATATTTATATACATATATGCATATTTACACATAGACGAACATGATTGATTGTATACATGTTCACATTTACATATAAAATATATATAGGTACAAATACATGACGTACATATACAAATGCGAATAGCGTATACATATACAGATATTTCACCTAAATTTTTTATATTTTATATACATACATACATATGTATATGTATTTTTATAGTTTTTATTGTTCATTTGAAATATGGTTTTTATTTAATTATAGTGAGATCATGACTTTATATTCTTCTTATTATTTTTGTTTTTATTTTTGTTTTTCATCTTCTTCTCATCTTCATTTCTGTATACAATTTATTTTGAGCGTTATTTTTTTTTTTTTTTTTGTTTCACACAATATACATACACATATTCATACATACATATATACATTCACTAAGTAGCTACCTATATACTATGATTTTATAATAATTATTATTATGTATGTACTTATATGCAAGCAATGTAAATATTATATATAATATGTATATTATATGTATTATACACGCATATAACAACAAAATTAATTTTCATAAATGCATCTGAATACATTTAATATACATATGTACATATATACTCATATTCATATGAAAAGTTATACAAACAAATATATTTATCTTATTTGTACACATACATATACTAATATACTTTAACTTGACATCCAACTGGGTGTTACTAATTAGTTAGATAGATGCTTTCAAAAAAAAAAAAAAAAGTTTTTTTTTTTTTTATTTCATCTGCACATGCCTACATATAGTAATGACACAGTATAATATGGTATGTATAATCAAAGATACATACTTTAATATATGTATCTGCATTTATATGCATCAAATCGTTTATACACTATGTATAGATATGTATGTATGTACTTATATATAATACATATAATACATATGATTATATGTATTATATAAAAATGCACTTATAATAAATTACATGTAAAATCATTTTTATTCTATATTATTTGTAAATTTGATTCTATATTCTATATACATTTCTAACATACACACTTATAAATTAATATATACATAGTAATATGTATCTATTTTGATACGATTTGTAGTAGTAAGTTATATACACAAAGATGGACTTACGTATAAAATATACTCTTACAGTAGATTATTCAATCAACATAACTATGTAGGTATATACACATAATGTAGATACTTAGATGCAAATAAAAGTTCAATATATACAAAATGCAATTTAAATTTATTATTTATTTATGTTTTTTTTTTGTATATGCACATAAATACATACATATGTATATGATATATATTATTTTTTTTATGTTAAGATTTAGAAACAAAAAAAAATTTTTCGTTTAAACAAATTATTGATCGTATTTATGTATGTATGTACGTATATACAATTACAATATTTTTTATATTATATCAGATATATTATAATCATATGTCTGTATATATATGTAATGTACATTATATACAATCTATTAAACGTATCTATTAAAAAGTATGTTGGTACATATAAATTTTATTTGTATATGTAAACAGATTTTATATTAAGTATTATCCTGCCTTGACCATATAATTTACACACATATATATGTACATATACTCGAATATACTTATTATTCACAAAAAAAAAACTTAATGCTCAATGTCAGCGACCTATAGAATCGTGCTGATGAAATAAGAGAATCCGAGGAAAATTAATCTTAGGTGTCCGGGATTATAAATAATTCTCGTACCTATATATATATGTATGTATATATATGTATATCTTTTCTGGATGCTCGTATATGTACATATATGTATGTATTTAATTTGTGCATTCGAATCATATTTCTTTTTAATTTTATTTTTATTTTTTGTTTCTTTTTATCCGTTTATACTTTTATTATTCTTTTACTTACTATTTTTGATTGTGTTTTTTCTTTATTTATTTTTCTTTTTCTATCATTATTATTACTATTATTTTTATTATACATACATACATATATAATATCTAATATTTTGTCTTTATATTATATATATACGCTAATAATACTGTGTTGTAATATGTATACATAAATGTACATAATATTCATATACGTATGAAAAAAAAAATTAAATTTATTATTTATAGTTGTTATTTCTATATGGTAAACTGTTATTCTTATAATTTTTCGTTTTTTATTTTAGATCTGTTACTTATAAAAAAAAACTAAGAAAATCCAAAAACAAAACAAAAAAAAAATTAAAAAAAATATAAAAAAAAGTCATAAAACATTTTTATGAAAACCAGTAAAACACGATGGGCATTGGCCGATCTTTCAAGGATGCACATGCAATATTCATGATACTTCTTATACATATATACCAAAAATTTAATGCGTGTTTATTTAGGTATATATATGTATCATATAATATATGGTGTACTTATATACATAATATTTAGTATATAGTTATTTGTAATTGTATATGTGTATTAATATATACATACCGATTACATTCGTTAACGCCATACACGATTTTTCACCATATATAAATAATGTACATATACATATTTATATATGTATCAACATTATACCAATTATACTATACGATAATATATTATACTTGTATGTGTACATATATGTATATGTATATGTAGATACATTAAAATATCAAAATGCAGTTAAATTAATTTCTTTCTAGATATTTTCATCTTTAGAGTTGTTCTTTAATCGCAATGTATGTGTACCGTATATCGTATGCAACTGAAAAGTAGTAATGTAATATGCATTTAAAAGAAATTAAAAAGTATGTTAAAGAAAAAAGGATATAATTCTATGTAATACATAATCTTATATTATTCAAGTAAAAAATTACAAAGAATTTTCATTTCAAGTTGTACTTATATATTTATACCTACAGTGTGTTTCACTACAGAAAACCTGCAAAAAATAAAAAACAAATGATTGTTTTGACTATGGTATATACTTTATTTTAATCAGATATATAAACTCTAATTCGCGTTATATTCAATAGCTCGTCCAGTCTCTATTCGCTTCAATAACATGGCGGCATCTTTCATTACAACTTTAAACTAATTTCTTTACGTACTCCTCGCAAAGTTCTTCTAAATTCTTTTTAGCACTCGAATTAAATAATTTGTGCTTTTTATTTTTAACCCCAACAATTTCTGCTTCATGTAAGCCCACACATTTTCAATAGGGTTACAATCTGGGGATTATGAAGGCCAATCCATAGTATTGATCCCACTTTGAGATTTCCAATGGGTGCAAAGTTGACTCCCAATCTCGATTTCCGTGTCTAAACCAGTTATTTGTTGATCGTAACAACCCATTTTTATATATTTTGGTCATTTGTTTCGCATCCAGCATCCCCATGAAGCATATCAAATAACCGAACCCCTTTTGGCAAAAAGTCCCATAAACGTGTACCTTTGCAGGGTGTTTTACAGTACGTTCTATGTACCGTTCACCTTTGTTCGTCCAAGCACGTCTCAAAAGATTTGAAACGAGAAAAGAAGCCTCATCCGTGAAGACTACATTACTCCAATATCGGTTAACACTCTTTCGGGCCCATAATAACCTTTTTTCGATATAGGTACTTGTCAATAAAGGTTTTTGAACCAGTTTCCAGGTAACGTTCATTCCATATTCTAATGAAGAATCTTAATTTTTTCAGATACCTAGCTGCTTCTGCTACGGTCATTTTTGGTCTCTTAGGATGGATAACTAAAAATGCTGCTTCAAACCTCACCTTGTAATAAGAAACTTATTTCACTTTTAATATTGTAAAAACTAATTAATGACACTTACAGCAAAAAAATTATACTACAAATTAGAGATTCGATTGCTCCTTATATAGGCAAAAAAATTTTACCTGTAACTATAAAAGGTTGTAGATAAAATCGAAGGCTTTCTGTAGTGAAACACACTACTTCTCGTTTTTATTTTATTGAAGATTGAAGTTGAATTTACATATCCAACCAGGCCACAAAGTAAAAAATTTTTTCGTTTAGTTTGTCGCATGACAATAATGTTGAATAAAAAAATGAATCTAAAACAAACTCTTGCTGGGTATATACAACACTTTATACATTTTGTAAATACGTATACATAAGTAGAAAAGTAAAAAATTCACTCAAGAAAAGTATACCAATTATCTTCTATCTGTTCCAAGTATTGACATGATTTTATGTATATTTTGTACACACATATGTATATATGTATCTGTACATAAATGCATGTGAATGTATCGGAATTTTATATAAATAAATGAACAAAAATTATTTGCATGTACATATACTGACATTAGTACATATTCGTATTTATTAAGTAGGTATATTTCCAATAATATTTAATAAACATATATGTACATACTTACATATATGTAATTATTTCTTTTATTTTTTATTGTCATTTATGTTTTTTTTTTATTTATTTATTTAATTTTATTTAATCGGCACACGATGTAATAAAATATAATAAAAATAAAACATTAAACAACATAGAAAACAAAAATTCTCTCGTATATAGCTTACAACTTTTTATATTTATGTAAATTTTTAAATGTGTATTTCATCGTTTTTATTTTGCTATTTGTCCACATAATGTACATTATGTATATGCGCCATATATATGTAATGTATTTTATAAATATGCATGTATTTACATTTGTTTAAAGTACATATTTGTAAATGTGATGATATTCAATCTTTAAATAAATTGATGTGATACTGCGCTAAGAATTACTTTTTTTATATGATGCTTTCAGCATAAACCAATAATGATAATAATAATAATAATACACAAAATACAGGTATACATTATACACAAAATTTCATATGAGTACCAAATAAATATTATTGGTTATATTATCGAAATTTAGATAAATTTTTATATGTACATATTATAATAAAAAAATAAATTGTATAAGTACTAAGACCTCTAAAATGTTTTACATAAATAAAACTAAAAACCTTAAATGCATTTTTCTTACATTTATGAGATGAGAACAATAAATTCAGTGTACGTACAGTCTACAGATAAACACAAAAATGTAGTAGATACAAATACAAGTTGTATACATACACAGATAACTTGAGGGCCTTCACAAAAATGAAGAGGACTTGTTTATTCTCTATACTATATACCCGTATTCCTGTATAGTTGTTATTGTTATATTTTTATATTTAAGAAATTAATGATTTATATATGAGATTACTATATATTACCATTTCATATATGCGTAGATTTATATTGAACATAAATATACTTACATATATGGTTGTACATACATAGTACATATATATGTGCATATATAAAATTCATATGTACATATAATTTATAAAGATTTTTTTTTTTGTTTTGCTTTTTGTATTACAAACATTTTTAAAAATCTATATATGCATGTACCTACAGGCAGGTATGTATGTTTATTGTTTATATGTATGTGTATACACGACAAAATTTATAATATAGCAAAAGGAATGTGCACGAATTCACGATTGAACGATATCAAAAGAAGTTCGATCGTGATTATTAGATTCAGCAGTGTGAGATCCATTGGAATTATATGTGAATATGACGTGCTTATAAGCCGCTTACTGTTCGATGATATTTATATGTATAGGTTACATGTAGTAAATCCTCTTTCCAATACAATGATGATCATCATAATGGTATTGATGATGGTTTAACACACACTCTATATTCTTATATGTATAAACATATACTTACAGACGTACATATAAGAAATATTGCAATTTTGGCGGTACATTAAAGAAATATTCGATACAATAAAAAGGTTTAAAAAATGAAATAAAACAAAACAAAAAAATAATAATAAAAATTACAAAAGGAAAAAGTTTTAAACACCGTAGGTAATAATGTATGTATGTAGATAAAATTAATAACAATCGTGTTCAAAATTTCTAAAGAATCGCTTAAAGGGTTCAAGAACTATAAGATGCTATAAGCTTATATTCGAGCGCCTATAACTATAGCATGCATATACATATACTTATGTAGATATACCTACAGATAATGATAAACTTCAAGAAAAATCTAAAGTTCATAAATTACCTTATTTTTTTTTTATTTATTAAAATTATTATTGAAAATAATTTTTGTTTTGAACAATGTGTTAGTTAAATTTTATAATTTACATTGTAGAAGGACATCATATACATGGCGTATACATAAATATACATTATACCAAATTATACACATATTATCAACTTATAGTTAAAATATCAAATAAATGCATTTTTAATATTTTTAATAAGATCATAAACAGACACGTATATTTACAACAGTTTTTCGTGCAATATTGATAAATTTACATTGAATTTTAATAATGAAATTAAAACGAAAATTTTTATACACATTATATTTACCATTAATTAAATAAAAATAATAATAATTATTATTGTTAGATACTTTATTCTGAGACTTTCTTTTATACTATCTTCTTAACAGTATAAAACTCAAACTACTACACAATAACAATAGCCGACTATTTTATTTACTTACATATGTCTTAGCGTCTTACTTAATTACTTATTATTCTATTTTATATTTTTTACATATTACATATTACTAAAATGTTAGCTTTTTGATGTTCTACTCTACACGATCTGTTATAAAAGAAAAAAAAAAAAAAAAAAACAATTTACTAAATGTTTGCTCCCGCCATTGATGTGAATTTCAATTCTATTATAGCTTGGGTAAATAATAATTTAATTGATATAGTGTAATTGAAAAATAAATATGAATTTTATATTAAATTTTAAAATATTGCATTCACATACAAATTGATAATACTACATTCACATTAAGATTAGGATTCGAGAAATTTGCTACCTTGTGCACCAATTATCTCCGAAGTTACTCAACCAATTAAAATTAAATTTAAAATATAGATACTTTGATAGGAATTATGGTGCTTAACGGAGGGTTTTTTTTTTTAAATGTCCTTGTTTCCTTTTTACAGGGTGTCAAAGTTGTCAAAATTGCGATTATTCGGCTTCCAAATGCACCACGTACAGTAAACACTGATTGACTAATTTTTTCTGAAATTTTGAATATAGGTAACGTGAAGGATATTGTGGTCCTTGAATGGAGTATATTTTTATATTTTATGTCCTGAAATTTAGTTATAGTTCTGAAAAAAGGAGACACTTTTTTTTTGGAAAATCATTCAACTTTGACTTCTGTTTTCATACACTAAATCTTCATATATCTATATAATTTTGATATCAAAATAAAATTTGGACTTTTCTGAAGAGTTTACAAAAAAAAGTATAAAATTCTTTGTTACATTTTCATTTTTATTAACAAAATAAAATTATGTTCTTTTTCATCAAAATATTCAAAAATCTATTTTTATTAGCACCTAAAAGGTATGCAAAGTAATTTTTTTAAATTTTTGTATGTAAAATCGTTGTTGTTATTTTCGAAATTTTTAAAAGTCGAAACCTACTCTTAATTATTTTTACGTAAATAATAACAATTATTTAAATCAATATATGTATATATTTATTAACGATTAAATACAGTACGTATGATACATCATGTAAAAACATATATATACATGTGTACTCATATATTGAAAAAAGAATATAATATATAAATATATATATTTATATATATATGTATGTACGAGTATATAATATGTTTCGTGTGCATGCATGCACGCAAAAGTATATTTTGTATGAAATACATAATAGCAAGTAATAAATCAACAGGTGAACATACTTTTATATTGTATATTGCTCTTTTGACATTGACATTCATAAAAATTTTTAAAAATAACATAGGTACATCATCATATGTATATATATGAAGGTATAATACAAATATATCCACATATATATTATAAGTACATATGCGTAAAATAGACAGCGTTATGTCTGATTGCTCTGGTTTCATACCTACCCCAACAAACAACAACAACATATGCGTAAAAATATATGATTTGTGGTTGTCATACAGACCATATAATATATGATGTGCAATATAGAGAAGAATCTATATAGCACTAAAAAAATTATAAATGTCCTTTTTTTTTTCATTCATTTTTTTGTTTTTTCTTCAATAATCATAAACACATATGTGCGGAATATGTTGTAGGTATATTTAGGTATACTAGGTACTTTTATTTCTAGAAGAAACTGAAAACGGTTAACAGAATCTGAACAAAAAGAGAAAATTCTTATATCTCATATAGTCGTAATACACCTGGAATAAATCGACTAAAATCGAAAAACAAAAATGAAACAAAAGAAAATCTTAGAACACAAAACAAACAAACAAAAAAAAAATGGATGAAAGAAGATGATGATTATTATATCGCATGAATATACATACAGTGGTTAAAAAAATGATTGTGTATAACAAAATTATTGTTGTCCTTTTTCTCCTTCTTCCTGTGCTATTTTTTTTTTTTTTTGTACAATTTCTTTATTATTTTTCTTGAGGACTTGATATAGAATGGTATTATTGTGAATATTCCATCTATCTATCTCCGCGGCACTTCAGACAATTGAGCCTTGGCCTCCCCTTAATATGACTCTTCATTTTTCTCTATCCTGCACTCAAAATTAAAATAAAATAAATCAGTTTTAATCTTAGTATTCGTATTATAGATCCAAAATCGCAATAAATCGATAAGTCCCTTGTTAATGATTGGAGCACATTATGCACATATGTACACAAACAATATAACATTTGTGCAAAATCTTCGAAATTTTTTGTATAAATATTTCAGGATTTTAGATATTATCATTCATATAATGTTTCTCACATACCTATACACATAATATATATATATATATATGTATATGTATGTGTAATTATTTACTAAAAATTTGTTATCAAAATGTTATCAAAAGCTTTGAATTACTTAAAAGAATTTCGTTCTTTTTTAAAATGATTTCGAATTTTTTTGAGGATAAATTAAAAAAATATAAAAATTAAATTTGTGTCGATATCAAAATTTTTGTATTTTGTAAAATTTCCAAAGTCCTTTTTTGCTTTTCAAATTCCTAAATGAAATCCATATTTATATGAATATGTATTTTGATTCTTATGATAATTTGAACTTTAATTGATAATTTCTCTTAATAATTTTTTAGATTTTCTTTTTACATATATGTATTTATTTTTATTCATATTTTTAATTGAATATTTTTTCATAGTTCACATAAGTACGAGTTCATGTAACATGCAGATGTTCATAATGTTGTATTTAAACGAATACAAAAATCAAAAAAAATTAATAAACATTTTTTTTAAGAGATATATGTATGTATGTACATACATATGTACATTCTTTCAAAGAAGAAGAAAAAAAAACACCAAATATACCAAAGATTAAAAACCATATCAAGCATATAAAATAAAATAAAAAAAAAAAATAAATAATTAATGGTGCGTTTTATTGACTCAGTTCTTTTATTTTGTTGGTTTTTTTCTATCGTGTCAAAAACTAAATACAATTAAATTTAAATTTAATAACACAAAAATAAAGAACAAATTTAATAACATCTATTTTGTTTTGTCTACAATTTTCTTCATGATTATTATATGATTCTATATATAAATATATATATTACCAATATTACATATATATATTACATGTAATATACTATATATAATGATATAATATATTAAAGTGTATGTTATTCATATACATATGTATACCCGTAAATATTTATATGAAGATAAATAAAATTTTACTGCCGGCTATTTTCTCTTGTATATATGTACATACATACAAACTTAGTATATGCAAAGACTATAGAAAAATAATTATTCTTCTATAGTCTTTGGTATACATATGTCAAATGTACTATATTTGGTACGAAATGGTACAAGTTTAGTAATTATTTTATATTTTTAGTAACAATAATTCGTCACAACAAAATTAATAATAATTCTATTTTTAAATTCTTACATTGGATATAAAAAAAAATTTGACCATGACAATTTTAAATCGAATATGTGATTACAATATACTTTGACTTGACATTCAAATAAGAAGTTTTAACAAAATACAAACTGTACTCTGTATATATCACGTATTTTGCATATATGTACATACATAAATTTTTATTGTTATATGGTTTGTTATTTTATTCGTATTTAAAAAATTAAAAAAAAAAAATTAATAAGTTAACAACACAAAAATACAATAAAATGAGTAATTACAATTTCAAGCATATATTAATACATATACATATATTATTATGTAGATATAATACATAATATGTGCGTATATGTACGTACTACTCGTATGTGCTATATATATATATATAGTTTTTTCACTTAAACTCCAATCTAGAATTTATGAATGTTACTACGTACTTACAATCGTTTTATGTTTCTATTTATGATATTATATACAACATTAACACATACTAACATACATATTAACATAATATAATAAACAAAAACCATATATTTATAATAATTAAAAAATAATTAATTAATATTAAAAACATTATACATAAAAATCACAAAATTTACTGAAAATAATAATCAAATTAATTAATATAAAATTAAATCAATTATAACTATTTAATAAAATAGTATGTATTGAACCATATACGAGTATGAATTTTCAATTATTAATAACTATTCATATTTATATATGTATACATTAATTTAAGGAATTCATTTCACGTTTCAGTTTATCGTAAACTTCGTAATCATCGTAGTTTTTCAGTTTTATCGTAAGTCATTTCCATACATTTACAAACTATACGAAAGTTTTGAAAAACTGCGTAGGTTAAATGCTTCGTAAATTTCCAAATTTTGTATTTTGTAGTTTCGTGTTGTTAATGTTTGACAGTTCTTAGTTGGCAATTTTGCATAGTTGGCATAGAAATTAAAATACATATTAGAAAATAAATATGTATATAAAACAGATGAAATAAAAACAAATATACGAGAAAAATAAACTAATACGAAAAAATTTTATATGATCGTTCATTTTAATAGAACTAACGAAACTTGAAAACTGAAAAATTATAGTGAACTGAAAAATTGCATGAATCTCCTATAATACATATATTATTATACTATGATACTAATTTTTTCATAATTAATCTAAATATAATACATAAATGTAATAAGCAAAACACGTATGTATGTATGTATATGTACAATAATGCATTATTACTTTTTACATGCAATAAAGAATTTTTATATGTATATGTATACATACTTGTAGTCTGCAGTAAATTTTAATTGATAAATTTTCAACATCAATATTTTTATTTACATACTCGTACATATATGTATTTCTGAAATAAAAATACATATTTATGTACGCGAGTTATAATACTTACATGAATTACATATATACGTATTTATAGACATAAACAATTTTGTCTATGTATATACAAATTATATTTTGTCAACAAAAGTCCCATATAACGATAGTATGGATAGTATTTATGGTATATTTTTACATATATATAAGTATGTATATATATTTTATTTTCTGCGATTTAAAAAGAAATAATTTAAGAATATTTTTAACATAAAATTAAGTAATAAATGTCCTTCAAATAACACAACAAAAATGTCTGATAAAACATTGAATATTGAATCTCAAAAAAAAGAAAAAAATTTTCATTCATGTGGCTTAAGATATATGTACATAAACACATAGCACATACATAATTACATACTTACTTACGATTTAAAAAATCACATAAAAATGTTCTTATATATAATAATGTATCATTTATTAGAAGAAGATACGCTCAAAACATAATGTAATTATAATATAAAATGCACTATTATATACTTGCATAATATACTATTATATGTATGTACATTATGTATATATCTAATGATGCTATGTACGATACGATATACAGTACACAATTTTCATAAATGCATACATATAATACATAATATATGTATGTTATATGTTTGTTCTAGAATGTGAGTCTGCAAGTTAGTATGATAATATTCATCATATGATCGTATATTATGGTATTTTTTATTCAATTTTTAACTGTATGTATACATATGAGTATTTGGTAATGTATAAAATTAATATAATAATATAAATATATGTATTTACATATACTATATATAAAAAAGTACGAGTATAATATAGTAAAAAAATAAAACTAAACCAACCAAACTATCATCATCATTTTAATATTGAAATGACTGCGAATAATTTCTGTTGAAAGGATAATTTGACTTAAATGACCCTTTTTTACACATTGACATAAATTAACAATTCAACTCACGGTTAATAATAATTATTATACATATATTTTATGAACTAAAATCCACCTGTAATTTATATTCAGGCATACTTATACATTTTGCATATACATATGTATATTCTTATACGAGTATTGTATAATGTATGAGTAAATACATATGTAGACATAATAAACATATTAAATTTATAATATAAGTACTTACATTATATGTACATATGTATTTATTTATTATATGATGGGTACATACTATTCATAATGTATATGTAATTCTCTGACTATATACATATACATATGTATCATATATGAATACAAATATATTCATATACATATTTTAATATAACATTATATACGAATAATAAACCATATAATAATACTAATAATACAAATAATAACCGTATATAATATATGGAAAATAGTTAATGTTAAATGTTAATATGAATGATAATGATACATGAATATTTTTAAAGGAATTGAAATATAAAAAATACATGCGCAAATACATATTATACACGTACATGTAAATACTGGGAAAATAAATAAATAAAAATAAAATTTTCTGTTTATTTTGATTTATGTACTTCATTCGATTCGTATTAATTCGATATACATATATATACTTACGTACGTATATGCATAGACATACATACATTAATAAATGTTCACGAGTATGTACATTTATATACAAATATATAAATAATTTATACAATGTACGTATTCATTTCTTATTATTATTTTTAATGGGTTTGGGATACTTTTATAAATTGTATACTGATTTTATAGTTACACGAGTATATGTAAGTATACATATATAGTCGTATAGTATAATAAGTACCAATATATTTTGATGCAGTATGTATTTATATACTCGTATAACGTATGTATACAAGTCTAAATGTATACATAAATAAATTTTAAAGTGTAAGTGATGAAAAATTTATGAAAAATATCTGTTGATTTGATATGTACTATGGGATAAATTATTTGAAAAAAAAAAAACAAAAAAATAATAATATCAAGCAAGCACACTTAATTGCATTATAGATAGGATTCGATTATATCTCAAGTACTTATATATACATACTTAATAATAATAAATTAAAAAATGTTTATTGACATTACAGTGACATTTTCATATACATATGTACTATAGGTATAATAAATATTTTTATCATTAATAAATTCTATAAATTTCCTTTTATTTTTTACGTTTGAGTTCAATCAATCCATATTGACTTTATAATGAAATCTCAAGTATAAAACTATCCACGCAAGTACGTCGATAATATATTTTCCACTTAACATAAAGTATTCCATTCATATCATCAAAACAAAAATAAATAATTATTTTATTATGAATTATTTGAAAAGATCACTTATATGTATACGATCTGAGATCGAACTAATTGCTGACAATAAAAATATTAACTCGATACCTAATACTTAAAATGTTGAATTTTTTTATGTTTTAAATTTCAACTTTAATTCTTTAATTATACTTGTACATTACTTACTATGTTGTATGAATGTGGTCGATATTTTTGTTCAGCATGTGACAAAAATTAAGCATATATGTATGTATGTACATATATGTACATACATATTTTTACATCATTCATATGTATAATTAGAAACAAATTTATAATTTTTGTTTTTGTTAAAAAAAAAAAAGAACTCAATGATCCTTCAATATGATCGAAATAAGAATTAAACGATTGAATATTTTTTTTTTTCAATTTTGACATTTTTTTGTTTTTTTTTTTGTGGTCATTATTTTATTACTTCAAATGATATATGTATGTATTTTAATAAATAGAATTTTTGTTTCTATTTAACCATAACCGACCGATAGGAGCCATTAAAAAATACAAATTTTTCGTTTATTTTTCACAACGATTTATTCAAAATTTTAAAAAATATTAATTTGCATTATCTAGATATGATTTTTTTATATGATAAAATTAATATAAGCCTAAATTTAATTTTGATTTTATACTAATAAATAATAGTAAAAAAATAAAGTAATAAATTCAATATGGAAAGTATTTTTTGATATTAAATAGTTTTAAATTTGGTAAATTTATTTTTTTTTTTCAAATAACCTTTTTAAGAAATTTTTTGTCCATTGTTTTTTGTATTATATATATTGTATAACTTGTACGACTAATTTTATATTATGCACAGTATACATAAAATACATATGTAGTACAAATATCTAGCACATACCTATCGTACATACGTAAATATGTCTATAACAAATGAAAATAAAATTTAAACACACAAAAAAAATAAAAACATTTTGATATAGATCGAAGACATATAGGCAGGCGAGTAGTTAAACTGAAAATTAGTTCTTTTGTATTTTTGAGTAAATCATATGGCAGCAGGGGGCTATTTTTTTTTTGTGTTTTTTTTTTCCTAAAATATTCGCCTCGTTTTTAGTATATATGAGAGCCTGATGAGAGATTCAGGTGCAATTCAATTCCAGATAAACCGTACCGCAGTCATATCCATATTACTTATTTATACTTTGATGGATATTTGATGCCTTTTTTTAGCGTGTTTTTATGGCAACATAGACAAAAAATTAATTTCTTATAAGTATTTTATATAAGAAAAAAAAATTGTATTCTCTATATAATACAAGTATGTACATATAAAATTTAAGGATACCAACGGTCAAAATCATATGAACTGTTTTTTATTTTATTTTATGAAAAATGAACAATAGAAAAACTCTAAATCAAAATCTTTGTTTCTTTTCTTTTTTTTTTTTAATGTTGTAAAATTTTATTCATCTCAACTTACCTTCAAATAATTTTTGGAAAAAAATATTATACTTAGGTATATGCTCTGATGATTTATATTTGTGAAAAAAAAAATTCTCAAGACACATGTATATAATATTATACTTATGTAATGTAAGATTCTATAGTTATAATTTTTTTTTTTTAATTTCGCTTTGAAGTTTCATTGGGTTTTGAGTGTACAAGTATACATATAGATTCAAATGAAAAATGATTTTGCTGTTTAAATTCTAAAATTGATTACTAATAAATATTTAAAAACTGTATGAGAATGACTGTATGTTATGAAATTAATGATTATTCAAAATGAAAATATTTTAAGTATGATTTGTGTATGGGAATCAAAAATTTTTCTTTCAATGTTATAGATACAAGTATAGTTAATTAAAAATTTTTTGGCTCTTTAATCTCTCGAACCATATTGTTTCCAACGTCTTCCTATCGTTTTCGAAATCGTCAAATACTCTTATTCCACACATGTTCCCATTTAATAACCGCTTCGGGATTATTTCATCACTTATTCTTACTACAATGTGACCTACCAAATGTACTTAGCTTCAGAAATTTTACAAATATTGATAATTTCGGGACATCATAAATGTTGTACAACGTTGAATAGAATTCTTCATCCCGTTCTTCTCTTCTCGGCATAAAGATTCATCTTATGATCTTTCTTTCAAAAATGATCAAGTGATAGTTTGAATTAAGGTATATGCCTCACATCCAAAGAAGATTACAGTTTTTAAATACGTATATTAGAGAATACAATTCGTCCTTTACTATTATTTCACCAACCTCATTGCCTTGTATCGTTAGACTGCATCCTTAACTTTCGTTTTATTTTCGTAATATTGTTTTGCATCTACATGTAGATTCACAAATAGCTCTTTCAAAAGGGATCACGATAATATTATGTTAACATCGCCTATGTTAACATATTGTTTAACAGTATTTCTCTTGTATCGACTGGTATACGTATACCATTCTGACAACATTATTCTATGCCAACTGTCAAGTAATTTCATTGTTTTAACCCCGAATTTGTTTTAAAATTCTCAGTTAATGTGTATCTTGCACACGGACTGTGCTATATTATTATCGTTTATAGACATTTAAGAGTCAATCGAACTATGCAACTTTTATGAAATTTCAAACTTCTTAAACATAATACCATTCATAACATTTTGATTCATACTGACTGTCATATGCCTCCTTGAAATCTACAAAAAACTCATACTTTAGAAAGGTACCTATATTATATTTCGAAATTGTTCTACATAAAAACAAATATCATGTTCATGCATTTAATTAGATATACATACATTTGTACTTAGATCAGAAAACATTTTTTTTTGTAACTAAGTTTACATTATGTTTTTATGTACTGTTTGTTATTAATTACATCAAATATAAAAGAACAAAAATATCTAGAAAAAAAAAATTCCTCTTTCTGATTTTACGTGGCTATTAAATTATTTGAGTTTTTCATTTACTTATAAATTTACTTTTTTTATACATATTTATCTACTCTTGTATATACGCTTATTATTGCAGTATTATAATGTATTTACAAAAATAGATAATAATATTTCTGTACAAAAAAAAAAAAAAAATAAAAAAAAATACATATATACATATATTTTTTTCTCAATTTATTAATTTGAAAATTTATTTGTTTTCTTTACAGGTATAATTTGTCTTCTAATTAATTTCGAATCAAAAATTTATAAAAATTTAATGGCTGGGTATGTATGTAATAATTAAGAAATCCAAGTATATATAACCACAGATCATTAGATCTGTGATATAACTAATAATAATATATTCAACGACAACAAAAAATTATAATTGATATAAACTCATATAAATGTGCATATGTATACATACATTACTTAGTATGTGTACATGATAAACTAATCGAATTTTATTTTGGTAAATATAGCTCAAAGAAATCAATTATTCTATAAAACTGTGCATTATTTTTATGTTTCAATTTTCGGTTAATTGACTTTTTTTCTGATTGACATACTAAAATTAACTTAAAAAATGTATAGGTACATGTAGGTATTTATTTTGATTTGATTAGATATTACTTTATACGTATTATACGAGTATATTTTGATTTTGATTTTTTTCTTTTTTTTTTTTGTTTCTCATTAAAGCTTCTACAAAATAACAATTTCCGCCACTTATTATGGAAAACCATATTTTTTTATATAATACGAATACGAGTATTATTCTTCATTGTTGATATTTAGAAAAAAATTTGTTTTCATTTAATTAAATTTATCTTTTTATTTCAACTGTTTTTATACATCTTTAGATTTTAGGATAATAATTTTAGGATAGGTATTGGGTGTAAAAAAAAAAGTTACATATGATTTTGTGTTGGAAAGTCTTGCAAAAAAAAAAAAAAAAACTCAAAATTTCTAACGCTCTCTAACGTCAATAATAGCGATGGTGATAGAATTTTTCGCTAGTACAATTTTATTTTTTTTTTATGATCGTAGAAAAGAAACACCCTGCATATAAGTACATATGTATATGTATTTGAAAAATAAAAAGAATAAGTTATTCACGATTTTCATATAAAATCCGTACATATATGATATTTTTAGTACCTATACGCGAGTACAACTGGAAAACATTTTTTAAATAAAAGTAAATTTAAAACATGATAAACATTGTGTGGTTAAATACATATGTATAGGTAATACGAATATATGTATATGTTTAAATAAAATACTTAATATTTATATTTATATATTTATTTAACTCTTACATTTTTACGTTTATACATATATGTATGTGAATATGTATACATATATGTATGTGAATATTTGGGTATGTACATTTCCAGTCAAATAATATAGTATATTTACTTTTACATATATACATATACATAGGTGTATATGAAAAAATATACTTATCAGAATTGTACTCTTGTAATGTGATAAATAAATACAGAATATAAAATCTACAGATATTCAGCCACCTACATATATGTAATATGTTATAATGTATACGTATATAAGTTCATATGTACATTAATAAAAATTTATATATAATATACTATAGTCTAATAGTTAAAAATTCTAGAAGAAAGAAAATATTTAAGTAATATACATTATATACAACTCTTATAAAAGATTTCAATTTGTTTTATTTTTAATAAAATTCACTAAACTCCTTTCATTATTACTTAGTAGGTACACATATGGTATATGTTTATAGAAAATAGTGATGAAAAAACGAAACGAAAGACAAAACGTTAAAATATTATTAAAATTTCCAAAAAAAAAAAAAAACAATATAAAATTTCAGTTATTTATGTCTTCAGTTTATTTTGCATCTTATCAACATTACTTTATATTTTTTATACATACTCCTGTATCAGTATCAATATACCAGTATGTATACATGTTGTAATATTCTTAATACTTTTTTATGCAATGCATGTATTTATATGTATATCGTATCAAAAAATTCTTAACATAATGTTATACGAATTTTATTTATATATACGACATACAAGTAAGTATATTCTGTTCGATATTATAATAAATTTTATTTTTACTTACATACATATACATATATTTATCCAGAACAGATATTATACTATATTATTATATACACCTATTCTCTTTTCATTTTATTTTGTAATGTATGTATGCACACTACTTATATACCATAAATATGTATCTATTTTTATTTTGAATATTTCTTATTTCATACACACAAAATATACTTGTATATTACACCACCACATGCATAACTATGTATATATATGTATATATTGTACATAAAAATCTCAAACATTATTATATTACAGCACAACAATTGCAATCAAAAACAAAAAATAAAATAAATTAGTAATAGGAAAATAACATATTGTATTTTATTGTAATTGTATGCGAAAATATATGCATATATGTATATATTTTAAAATATGGATATGTGTATTCAAATGTTATATTACATATGTAGTAAATTGCATAAATACACTGAAATAATCATTTTTTATTTTACATGAATTCTATACATCTTTAACTAACCTGTATATTATGTGTACAAATTTAATTAAAAACATAAAAGTAGAGTTTCTAAATATTGACATACATACTTATATTTATATCTCTGAATGAGTACACCGTCGTCGTTCTGCGAAAAGTCACTAGATTCTCCTATTTAAGACTTAGGATTTACTGAGAGTGTGAAAATACCTAAGTTATTTTTCAGTACATTGCGGTAAGCAGTAAAAACTCATTTATATGTGGACCTACTTATCAATTTTCAGCAAAATTGACTTAGTAACTTTTCACAGAACGATGACGATAATATATGAGTATGAATCAAAGATCAATATTTTCCATTTAAATAAAAATATTACATTTGTTTTTTTTTTCTTTTTTTTTTAAAAACTTCCTAATAACAAACTATACACTTGAATTTTGTAAATTTAGTAGTAGCCAATATCCAGAACTCAATTTATATATTATGTATCACTTTTTTTTTCATAATTAAAACTTAAGATTAGGATTCGAGATATCTGCTATCTTTTGCACCAATTATCTCCGAAATTATTTAACCGATTTCAATGAAATTTGAAACATAGATACTTTGATAGGAATTGTAGTGCTTAACGTAGCGTTCTTTTTTAAATGTCCTTGTTTCCTTTTTACAAAGTGTCAAAGTTGTCAAAATTCCGTTTTTTCGGCTTCCAAATGCACCTCGTACAGCAAACACTGCTTGACTAATTTCTTTGAAATTTTTAATATAGGTAAACTGAAGGATATTATGGTGCTTGATTATAGCACATTTTTGATTTTAGGTCCCTAAATTTAATTATAGTTCTTAAAAAAGGAGATGGTTTTTATTTTTGAAAAATCGTTCAACTTTGACTTCTGTTTTCATACATTAAATCTTCATATATCTATATGATTTTGGTATCAAAATAAAATTTTGACTTTTCTGATGAGTTTACAAAAAATAGTATAAAATTCATTGTCATATTTCCATTTTTATTAACAAAATGAAATTATTTTCTTTTTCATCAAAATATTCAAAAATCCATTTTTATTAACACCTAAAAGGTATGCAAAGTAATTTTTTAAAATTTTTCTATGTAAAATCGTTGTTGTTGTATTCAAAATTTTTCAAAGTCGAAACCTACTCTTAATGAATTCATTATTTTCATATAATAATAAATTCATAAATTCATATTTTATGTAACATATATAACCCTTGTATATATACTCTTCATTTCTTCATTTTAATGATTTTAATCATATTATAAATAATATTTGTACTCGTTTCGTTCATGTACTCTATCTCCGAAACGAGCATATTTTATACATTTATATCAAATATCAATGGCATTAATGCAAAGACAATAATCTGAACATATTACCCTAAATGACACACCTGAAGATGATAAAAGGTGGGCAATGATGGAAGATGTTTATTGTTCTGATGTGTACATATTATACGAGTATTTATAAGTATGTATATGTATGTAAAATTTATACTTTACCTTTAGAGATACAATCTCAGCTTTCAAATAATAGCTGTTGGTTAAAGATTTTTCAGGTAGTAAAGTAAAATACAATAGCAGCTAGGAGATCAGGTTTTACAAATTTTATATTTTATTAATTTTTCATGTATTGGTAATTGATTTGTATATGTATATAGATATATATGTTTTTTATTAGTGTAAAGTTGTGTGCACAGTTATACATATGAGTATGTACTCACGTATATATAAAATACCTTTCCAAAAACCCCTTGTGCAAGTTAAAATTACAGATAATACAATACACAGCATGGTATTTATCGTAATAGTGTTGCCATCTTTCTATAATCTGAATACGAAGTTATGTATACTATTTTTTTTTCTTTTTTCTCTTAAAAAAGTTAAATATTTTATACATACATTAAACTAGGAGTACAGTATATTCATTTTATCAAAAATTGAAATAATATGCATTTACATAGGAAAGAAAGACAGTCAAGTTTCAAAAAAGAAAATTAACCATTCTGTCTTGGCATTCTGTTTTGTTTTGTGTTCGTGTTGCTCTGTCACGTTTTATAAACTCTTTCTTCATTCTTCAGCCTCTTATTATTATATGAATTTAATTTAAGAAGAAGAAAAAATTGTTCAAAATACAAAAATATAAGTAGATACTCGACTCGTATCTGTTTGTAATAATAAGTAAACAGCCATATAGTGTTGTTTTTGTTATTAATCCAACAGTTGTCTGCTTGAAAAAAAATATTTTTTTAAATAAACCTTTCGAATTACGTTACGATACGAATACGATACGATGTTTCTAGTTATGCTTATGCGCTTATAGTTCAGTTTGAGTTGATGTTTGAACGTGTTGCGCAGGCGCCGTATATTTTGTTGTTGAAAATTTGAATTTTTGTCACTAATGAAAAATTATATATATTTTTTTAATTCAATATATACTTTGATTTTTTAATTTAATTTAATTCATTTTATCATTAGAAATGTTGAATTAAATAATATATGTGTAAGGTCTTGACAATAATCAGTAAATATAAGTGCGAGTGTATTTTTTTTTTCTAAACGAAAATTTATTTATTATACCAAATACATGTGTATAGTGTTTATAAAAAAATTTATTGCTATTATTGTGTTTAAAAATAAAATAAAATAAAAAAAAAATCAATTTTTGCAATTATAATCAGTTTTTTAATTAAATCTTGTATTAATGAATTTAAAATACATACATATTATACCTATATATATTTTCAAATTTCTAACACATTTACCTCTTTGATTTTGACCTTTTGATACTTTTTCGTCTAAAAAATAAAAATCAGAAATAAATAAATTAATTAAACGATTGAAAATATAAAAGTAATTTTAGTAATTTTCGGCGCTAATTATTTATAATATTGTAAAATATTTATTATTTATTTACCTTGGAATAACCTTTTAATTTATCTAATGTAATGTGTATGAATTTCATTTCACTATTATTATAATTATTTTCTTCAGTTTTTTTAACTTGAATTTAAATAAAAAATTATTTAAAAGAATAATAAACAAATAAAAACATTGTGTACAAATTTATTTAAGCATAAAAACAGATAAATTAATTTTCGTCAAATTTTCAATTAGTGTGATAGTATATAAAATAAGACAAAAATGAAAAAAATATATATTATCTACTTATATATGTACAAGTAAAACGAAAATAGTAATTATGATTATGTAATAGGATGAACATAATGTAAATATATGTACAAATCATAGTGAAGTGCGAATTTTATATTTGAAAATATAAAATATGATAGTTTAGCTTTAATAATATGTAAAACTTTTAAAAGATTTATTCAACATATTTGTTTATATAAAAAGGATACAAATATTGACTTCTATATATTTAAATATATATATATATATATAAATAATTGTCAAGTAATACCTACCTATAAACAAATATTCACAATAATTACTCTTATATGTAATGTTTGTTGTTTAGTGTTTAGTTTCAACCATAATTGATTTTATCTTAGCAAAGTCCTAAAATATTAAATATATTACGTATAAAGTACCTATAATCGAATGTTTTATTTTCAAATCACCAAAACATAATAAATTCCACTGTAAAAATAAATAAAAATAACACATCATATAGTATGTATTTATGGCAAATCATTATTATTTTTTTATTTTACTAAATACGAGCAGAAAATAATGTTTTAAATATCTTCGTTGCGTTTAATACTAAATTTATATTTAAAAAAAAAAAAAAAAGCTGCAAAAGCTATACAGATATTTGTGATAATTCTATAATTTGATTACAATTTTCAATACATATTTTATAAAAAATTTGCGTGCGGTCTGGTCTGTAGTTATACCTTACAAGTATTTTGATAGGTTTTAAAATCATTAAATTTTTGCTCTTATATCTTGGATATAATCGTTAATTTCATTATTAAAACTGATTGTATGATCTACAGATTTTATTAAAAAACAAAAATAAAATAAAACAGTTCATTAAGTGAAAAAATAATATTATGTAAAACTCATAAATTATCTTTTTATAAACAGAACGTGCAATTTCATTATGTATGGTATGCAAAAATTTACTATTATAAATGTTGTATAATTCTATCGTTCATCGTTCTAAGTAGTTGATTATTTTCACAATAATATTTTTTGCTTTTTTCATATCCATATGTGTGCATACCTATGTACATTTATATCTAACTATGTGAATAGAAATAAATAAATCATTCTGATTAGAACTTTCGCGATAAGTAAAAGTGCAGCGCAAATAAAATTTCACCGTAGCGTAATTTCAATAAACTACATATTTTATGTTAGAAGGTTAAAAATAAATCTGATAAATGGGTACCATGTTAAACATATGAGTAATTGTGCTTTGAAATTTTATACTTTTAACAAATTTCATTTTTAATCAGTTAATTTTGTTAACTGGTGATATACAATAGTATATGTAAATAATTAGATATATACATACCTACTCGTTGTGAAATTAATATATATATATATGTTTTTTTTTTAAATTGAACGGAGAAAAATGTAATAAAACATTCTAATGTTTTAAATAAATATCTAAATAAATGAAACTAAAAATCAAATAACGATTATAATAAAAATAACACTTTTAGAAAGTGTCTAAAATTTATGATTATAATGTATACATGATGAAAGGATTACTAATAGCGGGTATCCTGCTGTTGAATCTAATAATTCAGATTCAATGTGGAAGAGATCGTCAAACACGTAATAACAATAATAATAATAATAATAATGGTGAAAGACGTAGACAACAATCAGATAGATCACGTATATTACAACAAAATCAATTTAAACAGCGTCAACAACAACAGCAACAACAGCGACAACAACACCAAGAACAACAACAACAAATACTACAACAAACCGATGATAATCATTCAGAATTCATTAAAGGAAAAAGTAAGAATTAATTTAATTTCAATTAAATTCTAACAAAAAGAATTGTTTTTATTACATTGAAAATGCATATATACGTATATATACATACATATATGTGAAAATTCAAAACAAAACAAAAATTAAAAAAATATATGCAACAAACAATGTGCGTGCTAACTGATTTTTATGTATGAAAAAGAACATAATTTGATTTTGTTAATAAAAATGAAAATATAACAAAGAATTTTATACTTTTTCTTTGTAAACTCTTCAGAAAAGTCCAAACTTAATTTTGATACCAAAATCATATAGAAATATGTATTAAAATTTAATGCATGAAAATAGAAGTCAAAGTTTAACGATTTTTCAAAAAGAAACCCTCACCCCTTTTTAAGAACTATAACTAAATTTCAGGACCTAAAATCAAAAATGTGCTATATTCAATCACCGCAATATCCTTCAGGCTACCTATATTAAAAATTTCAAAGAAATTGATCAATCAGTGTTTGCTGTACGAGGTGCATTTGGAAGCCGAAAAATCGTAATTTTGACAACTTTGACACCCTGTAAAAAGGAAACAAGGACATTTTTAAAAAAAAAACGCTCCGTTAAGCACCACAATTCCTATCAAAGTATCTATTTTTCAAATTTCATTGAAATCGGTTAAGCAACTTCGGAGATAATTGGTGCACAAGATAGCAGACACCTCGAAACCTACTCTTAAGTATTTGAAATTTTCAATAGAAATTTTTAAAAAATTGTATTTAATAATCTCTGTATATTAAACACTATACTAATATACACATGTATATGCATGTAAGTAAATACATTCATACTATAATAATATCGTTGTTGAAACTTTATCTAATATTATGTATTATAAAAATTATATAGTGAAAATCAATTACAGTATTGCATATTCGTATGCAAATCCATATTATATCAACAATTTTTGCTAAAATACTGTCACATTGTATATGTGTATCATGTGTGTATGCAATTTTCAAAAAAAAAAAAAAACAAAAATAAAAATAAAAAAATATAATTATTCAACAAATATTACAACCAATAATTTGTATATATATACATACTCGTATTTATCATCATTGAAAACTTCTAGTGGAATTTCAATTTTTGTACAATAAAACACCAGATTTAAACAGATTTATACATATAGTACATCGCTAGTAAAACAACTATTTATTTTATTTTATTTCATTTTTTATTTTCGAATTGAATGCATCATTTAATGTATATAACATTTGATACGACGATATACGAGAAATGTTAATTCTACATACTCTATATACTATCTTGTATCTTTTAAAATAGTTATCACCGATTTGTTTACCTTTATTTTTTTTTTTTTTTGATTTTTCATTTAGAAAAAAAATAAAATACATATACACATTTTTTTATTGTCAATATAAATTTTTTCTTAATCATAATTTTTATTTATAAATTTTCACTCATGAACATTATATTAATTTTTTTTTTTTTTTATTATTATTTATTTGCTTTATGTTTATGCGCGATGTTGTACTTACATATATACTTACGTATGAATATTTTACAGTATAAATGAATATGCAGACATATAGACAAATGTATATAGATATTTAAATATGATACATATACATACATGCATATGTGTATATGTATTTTTATTTCTCTTCCCATGAAAATGTCAATAATACAAGTTATCATTTATGTACTACATTCAGTGGGTATATGAAGTTATTTATAAATATAGAACATTTCCAATCAATAATTTTTTTCTCAATATTATCATTATACAACATATACTTTTTTTATGAATCATTATATCATGTACGAGATAAATACATAATTTATTTTAAAAAAAAAAAATCAAGCAATTTATTTTATATTACAAAAAAACATTATATTAAATAATAAACTCAAATAAATACCTATATATGTATCCAGAATTTATAAACTGATTACAATATTTACTTTTTGACAAAAAATATTTTAAAAAAAATAAAAAAAAAAATAATAAATAAATAAAACAAAATAAAAATAAACAATTTAAAAAAATAATAATAAACATTCTATAGTAAAAAAAATTATGAGATTAAAGATTCTGTTTTGAATAAAGTAGGTATACCTATACAAAAAAATAAATAAATAAATAAATAAAATGAATAAATAAATAAATAGATAAATGAAATGATGAAAACAGATAACAAGAAAAATGAAATTTATAAATTCTAAAATTACACTTCATATTTCATAATGAAACGAATATCATATTATTATTTCTTATTACCATTTATTACCTTACCTTAATGCGCCTATACGGGAGTACTTACAAATGTACTACATACATACATATGTAGGAATGTGCATACTTATAATTTTAGTTATGTTGATATAAAATTGGAAAAAAAAAACGTTGACCTTCTTTTCTACAAGTACAAATTATATGATGGAAAGAAAGCGAGAAGGACGGAGTAAAAGCTATATGAAGAGGAGAGAGAAAGAAAACAAGAATAAATTATTTAATAATTTTAAATTTTTATACCTATGTATTATACTCGTATATTTAATTTATTCATTTACTTTTAACTTATAAAAATTTACTTAATGTATGTAACTTTGATAACGGTTACTTAGAGGATCTAACACTATACATACATTATTATATAGTTATATGTAGACATATATGATATGATGGAGTAATGTATTTAATTTGTACGAGAATATATATTGATTATCTTATATAGAATTTTTTAAAAGCCAATAAATATTTTTATGATTGATTTTAAAAATAAATAAATTCGTTTACATTGTATACATATATGTATTTAGTTTTACTTTCATACATACATACATTATTAGGTGTGAACATTTCAATTACTTATCTACATACATACATATGTATATTATAGAATAAAATTGAAAATTTTTATAAATGTCCTTATAAAATAAATTTTTTATATTCGAAATTATATATGTACATATTTTAATATTTTCTCACAGAATTTAGAACACATATACTAAATATACTACATATCTATACTTATGTGTATGTATACGCCGCATATCAATCGCATCGCATGATCATTTTATAACGAAAAAAAAAAAAATAATAATAAATAAATAAATAAATAAATAAAATAAAAGTAAATAAATTTGTGTATTTATTTTTAGCGATTTCACGGTTTTATTTCAAATTCGATTAACTTTACTTTTATTTTCGTTGTTATATTTTTTTTATGACTTTATATACTTTATGTCATTTCATTTTTTTTTTTTGCTTATTGCCTTATTGTAATATTCACCACACTGACTACATTTAAATATATGCATATATGTACATATATACGTTATATGAATGCTAATTATCAAATATTATATATATATAAGTATATACAACATTTATCGTAGACAGTATACTTTCTTTATATCTAATTTATTCTTATAATATTACTACATGTACGATGTAGTATGTATGTATTCGTTTTTTTTTTTCCAAAGTATAATTTGGCAAAATATTTTATATATGAAAATAAAAATTAAATGGGTATGAAATTAATGTCCCGCAAACAAAAGAGAACAACGATTTCTTTCATTTATGCACATATACATATATCTATGTATGTATGTATATTAAATATAATACTGTATGCTATAAATAAGTATTATGGACATTAATTTCGTATTCTTATTTATCCTAAAGGCAAAACTGTAAAAATCCTTATAAACGTAACTCGTTAAATATGTAATATGTACATAAATTATAAACCGTGAACATGAAAAATGTTTAAAAAAAAGAGATCATAAAATAAAAACTAAATATACATATAGACATACACGTATGTATTATATGTATATAAGATCACATATTTTATAGTATATGTATATTATTATATAGTATTGGCATATAAATAAATTGGTACAAACGTATGCATATAAATATGTAACTATATACGAGTATGTACCATAGTTTTATTGTATTTTATTTAAAGATTTTTTTTTAAAAGGTGTGAATATTAAAAATGCCTTAAAATATACATATAAATTTTCAGTGTTGGCGCCATACACATACATATCTAAGTATTAGAACTGGGTGTATAAATACTGGGTACATAGATAGAATATACTTACAATTACTGCATGATAATTTGATCGAAATGAATGATAATACTAATAAATAAGTATGTGTATGTACCTGCATACTTAATACTTGTATATGTACATAAATCTACGTAGTACATATTATAAAATTTAACGTCCAAAAAATATAACAAACCGATAGTACCATTCAATAAAATTATAATTAATATGAAAATTAAAATAAAAATCTTATAACATACTAATACGTATACATACATGCATGCATACATAAGTAGTCTAGTATATGTATGTATAGATGTACTAAAATTTATCTATTTTGTTATACTTAAAAAACATTATTGACTTAATAAGTTTTTCATCTAGTATACTAAATGATTTAATTGAAAATTATTTTATTATATACTCGTACAATATCTTTCGGATTTTGAATACTTACCTCCTAAATTTTTGACATCGTATAATATAAAACTACATACATGCATATATACCATGCATATACATATTTCGAATATTATACCCTGAATTATGCTCGATATTACAGATAATTAGCCTGGCAACATCAGGGTGAAGAAAATTTTTATATGAATACTAAGATACTAGCACAATCATACTAGTTATATTCATGTAATACTTAATATAATATTAAATAATTTTTCATATAGAATTCATGAGAAAAATACTTTATATAGTATATAATTGAATGATATGATAAATAGTAAATTCTTATTTTTTTAAAGGATGAATGATGATATGTATTATTATTATTATAAAATTATATTTCTTATATTATTACCTTGATATTTCATATTACTTAAATTGATTTTTTCAATAAAATATCACGATTTCTTTTTTTCTTGTTTTTTTTTTTTTTGCAAAAATAATTGTTATCAAATTCATTTATTACATAAATACATACATATATGATATATAGATAAATATATAATATAAAAATATAAGAATATTCTTTCATAAATTACTTTTTTTTATTTTGTGATTCTGTATGTTTTTACTTAATATTTATCCTTCATGTTTTTTTTTTATGTTCTTCATGAAACAACGTACATATGTATATGTACACAATACACATAAATATGTATATTACTATTTATACATTTCATTTATCTAATAAGTACCTATTATTATTTATATATATATATATATGTATATATTTTGCTGTAATATATTATAACAATGTAATATATGAAAATAAAAATAAAAACAATAAGTTAACCACGTCATAATACATACTACTATATTTTCAATTAATGCCAACAATAAATATTTTTGATTTATGATGGAATTTTTAATTTGACCGTATATAATATTTATTTGTATGAAAATACAAGTATATTATATATTTATTTAGTATATATGTATATATTTACATGTTTATATATTGAATATATGTATAAATATATGTATATGTATTACATTTATAAATAATTCTTATCAATTTTTTATTAATGAATGTATATGTACCTAAATATACCTGTGTATACTATAAAAAATTTATTTCATTTTAAATATAATAATTTTATAATATGAAATCAATAAAACAAATAATAAAATATGCGATTTGTTCAAATTACAAAACTCTAATGTACCTATGTATAACAATTTATTGAATATTTCGATTATTTTATATTTAATGTTTATAGATGTGTATGATGTATAAAATAAGAATAAATGATATGCTACAAATGAAAAAAAAAGATATGTTGCTGGTTTTCATTAAAATTAACAAAAGTTATAGGAAGTTTTCAAAATTTCGAATTGTAACAAAATTAAAATTAATATAATTTACATAAATATGACGATTGTGCACTACAATTAATTAAACATTCGAATTCATTACTATAAAACTACATATATGTATGTATACTGTTACTATGTAATGTACTAAAACGTATACATTTAATTCAAAATATACGAATATGTGTTTAATGCATATTTATATGTATTAAGCCCTAGACAGACATCTAGTATAAACGTGGTATCGATACCATGGTATTGGCTATACTACATGTCTGTCATCCTATACAAGATTTATACCAGGAAAACAAGCTGGTATATAAACGTGGTATTGAAACCAGCCTAATTTGTCTAGTATGAATCTAGTATTCATAAAATTTACTGAACGTAGTGCCATTTTAATGCTGCGGAAATTATAGAAATTAGTTTTTACAGTACATATAGTTTTAACATCAAGTTGAAAGTAATTAGTATGCATAGTAGGCATTAAGTTGAAAGTAATATAATGCAAATATAAATTTTCTATATGACACCACAACAAAATTCACAAAATATCTCAAATGATACTAGGTTTATACTAGATTACATGTCTGTCACCATGCTAGTATTATTCATACCATGGTATCGATACTAGATGTCTGTCTAGGGCTTTACCAGTAAAGCTGTGTTCCTTTCACGTAAGCGAAGTACTTCTAAGCAATTATTTTAGCAATGACTCAAAATATTCAAAGAAACATAAATAAATTTGACAAGTGAAGCAATAGATAACCTTAAAATTATTTTACTTTAAATTTGAAAAATGTATATAAAATACTCCATATGATATTTGTTTATACCAACAAATCTAACATAAACATTTAATTTCCATCTGTTGGATAATCTGAAACTAAAAAGACATCTAGTAGAAAGAAATAACGTAACTATACTTACAAAGTATGAGTGAACTACTTTTGAAAAATTGTTTGAGCAGTTCACACATAAAAATTTAGTGAAGTATTAAACCAAACTAATTTTTAAGTACTTTGCTCACGTGAAAGGAACACAGCTTATGTATTATACATACCAGCATGTGTATGTTATTAATGTTGAGTATGACATAACACCCTGCATCCATAAAAATCATAATATGTACATGTTTAATATTTTATATACATTATACATACATTACTGTGTATAAAGTTACATATACATATACATATAACATTTATATAATTAAGTATATAAACATATGCTAATTAATAATATATATATATATATATGTATATAATATACAATTATATCAGTATTGTAGCTACGTTTTCATTTACCAGTATAATGCTTACATACATATAAAAAGAGTATTGTATCAAAAAAAAAATGTTTATTAAAACACAAGATGTTCATGATATATACAAGGGTATGTAAATATGTATGTATATACTGAAGTAATGTTGACCTTAGAAATAAATGAATTTAATTAAATGAAACATAATCTTTGAATTGAATTTTAAAAAAAATGTATGAAAATAATAAATATAATAAAAATATTGAAATATTATATTTTAATAAAACAAAACGAACTTAATGCAAACATCTTTTAAATATAATCTAGTCGGTTTATAAAGACAGATTCATATTATATATGTGCACACATGTACGTACATTTATAGTAAGTAAATGGTTGATGACATAATGATGAAAAACAACCTTACAGTTACAAGCAAATTATTGTAATTATGTGATTTATAATAGGAAATCCACTAATATCAACCAAAAAATGGTGTGATTTTTACTATAAATTTGATTTTTTAAAACGAAACGAAATTTAAAATCATATAGTTTTTTCAAAAATATTTTTCAACAAAATATACAGATTTTAAATTACATATATTGATTTTTCACCGACTTTATATCTATAACCACATTTAAATATTTCTTCATTTTCATTTTTATAATATTTTTTTAATACTGGCAATATCATGAGAAATACAATGTTTATGGGTTTATGTTTATATAGTATATAAGTTCAAGTTAATTTCTATTTAATAAAAAAAAAAAGAATAAGTTTTCAAGTAAACCTGTATAATTTAGCGTATGTATGTATATATACTTACACACTACGTAAATGTATAGTTATGCACATTTTTTACACCATACAAATATTGTATAAAATCGCGTAATATTATTTTTTTATATTTTTTAGCATTAATATGAATTTCTTCTTTAGTAGTAAATAATAAATTGATGTGTATACATTATATACAAAAATGTATAACCAATATACCTATACATAAATGTACTACATGTACATTATATATCTATATACATATCTAGATATATATAAATATGAACATACCTGTTGGTGTTACTTTAAATTGTCGTCATAGTGTCGCGTTTATTTTGTATTATTAATATTAATATATGTATAATATAATACGTATTCATTTACAAATACAAATACACACAAATTATATAGTATAATATAGGTATATATGTATGTACATATATTTATTCACAATTTCTATATTCACAATGCTACTACAAATATATATTTATGTAAATATATATATAAATATATATATAAAATACGTAAGTATGACAATTAAAATTTTATTTATATTTTTTTTAATTTAATAGATGACTGCCTTTCGAACTATTAACTATACTATAATAATACTAACTAATATGGTATACACACACATGCATGTCGCTTTTATTATTATTTCTTTTCTTTCAATATTATTATTTTTCCATAGAATTTAAATATTATTTTTCTAATTACAATATTTGTGTGTACGTACGTCAACATATATTTAATTGTGTATTTAAAAAACAAAAAAAAAATCGAACAATAAATAGTTTATTTATGTTTTGTTAGTGCGGTGTTATACATAATTGTAAATACATACATTAATGTATGTAATAAAATGTTTATAGAATTTTTTTTTCTTTTTCACACTTACTTTATATAAGAATACATATATTTATTATTACTTATCAATCAATTAATAAATTGAAAATATTTTCTTTTTTTTTTTTTGTTGTTTTGTTTTATTAAAAGTTCAAATCAATTTTAGTTTTTTCATTATACTTAATTTGAATAGAAAACATGATTAAAAAATATGTAAATATGTATGTAGTATATCATAAAAAAAATATATATATTTTTACTACTTTGTTAAAATTACATTGATATTTAATGTTATTTTTTTTTTCATTACATTATTGAACTGAATTTTACATTTACTAAAAATACATATATACATTTATGCATAAGTATAAGTACGAGTATTTTATTATTTGAGTAGTTAATATGCAATAAAATAAATTTTTTGAGATGCATACCTTACATTTTGTATACTAAACGACTAAACCAATTAAACATATTGGAATTGTATTAATTCAGTATGTATAATTATGTGATATATTATAAACTAAAACTATTATTAAAATTTGTAAGTTTTAGGATTTACATACCTTTAATACAATATGAAGTTATCAATATTATTTAAAAATTTGAATACCAGAGATTATGTATTTTTGTTAATAATTTCAAATCATAAAATGTTATAAACGGATTTTCGTAAAAGTTGCAGCTACGAAGTATCACATGCATATGTTATCAACCCATGTTATTCATATTATGCAAATATTAATTATGTAATATTAATAAATCAGTTAGGTATTTTCATCTCCGCAAGTAAAATCTCATTTTTGCAGTTACAAGCTATTACCTGACATATTAACCTTCGCGACTCGATATACAATAATCATTAAATGATATAAAATGTACGAGCAACTTTATACAAATAAATATGGATTTTTTAATTGTAATTTTGAATACTATACCCATTAATAAAATAGAAAAAAATTGTACATCATTTCATTTATATACAATATACACATTATATATAATATGTATTTACAAAGTATGTAATATAAATATGTTGGCATATACATATGTATTACATTATGTATAAAGATATGAAATTTTGTATAATCTTGAAAGTATTTTATTTAATCTAAGATAACTGGAAAAACTAGTCATATCATAAATACATACATACATATATTATGTGATATCAGTGTATAATAAAAACATATACATATATGCAAATATATACATTAAGGTAATATACATATATCTGTATCTATACATAATTTATTCATATATTATTCGTGTATATGATATGCATGATTATTAGGAAAAATTAAATAAATATTTTATTCTTTTTATCCATACGCATAACATATACCATTCAAATAATTAAGAAAAAAAAAAAATTTTTTTTTGAATAACCTTAAATATAAGTCTAACTAAAGGAAGAAACAAAAATATTTTCAGTTTAATTTTATTTCTTTTTATTCATATCGTATTTTTATTTTATTTTTTCAATTTTAAATTTTTCTAAAACTATATATATTATTTTATCAATAATATAATTAATTCAATAATCAATGTAATTATAATGTATAAGTAGTTACGATCTGGTTATCATTTAAAGCATATTCAGTCAAATAATCATTATTCAGAACTTCCATAAAAATGAAATGATAAAAACGAAAGATTTCAATGCATTCAATAAGCGGCAAACTTTTCTCTGTTATATGCGGTATATGCGCACGCATATTGAATTTTGTACTGCAATTTGATTCCTGATTTTATAACATTTTCATTTATGAGCTGTATGAATTGTATAATATTTTGATTTTGAAATTTTTATTTTTTAATTACATATAGTATCACATCATGTATTTCCCATATACCCACACAAGCGAAGAAAACACACATATTACTCGTATATTATTTTAGTACACTAAAATTATTCATTTTTTTTTTTCGTTTTTAAATTTAATTGAAAATTATTGAGGATATTAATTGAAAATGAATAAAAATTTATACATCATAATATCTAAAAATTCTTCTCATTATTTGACACAATTAAAATACTGTATAGAGTGAGAAATAAATTTTAATGCATACAGATACAAATTACTTATATAGAAAAGGAGATAAAAACAAATTTAGAAAATTACGAAAAAAATTCATCAATATCATTTATTACTCGTATGTTATGTTGATGAATTAGACATTCTTCACGTTTATTACTTTCAATTTTTTTTTTGTTTTTTGTCTCACTATCTATAATATACAAGTAGGTGATACATAATATAGTTGTAGTTACCTATACGAATATTATGATTTTTATTCGAAAATTAAAAATATATAAATATGTATGTATACCTATAAAAATTGAATCTAAAATCAATCTTTATAATATTTCGCCCTTACTTATCTTACAATCATCAACATCATAATATCTAGTCTATGATCATAATGTATGCGTAGAATGTAGACAATCAGCACCATCATTTTCATCATTTTCATCGTCGTCATCATCATCACGAATCACGATCAGCCTTCATCTTTTCATTATTTTCTTCTCATCTCAAATTGTTGTTGATGATGATCATCATCTGTTGATGATTTGTCTTCATTTTTGGTATATTATGATTGTTAAAATGCATTTTATAACAAACTACGATACATTACTGCTCGCTGTTGATTAATTTAATACTTTGTTGCTTTTACGTGCTGCTGCTTCTCTTATTTTATTCAATTTTTTTTTTCTGTTCTTATGTTGTTATTTTAGTTTTATTTTGTTTTTGTTTTTTGTTTTTTTTTTTTATTTTTTTCATTTTCATTCTTTTTTGTTAATGTTTTGCGTTATTTGTTAAATTGTGTTGAATGATGAATAAAAATGATGATGCTGGACATTCTCTGTAGGTTAGGTATATATGTATGTATATAAATGATGATTAAAAACTGAAAACAGATATATACGTGTATATAAGTATGTACATATGGAATAATAATAATATAGTAATAATAACAAATGTTCACTAGAAGAAAAAAAAAATTTATGTGTGATACAGTATATATGTATACATACATATGGATGTAAATATATGAAGGTTTACCTTGACCGAAAGATATTGATCAAAACAACAATAATACAAAACGAATAAGAATAAAATGATTTTATCTAGAAGGGTGAAGAATTTTGAAATAAAAAATATTTTTCTTTTTTATTATTATTAATTTTTTTTTCTTTTTTTTTTTTATTTTGTACACGATAAAAATGTATCCTGAAAGTATTTTCTTAAGAATTAAACAAGAATTTTTAATATAATGTACTTTCATGTATATATGTATACACATACATACATACATATAATCAGCATTATATTCGAATGGACCGTGAAACATTAACAAAATAAAAAAATAAAATGATAACGATGAAAACAAGAAGATAAAAATGAACAACGAAAAAATAAAATTAAAATAAAAAAAAAGAACTTTTCATGCATAGGTACGAGTATTGTAAGAATATAAAGGGTATTTAAATTGTTGAAGAAGATAAATACAAATCATATTGTTAGTTGGTTACCATATACTTACTTACATACGATATGTGTTCATTTTATAACACCTATCTATACATTTATGAACACGTATTATATTATATTATGTACAATGTACTTATTCTATATATACAAAAATATATAAGCATATACATATATGTATATGTGTGTATAAAATGTATTGTATAAAAGATCACATTATATAGAATTACAGTTTGTATACAAATTTTATGTATGTATATGCATGTATGTATATTAAATGTGGATGCATACTATTATACATACATGTCACATGTTTTTTATGTTGATCACATATTTGTTAATAAACAAAATTCCTAAATATATGTATATGTAGATAAACTATATATAGGTATATGTAAAAGTAAAAAGTGATATAAAAATAATATATCCTTTGAATTTTCTTTGCTTTTATCTACAAAAATTTGATTCAATTATATACTACATATACACTCATAATCTCCTGGCAATAATGATATTAAATAATAATGTACCTAATTTTTTTTTTTATTGTTTCGAATTTCTGATTTTTAAAAAAAATGTTCCTTATATTTTTCAATTTTATATCCGAAAAATTTAACATCTAGTATACAAATGTTATTCGGTATGTTTACATACATTCTGTGTAGTACCAGTATGTAGTACATATACATATAGGTAAGGCACCTATAAAAAATAAAAATTTATACATATACATATGTACATATTTATGCTTGTAGACATGTTGATGTTGAATTCGAAGCTATACATTAATGGAATAGCGACGAAAAATTCAAAAATGAGAAGAAAAAAAAATTTTTTTTTTGATTTTTATTTTTAACTAAAAATCCAATATCAAAATGAAATTCATACAAAAGAAAAAAATTTTCAACATTCCAAACGAAGAATAAAAATGAAAAATCAAAGACAAATAAAAAAATAAAAAAAAAAAAAAACTTATATGTATAAATGTATGTAAGTATAAGAAAAAATAACATAACCGCGATAACATCTTTTGTAAATTTATGTATAATAGGCACACACATCTGAATATTTTCTTGTTGTATGTGCGTACATATATTCGTATAAGAAGTATAATATATGTATATGTATAAAAGTGAACCATTTAAATATTGTTTATGTATTTTGTATTGTAACTTGTATACATATACATACTGATTATGTGTAAGATTTTTATATGAAAATATGAAGACAAAACGAATGAAAAATTTGTACAAATAAAAACACAGGTAAAACAAAAGATGAAAAAGATTAAAAAAAAAAAACGAAAAAGAAAACAAAAAACAAAAAGGTACATATATAAATGTAAACCAACCAAAAAAGTAAACCAAAGTTTATTATATAAAATATGATAAAGTGAAGCCGAAAAAAAAAATGACCATAAAATTTATGATAAACGCGTTTTATTTCTACATAAATGTATACATAAGTATTATATGAAATTCATACAAGTCATATGAAAATACACACAAAACATAAATGTAAAAAAAACAAAAAAAAAACTAATTAAAAATAAAAGAACAAATTAATAAAAACAAACAAATTTTATTATAATTTTTCACTCGTATTTATTTTTTTCAATTTTTATACTCTTATAGATTCTTTACAGTTTTATTTTTATTTTTGTTTTTTTTTATGTTTAATTTATTTTGTGTTTGTTTCTATTTTATTCGATTTTTTTTTATACATAACATATACATATATACTTATTTCACTAAATAAAAATTAAAAAAAAAATATCACATATATATTTTTTTAATTTTTGATTAAAATAAAACAACACGTTATACCTACATTAATGAAATAAAGTATAAAAGGTGTAAATTTTTATACTTTACGTACATACATATGTGTATGTTATCAAAACTATACGTATAAATATAATGTAAATATATACCAGACCAGCATATATAAAAATTGTGTATGCACATATGTATTAGGCATACAAGTATGTAGAAATTCATAATAAAAAAATTAATTTTGATAACTGATGTTATACATATATGAGTATATGTATATTTAAAACATTTGTATATTTAATATTTAAAACGAAAAAAAAAAAATCAACAGAACAACAACAACTTAAGAAAAAATTAGTATATTTAAACGATGAACATAATAATAATAATAATAATAATAAAAAAAAAAGAGAACATTAAAAGTAGAGAGAAACTAATAAAATAAACGAAAAAAAAAAAACAAATTCCAGAGAGATTTATACATATACATATATTATACTCTTAAAAGATGCCTTCAAACTTCAAAGAATTCTTGGTATTCACATATACTGATTTTCATCTTATCTGCGATTACCATTCTTATAAAAGAAATTAAAAATTAAAAATGTTACAAAAAAAAAAAAAGAAAAATTATTATTAATATAATACTTAATTTTTTCTTTTATACCTTTAAATGTTTTTTTATGTTTTTTTTTTTTTTTGATTAATACATACACACATGATCACATGCATACAGAAAATTACATCCATTAAAATTTTATTTAAAAGAACCATAACCATAACCAACTAAAATATTTATTGTATAGTTATAGAAAAACATAGACAGTTTTTTCAAAACGCAATAATACCGTATTACATTACTATATACAATGCAGTGAATTCCAAAATGTTAGAGGTGAAATCTTTTACGAAGTACATAGTTAATTTCAAAAGTGTATTAGTAATGACATAGAAATTTTTATTAAGACACTGTTGTAACATAGTATCCACTACTCAGAATTTGACGTTTTGAAAAAAAAGCCATATATATTACAAATGTTAGATAATATTCATATAAATACACTTATGTACTAAACGTTTATTTTCTTAATTTTTTGTGTATTTACTTACGTATGGTAATTTTAATTTTCTAACGAATTTCTTGAAAATATTTTAAATACTCGCAATAGGATATTACACTATCATCTGTAAACGTTAGCTACAGGAGAAGAGTTAAGTGAACAGAATAATTTTTAATAATTCATAATTTCTTTTCTTTTTTTTTTTTTTTTGTCTAACTGTCATCTATAGCAATAAAAAAAAATTTGAAAAAAAAAAAAAATAGCGACTTAAAGATTTGAACGACTGAGTTAACGACTTAAAGATTTGAGCGACTTAAAGTTCAAGTGGTTCAAGTTTAACTGAATGTTGAATTTTTTAACATTTATTTTCTTTTTTAATAATTTACATTTGAATTTATTCATTTACATTATATAATGTGTACAAACAAATATTTATGTAGTACGAGCAGTATGTAATATCATCATCATCATCAATTGCGCTATGCGACCCATATAATATTTATTTTTAATATCACAGTACAATGAAAAGTGCTATATATCTGTTATATTGCAATATGATTTATCTCATAGAACATTATTATACAATGATGTTTAACTTGGAAAAAGATTGGACGCAATCTTGTCATATTGGCAACATAAATAAATTCTTATCAAAGCAATGATAAGAATGCAATTTATGCACGCAATACATTTTCATATTGTCATGGTAATAGAAATGCGATTAAAGGCTGTGAATCTATAAAAAATGTAAAAGAAATTATTTTTTTTTTTATTGAAAGTAAAGTTGAATAAATTAGTAATAATTAAATAAGATAATAGTAAATTTTTTACTTTATCAATACATTTATTACTTAATTAATTTTCTCACAAAATTTGTGATATAATAACTTCAAATATTTCTAAATTTCGACTTTACAATTTTCACTATACTTACAAACTTCTACGCACCAGTTAAAGTGTTACCACTTATCAAATAAGTTAACAATGAATATTTTTCGATTTTTTTAAAAATTAATTAAATGAATTTTGGAAGAATGCTTGCCAATAACTTGCTCATTATGACTATTGCCATTTTTATTGTCATGTCAAACACTTATCTAAATGTTTTATGGGAATTAGGTATATTATATACATATAAATGTACTTACATAAGTATATATACATATGTATATACAATATACATATAATTTATATTGTTTACATGAATTACAATATTTCTTAGGATTATTTTTTATGAAAATCGTTTTAAGTACTTAATAATAAATGTAAATAACACCACGTAAAACTAAGTAATAATAATAATAGTAATGATTATAATGAATCTGCGGCATGAATACTCTACTCGTGTATGTAATAAGAGCATTTACGGATGTACGGATATTTATACATTTTTATATACATATAGTATAGTGTACACAGTACACAGATAAAGAAATATAGGTAGTATATATGATATATATGAATATAATACTGACTATTTTCATTTATCCATTTATTTGTAATTCATTTATTATTTTAATTTTCATTTTAGTTTATTTTTTTTTTTTTTAAATAAAAATACCTATACGCAACTAAAATATTATAAATAACAAACTATCATACACTGTTGCTTGCTACATACAATATGTGTAATTACAAAAATATAAATACTCTTGATCAGAAATGCAGGCATTTAAGGTAATGTTATTGCAAAACTTGTTTCTGATGGCGCCACATGGTCGATTTGTCTTCAATTGTTTAAGATTTTAGTCTACTTCCATATGATGATCCATTATTCAATCTATTTACACACAGTTAACTACTACATCATTTAGTTATAACTATTAATGGTCATCCATATACCATACATATATAAACATATTCGTATATATTATATGTATATATATATACTAATATTATATGCATAGGTATGTGCATATATGTATATCAATCATGTATAATATTGAAACTATTTTTTATAACTTGGCCAATAATTTTTTTTTTGTCTTTTCTTTACTTCTTTTATAATTTTCACTCTGTACTGTAAGTGTTATGTTATATATAGTGGTATACACATTCCTCGTAAGTATTATATATGTACATATACATATGTATATGTGATGGACATATGAAATAAAACGCATAATATGATGAATATAGATAAAATCAAATATAAAAAAAAATATTGATGTATCTATGTACTTACATGTGTGTATGTATATATGGATGCGTAAAATCGCGTATAATATATGAACTGCAGTAGAATCAAATCAAATCATGAGGACAAGATTACGTATTATGAATAATAAAAAAGAAAAAAAAATTAACATATAGAACGCTTATATACATGAAAAATAATATAAAAAAATAAAGAAATACATTACAAATAATGTAATTTATTTATTTATTTATTTATTTATTTTTTTTTCATTATAATTTCATCGATAAACTAATCAATGTGTTGTATCGGACAGTAAAGCTTAATGCGTGTGTTATTCTATAATCAATGCATGTACATATTTAGATTTTATTAAAGATATGAGTACGTGTATGTATACTACATAAATATACTTACGAGTATATCTACTTAGATGTATATAATAGTAAATCTTTTGAATAAGAAAAGGATAATAATAATCACCATTTTGGTACATGCAATTTTATGCAAATTTTATGCATTGGTATGCAATTTTAAAATTATATAAATGATATAGATACATCTGAATAATATATAATAAGTATATTTATGTATATCATGTATCAGATTTCTTATGTGCATATACTTATATAATACGAGTAGTGCATATGCACTTGTACATAGAATTAACGAAAACTGAATTTTGTATAATTCAATTGTTCATACACAAAATAATATACATAACTTGTATACACCATTTTAAAATGTTATATAAATATAACATGCACATTTGTACATATACATATACTTATTTTTACGAGCATTGTATACTCATACATCATTAATTCTTGTATCTATAATATCTTATATAAATAAAAAGAATTAAATAAATTTTGAATTCTTTTCAAGATCTGTGATGGTATAGTGCATAATACATTATACGAGTATGTATGTTATAATATACGTAAATACTATAGTGGATACTAACATTTATAAATATCTACACTAGAACGTGATAGAGTACACAATAATAATTGTGTATTATAATGTTTGTTAATAAATTATACATTTTAGACCTTCCTTTAGATAGTCGAGAATTAATAAACACATACATTTGTTCGTAATCCTATATTGTACATATCTAAACAAAGTAATACATACAAGCGAGATATAATTTGTTTAATTTTTTTTTGTTTTTCAAATCGTGATCACAATTCATTGTCTGAAAACAATATTATCGTGTGGTCATTTTGACAAGAGTTTGATTTTAAAGCAATGCAAAAAAGAAAAATGTAAAAAAAAAAAATAATAATAATAAATACAAAACTATACACTAAACTCCTTTTCTTTTTTTTTTCTTTTTGTAACAGTGTGACATTTCGAAATTGAAAAAAAAAACACCAATTTAGTCATACATTTTAAAAAAAAAAAAAAACCAACATTACAAGGTGATTCGATTCAACAAGTAGGTACATAATATTGGTACCACGGTCGGTAGGTAATATTCCATGGATTGTTTAATGAAAAAAATTGTACTAGCGTAAATTTCTTTCGATCCTATTTTCGATGCTATATAGAGAGGATGTTGAAAATTTTCAGTTTTTTTTTTTTTATTTTTGCAAGACATTCTAACATAAAATTACGTGTATGTAACTTTTTCTATACGACTCATGTTACATATAGCAACATTTGTTATGTACAAATTTTTTTGAAATATATATGTATGTAATTTTGATTTTTTGACTTTTCATAAAACTGAATTAAATTAATCAATTGATCAAAATAAAATCAATTTAAACAGATTAAAATTTACAAATACTATCTATGATTTAAATACATATTCATTTAAATTTAGATTTTCATCTTATATTACATATGCATTACATAAATACGAGTGAATATGTCATATGTTACCTACATAAAAATAATTTTTATTTTATTTTTTTTTTTTCCAATACCTAGTACATACATATGTACGTATTTTGTTATTTATTCTTTTATATGATTTCAATGAATTATGTATGACGTGATTAAGTGATGTTATTTAACGATATATGTGTGTATATGTAATGTATGTATTGCATTCTCAGTTCAGTAAACAAAAATCTTCGTACATATACATACATATATTGTAGTAGTAGTATAATAGTCGCATAAATATATTGTCACAAAAATTTAATGTATTTGTTTGTACGTAAATAAATATATACTCGTACATACATATATGTATGTATGTTTTAACGGTTATACAGTTATATATAATAATAATACTCGTATAATACAAGTGTATATTACTGGACATGGATATTTTATATAGTACATATGAGTAGGGTAACGAAGCCTATTACCGGCCACCTTCCTATTATCGGCCAACAGTTCTAAAAATCGAAAAAAAATTCTAAGGATAACGGTATTATTTGTAACTGTTTTTTTCTAACTATAGGCATTTAACATGTTAATAATTAGATAATAAAAAATTGCCGTGTGCAATAATTCATTTGCGTTTTTTGGCTCAATCTATATGAACGATTAATAGAAAGTAGTAAAAAATTGTTTTTTTCTTAAGATACATAAGTTCACCAAAAAGAGTTCAAAAGTGTTTTGTAAAGTGATAAATACAATTTATAATTTTTAATAGGTAAAGAATACTTTAAATTGAGTAAGTAATTCTTCAAATATTTAAAATTTTTATTAATTATATTAATTTTTGCGCGTCCGGTAATAGAAAATAAAATAAGCAGTGCTCTCTAATTATCGGCCACCTAACTATTTCGTATATTTATGTATAATTTAAACGCGATTTCTTATTTCGCAATTTCTCATGTTTCTTGCAATAACAGATAACAATGATTTGTAACAGAAAACAAAATTATAATGAAAATTCCTTAGCACAGGCTTTGAAGGAAATTGAAGAGAAATCTTTAAGCATTCGAGCAGCAAGTAAAAAATTTGGTATTCCACGCTCCACTCTTCAAGACAAAAACTGAGGAAGACAACCAAAAACAATGGCAAAACCTGGTCCTGGTACTGTTTTAACCACTTTAGAGGAAAAAAGGATTGCTGAATGGATTGCTCTCTTTGCAAATGTGGTTTTCCAGTCAAAAAGGATAATTTATTGAATATAGTTCAAGTGATTATGAAAGAAGACAAAAGAAAGAAGTCAATGTATTATGTTTTTCTTATAGTGATTTTTTATTTTTATTTGTTACTGTTTCGTTTCTTTTCCATATTTTTTTTATTCATTTTTTACATTCACATAATTTTGTTTGTTTAATAAAGGTTTTTTTTCTAAATTTGTTAAAGTTTATTTAAAGTTTGGTTTATTGATATTCACTAGATTCATATTTTTTTGTTGGCCGATAATGGGAACCAATTTGGCCGATAATAGGAAAAAAGTGGCCGATAATTGGAAAAAAGGATCCATTTTGGTTTAAATGATAAAATAATAATAAAAAAATTGAAATTATGAAATAAACTGTTAATAAGTAAAAACTTAAAACTTAAACTTAATTATCGAAATTATTTAATTTTCTCCAAAATTATTTTTTTCCATGAAAAATAAAATTCAATTTAGCAAATTCGTTAAGTGGCCGGTAATAGGGACTGTTACCCTATATATATACATATTGTATATTTTTTAATGTTTTGATTTTTATTTTTAAGATATTTTCTATTCGAATTACAATATACTATATACTCATTATATATGTACATATGTATATATGAATGCATGTAATATTTATAATTTATACATATATTAATGAGATATACATATGTATAATCACAAAGTTATAATGAAATCATTTAAAGTGCAATAGTATTTTAATAGATACATATACTTTTTTTATATATTTTAAAATTCTTTAATACCGTATAGATGCATACATATGTATGTATACTAATGATGTGTACATTACTTAGATGAATTTATTTTAAAAAAATTTACTACTATTAAACTACTGCTATTACTACTAATATTTCTTTCCTTTCTCTTCTTAAATAAAAAAAAAAAAAAACTAAAAAAAAAAATAAAATAAATATATGTATAAAATAAATAACAAAAATAACATAAAAAAGTACGCTAGTAGAGTGGTTACTTTACTAACTAGCACAGCACGCGTACTTGACGGAACTTTCTATCACCCAGCACGAGCTAAAGTCGTTGCACTATAATACACAACATTTATGTAGCTGTAAAGCTGTAATGAACAATATTTTTGAGTGTTGTTATAAAGCTAATATACAACATACTTGCGTTCGCGCATATATATACATACCAATCAACATTCATACATACTTATAATAACTATATATATATTCATAATTACATATATGTATATAATATTCAACATATACATATGTACATAAATACATACATATACAGATACTATAATATGCACTTTTATTATATTACATATATATTATAAGATTGCATGTTGAGTTATAAGAGCGTTTTTAATTTACTTGCATTGTTTCTTTTTTTTTTTTTTTGTATCAATATTTTTCCTTACCTTCAAATTCTTTTAAACAGACGACAATAATTACTATAAAAGTGATTAAATGAAAAGCTATACATATATACAAAACAAAAATAAAATAAATAAATAAATAAAAATTGAAAAAAAAAAAAACTAGAAGAAAAACTTAATAAAAATAAAACAAAACTAGAAAATAAATATTCAATGAATCGGAATTTTATCGATAAATAATTTTAAAATAATGATTTTTAATTACGTATTTTTTTATTTTTTTTTTTTTTTTTTTGATTATTTTAAATCTTTTGAAAAATACATATAATAATTTAATGTTTTGAATATAAAAATTTATATGTATATAGTATATGTATATACTGCATAACTTAGATGATAAAAAAACAAAATATTTGATTTCATATAAAGGGTGTTTTTTAAAGAGCTTGTGGTTTTATATTTTGAATAAAACACATTACAAATTAGAAAAATGACCATATTATTTTTTTTTTTTTATTTGTTAGATACTTATATGACATTTAACATTTGAAAACAATTTCGGGCATATGGCCACGAAGACTATTTTTCATGAAGGTCATTCTGGATGTCAAATTTTCGAGCACTTTTTCAAGTATTTGGAAACGTATCTCACCCATAACGCGTTCAATATTATTTTCCAAAGCGTCAATAGTTGCTGGCTTGTCGGCATAAACCAATGACTTTACATAACCCCAAATAAAATAATCTAGTGGTGTCAAATCACACGACAGCGGAGGCCAGTTGACCGGTCCATTTCTTGAAATAATGCTTTTTCGCTAAAATGATTCTTTAACAAATCGATTGCTTCGATCGAACTATGGCATGTGGTTCCATCCTGCTAAAATTACAAGTCATCAACATCGATGTCTCGAAATTTTGGCAATAAAAATTCGTTTATCATTCCTCTATACCGGATGTCTTACATTATACAAAATACTTCTAATTTAGATTCTATGTTATCACAACTGTTTTGTACACTCGTCCACAATTTCTCTCATGAAATTTATTTCTATAGTATTTCGGTTTAAATTTCAGGATACTCGTATGTATAAGTACAACATAAATGTTATAATTTTCTATAACAATTAATTATTTTAATAAATTTTCTATGTATGTATTTACAACATGAAAATGTTTTTAAAATAAAATTGAAATTGTCAACTTTTATTCTCTCTTTAACGAACTTATTGTGTGATAAATCAATATTCTATAAATGTATAAATGTACTTTATTTTCAAATTGATTAAAAATATTTTCCAATGTTATATAAACATACAATATATTTTGTATATGAACATATACTATACATATATTTGTATGAGTCTTATATGCATATTTTTAAATACCTATACTCATAAATTAAATATTCAAAAATGGAAAAAAAAGCACTAAATAACATTTAAACAAGAAAAAAACAAGTCTAAGATTAATTTTTATGCGGTAATAAATACCTCTAATATAAGTGACATACATATGTATATTATTAATAATAATAATAATAAAAGCACGATGCTATTATCATGAAAATATAAAAGAAAATGTATATAAGTATAGTACATAAATATTTTAAACAATTGAAAAACAATTTAAAAAAAAATTTTTTTTTTAATATTGGACAACGTGCGGTATCCGTCATCTTTCGTCGTATATTACATTATAGAAGGAGAATAAAAATTTATATACATATATAGTACATACTACATTACTCATTTATATTATATACGAATATGTGTAAATAAATATTTTGTTTTCATTTACGAGTACATAAGTACTACTATATTTTTATTTATTCATTTTTCCAGAGTACATAATATATACGTATGTACGACGAAAAAATTTTAAACTATGTATAAAAATGTCACGTTTTCGTGCTGTATATACATTAATGGTACTTGTACACAAATAAAAACAAAATGTTAAGTCATGTTAAACATGAATTCATTATAAATACAAATTATTTATATGTACGAGTATACCAAAAATATCATATGAATATACAAACGAACTTTACTTGCTTGCTTTTACCAAATACACTCCAGTCTTACTAGTATATTGATCCGAGATCTAGCACACCACAACCCATACCACAACTTTTAAATTACTCTGAAAAAAAAAAATAAAAATTATTTTCATTTATAATTGATGTTATTTTTTTTTATTTTATTTTTATTTTAAATCAAATTTTACAATTTAATATAGATACTATACATGTACATGCATATGATTTATTTATTTTTTTTTTTTCATAATAATGATGGACAGGATCAAATTTTTTCTTTCTCTTCATTTATCATTTCTTATACCATATACTTCTCTATATACATATACAAATAATGTAATATACAATTTTTAATAATAATATTAAAAAGAAAATATATTTATGTATACATACATATACATAATCTCTGATAAAAAGAAATAACTTAAAATAATGGTATGGTTAAAGGTAAAAATTTAATGATAATACTACTTATTTCTTACATACATATATGTACATTTATGTATGTACTGACACACATACATATAACAAAGTGTAGATTATATAGGAAGGATTCAACATGAACACAGCTGCAAAGTGAAAATAAAAAACAAAGTTATTACATATTTATATATGTATACTATTTCTCAAGAATTTATTTGTACATACGAGTATCTATGTATGTAAAAAATATTTATTTATATAATAAATGAGAATATTCTTTTGTTTTTGATTATTATAAATTTTAACGAAAAATATGGTGTAAAATTGTTATAATATAAAAATAATAATATAATAAGAATTAGTTGATGCGGTACTCGCATATGTATTCATGTAATTGTTCAACGAAAAAGTAAAAAAAAAAAAAAAAAATACAAAAAAAAAAGGAGAATAAGAAAAACATTTTATTTATTTATTTTTTTTTTTTTTTTTGTAATTGAAAATAATCTTCCAGCATCACGATCACGATCCTCTTTGACTTTCAAAGACTTTTCTATTATATAAGTAGGTACCATTTTTGTTTTGTCTATACAATATACGAGTATATTTTCAATATATTCTTCGTATATGTATGGAATAATGTATGTACATATATATACTGTAAATAATAGAATAATTTATATGAACGGAGTAAATATATGTATGTATATATATATATTTTTATTTTGTATTGCTTTAACATAGTCTATACAATATAATATGGTTTTATACAGTCGTAACTTATATAAGTTCTTATACAAAGGTGAAAACTGAAAAGTATTAACTATATTTATAAAGGATCGCATAAAGACCTCTGAAAAGATTTAAATACATCCATATATGCAATAACTTAACTTGGTACATTATACATTGTTATATACATACGTATAATAATACATACTTGTGCTCTGTATATATACATATGTATGTACGTTGTTTACACATTTATATAACACAAACAAAACAAATAGTAGTTACATATATACTTACATATATGTATATTCTTTGAAAATAAAAAAAAGGAATCTTGAAAAATCTTAGTTACTTAGAGAGCAATATGTTTCGGACTTTGAACATTATATTTTTCATAGAATTCACGATTAAAAATATTTTATATAGATATAGTACATATACCTGTATAAGTGTGTACTGTGTACATATATACAGATGTAATACTTATGTCTATAATGCAAGTAATAATAATCTTGAAGAGGTATTCAAACAAAATAAAAATAAAAATTTAAAAAAATAAATAAATAAATAAAAAATAAAAAACAACTAAAATAAATATGTATAAATAGTAAAAAAAAATAAAATAAAATAATAAAAAAAAATGTAAAAAAAAAAAAATATCAACAATTTTTCTATCTACTTTTATAAGTTTACGAGTAAGTCAAAGATATGTATATAAAAATTAATCTTGACTATGGTATTTGGCCTCAAGGTCTACGTCTGCTTTTACATAAAGATTTCTCATATACAAAATGCTAGTTGTATATATGATACGAGTAAATCTGAAATGTAGTCGAAAAGTATACGTACGTACATATGTATGTATGTACCTATATAATTTTAATAATTGTATATATTTGTACAAAAACTACACACATACAAATAAATATATTTATGTAGGTACTTATATATATAATATATTTGTATCAACATATACGAAAATACTATATCAGAGATCAGACTATATTTATATATATGTACATACATATGTTGTTATACATATACATATAAGTACATTCATCGTGCTATATTTTCTGCATATATACATACATAAGTATTGCAATAATAATTTACTTTTCTTTAATTCTTTTCATTTTTTGAAGATTTTTAAATTATATATTTATACAGTTTCTCGTTTTAAGTCTACTCCTGTAACAGGTTATATTATATCTTATGCTTATATCCTCTTATCATTGCTTGTTATCTAATACCTATATAATACTTATTTTCTTCAATAATGGCCTCTTCTCTTTATAAGATACATTTATATACGGCACATTATTTTAAAATCATCACATACGATCTCTTCTACCTATATATATATACATACATATATGTACACATATAAGTTTATTTTTACGAATAAAACATGCAAGATATAAATATTCTTTTACATTTCTATATGGTCAAAGAATATTATCACTTATAAAAATGCTATTCTATTATATCATATACTTTTACAAGCATTCTTTGCATATTTATATCAAATTTTGTTTTTTTTTTTTTTTTACATTTACATTTGTATCAAATATACTACATACATATGTACCTATACCTACATTACATTTTTTAAAATATTTAAATAAAATGAAAAAGATTTTTAAAATGTTTAAGATATTTTATTTTTTCATTTACTTATATTTCTTTACAATTTTGCTTTGTATCCCCGTATGCATATATGCATATGTATATGTATATGTATGTATATGTATTTTTGCCGAAAGTGATAGATACATCAACCTTTACATATTATTTGAAAATAATGTATCGACGACAATCCATATAATGTACAACTACATGTACGAGTATGAGTATTAAAAATATTCGTCCATAATGTTGAAACTGCACTGCACTAATAATAATAATAATAATAATAATAAAATTGCATATATAAACAATAAACATTGCATTATGTGAAATTTATGTACCATAAATAAGTATGTAATATAAAACTATATACTTATATTGTATATATAAATATAAATAAGAAATATAATGTACTATATTATTTAAAAACTAATTTATTTTCTTTACAAATTCTCCTATAAAATTATGAAAGTATATGCATATTTACCTGATGACTGTACACATTCTATTTTTATTATGTATTTTACATAATATAGTATATATGTACATACATACATATATTACAGATATGAATAGAATATAATTTTAATCAAGTTCTATTATTATTTTTTTTCATAATTCACCTGCACCTCCACAATTTAAATCACATTAGTATGGTAATGGATTTTTCTTTTTACAATATTTTTAATTCGTACACTTATACACATATATAAAATGTTTATTAATATTATTTTGTATAAAAAAATGAACATAAATAAACGCATACATTATATGTACATAAATACGAGTACCTATTCGATTATTTTAACAGAAAACCTGAACATGTAATGTTCATAAATAAAAATAATGTCAAATTATTATCATTTTTCAAAGCTTTTTATTTCGTTAACATAAATGTACATAGTGTGTGTATAATGTATGTACGTTAGCTAATGTTAATGTATGGTACAGGTACTATTTACCATTTACAATGTACATACAACTTATCACATCAAATAATAATGTACGAAACGAACTACACTACATATATATATGTACACAAATAATTTATCTATATAGATACTCTATGTACATAAATTGGATAAAAATTTACAAAAAATTTTTTAAAAGTGTCATTCAAAATACAGAAAATGACCATATAAGATATTGTATAACAAATTATTGATGATAAAAACAATATCGGTATATATTATACGCATTAAGCACGCATTTACGATGACAATTTTAAATGGTGTTCGTGTTAAACATAATGAAAAAAAATATATATGTAATGTAGCAATGTAGGTATAATGCTTATAGTAAATAAATGCATAAATGATAAAATAAACTAATGCTAAAATGCATATATGTATATAATATATGTATACCAATACTACATATATACAAATGTATATAAGTATATACTACGATAGTAATCATACTTAAATGCATAAATATATGTATAAATATTTATGTATAATCGTATAAATGAAAATTACGGTATAGGAATTAACTTATGACCAATGGTCATAAATCATTAACAATAATGAACAATTCAAGCGTACACAAAATGATACGATTCGCAATAACCAATAATATACAAGTACATAAATATGTAATAATGTATTCAAAAATTAATTTTGAACACGTTAATGTGTTAAATTCGACTTCACCTTCAATTTGATCATGTGAATATATTTTTATTTTATTTTTCATATTTTTTTTTTTTGTTTTTTGTTTTTTGTTTTGTTTTGCGTTATTCAGTTTCAATAATAGATTCAACCTTTTTAACTTGGACTTGTAAAAAAAAAAAATGTTCATACCTATAAAAGTATGTATGTACATAAATTTATACCAGAATATATGTACGTATATGATTGTATCCATTTTGTAGTATATATGTATATACTCGTACGTATTAGAACGTTAGTTATGCAAGTAATATTAATTTATCGTTTAATTTACTATATGTGTATGCAGAAATAAATCAAACATTTTTATTGCCATAAAATTACTTAATGTATATAATATGCATAAAATTTGACGCAGAAGAAAAAAATTCTATGTATTTTCATGTTCTTATCTTTCGGTTTTTTCTGTTTTTGTTTCTATTTATTATTATTATTATTTTTTTTTAATTATAAGTAAAGGTTATGATTACAAGAAATTCATATATACATACATATGTATATCTACATATACTCGTATGTATATACATGTATGTACATACATGTATACAGAATAATATCTTAGAATGATATGGAACGTTTTTTTGAAAAAATAATTAATCTAATGGGTTGTTAAAAGTTTTTAATATTTTTTTAATGTTTTTAATGCAAGATATTTTACTATTTTTTTTAATGTTCTGAATATTACTGAATATACTTAGCTATTCTGGATTTATTCATATCTAATAATGTATCACATACATATAAAATTTGTTTTGTTAACATTTAATGTGCAACAAATAATGAAAAAAAAAATTATTATTATTAGAAATTTTTTATTATTATTATAAAATGAAATATTGACTAACAAAAATGTAAGTACACCATTAGAAAAAAAATTCGAATATTTCTTTATTCAGGATGAATCAAGAAAAAATTAATTTCATCATTAATAAATATATCGCTTGTATACATTTTGTATTATACAAATAATATGTTATAAATATAAGATATATTAGATATAAGTATAAATCTTTTATTTTCTTTATGCTCTGGACAAATCGAAATAAGTAATTAACTACAACAATTCAGTTTGTAATTTAATTTCAAACCAATTTAATGACACACTGAGTAAGGTAAGTACTTACCTATAGTTATTTTTGACATTTAAATGGAAATAAAAATAAAATTAAATAATATAATCAAATATTTTTTAAGTATTTTTATTTCACTATGATGACACTTAATACACAGACAGATATAGATTTAACAAAAATTTGAACCGTTTGATGCATATTTGACTTTAGTTAACTATATTATTTAACCATTGCAATTTTCTGTATGGTTACTAACTAAAATATAAATGTACTGATAATCATCACTTGATTTATCGTTATTACATATCTCAGTTAGTATACGAGTTAGTTACCAACTTGATGTGATGTGTCTACAGTCTTACTTTGATATGTACAATATGTGTATGTAATTAATTATGTGCATACATCATATTTTAATACTAATACAATAGATACATAGAATGTTTAGAAAAATATTAAAATGTTATTATATATATTATTTATGTAGTATATGCTTGTGCACAATGCTATTTTTTTCTTTTTTTGAAGAATGTACAAATCATCTATTTATGGATATTCATAATCTATATGTGTATGTATATGTATATAAAAATGATATATAATATACTCTGCTTTTTGAATTTCATGCCTTTATACAAAAGCCAATGCCGCGCACCGCACGTTATTAATAATATAATTTTTCCATAATGCCCTCAAAATTATTTCTCTATTTTTCCGCACATCATTTTCATTATCTTATGAATGTATTTATAAGTACAACAAATACTAATACATTATGTATATAGAATTTATTTATTTATTTATTTTTTTTTTTTTTTGTATTTTGGTATTTTACATGTATATTTTTGAGTTACATATTACATGGTTGCTAATCATACATGAACGTAAGTTAGATTTTGAAATTAATAGAATTAGAAATTGAAAAAAAAAAAAAAATAAAAGAAACTAAAGATTGTGTACATATATGTACTGTAAAATATATATACTCGTATGTACATAACGAACGAATATAAATGTATATAACTTGTACAAGTAAAATATGTACCTACATATGTATATGTACGTACTCGTATGTACTTGAATAAAAATATTTTTTTCATGAATTTCAAATTTATTATTAATAGAGAAGAGAGTATAACATCAATTAATTTGACTGACAGGCGATATTCTTTCTTTATAAATTTTTTTCTTTTTCTTCGTTTTCTTCTTTTTCTTCGTTTTCTTCTTTATTCTTCTTCTTCAATATGGAATGTACCACCACATTTGTATACATACATATATACAATAAATTTGTATTTGTATATGTATAATGTTGAAGATTTTTTTCATGTGCACAGATAATATTAAATACAAATGGAATATTCGTATATAATTTTTTTTTTTTTCATAATAACTCTTATATCCTCATAAGTATCTTTCTTGAATATCTTTCAATATTAAACATTATTCAAATCTTCTATGTAGATGAGTACTTATATGGATGGAATAGTAAATATTTTTCCAACAACAACATTACACTAAGAATTCTTCTTTTTTATTGTCGTTATATACTCTTTTTTCTTCATTCATTTTTACGGGTATATTTACCATTTCTAAGGTGTTTTTTGTGTTCTTTTTGTGCTTAGATCAGTGTTTTTTGTTGTTGTTGTTGTTTCTGTTCTTGTAAATATCTTATATGCCAACAACAGCAACAATAAATTTATAATTAAAAATTTTTATAAATCTTACCGAAACAATTTTCATAATCATCCATCCAATATTTTTGTATACACAAGATAATACTCCTTTCTGATGTGAATGTCAAAAAAAAAGAAACATTTTTTTTCCATATTATAAAATTTTTGTTATTAAAAATTTCAATATTAACCTTTTTAATTCACTTCAAGTAATTAAATTCTTAATATAAATTTTTTTTCGTTAATTTTATGTGCAGCATGTATAACTTGTATAGTACATTATGTATGTATTTCATTCAATTTATTATTTTAATATTCATGTATTTCTTCATATAGATCGAATATCGAATTTCAGTATTTCGAAAAAAAAAAAAAAAAATATTTCAAGAAATTTTTATTTTAATTCCACATAGTGAGAAAGGTAATTTACGAATATTTGTAATTTTACGAGTGTATATTTCTTGATCCTTTCCAATAAAATCTACTGATTATCGTAGAATAAAATTGTGTAGGCAAACCAAATGCTTTATACAGGACTCTATCGGCTTTTCTTCTCAAACAAGGAATAAAAGACTGCAGAGCAGTGGTTATAATGATCTAATAGGGAATAATACCTGTGGAAAGCATCTTGCTACCATAGGAATCCTTTGCAATGTGTGCTTCTTGTGGAGAGGAGGAAAATACCACGGAAACTTCTTGTGTGAGTGCCAGGACTTCTCTTCCATTATGATGCACATTTTTGACACTGATGTCATCAAACCCGAACAAATCGGGCCTGAAAGTCGAGTAGAACTCCTTCGTTATCTGAGAGCGACGAAGAAGTTTGACTAGACAATTCGAGTACAATATGGACAGCGTTTGGCTTAGTGCTATCAGGTTTTTAAATAAGCTTCGTCCCTCACCGCAAACAAACAAACAAACAGCAACAACATATTGTATTGTATAAATACTGAATTTATTTTCTTTTATATTTCGTTTTATTATTATATCATAGTGAATGGCAAAAAAAAAAAAAAAAATAGTATAAATCGTGGTTTGTATATCAATTGTATCATACATTCAAATTTTTTTTTTTTATGTCTTGATATAAATTGTAATTTTTGATGAGAATAATTGCATTAATTCATGTTGTCCGTGTCCTAAAAGTTTGTGAAACAATGGAATCAGTATGTTCGACAAACAAGCTATCAAGACATTTTATCTTGAATGTGTATACGTGATACATACATATGTACCATACGTATGTATGATATTCTGTGTACAAAAATATGTATATATATACTTGTTTGTGATATATATATATTTTGAAACAAACAAAAAAATATTCTTGTATACAAAATTCGTGAACAATATTTTGTGTTTTATTTTCAATACTATATAGCGACGCGTTTGTATACAAAAAAGATAATGAAGAACGGAATCCACAAGCACCGAAATAAAATGAATTGTAGTACCTATGTATATATATACGAGTATATAGATAGTGAAAAATTTTAAATAAAATAAGCAAAGTAATATATAAAAGATAACTTACACCCTTACACACATATGTATATTCAATATTTGAATTAAGCAAAATTTGCTTACTTTTAATCCTTAGCATGTTATCGCGATATCTGAACGCAATACTATTTAGTATAGAATAGAATTGGACATTTTATTATATTTATAGCAGTATAGAGTATGCTCGTATTTGTATTGTACTCAAGGTGAGATCTTCACTGAATTTTAATACTATAAGGAATTTTTTCTGTTCATTCAGTTTTATCATTGAGGATGATGATGATAACTCAAATAATAAAAAAATATCAAAGAAATGCATTACATACTGTATTGAAAAAAAAAAAGAAGAGAAGTATAAAATATTGATAAATCTTGTAAAGTAGCGACCGTCGTTACCATCCATTGATCTTTTTTTTTTTCATTATTATTTTGCTTTTTATAATTTTCAAATTCTTAGAGTTTTTTTTATTTTATTTCTTTTTCTTTTTCGAAACAGATATAAAATGTGTATTAGTGTATTATACAAGTATGTAGCTGCACATATGTATATCTATAAGTCTATACTTTATGTTTATATACACACTGAATTGCATTAGCTGCGTTATTGCATGAAAAATGTGTATATATATAGTTATCGTATTATGTGAAGATCAAAATTACATTTATTTTTGTAACTTAAGAATAACGAAGATTATTAAAGTTATAGAAGTACATACATATATACTTAAGTATGCATAAATACAAATGCATATATGATTGCGTATAAATTGAATTTAAAAATGTTGTGTGATGATTAGGATTGTGCTAAAATTGGGTATATAATTTTCGATTTCTATTGGATAATTCATTTAATTCCTTTTTCATTGTTGGCAGTATCTATGTACATACTATATACTTTATTGATCGATGAAATGATTTACCTAACTTTTTTTTCATTCTTTATAATTATTTTTACAGAATCTGAATACTTATGTTAACTGTAAATATTTATTACGAATTCGTATATTTTAAAGATATGATGATTTTTACAAAAATTAAGCATACATTTTTCAAATTATAAGCATTTGAAAAAAATTTTTCTAAGTTGATATCTTATTGGAACTGAAATTGAAGATACTATCCTGTATTCATCTTTATATGTAATTTTATTTTTTCATGATTATAATAATTGCATTGTATTGTACTATTTTTAATGAATCTCTTATACCAGTTAATAATGTAAATATTGTGTGCATTATGATGATAATGTGTTCAGTTGTCTTATAATCTATGTACTGTATATAAAGTGTATGTATGTATGTATGTATGTACATATATAGGTATTACACATTACATATTAGGACATTATCAAACTCTGTTTATATATAATTAGGTATAGCAGTTAAATTTAATTTAAAAATTTCTATATTTATATATATGTAGATATACATATATATAACACGTAAATATGTATTCTTATCATCGCATCGTATATGTTTACATACTTACATGCAATACATTTATAATTTTGATTTGTTTTTTATAAATATGTATACATACATACATACAGATATACGCGTGGGGGTTATACTTGAGAAATTTGAATAAATTTTAACAAAATAAAAAGAATAAAAGATGATTATTGTCGGTATCAAAAATTTTTATTTTAAATTTTTTATACATAAGAGTATATTATGTACATACATATGCACATACAAATATATATGTATTTAAAAACTTAAGTATATTTGGCGAACATATACATACACATAAGGTTTAAATTGTTATACAATATAATAAATGAACGTATAATATACACGAAAAAAAAAATATATACATATACTCATATACGAGTATATTATGTACTTACATATATGTAGAAAAACATTCATTCACCATTCAAATTACTTGATATGTGGGTGGATATTCAAGATAACATACAGATCCATAGTTAGAAAAAGGTTGTCAACAGACAAAAAAAAAATTGTACTTTGTCGATGATGATATGATGATGATATTTTACTGTCTTATTAGATGTTCTGTTTTGTCATATTTATTAATATATATTTGTATTTTTCATTTCGAATCTAAATTTTAGAATAACTTATTTGGACTTAAGTACATATACACATATATAGATATTTATAAGATTTACAGCTAAATTGCGTATATGTTACATATGTATGTAAATGTATATGTACATATGACTACAAGGGCGATCCGATGTTATATGTACATATATACTATTTCATATACATAATGTATTTATATACGAGTATGTGTAGCTGTATTGTATCTTTTTTGAATATTTTTTCAAAATGCATATTTAAGGGTAATCATTTCAAATCGTAAACATACACGATACGCGTAATTTTACGACTTCTGAAGTTAAAATGGCATAAAATCACTTTTCACTAACAATCTTCTCAAAAAATATAACCACAACCTTTCTTGATAAAATTGGCAAGCATCAAACTTTGATTTACACATTTGAGAAGTTGATCTGTGCGAATAAAAAGGCTCGTTCATTTATATGTAGAGCTCATAAAAACAAAAGAAAAAGTTACAAAGTCTCACAAAAATACGACCAATATTACACTATACTTACGCGAATTTTCAGACTTACAAGATCTGAAATGAATACCCTCATTATAGTTTCTTTCACCATTTTGTCAATCATACAAACAAACATATATGTATATATAATCTTTTATAATAGGTACACTCGTATATGGCTAAAGTAAAAAAAAAATGTAAAAATAATATTTTTTTTTTGTTAAAAAATAGTTTTAGTTTTTATTATTATTATTATTAGATATTGTTATTAATATGTTCAGTATCGTCATAATCATCGTCATCGTCTTCGTTGTCATCATCATCATCATCATGAACTCAATTGATTATGTCAAATTTAGTGTACTTATTTCAAATACTCTTAATACATGAATGTTTGAAGGTGATTGAAAGAGATTTCTTATAAAAGCGCGTGCCATTCAAAGTATATGTAGGTGCATAATGCATTTATAATAAATCCTATATATATTCACATACATTCATATATATATGTATATACTCGTATATAGTATATACAGAAAGATAAGAATATGTACGTGTGTTTTCACACATAAAAATAAATAAAAAAAAAAGGTAATTTTCCTAATAAATTTACCTATATCCCTTTATCTATCAATATTCATGTACCCATATATGAAAAATTACAGCACGCGTGCTCATCATTTTTTTTATATATGTATGTACATATACTTATAGGAATAAATATGAACTTTTGCTGTTACACAGAAAAAGAAAAGTGGATAGTATACTACTATATATAATTCCTATATGTAAATGATCAAATTTTTTTTTTCGTGAATGATAATCAATTTAAAATAAAATAAAATTTCTCAATTATTGTGGGTGATGGTTTGTATAATATTTGGAATACATGTATGTGTATACATATATACATTATACTTAAGTATACTTAAGTATATACAAATACATAATATCATAACATATGTTACATGCGATGTGCTTATAGAAATAAATTTTTTATTGTAAACATTTCATTTTATATATTAATCGAGAAAAATACTCGTATGTTTATTTTTTTTTCCAGTGTTTTATATGCATTTTTATTTTTTTTTTTTCACAACTCGTCTAAATGTGGAGGAAGTTGATTACATTAAACAAATTAACAGAAAAAAAAAACACACACAAATTTATGAAATCTAAGATACCTTGCATTAATTTTTTTTTTATTTTCTTCATTAGTATATTAATACCTAATTTTGATATTTTGAATTCATCATTTTTCGACCAGTTATGTACCATCATCATAATATACTTAGTTACGTTATGTGTACATATGTAGGTATATATGCCCATACATACATACGAGTACATTATAAAATTATGACTAAATGACTAAATTTATGAATTGAAAATTTTTTGTTCATATAATAAGCAAAACATCACATGAAAAAAAAAAAAAAATCGATATTAGAGTTTTTATTTTTTTATTTATGTATTTTTTTTTTTTTTGTTTGTAAATTATCTTTTACAATTTAAAGGAACAACCATACGTACACATAACAACCCACAACTGTATATTTATATCACCATCTTGTATGTATATATATGTATATGTATAAGTTACTAACTAACTAACTATGTGTATTAAAAAAGGGTTTTGATTTTTAACATAAAAAGTCTATAATTTCAAATATTTTCATACATTTTATCTCATACATTAGTAGGTTTTTTGGCCTTTATTTAGATCATCGCGCTTATATACTTATACGTATATATATATATATATATAAATACAAATATAAAATAAAAAATTTAATATACAAATATGTAGATAATGGGCCATATTATGAGTGTCGATACTATCGACTATCGACAAAATTAAGACGAGACGAGACGATTTAAATTTTGTATTATGTAAATCGGTCGCCTCGACAATAAGACATTGCCATATCAAATTTTATTTTCATTCAGTTTTACCATGTAATTTCTATAAAACTTGTCAAATATTTCGATATAAAAATTTATAATTCATTTTTTTTTTCAATTTTGAATAAATATTTAATTAATTTTTGTAATTTTTAATAAATATTTGATTAATTTAAATAATTTGTAACTGAGTGAGAAAATACATATAAAACATATTAATTTAATAATGACTTTTTTAGATAAAAGAAGAGCATTAAGAGATGCGTTCATTTTTTTTTTTTTCAAACAGCTCAAACACCATTTTTGGTAATTTTTCTTTAATTAATTAAATTAAACTTAAATAAATTGAGCAGAATAATTAAATACATCTTGTATTATATACAAAGCATACATAAAATGTCAAATCACCATAGACTACTAAATGCCTGTCGATTACTTTTAGCTGATCGACTCAAAATGTCGATATTCTCGTCTCAAATCGACACTCGTAATACAAAATTTGTCGAGACGAGGCGATAGTCGATGACGAGACGATATTATCGACACTCACAATAGGGCCCAATATTTTATATAAATAAATAAATTACTTATATGTACCTATACATATATATTTTATTTATATATATATATACATATACGTAGTTTAGTATATGTACATATTTACATGTTATAGTATAGGTACCTTAAAAATGTAAATCATATGTATAAAAACGGAAGAAAATTTTTATGAATGAATTTATGTATAATTTTGTTGTTGTTGTTGATGTAATTGAAATCGAATCATTCATTTCAAAATTATTATGATATTATATACATACAAGGTATTTATATAAATAAGAAATTTTGTAGACGCGTGGTTTTCAAAATAATATGTACATATATAAAAATCTTTGACATATATGTACGTATTATGCACAGATATATACTTACCTAACTAAATACATACATACATTTATATATCTTATATAAGTATAATATACACCATGTACATTTATTATATTATATATTTTTTTATCATCAAGATGTTTTTATTTATTATTTTTTTTTTTTTTCATTTTTTTAATTTTTGACTGTATTAAATTATATTTTCATATTTCAATCAATATTATTATGCATGTATGATATTTAATGCTTATATATTATGTATATATACATAAATATATTATTACATATATTCCTATCATATGTACATATATTCAGGTATACAATTTTATATTATAGTACAGTATAATATAATTATTACAAGTATCTTTGCATTTTACATATAATTATTTTGTACATACATATGTACATATGTATGCCTCTAGGTAAATGAAATAAATAAAATAATAATAATCATAATAATAATAATAATAATAAAATGAAATGAAAACAAAAAAAAAATTAATAAAACTAAACAAAACAAAAAAGTAGTAGAAAAAAAAAATATATAAAAAAAAGTACAACAAATAACAGGAATATGTTTGTAGTATATATGTTATTTTTATACTACTTATATGATGGTATCGCTGTATCGCAAAATGAAGAGTAGGCTGTTAAATTGTGTATGCGAATATTTTTACTTTTACATATCAATATGTACTTATACTTAGGTAACACGAGTATAATATTTATGTATACAATATTTTTGCTATACTCATTCATATATAATATAATACAGGTAAAATCATTTATGCGTGGGTATATTATATTTGTGTTATATATGCAACATACGTATATCTATGCATCTATATGTATATATGTACATACATATTATATTTAATATACATATATACATATATATATAAACATACATATACATACTTAAAAGTTTGTGTACTATTAAAATAAAGGTGTAAAATTTAAAATTAAAAAATCAAAAAAAAAAAAAATTTATTATATGCATATAATTTTAAAAATACATATGTAACTAATACAAAAATAAATAATATTAGTTGCAATAACGATACATAATTATAATAATAATATTGCACATACATACATATGTACTTATACACACTAGTGTCTGTCAGGCGCGTTATTTTTAAGACGTCATCATCGAAAGTGTTTTTCGTGGAGTAAAAAAAAAAAAAAAATGGCACAAAACGGAGGTGTTATTTTTATATAAATATACCATGAATAAAACATACACATATATGTACATATATAAAACGTTCATAAAGTATAAAGTAAAAAATACAAAAAAAAAAATAATAATAATAAAAATGTACTATATATATATAATAATAAACTTCATCTAAAATTGTACATACATTTACATATAGATTTGTAAAAAAAAAAAAAATACAAACAATACAGAAGTAATAATAATATTATATTATGTATATGTTTTTTTTTATAATCTGCACACAAGATTCATGCAATGATAAAATGATATTGAGGGTATTCATTTCAAATTGTAAACGTATACGCAACACGTAATTTTATCATTTACTTCGTTAGTTAAAATGACGTGAAAACATTTCATAAAACACTAATCATATTAATTTTAACTTAACTTTTCACAAACTCTTATTTTGTTACACAAATTCAATAATCTTCTAAAAATAATATCACATCATAATATAAAACATAAACTCGATTTTCAAATATCAGCTGATATAATTGACAAGCTGTCAAACTTGAGTTTATATAAAATTTATTTACGAGATCGAGATTAATTTGCGCGAGAAAAAGAAACAGAGAGCGAGAGAGAGAGAGAGAGAGAGAGAGAGAGAAAAAGAAATCTCGTTCATTTACTCAGAGCTCATATAAATTTTCAAAACAAAGAAAATAATTACAAAATTTCGTAAAAATTACGACCAATTACGCTGCATAAGCGAATTACAAGACTTACGAGATTTTAATGAAATGAATACCCCTCCTTATTGTATATGGCTGCTACTGAAACTGGTATCTGGTATTCAGTCAGCCATTCTTATATGCAGGTACATATTATCTATGTATATAATTTTTTATTTTTTTATTTTTTTGCTAATGAACATATGTACGTATTACATTAAATAATATTAATATAAAATGCATATAAAAAGCTTTCTAAGTATTACTTTTATACATAGATATAAAACACATATATTATCTTCACATTTGTATTTGAACTCAAACATAATATTCTCGTATACTTTTACATATATGTATGTACGTACATACATACATATATTTAGTCTAATGATACTATCTATAGAAATAGAAAAATTATGAAATATTTTTGCGGAGGTTCTTCATGGACAATATACTACTCGTGTGTACAAAAATATACTATAATACACGGATTTACTATATACAAAAACATATACTGTATGAGTATAAATACATAAATACGATGGTAGCTCTTGTATTCCTTAGTTTCTTAGATTTTATATATAATATCTTTTTATTTACTTTTATAAAATTAGTACATATATATAAGCATTTTATTTATAATTTTCGTTTTACATATATTTGAAATTCAACTTATATATATTTTCATATACACACGTCATGTAGCCATATATGTACATAATATATAATCTCAGTTATATATACGAAAATGTAAAGAAAAACTTCTATATGACAGTGATCGCAATGTATTTATACTGTATATGTAATATCAAATAAAAAATCAGTAAAGTAATAAATAAAATCAAAACTTAATAAACTTCAAAAATTTAATTACTCATCATTCGTTATTTCTAATAAGTACGAGTTACACACATATAGAACTGTCTGAATAGTTTCTGGCCTAACACAGAAACTAGTATTTTTTCGTTAAAATTGTTTTTTTTTTCTTTTTCATAATTGTCTCTTTTTAGGTCTATAAATTTTTTTTTTTTCAACGATACTCTCATTTCTTTAACCTGCCTACAACTACATAAATGTTTACTATACATCTTGCTTTGCAAAATATGCTTTTACGAATACGATGACCTCCTCATTTGATAAAATTCTCTCTTTCGAGCCAAACTTTGAGTCTATACGAAACAGGAAAATGTCGCTAACAACCAAATTGGATGAAGATAATCAATTGAAATCCGATTTCAAGAATTTTTATCATTGCAAAACGCTCAAGTTTGAGACGATTATTCAATTTTATTTCCATTTTTATAAATCCACTGATATTAAATAACACAATTAACTGTCAAACAACAAATTAGCGTTTAAAATGGCTACAATTTTTACATTTCATCTTGCAAGGCATGCATTATCGTCGTACCAAAATGAGTTTGACAAGAAGTTTCATATTCTTCATGTCGTGGCTACAAACTTTTCAGACAGTCTTATAATAATTGAAACGAAAAAATACACTATAACAGCATCATCTTTTCTATAAATAAAATTTCAATCTTTTAAACAACATTCATAATTCATTTGAAAAATAATAATTTATATAAAAACAATATATATATATATATATATAAATTTCTTTATTTCTTACACTTTTTTATGGAAATTTTGCGATTAAAAAACAAATCACAATCAAACAATCACAAAAAACAAAAAACTTAAAAGAAAATTTCTATTTATTTTAATAGTGGTAATGTCTTCATTTTTTAATTTTTTTTAATTTTCTAATCTTTTTGAAAAAAAAAAAAAAAAAAATGTAATTCTAGAAATGTACATAAATGTACTCTCGCACATACTTATTTACTTATTAAGTATGAACAGATAAATTGGTACCTATGCCAACTATTAAATTTGTTGCTATTCATATTCGTGTTCACATATCCATTATAATAGAATCAAAATTTTTGAATAAAATATAAAAATAATATACTTACGTACATACATATAATTTTAAATTCATCTTTAATTCGGTATGTATTCAATTGTTTAAATTTACTACATCACTTGTACAGGGTGTGATTTCCTTTATTCTAATAAAAACATTTTGTTTTTATTTCTGAGAATATTTTTAATTTTGAATTTGTTATTTATTTTCAAATAATATTAATATACAAGATAATGAAGATACTTATATACATTATGTATGTATATCTGTATATCGAAACTTTGGACACGTGTGATTAAGTTGTAACAAAATAATAATGGTAATAATGATAAATAAAAGAAGCAGGATGCAAATTAACAAAAACACCCCCTCATTTAATTTGTTTTTTGTTTTTCTCTGTTTATGTGTTTTTTTTTTGTATTTAAATTTTATTTTAGTATTCGAACAAACATCAGTCAATATATAGAAGAATATAATGATTTTTTGAATAATATGTACAATACTTGTATTTGTATATATAAGTATACGATCATATCTAATAAAAATGATATACAAAATCCTTCTTATTTTTTTTGTAGAAAATTACTAACGAACAAAAAATTTAATCATATCATTTTTTCTTATTTTAATTTTTGATTTTGATCGTTTTTATTTTTGATAATTTTTTTTTTAATGGCCTTGATTATAGAAAAGCAACTTAAATGAATTGGCAACCCATTGTGAAACGTGGTGAGACTATATCTAAAAAAGACAAAGGAAAAAATAAAGAATTAAAAAAATAAAAAAAAAAAACTAAATAAAATAAAACACCTTTCAAAAGAACATCACTTTTACCACCCTTCAAAACACATACATACATACATACGTAATTAGTCATTTTTTGTTTTATATCATCAAAAAAAAAAAAAAAAAACTGATAAACTAAACACCATGAAATAGCTTTTAAAATGAACACTTGCTGTGTGAAGTTCCTGGTAATATGTTGTTGCCTAAATGCATGAATTTTTAGTTATAATAATACAAATAATACGACGTACAGTAAGTAAAATGTCAGATCCAAAATAATATGAGTTACTATGTTTTGTGTAATAAAAAGGCTTTCCTTTTAGTTAGATTTATCGTTTTGTGTCCATCACATTCTATATAATGTACATACGTACGAGTCTTATACATGAATATGAAACATATATACATACACACATACACATAAGAACAATTATAACTACGTATTGTATTTTGTATTGTTAAATGATACATATACCAACGAACGAAAACAATAAGTTCTGTTTCTGATGCAACCATTTGATTATTTTTGATTTTTTTATTTTAAACCTGTAGCTCCGAAATTTTTTTCATGTTCATCAGTTCATCATTGCTCATTTATTTTTTGGACATCGATCAAAATCTTACCACCACACTTTTACTGGCATTTTTGACTGATTTCTTGTCTTTATATACATTTACATTTGAACATTACTTTGTGTCCACTTATCATTATTGATATTAACATTAAAATAATATAAGAATTTTTTGAAACATTTTTTCTTCTTTAATACTCGTATTTCTTTCTTTTCGTTTTCATATACATATATATTTTTATATACGAGTTCAAGTAAGTAATATTAAAGAATTTCATTTACATATACATATAATACTACAATACAAAATAATCAATATAAGTATATTGTGGTTACTTCAGTTGTAAGTCGTATATTGATTTATATATGTATGCATATAAAACTTTATTATATACATAATATAAGTATATTTGTATACTTTTTTATTTATATACACATCTTACATATAATGTTAATTGTACATCGATTTTTCTTAATATGTACACTGTGTATTTGTGTAGGTATTTATTTATTTTTTTTTAACTTCTTATAAATAATTTTAGGAAAAAATGAAAAATATGTTGTTGCACCTTTACAAATTATTCGATGGCAAAGATGAAAAGTTGGTTATGATGATGATGATGATGATGATGATCAGTCCAAATTCCATCTCACGATTCTCTTTTGTCGATATATTATAATTAATAAATGGTATTTTTTTTTTCTGTTTCCTAAATATTATGTATTGTTTTTTTTTTTCTGTACAACTTGCTCTTTTAATTTGGATGTCTGAGTCTGAAGGCAAATATACAAAATATTTGGAACCCGCAAGCATATGTACATACATATCGAAAATAACATATACATAGTAGAGTATAGGTTAACCCAAAATAAGATACAAAATAAAATTAATGAATATTTCAGATAACTATGCATATAGTACATATGTAAGTAAAATATGTACATTATATAGGAATAATAAAAAAGAAAATAAATTAAAATATAGGTACTGCATATCTTTTGTAAATGTAGTTGTATGGTTTATGACTTTGGGCAAATATGCATTCAGTTCATATACATATACCATCATGTACCATTTGGTATAATACATATTACACATAACATCACAGATATAATTTTTCTTTTATTTCTTTATCTTTTATTTTGGTATATGCATCTTGAAAATGATCATAACAAAAAAATATATAAATTGGAATTTCTTTACAAAAAAAAAAAAAGAAAAAAGAAAAGAAAAAAAAACCATCGATCGCAATCTCTTATTCTAAATTAATATGTAAGTATTTTTCAGATAATGATTTGCTGCAAATTGTTTGCTATTTATATTATATATATAAATATATATATATATGTGAATGTATGTGTAGACTGAAAAAAAAATTATCGCGTATAAATATGGGACAAATAATTTCTTAACAATTTAATTATTATTAAGTGATTTATCTTTAGTCAAATATAATATTTATAAACATTATTATTATTATTTGATAATAATTAACATATTTATTACAATAAAAAAAATTGGTAATTTTTTGATGGAAACTTCTTTTATCTTCTGAACCAAACTTCGAGTCTACGAAACATAAAAATGTTACTAGGAGCTAAATCTGATGAATACGGTGGAATATTATCAATCAATTCAAATCCGCTCAATTCAAGTATATGAGACGGTATTTGATTTTTTACATTTTTACAAAAACACTGATACATTGAGTACCTATACCTAAGACAAATGACTGTCAAACAACAAATGAGTGTCAAAAATTGCTACAAATTCTTGCAAGTCATGTACCATCATCATATCAAAATCATTTCGACGAGAAAGGTAACCTTCAATATGTTGATGCTAGAAGCATTTTCATATCACCTCCTTTACATACGTACATTGTATATAAATATGTCTAAAACATCATATATACTAACATATATGTGAATTTTATATATTCAATAAAAAATAACGTTATAAAATTCTAAAGTAATTTTTTTTTTCAGTTATATTATATGCATCGCATTATATATCGTATCGTTCAAATACTTTATGTATGCGATTGTAATTTAGGTAAATACATTTAGTATTGAAAGTATTATTATTATATACTTACACTCATATATACATACACATGTTTAATATGTGTTGAAATAAACGAATATTTATGTGGTTATCTAAGTACCATATAATATACGTGTACTCGTTTATATTGATTTTGAAAATTTATGAACTTTTCATATGTATAATAACATAATTTGTAACAAAACAATTTGAACATTCCTTTCAACGTAAATACCACAATAAACAATAATAACAACAATAACAACAACAAAAAATAATAATAACGCATTTTATTCTTTATTTATTATCTTTTTTAGTTTATTTTTTCTTCTTTTTGTATCATAATATTTTATTATTATTATTTTTTTAAATTAATTCTTTATATGTATATGTATGACATAAGTTTATTGAACTTTGAATGATATTAGTACAGTAGTTATAATACTACATCAATAATAATAATTCTCGTACACATAATGTAACTTGTTCTATATATACATACTCGTATTATCTATATTTTTATATTTGTGTAAATTTTTTATTTTTAATTTTTTTTTTTTGCCTTTTGTTTTTATTGTAAATATAAATCAAATTACTTTCTGAATTATTTTTAAGTGACATACATATACTATATTATTAAATTATTACAGTTTTTTTTTTTGTAGATATTCTAAGTAGTTTCATTCAATTGAAATCAAAAATCAAAAAAAAATATACATTATAATTATAATTTATTATAAAATATATACATTAAAAAATTGAACAAAATTAATACGTGAAAACGATATAAAAATTCAATAAATCCTATATATGTACATACATACAGGATATTTTTTTTCTAAGTACAAATAGGTATACCACGATATTTTTCAGACTATTTCATGAAATAAATTGTACTATAGCAATATTTTGTATTGACCTTGTTCTCGACTATAGAGGGCGCTGAAAATTTTGAGTTTTTTGCAAGACAAATTGTAATGAAAAATTACGTGTTACATTTTATACACCCTACCCTGCGTAGCAAAATTTAATGTTCTAGCTAATTACTGAAAACAAAATTACCTTTCTTTTAATATACATTTTAATATACATTCAGCTACATTACATAATAGCTGTGTTCCTTTCACGTGAGCGAAGTACTTCTGAGCAATTATTTTAGCAATGACTCAAACTATTAAAAGAAACATAAATAAATTTGACAAGTGAAGCAAAAAATAACCTTAAAATTATTTTACTTTAAATTTGAAAAATTTATATAAAAAACTCCATATGATATTTGTTTATACCAAGAAATCTAACTTAAAGAGTCAATTTTTATTTGTTGGATAATGTGAAACTAAAAAGACATCTGGTAGAAAGAAATAACGTAAATACTTACAAAGCATGAGTGAACTACTTTTGAAAAATTGTTTGACCAGTTCACACATAAAAATTTAGTGAAGTATTAAACCAAACTGATTTTTAAGTACTTTGCTCATGTGAAAGGAACACAGCTAATGTATATATGTACGTATAGACACATATGTACATAATATACATTTTATATAATAACATGAATACTTACATAAATTTGATAAAATATACATAAATTTGAATTTAAAAGAAAATAAAGAAAAACTTTTTCTTACTATTATATACTATTATTATTGATATCGCTTACATCGATCGATCGAAACCACTAAACTAAACCACTAAAAATCAACACAACCACATAATAATATTTTATACATTTTATAGAATATAGAAAATTATAAAAATATTTTTCTGTTAGGTACATATTAATAATTTTATTTAATATAAGAAGAAGAAGAAGAAGAAGAAGAAGAAGAAGAAGAAGAAGAAGAAGAAAAGCATTAAAATATACTTTTACATAATTTATATTTTCAATACAAGTAAAAATATGAAACTAAGTATTTTAAGATCATAGAAATTTTTGTGGTTAGCTAATTCTTGTATAATAATAAATGTCTATATATTATACATATGTACAAAGGTAAAGTGTAAAGTTCTCAGTTAAACATGTATAAGGGGCGCCGCGCATATTCTCGTATAGTGTTGAATCGACTTTTATTTTATTTTGTTTTGAAAACTACTATGATGAGTTTTTATAAAACCACTTTTTCAATTTCAGCCATTTTCATTGCACATGTCATCTTTTTCTTTTTGGATCTAAAGTAATATGTAATATTATATAATACATACATATACTTTAAAAAAAAAAAAAAAAAATTAAATGAATTTAATTTGACGAATTTAATACATAATCTCTAACTAAATACTTGTTAAAAATGTTATATATATAGGTATCTGCGGTATATTTAAAAATGTATATTAATTTCAAGTACATTATATAAAAGAAATTTTATCATTCCAGATTCATTTTATTTATCATAATAATCCTGTTATTTTTGATATGCAACAATTGACTACATAATATAATTAATATTCTTTCTTATCTTTTCATATTTTCAGTTAAACAACTTTAAATAAAAATTAATACAAATTAATAATATTTTCAAATTTTCATATAAAATACTCGTAAGTGATAAAAAGAAACAAGTACAAATTAACATAAAAAAAAAAAAAAATTGTATATATGTACATACAATCACTAGAAATTATTCAAACTTTAATTAATTAAATAATATAAGTCTCTGAATAATCTGAATTAAAAAAATGATTAATATTCTTTCAATTATTGATGTTTTTCTTCTGTTTTTCCTATATACATATGTATACTATATTATACATTTATGTACATATTATATTTTGCACACTCATGTACTTATAGCACGATATTCATTATGCATTATCCATTACGAAATGAAAGAGCTGTGGTTAAACCACCTTAAACAAACGTAGTTTCTTATAAATTTTATACAGGTAAAATGAATGTGTATGTATGTTATATGTGTGTATAACATGTATATGTTATCTAAAATTATCCGCACACGCAAACATGTACGTACGAGTATGTATATGTATTTTCAAATTTATGGAAATATCCCAGCTAACATTTTTAGTAACATGTGCATATATACTGAGTATTTGCTTGTGAACTGAAACTAAAATATGGTTACAGTAACGTTTTAATAAGTTTTTTTTTTTTTTTGCCACTATAGTACCTATGTTTCGTTACTTTGTAGCTAACATATCTAACATACCAGTTTCGTATATATATATATATAGTCATAATCCTTTAAAACTATTTTCTGCATTATAACTAAGTACTACTTATATTCTGTGCGACTTTAAAAAACAAAAAAAAAGCTATTAATATTATTAAAATTAAATTCACTTTCTTTTTGGCAAATGTACATTATATCAAACTTACATTTTACGTACATATGTATGTATTCTTTTAGTCAGTTTTTTTTTTTCACATCATTATTTAAAAAAAATACGAAGATATGTATGTATATGCACATATACTATACATAAGATATGTATAGTACATGTATATATGCTTTTAAATTGATTTAATTCATTTAAATAGATCAATAATTGATATAGTATATGTACGTGTAAAATCTAAATATCAATACATATTTATAAAATGTAAATATCTATACATCATAATGATTATCCGTAGACAATATCAGACATAAGTATTATAGTATTTATACATATTAGACACATGGATAAGTGTGTTATGCATGGCACCTATAAATTTATTATAATATACTTCTTATACTTAAGTATTTGTTTGCCTATATGTAATTATATTTGTGAGCTATTTTATTTGTAATATAATTGAATATGGTTGAATACTTACAACGAATACATACATACATATCTTACATATAAGTGTATATAATGTTTTGTTGCATACGTTAATTTTTAAATTAAATAAAAACAAAAATATATATACATTATATCTCTTGTAAACATAGTTATTATATACGAGTATATGTATACAATATGCATTTGCATGTTTTTAGACATAAGTATATATCTACGTTTTGAACATAGATACATATTCATACATAATTTTTATACTCTAAGTTTTATTTATTTATATATGTATATATTTTTTGTATAATCGTGATCGTCTATACCTAATTATACATAGGTATATATTTTCAAGAAAATCTAATATTTGTATATAAAGATAGCTCAAAAAAAAAAAAATACATAAAAACTCATGACTTTATTTTTTATGACTTAAAATGAAATCATATTTTTTGCATTTTAATGTATACACATATACTAAGTATATATACATGCACATACTACATATATAGAAATAAAATATGTTTGTGTAACAGAGAAATCATTTCCTGATTATACACATATTCAATAAATGTGAAGACATATAATATACATATATGTATGTATGTATTCTTAATTATATACTGGTATTGGTTAGAAAATGAGAAAAATCATGTTTGCTACTGAATATTATATTATGTATTTGTTATTATGCCCGAATGTATTTTATATTCATATAATAATGTATCTATATATTATATATTTTGTATTATTTGTTTTCTTCTATACATAAGTAACATAAATTTATGTATATATGTGTATTATTTATTCAAAATGTCATTCATGTCCTCACCGTCCAAATTATATTTATTAACTTATTCTTATATTTCAATCATTCTATAGGTCAGTCGTATAAAATGTTTGTGTTTTAAAAAGTTTTGTTACTTGTACAAAATGTAATATGTATTTATAATAGGTATATATACTTACAATACATTTATGTATATTTCCTACATACATACTTAGTACATAATATCATCAACACTTATTTTATGTGTATATATACATTCTTGTAAAATTTATTTTATATCTAATATGCATAAATACATAATTATATAGATATTTATTTATTTGTAAATAGTTGAAATATACTCGTATACCGTTTTTGAAAATATTATTTCTATAATATTTATCAAAAACAAAAATACTTATTCATACGCTGTTTTACATGTACTCTACTATACTGCCGTCGTTAGGTAGAAAGTCGTATTTACAAAATTTCGAAAAATGAGTTAAATGTAAAATCTTTATCTTAGACCAGCAATGCATCTATTCTCTAAGTTAGAAAGCTGTAAATGAACATTAAGGCACTTTTTCGCCACTTCAACTATCGTATCTGATAAAAAATTTTACATTTTTCAAGTTAAAAAGTCGGTATCTGGCCAAATCTGGCTTATACTAATGTAAAAGTTCGTATCTGAGATTGTACTCACGACTGTCTCTCTCTTGATACTACAACATACTCTAACTACAGATATTTGACTTTTATACTGATATCATGAAAGGTCGTATGTGTCAAATCACACAAATCACACATTTTTAAAAAAAGCTCAATAACCTAAAATTACCTAAATATCAGATACGACTTTCTACCTAACGACGACAGTATAGTATTTAAAATATGTACATACATACATCAGCATCACTATAAAATGTATCATACTTATGAAAAAATTCAATTTTAAACTTTATTGTGTTAACAACTAAATAATTGAACGAAAAAAAAAAACAAAAAAAAAAACAATTATTATACTATATATACCAATTTTTTATTAAATTATTTTTATAATATTTTTTTATTGTTATTTTTTGAGTAGTGCATTGTAACTAAATCGTATATTGTGCTTTTTCCATCATGCTTGAAAATTTTAATAAAATATTTTTTAACATTTCTCAAAGGTTCACTTTTATATTAATTTTAACTTGTTTTTTTTTTTTTTTCGTTTTTCAACAAATACGTAAGTAGTATAATGTACGAGTATACGAAAAGTATACTATTTTCTTTAAATAATATTTTTAACAAATTTGAGCATCTTAAAATTTACTATATTTTCGAGTAAATTATATGTACATATGCACACTTGAATTATGTTTATATAGTAGTATATTTTATATAGTAAAAAATATACAATGCACATAAAAATACAATGTGTACACAGATATATACACAATACACATATATGTACATATCAAAAAAAGATATTCTTTTCTTTTAAAGATTTTAGCGGCTTTAAATTAACCTCATTTTCACGGTTTGTTAATCATTTAGATACGTAATGCATATATTATGTATGTATGTACTTACATATATAAATTTATGTATTCATACCAGATATATTTAATGTACATATATGTATATACATACTTAATTTCGTTTAAAGCTTAACGCATTTAAACTTTTATTCTCACATATGTATGTACAATATATACTAATGTTTGTAATGTATATATAGTATATTTATACTCGTATGTAATGTGTGTATGTTTTTTTTTTTGTAATTATTCTATAATAAATTCTGGTTTTCTTTTTATGTATACAATAGTATTATTATAGTATGTACATATGTATGTTAACACAAAAAAGTGCAATAATAATATTTAATTATAATTTTTAATGTTTAATTTTAATTAAGTAGTAAATTTTCTTCCATCAATCCTTTTATGTATATTATATGTATGTATAGTAATTACATACATATATCATATAATCAAAACTATGAAATAGAAAAAAAATATATACATATTCTGTTATTATATTAAACATACATACTCGTATAAAACTATATATCATATATGATATAAAATATAACATGTAATACTTATTCATATATTATACTTACTTATATGTGTATATTATGTGTATTCCGGATTATATACAAATACATAATTGTATGTATAAGAATCTTGAGAGTTTTTGTGAAATTTCCTATTTTAGGTACATACATATATACATTTGTACATTACATACATACTACATATCATAAACATTAGGGGATCCATTTCATTTTTCAGTTAATTATACAATTTTTCAATTTTCAAGTTTCGGAAATTAATTACGAAATTCAGTTAGGAAATGAATTACGAAAACTGAAAAACTACGAAGATTATACAATACAAAGTTTACGACAAACTAAAACGTGAAATGAATCCCCTTATTAAAAAAATTCAAAAAAAAAAAAATAATAATAATAAAATAAAAACATTAAAAAAATGAAAAACAAAAAAATAAAAAAGGCAAAAATAAATTTTTAATTATAATCATCACAAAAAAATCCAATCTATAAAATATATATGTATATTCATTAATACATGTACATAAATACATGTATTGTAATACACATATTGTATGAATATGTATTGTGTATATAAAATCGATTAATATTGTTAACAATAATTATTATAATTTCCATTTTTGGATATAATTTGTCGGTCAACCGCCCTCATTTAGTTTTAACTAATAATATTCTATAACTAAATCATTATAAATTATTGGTCAATACTCAGTACATACTACTGTATACACACAAGTATATAAATATACATAAATACATCTACTTACATACATAAATATTCAATCGGTAATAATCGTATAATAAAGATAATTAAGTAAGAAAATAAATATATACTATACTATATAAGCATATCTATAGGTTGGTGAATAAAAAATAAGTACAGATGAGTAAGAGAATATCAAAATGACATCAAAGTATTATTAAAATATTGTACATACATACATCATACATACATACATATATTTATATACATATTTGTATCTACTCATCATTATATATGTACATCATATATCTATATGTATAATATTTTAATGTTAAATATAAATTTTGAATTTTTGTAATAATAAAATGAACGCGAAGAGATGATGACGGCAATGATGATGATGATGATGAAATTACTGTAAGGTCATAGGAATGAATGTACACCATACAACATTTATTTTTTGTTGTTGTTGTGTTAATTACTTTTTGATTTAATAAAAAAATAAAATTACATGTAATATTCAAATTGATTTTTTTTTTACTGGTGTAGTGCATAATATATACTCTTGTAAATGGCACCTTTCGACAAATAAATACATATGTAGTAATAAATATAACATCTAAATAAATACTATATATACATACATACTTGTATACACGTTATAATTATTAATACATTTTATAATTACATATGGCTAATTCTAATAAAAGGTCAACCTATTTGTCATTTTTAAGATTTCATTTTTTTCCGAATCTAAAAAAAAAAAAAACAGATATTTTAAAATATTTATTTTAATTATAAAATAATATACATCGTTTTTCTTTTTTGGCGTTCTTTTTTTGCAAATTTTCTTAAGATAGTTTTGAAAAATCGAAAATTTGAAGGATGTAATGTCGCCAACATTTTACAACAGTATACAGCCAACAGTTTAAAATTTATAAAACTACAATTTTTCTAAACTATAGTGAATGAAATGTCAATTTATTACTTATGAAACTAATTAAAATAAAAATCATTTGAATTTACGTCTTAAAACTTTGAAGAAATTTAGAATTTTTATCAAGATATCAATTTGGTCTAATTTCTTCGAGTATATGTCGCCAACGGACTTTATTCTTTTTATATATTTTTTGATTAGAATACTTTTGATCCAAGACTTTTCATAATTATTCACAAGGACTTCTACTTTGAAATCGTCAAAAAAGTTTGAATATGTTCAAACTGTATGTCGCCAAATTTAGAATTAGCCATATATACATAAATTATATATATATGTATATATATATACATAAATTTCGAAAATACATATCTTAAATGATTAAGAAATAAAAATATTTATATATACATATGTGTAATCACACGGTAACTTTATTATTCTGAGATATAAATACAAAATATTACATACACTATTTTTGTGCCTTCAATTACAATAAAGTTATTTTTTTCATATATTTACATATAATTGATTTACTATATACTTGTGTATAAGTACATATTTTCATTTTATTATTGTTTGCACTTTATAGAGAAAAATCTATATAAAATTCGAATTTTAATTATATAATATCAAATAATTATTTACAAAATTATTAACCCACATATTTTATATATCTATATAGATATTAGATATTATATTATTTATATACACTTTTTTTTTAATTTGAAAATACATATTAAAAAATTTACATATACAATTAATACTGGATTAAATACGTATACGTATGCAGAGCATTATATCTATATTTAGGATATTTATTTTATTTCCATTTTTGGTAATACATATTAATATTTTAAAAATTTTCAAATTCTAGTACATTACATTTGTATGTATAATGTACACGTTTTATTCATTCGTATAATCATTATAAATGTATAATCGTGTATTTATTGCAATAAATAGCAAAGTTTTTATAATAATGTTAGTTTTTATAATAAAATCGATAATAATATATGTTTATAATTATTTGATTTGATCATATATATATGTATGTAAATATATTTTATAAACGAAGTAATATAATAATGTGTCTTACAATTATTATATTTGATTAAATATATGAAAATACCAGAGTTAAACCGGAATTTCAGATTTAAAATAAATCGATTCTATGAAATTAAATTTCTTGTTGTTGATATTATATATAATACTCGTAACTCGTCGTAATATAGATATGTACATACATAAAAAACACGCATACAATACAGAAAAAATTATTTTTATGTACTATTATACTCAAGTCAAATGTATTTGTATATACTTACTTATACCATAATAATATTTTATCTATAATATAAAAATTTCTTTGTGTAAAATGAAAAATATAATTTTTACTTTGAATTTACATACAATGTACGTATACATAATACATATGTACATACTCGTATATGTATGTACACTTTAATAGATATACATAAATACTGGTATATTTACTGACTAAAAAATCAACAGGTTTTCTATTTTCATTATTATACTCGAATCCAGCTTATAATTAAAAAAAAAAAAAAAATTAAAAAATACCCACAAATAAAAATATGTATGTTGTAAAAATTAAAAGAAAATCAAAAAAAAAAAATACAAAAAAAAATACAAAAATCGATATCTTGTACATATATTAGTTTGTCCAATTTTCAACCCACATTCGGCGCCTATAATAATGAATCAGACCCTATATATGTATATTCACTATTAAACGTTAATAAATTTTATAATTAACGAGAAATACACAAAATTTTCATATCAAGAATATCTGAAAAATACATTTATAGAATTTAAATAATTTTAGAATTTATTATTTATTTAACTTGTATGTATAGATTTTGATAATTTTATTTTTATTCTGTTTTTGTTTTTTTTTTTTTTTTTTTTTTGTTTTTAATTAGTATGTATTGGAACAAAAAGTCGACTATCAGTACCATCAAATCGAGAACATCATTTCCGGAATTTACGAGATCGATTCACAAATTGTACATACGTTGACGGGAATTTGGAGGTGACATGGCTGAGAGATAAAGATTTAGATTTAAGCTTTCTGCAACATATACGAGAAGTTACTGGCTATGTACTCATTAGTCATGTCGATATTCAAAAAATTGTTTTACCAAGGTTTGTAATTTTTTTTTTTTCTTAATTTTTATATAAGGGTATATTATCATCATGAAAATGACCATCATAATATGCATATAATTTTTTTTTATTTCACCTCTTTTAGATTGCAAATAATTCGAGGAAGAACCCTATTCAAATTAAATGTTCCAGATGAGCAATTTTCTTTATTTGTTACCTATTCTCAAATGTATACTCTTGAAATGCCAGCACTTCGGGATATACTGCAAGGATCAGTTGGTCTTTATAACAATTTCAATTTATGTCATGTCAAAACAATAGACTGGAATGAAATTATAACTGGTAATTATTATAATAATCCATTAGATTGAAAGAAAATAAAAATATTATGTATTATGCATATTTATAATATTATCTTTTTGTTAGGTCCAAATGCAACATTTAAATATACCTATAACTTTACAACTCCGGAACGTGAATGTCCAAAATGTGATAAGTCCTGTGAAAAGGGATGTTGGGGAGAAGGTCCTCATAATTGTCAAAAATTCAGTAAAATCAATTGTTCACCTCAATGTGCACAAGGTCGTTGTTTTGGACCAAAACCAAGAGACTGCTGTCATTTGTTTTGTGCTGGTGGATGTACAGGACCAACACAAAAAGATTGCTTAGCTTGCAGAAATTTTTACGATGAAGGAGTTTGTAAACAAGAATGTCCGCCAATGCAAAAATATAATCCAACAAATTACCTTTGGGAACCAAACCCTGATGGTAAATATGCATATGGTGCAACATGCGTAAAAAATTGCCCAGAACATTTATTAAAAGACAATGGCGCATGTGTACGTACTTGCCCACAAAATAAGACTGCTAAAAATGGTGAATGTGTTCCTTGCAATGGACCATGTCCTAAAACTTGCCCAGTAACAGGTGTACTAGACTCAGGGAATGTCGATTCATTTAAAGGATGTACTATAATCGATGGATCTTTAAGAATTTTAGACCAAACGTTCGCTGGTTATCAAGAAGTTTATGCAAACTTCTCATTTGGTCCAAGATATGCAAAAATGCATCCAGATCGATTAGAAGTATTTTCGACTGTTCGAGAATTAACTGGATTCATAGATATACAAGGGGCTCACCCAAACTTCAAAAACTTGTCATATTTTAGAAATTTGGAAGTAATTCATGGAAGACAACTTATGGAAAATTATTTTGCTTCATTTTCGATAGTGAAATCATCTCTCCACTCATTAGAATTGAAATCATTAAAGCGAATTAATTCTGGCGCTGTTGTAATTCAAGATAATCCTCATCTGTGCTTTGCAGATGAAATAGCTTGGTCGAAAATACAGAAATCTCCCGATCACGGAGTAGTAATCACAAAAAATAGGGATTCTCAAGAATGTGGTAAGTATTAAATTTTTATTATTTTATTATTGATTATATAAGTATTTACGTCTTTAAATTATCTCTCATATTACAGGTAAAGATAATATGGTCTGTTCTAATGAATGTAATGCTGCTGGATGTTGGGGAGCTGGTCCCGATCAATGTCTTGAATGTAAAAACTTTAAATTTAACGGGACTTGTCTTTCAGATTGCAAAATGATACCAAAGTATGTATTCAATTTTCTTTGAAACTAAACAAAAGAGTATGCAAGTAAATTCTAAAATTGACTTTTTCTGTTTTTAGTGCATATGAATTCGATTCAAAAACTTGTAAATCATGTCATCCGGAATGCAAGTCATGTTCAGGTCCTGGTCCAGATAATTGCACTGAATGTATTCATGTAAAGGATGGACGTTTCTGTGTTTCACAGTGTCCAGAATCAAAGTATCCAGATAATGGAATTTGTAAACCATGCCATGAAACTTGTGATGGATGCAAAGGTCCTAAAAATACAATAGGACCAGACGGTTGTATAACATGTGATAAAGCAATAATAAATGGAGATGCCAGCGTTGAACGTTGCTTGAGAAAAGACGAAAGCTGCCCTGATGGATATTATTATGAATATGTCGTTCCACAAGAAGGCCCATTAGAACCTTTAGCAGGAAAAGCTATCTGTCGAAAATGTCATCCCAGATGTGAACGATGTACTAGTTATGGATTTCATGAAAGAGTGTGTCAAAAGTGTGTCGGCTATAAACGAGGAGAACAATGCGATGATGAATGTCCTCTTGATCATTATGCCGATGAAATAAAACGTGAATGTTTCCCATGTCATTCAGAATGTAAAGGGTGCTCTGGTCCAGGTCCAGGCGACTGCTTCTCATGTCGTAATTATAAAGTTTACAATGGAGATCCAACCGATAATTCAACAACATTCAACTGTACAGCGATTTGTCCACCAACACATCCACATAAAATCTTCCTTCTTGATATAAGTGGACATTACTGCAGTGACAAACGACCCACAGGACCTCACCCTGCTACAACAGAAATGTCCATCATTCTAACTATCGTTTTCTTCGTCCTATTTTTAGTTCTTTGTGTTTTAGCTGTTCTAGCTTACTGGTGTCGACAAAAAACTAAAGCGAAAAAAGAAACTGTAAAAATGACTATGGTTTTAGCAGGATGTGAAGACTCTGAACCTCTTCGACCATCGAATGTTGGTCCAAATTTAACAAAATTGCGAATTGTAAAAGAAGCAGAACTTCGTAAAGGTGGTGTTTTAGGAATGGGAGCGTTCGGACGTGTATTCAAAGGAGTATGGGTACCAGAAGGAGAAAACGTAAAAATTCCTGTAGCAATTAAAGAATTAATCAAAGTTTCTGGAGCTGAATCGAGCAAAGAATTTCTCGAAGAAGCTTATATTATGGCATCCGTAGAACATCCAAATCTGTTGAAATTACTTGCTGTTTGCATGACTTCTCAAATGATGTTAATTACTCAATTGATGCCACTTGGGTGCCTTTTAGATTATGTTCGAAGTAACAAAGACAAAATTGGTTCTAAAGCACTTCTGAATTGGTCCACACAAATCGCACGAGGAATGTCATATCTGGAAGAACGTAGATTAGTACATCGTGATCTAGCAGCCAGAAATGTTTTAGTACAGACCCCATCCTGCGTAAAAATTACTGATTTCGGTCTTGCAAAATTATTAAGCACAGATTCAAATGAATACAAAGCAGCGGGAGGTAAAATGCCAATTAAATGGCTTGCTTTAGAATGTATAAGACATCGAGTATTCACTAGTAAATCAGATGTTTGGGCATTTGGTGTAACAATATGGGAGTTATTAACATTTGGTCAAAAACCATATGGAGACACTCCCGCTAAAGATCTTCCAGGTCTTATCGAGATTGGAGTTAAATTAGAACAACCAAAAATATGTTCACTTGATATTTATTGCACTCTACTATCCTGCTGGCATTTAGATGCTGATTTACGACCAACATTTAAACAATTAGCTAACGACTTTGCCGAATATGCACGAGATCCAGGTCGATATTTAAATATTCCGGGTGATAAATTTACAAGACTTCCATCTTATACGAGTCAAGATGAAAAAGACTTAATTCGAAAATTGGCACCAACATTTGAAGGTCCAGAACCAATTGTTGAAGCTGAAGATTATTTACAACCCAAAGTTAGACCAGGACCAAGTCGTGAACCATCAGATGATATTACAAAATCGTCACGTTACTGTAGCGATCCAATGAATAAAACATCTTCTGGAGATGATGAGACTGATTCAAATGCTAGAGAAGTCGGTGTTGGAAATTTAAGACTTGATTTACCAGTCGACGAAGATGATTATTTAATGCCAACATGTCAGACAACGAGCAGTAATTCTGCGCCAAGCGGTTATATGGACATAATTGGTGTACCGGCTAGTGTTGATAATCCTGAATATTTAATGGGTCCATCACAGTCACTAAATAATAATAATATTATTAATAAAACAAATCATCTTCATAACAGTAATAATCATATTATTAGTAGCATACCATCATCATCATCATCATCAGATGCTCCGATACCAACTCAAACAATTGGTATACCAGTAATTGTACCGCCATCATTATCAAATATTGAAGGCGAACAAACAAGTTCTGATCATGAATATTATAATGATTTACAAAGAGAATTACAACCGTTACATCGTAGCGAAACAACTGTGTGATCAGAACTGTTTTTTTTTTGTTTTTTTTTTTTGATTTTTACCTTGCCACAGGATTAACACCATCATAAGTTTTATTTTTATTATTGATATTGTTAGTTGTTAAACATATAAATCATAATAATAATACATAATAATTTTTGCGAATATATAATTACGTATACATACATATAAATATATAGATACCTTTATGAATTTAAATTTTTGTGCCTTATTTTAAAAACAAACAAACAAAAAATAATAATAATAATACATAATAAATTAAAAAGCAATGAAAAAAAAAATTTTTTTTTTTTTAAATAATAAAATTACCTAAAAATAGTGCCTTAAAAAAGAATTTTAATTTAAAAACAAAATGAATATTATGTATAATTTATAAAAAAATAATAATAATATTTAAAATAAATAATAAAAAGAAGAGAAAAAAGAAACATACAAACTCAACATTATTCTATAATTTTAATTTATTTGAAATGGAATTTAATGCAATTAATACTTAATTGTAATTATATTTCTTTAGAAATATTCATGATTTTAGTACTTATGAAATTATCACTGAAAAAAAAAAATAAACTAAACAAAAAAAAAAAAGTTAGAACAACAAAAAATCAGAACGAAATATACAAAGTCATACATACAACAAATGAAAATTTTAATTTTTATTACAAATTTATATAAAATATAATTAATTTAAAAATAACATCAAAATATTTGTGCAAAATAAAAATAATTAAAATATATATATATACATATATACAGATATATATATATATATGATATATGTATATACATTATGTACATATCTATATAAAAACATTCGTATTATATTACAAAAAATATAATAAACATTTTGTTGCCCGGCTTTGCCTGTATAATTTATTATTAATTTTGGCTTGGTGTGCCTTAGATTTAAGAGTAATATAAATTACATTATATTATATATACATACATTTATACACATAGGTACATATATATATATATATATATATAATTCATAAAGACGCATATTACATATAGGTATATATAAATAAATATACGAATAGAATAAGATTATTATTTAGAATTTAATTATATGCATATATTATATGTACATATATATTATGTAAATGTTAATTAAATATACATATGTAATGTATGTATATAATTGAAAATATAGCATTTAGTTAAAATATAGATTTCTTTGACATTATACAAAAAAAATTAAAAAAAAAAAAATCAAAAAAAAATAAAACAAAAATCATTAATTAATGAATTTAGCTAAGTAAACACTTTACATAGTTTATGTTATGTAAGATATAGATTATATGGTCTTTAGTTTAGATAAAATGTTACTTTAAGTATCTAAATAATAATAAAAAAATATATATATATATGGTAAAATTAAAAAGTAGAAAAAAAAAAAAAAAGAAAATATATTAAATATGCATATAATATATGTACATGTACATCTAAGTATGTATATATCATAAAAATTAAAATTTTTTGAAAATCTGTGATAGTTAAATTTAAGGCATAAAAAAAAATTTTTGTTTTATTTTACATACATATAGGTACGTTAAAATCCATACATACATATATACAAAATATTTATGTGAATAATAATTAATATCTAAAAGAAATATAAAGTATATTTATAATATATAAAAAAAATGATAACATTAAGAACATTATAAAACAAAAGAAAAAAAAATTTTTTTATCAAATGAATGATGATATTATAAAATTGTATTTGAATTGATTGTGCTTCAGTAATAATTTATATATGTATGTATGTATATATTTAGTGTTGATATTTTATTTAAAAATATGTATATATACTGTCAAAAAAGTATTGGGAATTTGTAATTTAAAAATACTGACTGTGCTGGAAATTTTTTTTAAATCAAATTTTACCTATATAACTTACATCCTATAGACACATACAGCTCGAAGTTACCATAATTTTTGAAATCAGCCTTTTTTTCTTTGTTTTTGGCGACGAAATCAAATACTTTTCATATAATTTCAGCTGATCGATGGTAATTTCATCGAAATTACGTAAAAATTGCTTGATTTTGATCAAAATCACGATAGCACTTACAGTTTCCAATTTCATTTTCCAGTTTCAGCTGTCTTTAATATCATATACATATTCATATATGTAGTTATAAATTCTTATGTATTTAATGGATATATTCTTATAAAGCTAAAAGCTCTTTTTAATACACAATTAATTATAAAACTTTAAAATTCATTCATTCAAAATCAACAAAATGCGCAGTGTGTCATTATATGATTTCAAAAGGTTGATTTCGTAAAATTATGTTGATTTCAAGCCGTATGTGTCTAGAGCATTATTGTATCACTGTAATCGATTATTATGCAAACAATGAGCATAATCTAGCCACATCAGGTGTTTGAATCCAAACCACTTCTGTGTAGTAACTACGATTTTTATAATTAGATAATATTACAAAATTTTTGAACAAAGAGTTTACCTTAAATTTTGTGTAATGAATAAATTTTCATGTGCTTAGTCTAATAGTAATTATGTTCTAAAAATTGTTTAGGTAGAACTATAATCGACCTTGCTAACATGGGTAACGTGAGAAATAATAACGAATATTAAAACGTCACATTTGGTTAACTATAATAACATAGATAACATACTAAACATAAGCAATACGAATTTCACAAAATGAGGTTATGGTTTATGTTACTTATGTCATGTACGCTTTCGCTTTATGTCGAGCTTATGTTAAACGAATTTTTAACGAATGTCGGTAATGTCAATTATAGTTTAATTCATTGATTTGGCTGTGTTCGGCTACGACATATGTCATAGCTTATGTCAGCTATGTCGATTATAGTTGGGCCTTTAGAAAATTTTTGTATAGTGTATCAGTCATATTGAACATAAAGGCTTATGAGTGGTACAAACTACAAAGCGTTTAAGTGGGTTGAAAAGATTGTCAATGACACTTAACATCTATTATTATAAAACCGATAAAACAATCGATAAAATTAAAAAAAAAAAACTATATTCAGTGTAATCGACAATTTAAACTTAAACTCATGAATGCTTATGACTTTAACATATTTTTCACAAGTTTTCTTGTTAGATTTTGATCAATATTTTGGACATAAAATATTACATCTTTGCCCTACTAATTCCAATAGAATTGTATTTTCTTCAATATATGAGTACTGGAAAAATATTTCTAAAAATACACTCGGATCTTATACTTGCATAAATTGTTGATGATATATTAATCTACAATTTGGATTATGTAAACTATAGTAAAAAAAACAAAAAAAGCTTCAGAATGACGCTTCATTAACAAGCCAAAACCAAGAAAACCAAAATAAATCTCTTGGGAGGAGCTATAAACAACTAATAAAATCAACAGTTCCAAACAAACGAGTTGGCAGATTTCGTTCATATTTGGTATTCCCTAAGACAGACTTCTTAAATTATAAATTCTCGGTACTTTTCTGACAGTGTACGAATAGTATTATATATACATATATACCATATGTAATACATTTTAAGAATAATAATGATAATTAGTATCGAATTATGAATGCAATTCCTTTTTATACAAAAAAAAAAAATCTAAAATACTTACTTACTTAGCTTTCTAGTAAAAAAAAAATTTTTTTTTCTTTGATTTTCAATAGATTTTTAATTACTTTACTCGTATATTTTATCGAAATACATACACAATTATATATACACAATTATATAGTAAAATTTAATTCAAAATATATACATACTTATGTATATAAATTTCAAAAATAAGAAAGAAAATTAAATCAATCTCAAAATAAAATATAATACATAAATATATGTAGCTATAGATACTATCAAAGACGATAATAAGTAATAAGATACATATAAGGTATCTTACTATCGTCTTTGATACAATATAAAATCTTGTAGTAATTTTTGTTTATATATTTGTATTTGACAGTAAAACTATATTTATTGATAACAATATATACGAGTAGGTACACGTATCTTACAATAAATCCATGAAAATGCAAAATACCAAAATACATTTATAGATCGCTGGTCGTCTAATAGTTTTTTTGGTTTTTTTTTTGGCAAAAAATTCATTTTCAAATTATGTTACATTTAAAAAAAACAAAAATCATACATACATACATTTACATACATACTCCCACAAAATAGAATATATACACATGCATACATATAAAAATGCATATACATACATATATATATATACATATATGTAATTTGAAATAAGATTTAATTTCTTTTACTTGTAGCACACAATGATAATAAATTTTTATGAATTTACAAAGAAAAACATTCAATTTTTTTCTTATGTTAATTACAAAATTATTTGATTTTTTTTTGTTTTTAATAAAATGTTTCAATTCATTTTCCCTGTGAACAAAGTTTTAAAAAAAAAAAATAATACATACATACATACATATTATGTAATTATAAAATGTAAATAAAATATTATTATAAAAAAAAAAAAAAAAATTATATAATAATAAAGGAAAAAGAAAAAAGTTTATAAAATACAAAATTTAAAAAAAAAATAAAAAACAACAACAAACCAACAAACAAATTATTATTGAATAAAATTAGTCTTCAATCGAAATAAAAATTATAGTTAAAACTATACACATATACATATACATATATATTAAATAGTTGATGCAGTAATTGAAATTTATAAGAGTTTTTTTTCTTTTTCTTTTTATAAATAAAATATGATTAAAAAATATGTATATAATAATTATGTAAAATGTTAAAATTTTAAATTATGATAATAAACACAAAAAAAAACAATTAAAAATGGCAAATAAAATACAAAAAATAGGAAACAAACAAGAACTTTTATACAATTATAATATTGATACTCTAATAATTTTATTTTTTTTTTTTTATATAATATAGTATAACAGAGAGTAGGTATGTAGAATATATAGAATCTACTTACAATTACATACATATGTATATGAAATGAAATGAATTATATCAAATATAATTATTAAATTATTTCATTATGCATATATATATATATATATATATACTTATATACATATAATTGAAATTAATAGAGAATAAATTTGAAAAATTTTATATAATAACCATGAATATTATGTAATAATAATTTAAAAAAAAAAAAAAAAACGAAAATTAAAAATAAAAACGCATATAAAAATATATGATATTGAAGATTACCTACATAAAAAAAAAATATATTACATATCCATATATATTTACATATACCTACTTAAATTATTACATACATACATACATACATACATAAAAATTGTGCCATGCTATATACTAAAATCATTTTAACAAAAAATATATACATATACATACATATGATTTTATTTTTTTCCTACACCATATAAAATACACACATTAAATAATATAACACAAAAATTCAATTAAAAACATACATTTTTAATTCTTCCTTTTACAAATACATCCTACATTTTTTTTTTCATTAGTTTACTGATTATAGATTCTATGGCCAGTACTAATAACATTCTACTAAAGTCAACTTTATATTAGTGTCTATAATAACATGAAATTAATTTAATTTAAAATTAGCTTTAAATTTCTGTACTTATAACACTATTAATTTGAACATTATATTTTAAAATATAGTTTGATGTATTTCAATAATAGTATGCGCTTTAAAATTGATAATAAATTAATAATAAATAAATTTATAATAAAGACTTTAAAATTATTGACATTTTAATTAAAAGTCTTTCTAAAACTTCTAACTAAAAAGTCTTTGTTAAAGTTGTTATTGATACAATTTTCTGCTAAAAGTCAACATTTTTTTTTAAAATAAAGACTTTAGTGCACTGTTATTATTATGGGCCTATAATATGTATAATTCCAGAAATTATTTCTGTTCCAAATTACCTACTAAATTTCTATTTTCCTTTTATATTTTTCAAATAATTTAAAATTCTGCACAATGTTACCATCATTCTATCTAATAATCAAATTATGTAATTTAATAAAAACGGCACAAAAAAAAAAAAAAATATATATATATTTTATTTTTATTCTATATTAGAACAAAAATTTCACAGCACAGAATTAAAACAAAATAATAATAATAATGATAATAAGAAAAGTAATAAAGAAACAAATTTTAAAAAAACAATGATAAAATAAATGCATAATAAAAATTATTACATATAAGTATAATAATGAAAGACAAAAATAGCTTGAAAATATATCTTATATACATATATATTTTATTCATATTTTTTTTTTTATATTTTGTAAGTTTTAGGAGAAAAAAAAATGTAATAATAATAAAGGGACATTAATTTAAAAAAAAAAAACATTATTAGTTTCTTTTTTTTTGTTTGGTTCCTCATGGATGGCTTACAACATATACGAAATTTTATCATAGTTTATTAGTTTTGGTAAAGAAAGGTAAAGAATAAAAACTTCAACTATGCAATCTCTTCTTTATTACTAGTCCGGATGTTCCGTTTAAATTTCAAATACTCTATTTCAAATTTTCGATTTCCTATTCAATTTCTCAAAAAAATAAAAAATTCACTTTCTGCAACTCTCTGTTAAATATGATTTGAATTTTGAATCCAAAAAAAAAACTCGACAATTTTTTGACATCATATCTGATATCCGAACCATTTATCATTTTGAATTATTTTCATTAATCTGATTATCAAAATGCCAGAAAATATGCAATATAAAATATATAAGTTTATACTTCAACACATATCATACAGATGTCAGGTATGATGATATATTTTTTAAATGTTTTTATAACGATTCATCAAAATATGTAAATTGAATGTAAAACCATTATCCACTATAGTATAGTTATTTAACTCTGTGGTAAAACTGTAAATTTGTTTTGTATGTCGTCGTCGTTGTGTGAAAAATTACAGAATATATACATTTTTGCTAAAAATGAGCTATATAAATATGAAATGAGTCATATGTATGAGCCATATTTTATTTGCGAAAAGTCTCTAGGTCATTCTATATAAGGCTTAGGATTTATCGAGAGTGTAAAAATACCTATAACTTCATTTTCAGTACATTGGTTAACAACAATAAAAACTCACTTATATGTGGACCTAGTAAATTTCAGCAAAATGGACTTTGTGACTTTTCACAGGACGACGATGATGTATTTGTATTCTGAATTATATTTTTTAAAATTTATATCGATTTTTAAAAATGAAAATCATCAAGAAACATATACTACTTAATTAAATTATACCAACAAATTATACTTTACATATAGAAGAAATTTTCACATTAATTGGAAATAAATGATTGCATGTTTAGTATTTGACTAGTGAATGATACTCTATATATTTTATTTTAAATATTCTCATTAAATTTTTTTCTATACATATTAATGTATATCTATAGTAATAATTAAATAATTATATTATTTATATCTTATACATATATGCTTATATTATTTATTATCATACTATACAAATTAGAATAATATTTAAGGCTTACAAAATAATTTAACAACACAAATCAACATTTATGTTTTACAGTATACATGTATTTAATTTATATATAGTATCTTATTTATATGAATAAATTACAAATAAGGAATGTGATTTTTTTTTTTATTTTTTAATCTACAACTTCAACATTTTCTACAGAATCTTCTGTATCTTCGTTATCATTAGATATTTTAGAAATTTCTTCTTGTTGAATCGATCTAATACTCGTATTATGATGATCTAGCGTACGTTGTTCTGTTGATGGATTTGTACGTCGTTTTTTATCTGGCTTTTTTAAAAGCTCTTCAATTGAATATGGATTTCGTTTTTTTGAATTTGTTGTTGTTACCATTGTTGTTATTGTAGCAGATGTTGCTGGAACAACTGCTGATGTACATGCCGATGATAATATAGCACTGTTCGAAGTGGATGGTGATGATTTACCAGAATCGCAATCACTTGGTGGATCTGAAGTTCCAGCTATTGTTAAATCAATAGAACCTTCTGATTTAATAATACCAGAATGATGAAAATATCCAGAAAATTGTCCAGCATGAGTATATGGTAAAAATCCTGTTGCTTCTGGTATTCGATTTGGTGACGAATAAAGAAAAGATGAATTCCACAGCCAATGTTTTGAAAATGTTGAAATCGATGTTGGTGGAATTGATGTAGAATAACTACTAAGATTCTGTGGTTCAATATGATTTGCTACTGTAACACCACCAGATGAAACAGTAGCTACACTAATTAGATTATGATTAGTATTGACTGTGGTTACTGGAATTGTTGGTGACGGTTTAATTGGAAGATCTTGCTGATGCGAATGTAAATTTGCATGTAAAGGTCGAGGATTACGTATTCCACCTCCACCTACACCTCCACTTTCACTATGACCAGCATATCTAAATGAACCAAACGCATGACCAATTCCTAATGATGCATTTGAATGATGATGGTGATGATGATGAGAATGAGAATTTTGATGTTCCGTAATATTATTTGATGATCCATTACTACTGCTATTGTTATTATTATTATTATTATTATTATTATTATTATTGTTATTATTATTATTAGTTGTAGTGTTATTATTATTAGTACTTCCAGTTGTACTGTTATTGTTACTGTTTGTCGTATAAAGATGTGGAAGTTGTTTTAAATAAGCCGAAGACATTTGATGTGCTGCATCATGTAATAATGCAACATTTTGTTGTTCACTAGATGTCATATCATCTGTCCATAAACCGCCGTTACGTAATATTCTATTAACTGAACTAACTGATGGTATCGCATTCGGATCGCATATTCTTTGTGATAATAATTGATCACGTATTTCCCATGCAAACATACCAGGATTCTCTTGTTTAAAACGTAAAATCTTCTTTACAACAGTTGGTGTTGCAACTTGCTATAAACATGAAAAAATTATAAGTAAATAAAACACAAAATATTAATTATTTAATTTATTCTATATTTATATTTGTATTAAAACAACAAAGTTCTGTTTTAAATTCAAAAAAAGAAGAAGAAAAGAATACTACACACCATCATATAATACACGTAATTTATTTTATATTTAATCTGCTTATATAATAAATATATATTTAAAAGTATATTATTTTTTTGTTTCTTTTATCTTTTCATGTAAACATTTACATGTATATATACGTACATACATATTTATTTAGAAACATGTGCATGCACATTATGTAAACGCACGAAACATTAATAATCATATAATATTCTCATAAGTGTTAATTAAAATCTATCGATAATAATGTTAAACTCTTCATAAAAGAAAATTGAAAAAAAAAATAATAATAATAATAAATAACAAAAAAAAAAAAACAACCAAAACAACATAATTATGGCTTTTATATATCGCGTACATGATTTGATATTGAACGCTTTTCATATAGGTACTATGTATATAATAATTATAGTTGTAGAAGTTGTAAATAGATACATATAATGTATTACTTTTACTTTGTTGCGGCCATTATAATAATATTTCTAATTAGGATATGCGTATTATATTATCATATGTATATATATGTATATGTATGTAAATAAACATAAATTCTCACAGGAGTAAATTAATTTATTATAAATCCTTGTCAAATTTTCGAGTATGCACCTTTTTTTTTTCAAATTATTATCAATTTTCATGATAAAAAAATATATACATTTTTAAAAAAAATGTATGTAGGGTATTTATAACTATATTAAATAGATAAATAATGTATATAATATATCATATAGGTACTTTATAAAAATATCTACTAAAAAAAAAAAACATATATACATATACATTTTCATACATATAATTTATATACAGTGCTGTAGCTAATTACATATATACTCAATAAAAATTTTTGCAAATTTTGGGTAATAACGATAAATAAAAATTATTATTATTATTATTTTTCAAAAATTTTATAATCAACTTAAAAACTTCTAGAATATATACACAGAATTAGATAGATGCACTATATGACAACATGTCTGAGAGAAATATGACAAAATAACGGAAAAAAAAGAACAAAGAATGCATTGAGTTTATAAATTAGTTTTATAGTCAAAAGTATGTTTATGTATAACTTTTTAAGAATTTGTGTTATATATAGTATGAAGAACAGTTAGTAATAAATATACTTCATTTCTACAATAGAAATATTTTTATTGACAAAAGGTATTTTTTTAATATGGCAACACATAATTTTTATTATAATTATTACCGGTTATTACCAAAAATTATAAGTGACTAAGTATATAAATAATTAATCACATCACTGTACATTTTATATTCTTTATAAAATTTTTGAAAGCTAACAAAAAATATTGTTAGAGAATTCGTAAAATTGTAATTTCTATTATGGTATATACATTTACATATACATACATATATTTTCCAATACAATTTTCAGGACATATACATATAATATTTATGAAAAAAATTTTTTTTATTACATTCTAATCATAAATATAAATCATATATTTATTTATACTTTTATCTGATATTGTGTTATAATTATATATACGTATATATGTACATGCATATGTACATGCCTATAAAAGGTCTACATACAAGTATAATATTTTTTTTTTAGTTGTTGATATAATAAACAAATCACCGGTAAATTAATCTTGAATTTTATAAATATATATACGATAAATATACGATTATTATAATATAGAAAAATATATACCTTTGAAAAAATGAATAATTGTATGACTATCTATAAGGTATATTATACATAATTATACACAGAAATCAAAAAATAATAAATTTTATATTAGTTTGAAACAGTAGCTGTTCCCTAAATATGTATATACAAATGTATATGTACTATGTACTCGTATGAATGTATAAATGTATAAATAAAATAATATTTATAGTATATAATGTACATAAATAAAATTTACAATATTTTTTTCTTTTTGTTTTATATTTAAAAAGTGTGCGAGTACGTTGGTGTATTAAGTATTAACACACATGATGACAGGACGGTTATTGAAATTTTATCACCAATATAAATGTAAACAAATTAAATACATAAATGTATATGTATAAGTATGTACATTATAAGTGTTAAGTATATGATGGATTTTATTATATTGATTCAATATACTGTATGTATATGCACATACTCGTATATCATATATAATTTGCATTATATAATATTTTTAATATTTTCAATATTTTCAAATTTTGATAATGTGATGGAAAATAACAGGTGTAAATATATTATACAGAATTTAATTGTAAATATAATGAAAAAATGAAATAATAAAAAATCTATATACATAATAAATTACTAATTTTACATGCGTATCGTTCTTTAAAGAATATACATATACACATATATGTGTATTAACTTTATAAAATAGATACGTATTATAATCACCATCGCATAATAAGATTACTACTTAAATTAGTAGGTAGTAGCGTTAGTAGCGTATATTAGTATAGTTATATATAAATTAGAATTTGTGTGAAAACAAACATTATATTGTTATACAATTATTTTCTTTGATCATTTGTTTTTTTTTTTTTTTTGTTTTTATCATTTTCAATTGTTGATAAAATAAAAAATTAAAAAATACTTAATATGAACAAATATTTTTTTCATTCAAAAAAACAAAAAAATAAATTTAATGATATTTTTTGAAAAAAAAAAAAAATAAAAATACATTCAAAGCAACATACAAATACACATACTACCTATATACATATTTATAATGAAAATCTACCTTTAAATAGGGCTCGTATCTGTTGCTCACCTTAGTTTTACTACCGCCTATAGATCCAGGCCTTATAGAACCAGTTTCATAGAAACGTGTCAGAATCTTTGAAACACAACCTATATATGGGAAACAAAATATAACATAATAAGAAAAACAAAAACAAATTACATAAGGTACCTTATTCACATATATATGTATACATTAAAAATCATATCAAAATATACTATAATATGCGAATAAAATATACGAGTAGGTATATATGTAATTAAAAATGTACATATAATATAGAAAAATAATTAAAATAATTCACATATGTAATTATAAATAAATATATATATGTATGTACATATGTATGTATAAAAGTGGTTTGATATATAAAAATATTAAAAAAAAATTTTTTTTCTACAAAATTTTATACTGTAAACGCGAGCTATGTACATACATACATATATGATTATTGATTACATATTATTATACATACAGTAATTATGTATAAGTATTATATTATATGCATGAACATAATATCATACATATACGTATATACATATCTATATACTGTATACATACACATATGTAGATACTAAAAAAGGGAATTAATTAAAAACCAATTAAGTAAGTAATGTAATTCATCTTCTCTGTTTATTATTTTTTTCTTTTTAATTAATTCATTTTTTTTTGTTTTTTGTATAAATTTTTATTTAGAATTTAGATTAAATACTGTATACTATATATACATATATGTACATACCATGAGAAACAAGTAACTGACGTGATATATCACATGGACGAACACCCATCAGAGCTAATTCAACAATGCGTCGACGTACACAATCTGGTAATGGTCTACCATTAACAAAAACACCACCCAATTGATTTACACCGGCTTGTCCTGTTAATAAAAAAAAATTTTTTTTTGTAATAATATAGTAAATAAAAAATTTCAAAAAAAATTTATTTACATACTACATACTTATATACTATATGTAAATTATACAATCAACTCGCGATAACATGAACAATTCTTAATGTGAAGTGAATAAATCGTTAACGCGAGAACACAATATTTTTTACATTGACTAAAATACTCTGTAATGTGAACAGGCAAAATGATCTGTAATGTGAACAATTAGTTTTTCATGGAATTTTCATACGGCAAACAAATTTCATGTGAATTATTTTTTATCAAAATCACAACATACTGTTAGATAGCCGAACTGTATAACAAAACTATATAATATAACATTATATCCATTCTTTATATTATATATAAATTTGATTTTCTGTCAGTTGAATATAATTATTTGTATCTAAATTCATTTATTGTGAAAGGATTAATTGTACATATGATAGTCGTCGTACGTAATGTGTAAAAATAATTAATTTTTTTATACATTTTTGAAAAATCAAAATTAATTGAACAATATAAAAAAGGTATGTTATTGTGTGATATGCTCTTGGCTAAAAAGTATATGGTGTTGCTTGCTAAGTCAATAATAATGTGCAATAAAAAATAAGAACTTTACAATTACTCAGGCTATCTATCGTCAATACTTTTAAGCCTATGAAAAAGAAAACATTGAAAGGTTGAAAAAAAGTGAATTACCACACATATATGGAACACATATTTTATACTTTAAAAACAAATTGAAATAACATCGTACTCTTCAAAAACTGTATCAATAATAAAATAAAATATGTAAATATAAAGAAACGTATGTTGTTTTAGTTTAAATTGTATCTGTGATAAACCAAACCCAACCCCCCCGTTAATGTTAACACTTTTTGGTTATAATATGTGAACAGTGGACAATTTTTTTTGTGTTCACGTTATCGCGAGTTGACTATATGTAATTCAGAAAAAAATTCATTTATATACTTATGTATATGTATAATGTATAATCGTACTATAGAAAGTAAAAATATGATAATAAGAAGTACATTAACATTTACACATATACATAAAAATGTTTTTTTAGATTTATTTATTTCTATATATCATAAAATACAAATTGAAATATACATATAAATACTTATTACATGCGTATATCATAAAAGCGATTAATGATTTAATTATTATACTTATCTTATATATACACATGCTATATTTATACAAATGAACATAATTTACAAGTACATACATATATATGTATACACAAATCTCCAATTATCTCATATTTGCTATACCTTTATGTACACTACTTGTATTTTAAATCGCTACCATATTTTTATTGATTGATCATCGTATGCATATTACTTATTTGTATAATCAATACTATTGTTAGGACAGACAGATTTATATACGAGTTGTATACGATTTTATGTACATATGTACATATTATAAATCCTATATATCATATAAACAAACATATATACAACATAATACTCATATATACAAACGTATATAAATAATATAAATACATATACAAACATATGTGATGTAAGACAACAAATACTTGATGTTATTTATTATTTATTTTTTTTTTTTATTTTCTTAAGTACATTTTTCATATACGAGTATGTATACATATTGTTATTCTTATATATACATCCAGATGAATGCATATAATGTACTATATATGTTATATGCATATAATATTTTATATGTATAACTATAAATTTTTATAGTTTATATAAGTTAACATTATATATGAGATGAGGATTTAAAAAGTGAATCAAGAAGATCTCATATATGTACATACATATACATAATCTGAAGTTATATGGTGTGTAACTTACATGCAATTCTCACCTGGAGTTCAGTTCATTTTCTAACTGCAAATTAACTTGACTGTCCATAAATTCTATATAAGTATGTATGTATATGTAGAACTTTAAACCCATAAATCCGTAATTGAAATGCTCGCAAAATAACTTTCAATAATATGGATGCGGAGCAGATAGATGGATATACAATATATTCAATGGATGATAAACAAGAAAAAAATATTTTTTTGTATACATATGTACATACTTATTTTATTTTTTATTTTTCTTATTTGATTTTATTGCTTTTTTATCATAATATGATTTTTCATTAAGGTTTTTATGTTTATTGAATTTATTGCAATTGACTTTTCTTTGAAATACAATACATATATTTATATAAATGTACTTATGAGTATGTAGAAAGATATATTACATATATATAGTCGTATATCGATCGATTCATGTACATACATACATACTTGAAAAGAATTATATGAAGTACGTATACTCATATATATGTACATTATTAGTATAATATATTACACATATGTACGAGTAAAACACCATATTTCACTGCGATTGAATATTATAATATAATTTGTGTTACTAATATTAGATCAATGAACAACCATTTTTGATGAACGTGAATACAGTTCACATATACATATACATATACTTACATACATTCATAAATTCTATACTATATGAGTGTTTTGCTATATAAAATTATACATTGCCATTCTCGTAAATACGTATCAGTATATACACAATCTTAAGAATGAATAAATTTGATAAAATATAATAATAAAAACTATACATATATGTACGTATGTACGTACGTATGTATGTATGGATATGTGTCGATTTAGATTGCCTGGGAAAATTATGTTTTTGTGACAATATTTACAGTGATATATCAATGTACATAGGTATGTACATTTATGTATTGAACAAGTACGCGTATATAAGTAATATACGATTTACAATTATCATACGAAGATTATGAAAAATAAAATAAAACCCTAAATTCACGATCATTCGATGTACAGATTTTTCGATTTTATATTAAGTATACATATATACATATATACGATTGTATGCATATATACACATACATACATATATACATACATTTATAATTATATTCTTGTACATATATAGTCATAGTCATAAATTTTTTTTACACATTTTTTTTTTTTAATAATGATTACATACACAAAATAAATTGATGATTTGTTTTTGGTGTTGTTAATTGATCGTTTTATTAAAAAACAAAAAACAACAAAAAAAATAATAAGAAAAAATTGATTCGGTTTAGGTATATACGATTTACTTATCCTTGATATTTTGATTTGATTGCATTGCATGCGACTATCAACACCAAATTATATTTAAAGGGTTTATAATTTGCTCAATTTGTCGTTCATGTAATGTAAACACACAAATTCATTTTCAGCACTTACATATATACATATATAGATATATACACTCTATATGTTGATTCATCATTCTTATGTAACAGCATAACTGATCAAAATAAAACAACAGATATTATTTTTATCTCCTTTCTCCCCTTCATTATTTTTTTTTTTATCCTTCTATTCAATGTATATATGTACATATATTCATATGGCATATTTATATATACACATTATAAGTATATGTATTTATGTATATTTAAGCATGCAGTCACCTTTTGATCTAAGATAAAATTCTTAAAGGGTTTTCTTGATTGCCCGGCAATCGTTATAAAATTACTGCAATTACAACATCTGCTTTTACCACCAACAATTTTCCAAATGAAATCAGAACAATGTGAATATGTATTAAAAGTGTGCAACTGTATGTATTAAATATTTGTATATTATATATATCAAATTTTGTATAAAAATTCACTGAGTATGTAGTACATACATAATATACGAGTACAATGTATATGAATATATGAATATATGGTACATATATAATGAAAGTATGAATTAGTGCACCGCAGGTGTCAAAATACTTTCTGCGTTTCGGTAACAAAAACCGATGATAATTACATTTTGATATTAATCAGGAATGTGTGTAAAAGATTATTATTACATACATACATATATATGTAAACATGTTCACATAAATACATTATATTCATACATGTACATATGTATATTCAATGAAAATTTTACACTATAAAAATATACGTACATTTAATAACACATACGTATACTGCTAACTGCTATTAAGTATATATATAGAAAATACGTATAAGAAATTTATAAAAATGGCACGTGCCATATATGCTCAAATTATATATGTATGTATATATATATGTACAAGTATGTACATTAAATATGCATTTACACATAAATGTTAAGTTTTCAAAACGAAATACGATCGCGTTTTGGTATACATAAGTATATTCTTATTCTTTCATCTGCGCGTACAATATAATAATATAACACGCAGACCAAAAAAACAATATATGTATACATATGCATATGTAGTAATATTCATTTACTCGTATAGGTACCTACATTTAAATGTACCTATGGGCAATAAAATTAATGATCCAATATCTTAATTATTAAAATATGTATTTAACACGAAGTTTATGTCATTAAAATAACAATTTGTTGTTAATTATTGTCATATATATTATATTAACTGCGCATATAGAAATTATTTTACATTATGTACATACATACATATATGTATAATTTTTTAAATTTTTTTTCAGTTTTTTTTTTTTATTTTGAATTTAAAAAAAAAAATTTAACTTTTATTTACAATTTACAATTATCTATAAACTCTTATAACTCTCCATATGAGTATGAGTGCAGATATAATAATTGGTATATAATATATTTTCATAAAACTTTTAATTTAAATACATATATATTTGTTAATCATATAATTATTGAATTTCTGAATAATTTTAAAAGGAAATATTGTCAAGAAAATAATTGAATTTAATTCATTAAATTCCAGAATCAATACGTTTCCGTTTATAAATAAGTATTATAATTCTTTGAAAGAGACTATTAAAAAATTAGAAAAAATTTGTAACTCAAAATCAAAATAAATTAAATCAATTAATAATCAAAATTACTTATATAATAAATAGGTATATTAGAATAATTAAATAAGTAATTAACTATAGATACACAAAATTAAATATTTTTCAATGTACTACATATGCTGCGTTTAGCTGCATTTTTAAAAAAAATTATATATACATATATGCATATATACATAACGAAACAAATGAAATTTGTTCGAATAAAATAAAAATTTTAAAAATAAATAAAATGTACATAATATTACATACTCGTATATTATACAGAAATAGTTTATAAATATGATTATAGGTATTTCTATATAGAAATATATATAAATTAATTTCATTTCATTCAATCATATAAAATACAAATATGTATGTATTTATACATATAAGTATGTACATGTTATGTTATGGAATTTTTTAAGTTTTTCATCTGTGATTACATATTTTATATTTTAAGTTTTTCACTATTATATATACTTAGGTACTATATGTATAATGTATATATATATATATATATATAGAATATTTCATATAATAAATATAATATAGTGTAGACATATATGCATACTTCTATACGTAGATATACATTATACATAATCATATATATTATACATATAAGTTTGTATTGTATGTATATTATATTTGCTATATGAAAAGTTCATAAAAATTCAGTTAACATCTTCTGGACAGTGTCAAAAATCGATCGTGGAATCTTGTAGATAGCTGAAATTCAGAAATTGAATCGAATTTAATAATATATATATATATATATATATATATATATATATATATATGTACCTATAAGCTCATTTATATAAAAGTACATTATTATATATATATATATACATATATATATATGTAGGTATATGTATAAGAAAAAACAAAAAACAATGATATTGGTATCTTGGGGCTGATATATATATATATATATATATATAAGTACATATATGTATGTGTACAAAAAAAATTTTTATAACACTGTTCATATATTATCAATTTTTCAATTATTATCTTAAGCGATGTTATTTGCTGCGCTGTTTGTGAAAACGAAATGCAGCTACGAATACAAATTAGTATAGTATTTATATACCGTACAGATCATTCATATTCGGTTAGAAAAAACTATGATATTGTGTATACTTTGGTTTTTAATGAAAATAAAATAAAAAAGAAAAAAAAAAATGCAAAGATGAAAAATGAAAATAAAAAATCAAAAAAAAAAAAAACAATACCTACACATAAAATGAAATAAACTTGTATATTTTGTAATGTAAGTTAAAGTGTTTATATATGAAGGAAGGATTCATATTCATATTCATATATATTTATATATTATATACTATGTATGTATATATAGTTGTTGTGCCTTTTAGAAATGTTGTTATATATAAGTAGATAGAATGTATGTACATTTATAAATGTGAAAAAAATATATTAAGTATATCAAAAATAATATCAAAAGTTTGTTGATCATTTATCCGTATAAAAGAATTAAATAAAAAATTAAAAAGATAATAAAAATATTTTGTATTACTTTTACTATAGTAGATATACTTAGTACAGTTGTAAAAATATTTATGTTTTTATTATTCGATATAATATGTATATACTGCGCGTATTATACCGCATACTTATTTTATGATAAATCGAATTTAGATTTATAACACACATATATCTTGCTTATATTTCTATAATATACTTATGCATATATACATATATAATCTTATATATGATATTAATTTTTTGTTTTTATTGCGTTTTTTATAAATATATATATATATAGGTATATATTGTATAGTGGTATTATGGAATTTCAATTTATCGCTATCGTTGGTTAATTTTTCAGTTCTGAAAGACAATAGAATCGCGTTTCGCATAATGATACATTTTGATTCATATAGATGTATGTATATACTTACACTACATATGTATGTACATATATATGTATATAATATCGATCAATAAAAATTATATTATATCATTTTTTTTTTTTTTGTTGTTAGTAAATGCATTCTATACATAGCTATTATAATATAAAATTTTAGAGAGGTACCAAGTTTTCAATTTGTTTTTGATTTTTATCTTATTTTTATTTTTATTTGTTTTTTTAATTCAATTTTTTTTTTTTATTTATATACATTATGTATGTACATATACCTATATTTATTTTCTTTTATTTTATATAGTATACAAACATAAGATATACAACAAAAATTTATCGAAATATATATTTATGTATATAGATATATGTAATAAGTTTTTTTATATGAATGATTTTTTTTTTTTTTAACAAATATATACAATTAATAAAAAAAAAATTAAATTTATAAACTCAAACGTATATACGTAAGTATATACCTATATTAATAAGTTTATGTATTATTATATGTAGTGATATATGCATATAATGTATATATTTTGAGACTACATATTTCTTTTTTATGCTGTTCAATTTTATTTTTATATTTTTTAACATAATATGTATTATATGAATACTATAAAAACATGTAATAGTACATATATGTATAAACACTTCAATCAATAATTACCTATCTAATATATATACTATCGTATATATTATACGTAAATATATACGAATATATTATGTGTAACATAATAACAAAATTTCACAACACTTTTTTTTTATCTTTCTTTTTTTTTTAATTTTTTTCTATCGATTTCAACAAATTAATATATGGTATATGTACATTATTGATGATCATAATCAATCATATAAATATTTCATCTCGCATATACACCATATTATGTGAGAAACAAAACAATATATTTATATAATACATATACATATGTATAATAAAAATTGTTACCATTTAATTAAGCAATTAAAATATTTTCTATATTATACATACGGTACATATATAAGGTACATCAAATAAATTAAAATAATAAAATAATAATAATAATAATAATACTGAATATATACAAATAATGCAAAACATTACACATATAGGTACATATAAAAATTTTAATTTTAATTTGATAATGCGATTAATGAAATTTTCATTTAAAAATGAATTTTTATATATAAATTTTATTTAATTGCTATTTTTATTGCATTATATTGTTATGAAACGATAATGTTTTTATATATATGTACGTAAATTTCTTTGAAAAATTACATTTGAAAATTTAAGCATTAATATATTAATTTTAAAATAATTCATGTAATAATATATAATTTATACTTTAAAATTAATAAAAAAAAATTCTATATAGCTATATACCTACTTTTTTTTTATGTATACATAAATATGAATAAATTTATATAAAAAATACTCACCTGTATGTGGCATTTTACGATAGATCCTTTTTTTCAAAGTTTTTCTTTTCCCCCTTTTTTTTTATTTATTTTCAAAGTAGACGTAATTTTTGATTTAATTGCGTCTGTAATAATAGAAATATATATAGTGTACGATTTTATCGCTATTGTAATATCGCGTTCTCGTTAGAAATAACGTATATATATGGCTGTGGGTTAATTTCTTGAATTTTTGTTTTCTTTTTTTTTTGTCTCAAAAATTCAAATTATTTTTTTTTTTTTTTTGTTATTAGTACTGGTTATGTACTTATACATATTATTGTTGAATTCTTTATAATTTATTCTACACTGAAAAAATTATTGTTCATAATATTAATGAATTCCAATCATTAAACTTTTTTCATTAATAAAATGAAAAATTCATCAATATAATGTAATTATTCATTAATTTTCCCAAAACATTAATGAAAAGTTACATAATTTTATGATTTAGTTTTCATTAATTTATTTCCTTACTTTGTGGTTAATATCAAAATTTTTAATGATCAAATTCATTCATTAATGAAAAAACTTCATCAAAAAATCAAAAAAAGTAAAGAAAGAAGAAACAAAAATTCTATAAATTTATTTGAAATTTCATAACATTAACACTATTTTCATTATATTAATGAACATTTGTTTTTATTTAATGAAAAATTAACGGTATAAATGAGCAATGGTCATCATTTTATGAAACGTTAGTTATATCAATGAATATTGATCATGATTTTATGAACAGTTCATTATATCAATGAACAGTGGTTTTTATTTAATGAAAAATTACGGCTACTTCTCTGTTTAGTTATTCTATGATATCAGTCAGAGTCACAAACAAATATTTTTTATTTCATTTTGTAACGTTCTGTTGGTCAGTCACAATCGTGAAGTATTTATTTGTAAAGTGAAAAACGTGAATTTTTGTGTTTATAATTTGTTAATTATTTAAGGCTCTATCGAAGGCTCTACATAAAAGTTGAAGATTTTATTCATCTGGATAAAAAAAATTTTCAATTCAAGTAAGTAATTAACATTAAAGTAAAAATATATTAAATGAATAAGTAATATTTCATTTTTATTTAAAAATTTTTAATTCTAATAATTTCAGTAATTTGTGGAAATATTAATTTTTAAAAAGACATCGGCGGATACAAATAAAGAAAATAAGCCTGAAAACAGGATAACGAAGTCATTTGGTATTTTAAATCTAGGACAAAAAGTATCATATTTTAACTTACTTTAACTTTGTTCTTTGTATGCACAGATCTCGAAATAGATGCAGAACAATGTGTTAGGAGCCTGAAATATGACAATTTATCAGCAGATGAATTTGACAGCGTTTGGCAAGCTTGTTGTCAATATAGACTTGATGATATTATGAATAAAATATCATCCGTTAAAGAAATATTATGTAAATGGCCCGAATACAAGAAACCAACTGGGTACCGCTTAGTAAGTTCATATTTTTTTCTGTTTGTTTTTATTATATAGTATTTCAAAATACCAACCACAAATATTACATCTCCTAATGTAAATGTGTAATTAAATAAATAATTTTTCTTTTCTTACAGATTGATAAAGATTTCAGTGCTTTTGTGGGAGACAAGGACGGGATTCTCCATAACAGCGAAGAAAATTTAAAAAAGATTTACAATTTTTTAAAATCTGATCATATCAAAGATAAATCTATAAAATCTGTTTTAGATTCCATTAAATTTGAAAATGATAATGATTTAGGTGAAGGAAAAGATATATATTTTATGCTTTTATTCAATCTAACTAATTTATTTGTATTATAGATCACAACAACACCTCTGCACTAAAAATATTATGGTGCCTACACGGCTATCTTTCTCCAACTTCAAAAATGGTGAAAAAGGACAATACTGAAAAAAAAGTACTTTCAAGCATACAATACGGGACTCTCAGGAAGCATTTGTTTTTATTGGTGAAACTTTTCAGCAAATAGAAGACCACATAGACTTCTTAAAATCACGACAAGAAAATATTCAACCGTTTCTTCTCGTTCAAAGTGATCTCAAAGCAGACAGTTTTGAAAAATGTTTTTTGTATTTGGATGGTTCTAAATTAGTATTTACAAATTTTCTTAGAGCTGTTGATATATGTTTTAAAACATTTTATTTATTCAATATAGAATATCCAGCTGCTTGTTTCCAATTTTGGGAATTTATTCAAAGTTTTTTTTATAAAATAAATGATAATTTAAAAAATAAATCAACAAAAATTAGATGAACTTTTGTAAACAATGTAAATTTTTGATAATTTGTTTAAAAGACATGCTATATTTTTTATGATAGATAATAAAAACTGCCAAAAACAAACACCATGCTTTTTAATCAAATTACCCTGTTTTCAAATCATATTTTAATGAAATTATTTCATAGATTAATAAAATACTTAATTTTAATGAATCTATTTAATAAAAGATGAAAATTTTAATTACTTTTGTTCCTTGTATTAATGATTTTTTTTCATTAATTTATAAAATTATTTCGTTAATATATGAAATTTTTTCAATGATTTATGAAATTATTTCATAAATTTATGAAATTTTTTCATTAATATATGAAATTTTTTCATTGATATAATGTACAAGTTCATTGATTTTGTAGGATTGATCATTCATAAATTTAAGTATAAATTTCATTAATATAATGAAAAATTCATTAAACAAAAATTGTCTTCATGAATTTATGAATTTTTATACGTTATATTAATGAACGCGATCATTGGACCAAAATTAATGATTTTTTCATCGATATAATGATCAATTTCATTAATATTATGTACTTTTTTGGTTCAGTGTATATAATTTAATTTCAATTATATTGATGAAGTTATTGTATGGTATATAACCGCGAAAATTCTTATAATAATGTTTTTTTTTTTGTTATACTGATACTTTATTTCATAAAGTTTTTTCTTAAATAATAAGGATATTTTTTTTTTTTTTGAATTAATGTACGTTCACCGTGCGTATATACAAATAAGATTTAAAACACCATCACACGCATGTAATATATATTCGACATATATAGATATACAAATACAAATATATGTTTTAATATAGTCTTTTGGAAATAAAATTATAAAAGAATAAAAAAAAAAATCAATTTAGATTTTCTTATATTTGGTATACCTATATGTCGTCAAATATACATACATATATATGTACGCGGTATATATGTATATACATACATACATACATATGAATATATATGTACATATACTACTACGTCTATATATATCGATTAATTTATTTATTGTAAACGATTTAAAAAAAATAGTCATTAAAGGGCAACAGAACAGGAAATCAAATTTGAACTTTATATAACTCTCAATATAATTAAAGTTAAAAACGATAATGTTTAAAAAAATACTTTAATGAAATAAAAAATAATATACAAAACGCGCTCATATATAAAGAAGGTAAAATTATCATTTATAAAATATCTAAATCTTTATAATATACGGGTATATGTAATATTTCTCATTTCATATATATATGTATACGTATACGTATATATATTATATACTCTATCGTTATATGTAGATTCATATTATATACAAAAGACATAGTAAAATATTTTACACTATATTTATATATTGATTTAAGTATCACACACATACATAAATGTTCAGTTATTATTATATTATGTGAATTAGTTTTGTTTGTTGATAATAATTAACATCGACATTATATTTATCATCTCATCGTCATCGTCATCGTTAATTTCATCGTTACAAGTATTCTGGAAAATCAAAGATAAACAAAGAAAAAAAAAATTAATTATCAATAAAAAATGTGTATATATATGTACATAGATACTATATAAATACCATATATATACCATATATATATATAAGTATGTATGTGTACATATTGTATGTGATAATGTATATATACAATATAGAAATAATTTTAAAAATGAAAATGAAAACATTCAAATAAAATGCTTAACACCACAGTAATAAAATTGATTTTTTCTTCAAGTATTTCTCGATAGATTTATTTGTTTTTTTTTGTTTGATTTCTTGTGTTTTTTGTTTCAATAAATGATTTCATTCAAATTCTCATGGTTTCTATATATATGTATGTATATATATTTAAATATTTTATTTTGTTTTATTTTAAATGTATACATATTACATAACGTACGTAATTTTGCTACTGTATAATAATTCTTTAAAATAGTATATTTAAGTGTATAACATAACTACACAAGTCTAATATAAACACAATATATTGTCAATGAATTTAATTATCTATATTCTATAGAGAACATCTAAAACTGAACATCTATAAAACACACTATACCACCACATACATATATGTACTTATAATTATATTTTTTTTATTTTCTTAAGATAAAAATTAGAAAATTATTTAAAAAAAAAAATGTTTTCCTTTATTTCTATTGTTTGTGTATGTTTTTAATTTTTTTTTATTACTTTTCATTTATTTATTCATTCACATTCAATAACATATATAGATATATGTATAGGTATGATATTTTAATCTTTATACTGTAAAACTATAATAATTCTATACTCTAACTTTCTTATTTTCTCTATATACGTCTCGCCATCTCGCCATAACAGCCATCATATAGAGACTGATCCAAGAGCACATATAAAATTTAATTGATTATCCTGATGGCTATAATTTCAAATCTGTCTTATAAATTTAACATACATACCATATACATATATATTATTTTTCTTTTTGAATAAATAATTACATGAGAATAATGTATATAAATTGTGTTGAATATTTGTTCCTCATTCGTGAGTGTTTTAATCATTTAAACAAAAAATTAGCATGTGTATTTTATTATTTTATTCAAAAAATAGAAAACAAAAAAAAAAATAATAATAATAATAATAATAAAAGGACAATCATTTTATACTTATATATATGTATATAGTATATACATAACCGTATACAAACGGTTCCATTATACAATTATATTATATTTTTATAATTGTAGAATTAAGTATACATATATGAGGACCATTAATTTTCTTTATAATTAAGTGAAATGAATTTAACTTATTTGCATTTTAACACGCTTATATTTAATACATACATATATGAATATATGATGAATATTACCTACCAAAAAAAAAAAAAAAAAAAACTATTTTTTTTTCTAATTATTTTCATATAAATATTATTTAATTTATTCTTATGTTTATTTCATATCAAATCGTTAATGCGTGCCATTTTGCGGTTATGAGTTGATAAAATCTATATTAAATACACAATATACATATTTTAAGGATATACTATACATAATGCTATAAATATATTCAGATTATAGTACATACACATATACATACATACTTGAATCTATAAAAATAATATATTGTAAACAAGCTTTTCAAAAAATTTTTTGATTATACCAGCTATGTACTATATAACAACGTTATTCATAAACAAAAATGTAAAAACAAAAACATATACTTTTGTATATAAAAACAATTTAGAATGTACATATATGTATGTATATGTATACAGTATATCATCATATTTCATGTTAGTATATAAATATAAATATACCCTATACAGTCATATAGTGTGTTGATTAATTAAAATAAAAATAATAAAAAATTTTTCCTAATTATTTATTTTTACCTTAATTTATTTATATACATTCTTCTTGTGATATAATAAACGTTGTATATATATACCGTATATAAATATGATATACCGCAAATATACTACAATTATTATAGTAAAGTATATACATATGTAGTAATATAAAATTTAACAGCTCTTTTAAAAATTTTCCACAATTAGGTATACCTATATATTTATTTTTTTACTACAAATTAATTTTCATTTATTCATTATGCTATTAGCTGTTAGTTTACACATTCAATTTTTTGCTTTAAATCGTGTTAATCGTTTAACATTAAAAAATAATTCTCTTATTTTCTTTTTCCGATATACATATGTATGTATATGTAGGTACTTATATTTTGTAATAAATATATATGAGCAAAATTATTTTATGGAAATAAACAATTATATATAAATGCATATTTATGTATGTATATTTTTTTATTAACTGTATCTCTATAACTAACCATTGCCATAACGTATATGTATACAAATCGGATATAGGTACGTAATGTTATTATATATACATATGAGAGTGAAAAAAGTCTTATATGTATTAATATATTTCGAATTGTTCGAATAAATAAAAATTCATCTTTTTAAACGCTATGTAAATTTATTATATTGGATAGCCTGTCGTAATGAATTTAAAGCATTTCAGTACGATTTAGTACTAAGATTTTTATGATTGTCACGTTCACATACAGTCATAATACATATGTACATACATATTACATATATATGTAAAATTTATTATTTTTGCATCTTTATATACCCATATATGTATGTACATGTATAATTATTTTTATATATAAAATTATAATTATAATATGAATCCTTGCATTATCTAGTACACCAAGATCTATAATAAACACCATACTGTATATGGAAATACATTTTTTACTATAACAATCCTAATCCTATAATTTATAATCAAACTTATAATATTACACAGTTATATACATACAATTATAGATTATCTATATAACACATATATACTTATATGTATACATAATTTTACTGTTTATTGTTTTATGTTTTTAATTGAAATGAATAAACCTTCCGTTTTTTTTTCCACAATAAAATTTGATATTTTGTATACAAAATTTATGTAAGTATACGAGTATGTACCTATTATACGTATAATATTATTTAATTTATTATATATACATATTTATATACATATACATATATATAGGTATAGGTACATATACAAATATGTTTTACATATTTTGAGAAAATCTACATTTTTATTATAATTTAATTTATGGTATGGGTATATACAATACATATACTATTACTATATGTATATCTACAGTTATCGAATGAACTTTTTTTCTTTATAGATTATAAAATTTAAACAGAAAAAGAGAGATTATATATAGTTTGAAACATTAAAAAACATGATTAACATGAAAAATATAATATCAAAACGATTATATATTAGGGCATATATATTTAAAAAAAAGAATAAAAAAAAAATGTTAAATATGAAAGCTAAAAAAAAAAAAAAAATATTTCTTTCAATGGTTTTAAATATTTAAATTTATATAAATATATGTCAAATGTCGAAACTATTTAAATCAATATTCAAACGCATATAATAAATAATATAATATATAACACACATTTAAAAACACAATAATAAATATATATACATATACATATGTATCTTATTTTATAGGTATACAGTTATCACTATTCAAAATCTTTATTTTTTATAGCACAGTTTCGTAATTAATTACATATTATCATAGTATATCTAATCAAATTTTAAATATAAAAATAGGTAAATCAATTTGTCTATATTTTGATTTTTTATTACTTTGATTGATTTTCAGACTTTATTTACATTACATATATGTAAGTAAGTATATGTTTTTGTCGACCAATCTCGAGCAAATTTAAATCCGCATACTAAATTCTATCCATATTATATATTTTTGTTATATTGTCTTCATTATATAGATGTGCATATACATGAATGTATAATACTACATTATGCTTCGCATCACTCATAATAAGCCCCCGTCTTTGATATGACTGATACACTATACAAGCAACTACAAGCATTTTCTAACACTCGAACTCGACATATACATATATACGAAAATTTATTCACAACACAAAATTTAAGACAAACTCTTTGTCCCAAAATTTATAATAATTATATATACATTTATTATAAAAATCGTGATATAGGTGGATTATAGAAGAAGAATCCACTACTTATTATAGAAGTGGATTGATTCAAACATCTGATGTATATATGTATAGTCAAACCGATGGCTGGATCGACTGTTATTGTTGGAGTTTAGTAATTAGGTACAGTGGTAATAAATTACGGATGAAATCTGGTTTAAAAATTTCTAGTAGCTACAGCTATTCTTAAATTAAAAATTCCCGATAATCTTCTGACAGTATAATATATACATACATGCGTACGAACGATATAATTCAATTTTATAAGTTTTATTTCACCATAATTAAATGCGTATATCTACATTTATGTATATATATATGTATATATCTATATTTATGATGTTATAATATACATCCTTAAATTTCTAAAAAAAAAAATATTTTAAACAACATACATACGAGCTTACATGTAAAACTTAACATAAACATAACAATTGTATATATAAAAATTTTTGTATCTATGTATTATACGAAATCATCATGTACCATATTTTTATTCTTATAATTATTTAGAAATCAATCTACTCAAATTTGATGCGATCACATTAATGTATATATGATATATAGTAATATAGTATTATATATTATCATATATGTTTATAGTATATTATATTATCATTATATATGCATACATTCAATACATATAAAAATATAAATCTTCAGAATTTTAAATTAATAATAACAAAATAACATTATATACATAATAACTAAATCAATTTCAAATGAAATAAATAATCTTCTATATACATATGTACATACTAAGAATTATCTGCGATAAAAACGCATACAAAATTATATGGAAATAAATGATCTGCTGATTACACATTTTTATGTAATACGCGAATATTCTATATTATGTAATACATATACATATACTATATGTACATGCTTCTCATTATTAGATCTTAGCATCTTAGTGCAATCGTCTTATAATTTACTTATTAATCGCGAATGTGAGAATGTGACTGACTATTCAAATTTTTAAAATAATTATTATAATTTTAATTGTATATTTATATAATAGATACATACTATATGATATATTTAACCAGTGATTTAACTAATAAAATTCAGGCATGTGAACGGATATAATATACCAAATGTACATGCACACATATGCTTATAGAGGTTTTTTTTTTCTTTTTGAATTCTTCTTATAGCTTTATATATACAAAATACAAATATAATTATAACATGAAATACATATGGACATATAGATATTAATTTATTTCATTGTTATTTAATATTTTTCTATATAGATTTTTATCAGACATAATTATAAAATGTTTGATAACAACAACAAAACGAAATACAGTAGAAGAAAAACTAACATTAAACTATACATAGACATATACACGTTATGCGATATATCTGTTATATCCTTCTTATATTATGTTTTTGATTATAATAAAGTATTTTTATATAAAATACAAGGTATTGTATATATAGATGTATATAATAGATATTATACATATATACATATATTCTGATGTACCTATACTTATATTAAAAATCGATCTGATTCTTGTCCTCAATGGCGTACTAATTAATTAATTAATTAAATTGTAAATGAGCACCCTGTTACGATATTGAATTATAATTTCCTGTGGATATAACATTTATATGATGTTTATAAAATGAAATGAATACAGGTATACACCGATATACATATAGATATTATATAATAATATGTTTTATATGAATTTTTCATCAAAAAATTTTAAATATTACAGGTATACTTATACCTTTATAAGATCCTTATCTATCGTAAATCTATACCCATATCCTATATACTTAATATATATATGAAAATTATTTTCTTTGATTATATGTAATTATATTTATATATTTTATATTATATATAAATACCTTTGTATGTATAAATATATTTATATATATGTACATATATTTCAGACACATATTATATATTTTATGGACACATAATATGACATGCCGCCGACAAATCTCATCTCATCATTTCTGGTTGTCAATCCGTGCATATCGTATATATGTATATGGCTATAAAAGGGTCATACATGCTCATATAGTATATCTAAACATTTTTATGAAATATATTGTCAACAGATGGACGATTATATGAACATGTATGTGTATGTTGTATATATTATGTATATAATGAATATAATAGTATCTCATATAATATCTATATACATATAATAATAGGAATATAATATGATAATATATGGTTTGTAGAGCAAGTTAAATTTTTTCCCAGATCAGCACCACTATAAAAGAATGTCCTAATGGGCTCCATGCTGGGCGCACGACTTACCGTAAAATCTCATTACGACCACCAATTCTTTCTGACCAGAAGTTATCGTTATTCAAGTAAATGTATATTAATGTTAATGAAAAACAAAATGTTATGTTTCCACAAATAAGAAATGAAAAATGCCAACAAGAAAAAAATCTTACAATATATTATATATACTTTGTACAATATATAGGAATATATAGGTACTATAAATTTATATATATATATAGAAGCATAAACAAATGTATATTATATTGTTTTGTAATATATATATATACATATATATATGTGTGTGTATGTGAGTGTGTACATAAAGGTACATAATTATAAATTTTATTCGAACGGATTATTAATAAGGCTCATCATATATATTTAAGACTTTAAATGTTTCAATACCACCGTACAATCTTTAAACACTAAACTGTCCTTTGTTTTTAAATGTTCTTACATATATATAAAGAGGTATACATATAATATAAATATTTTATAGTTACATACCTATATACAAATGTATCTTATTTTATGATTATCTTTATAATAAATATAATCATTTTTCCGCAGTGGTCCAAAAGCATCGCATAGTCATTTAAATTTAATATGTGTGCACAAGTTATAAACATTATTTGTCATGTATAATGTATAATATACCATAACGAAAAATAATTTTTCTTATCTGATACAAAAATAATATGTGATAATAAATATTTTCTTTTCTTTTCTTAACATCAGGTGCATAAACATACGAATAATAAAAATATGATAATTTTTATTGCTTTTATTTGAAGTAGTGGATAGTGGTCATTCATTCGTTTAATCATTCATTCATTCATTTTTATGGTATATATATAATATTCTTTAATGGATTCGAACGTAAATTTAGGAAAAAAAAATTGTTCAAGTACATACATATACAATATGGATATATTTATATAGATATTTGTGTAGTATATATACGTATGTAATATTATACATAATAATGTATAGATATATTTATATAATAATTTGTTTATTTGAAACCTTTTTCGTGGGTCATATTTAATTGATTAACTGATGATGCGTTAATGGAATGGATTTTATTGCTGCAATTTTTAATGATGCGATAAATATATATGATTAATTCATATTCATATATGTATACTTTATTTAGATATACATTATTTGGATTCTATATATAAAGAATCAAAATTATTTTCATACAAAAACTCAATATATATATGTATTTCTAACGACATTAAATATATACTCGTAGGTATGTGCATATATCAATAAAATTAGGTATATAGATATAATGTAAGTGTATTTATACAACATTATTTATATAGGCACTTGTAAACTATAGGTAGGTAGGTATAAGGTATATATGTATATATGCAAATATCTACATATTAAAGTATCTTATATATCTATAGTATACTTACTCACGTATATATACATCATAATATTGCTTTCAAATGAAATTTATATGAACGTTTTAGTTTTAAATTTTTATATTTCATATCAGTTGAAAAATATCAATTTTATTATATCGTTAACAATTCATAATTAAATGTTCAACATTAGTAATAAGATAGGTACATATTTTTTTTTTTTTTTTTTTTTTGGTAAATGGAACTTATTAATTTTTTTTTTCTTTTTAATTTATTCAAATAGTCATTAAATAATGAATGTATGTAATTATTTTTACAATATTGTAAAATGTGATTATTGAATTTTTTTTATACATGTTTAAACAGTAATATAGTAATATTTTTATAATAAACAATTTTTTATTAACGCACCTGTTTATCATATATATACATATATAGCTCTATTATAAAAATGTGTACCTATTATAAATATTCCACATGATTTTGTTGTGATGGCAATACGTCGTAAAAATGCATATTTAATGATCGACAATCTATATAGTTAAAAAAAAAAAACATTTGGCTTTTAAAAGTTCTAATAAAATTATTGCATTAATCAAGGATAATTATATAGGTGCTAAATTCAGTTTTATTATGTGCAATGAAACTGCAAAAAAATTGCAACGAGAAGTTAACCGAATTTGAAAATTGTAATTGTGCAATTTAATAGCTCATTTTGCTCAGTGTCATTATTTTTTCATTCAATTGAGTCCTTAAAATATGACAATATGATGCCTTACTACTATATATAAATTTCTTTAAATTTCATAGTAAATTCTAAAATAAGGCCGTTTTCGGTAATTCAAATCTGAGTTAGATATTAAATTTCAGCGTGTTCGATAAATAAGATCTTAGTATATATACATATAGTAAGGCTGTTCGAAAAGTCCAGATATGAATATTAAGTGTGGTCAGTTAACTATAGATCTAAATGGTAAGTTTGTTTGAAAAATCAGATATAAATGATAGCACTAAGTTAGATAAGCTGAACAGCTTGACTTTGACGTTATTTCAGTGTCTGCGAATAGACAGAACTTTTTAAACTAAATTCACAAATATGCTTTTTAATCAGTGTTAAACAAGTCAGATCTATGAATGAAAAGTCAAAAAAGATCTAAATTACCGAAAACGGCCTAACACTTGAACAATAAAACTGAAGGAATTAGGTATAATACGAAATTTTACACCAGATTATTAGATTTGATTTACTACATGATGTAAAATGATGTGCTGCTATCATTATTTTGCGTTACGATAATAATTTGAAAATTTTGATCAATAAGAATCATAACATCGTATGTACAATAAAATAATAATTAAATGCTTAAGTAAATTATTTTTTTCTCCACTTATTTTATGAACATGTGTTCCGTATATACTGCGTTCCTGATGGATATTTTAATATACGCAAATTTGGAACTAATATATACATACTAATATTATATAATATATAGGTTTAAGTATCACGACGTACATATATAGTATATATATAATATGTATACATAATATCAGTATTTCTGCCACATAAAAAAAAATAATAATTCTTATATGTAATAGACCTAATGCATAAATTGGTATAGGCATAATGTATGTATAATAAAGAAAAAATGTGTCGAAATCATAAAAATACCTATAGCTATAGATACCTTAAATTTGATTTGAAATTTATTTTATAGAAAAATAATTTTCCATTTTAAATAAAAATTAAGTTGGTAATTAATATATGTAACTTTAAAATTATAAGAACTTAAACTTTTTTTTTTGTAACTTACTTTTTAATTTAAAAAAAAATTACTCTCTCTCGGAATTAAAAACTCTTTGCAATTAATATTATTCAGAAAAAAAATTATACAAATTATAGGTAATTAACCTATACATATTTTTCAAATAAATTTCGCAATGTAACAGAGAACATGTAATTATTTTTCACAATAAATTAATGAAAATAATTAACACAAATATTTTCATGGATCTCATTTTTATATTATGTATTTATAAAAAGAAAATATTTAATTAATTAATTTTTAATTTTTTTTTTTTCACATAAATAATTTTGAACTTTATTCGAAAAATATACAAAACAATTAAACAAATTATCCTAAATAATTAATATATAATTTCCACAAAACTTGAGTTAATTAGTTGCATAAATGCCAAATTTAATTATCACCTTTTATTTAGCACAAACACATTCAACAATTACCAACCGAAAAGTAAAATTGTCAGTCGACAGCCAGCAAAATGTTTACTGATTACAGTAGCATGAATTGCCGTCACTTTAAACATTAACTGAATGAAATCAACAGAAGCAGAAGCAGGAGCTAAAAATCGTTGGCTATAGAGTGAAAATTTACAAAATGCAATGAACAGGTTTTTTATATCGTTTACATTCAGTATTTTACATAAAACTAAAACAAATTTCTACATATAACACGTGGGTAGACCTTTACAACACTACTCTACTAAAGCATACCATAATATGCAACATTATGTTTGTTAACGAGCACAACAGTGAAAATCAATTTATCAAAATAAGTCTTGTTAGCACTTTTAGCAGAACAGAACTAGAGCCACCGCAAATTGGAACTGGAAAGTGGAAACATTAATGATTTTCAATTTTACACAGCAATATAAATATACGAGACGAGTAACATAAAGATAATATGCTACGCAATCAATATTAAAGAATCCACCAACCACAGTAAAGCATAAATATAAATACATAAAATAGACAGAATAGACAAGAAATATAAAGAAAGCACAAATTTCAACTCGAAAAACCCTTCCAGTATTTTCACTATTGGCTGGAATGTTATTATACCACCTATTTAAGTTCCGCCACACTTAGTTTTCACGATTTATCACGGTCCTTGCCTTGCTTATGTTCGTTCACGGAACGGCAATGAAACGAAGCAAAACGGCACAAGCTGAACACTAAACGCTACCAGCTGCCTGTGGTGCTGGTGGGTGCCTCATGTTAATAATATTATTGCTTAATGCTTTTTGCTTATTTCTGCTTCTACATACTTCAACATTATTATCGCATCATATAACGTTTTCTCCCTTATTTTTGTTATTATTAAAAAGTTCATATTATAACATTATGTAATTATACAAAATTGGTTTGATATCTACTCTTGCATACAATACAATTTAATTTTATCTATGTAGGTATATTATATATAACAAAATTGAAAAAGTCTATTGTATAATATAGAGCAGTTTCCAGCTTTTAATGAATTTTTACGTAATCATTATTCAACCTATCAGTACATAAATATACAATACAACAAATAATCGAAATCATCATATATGTATACTTAAATAGAGTACATAACACATATAAATATGAATTTTTATACTTTATATTTAATTCAATTGAATGGCAATAGTCAAATAGTACTACAAATAAAGTACCTATATGGTGTAATATTTATGTGTAATGTAATATAAATGTATAAAGTATTTAGACTAGAGCTGTAACAAACTGATAAATGGCAAGTAGTATGACTGAAACGAATGAATAGGCGTAAACATATGGAACGAGAATTGATAGGCGGAGTATAGATGATGATGATGCGATTGTGGTTTCGGTAGCAGGTGCCAAACTGTGAATTCATTTATAGAATGGGGGGCAAAACTAAATACATATTGTATTATATTTTATATTATATTTTATATTATGGATTTGGTAACAAAATGGAGGCAATGATGATAAAAGTTAAATTATTGTAAAATTGTATGTATCATTTATTAAAAACAGATTAAGATAAATTTTTTATATTATTTTACAGAAATACAAATTAAAAAATTTAATTGTAGAATATTAAATATAAAGTAAAGTTACATAAACTATACCGAATAAATGATGAATTAAAAAATTTAGAAAAATTGAGACAAAAAATATTCCAAAACCATGTAGGTATACGTATAGGTATATTATATAAATTATATTATAAATTACATTTTTACATTATAAACTTATAGTACCTATATAATATTATTATATATATATACATATGTATATAGGTATATGTATGCCCAGTATGATGCGCAAAAGAAATTGCTAAAGAAATTTTTGGAAATACATCTTTAGCGAAGTAATTTTGACCGTATGGTAAAGAAATTTTAACAGCGAATTTTCTACTTTATTTTCACTCCTTCAATCTAATTTCTGATTCCTATACAACACACACGAATTGTCAAAATTTCTACTCCAAAAAAGTAGAATTATATTATATACCATAGATCTATAGATCTTTGGCGAAGAAATTAAAATTTTTCCAACAAAGCCATCTCATACTATAAGCACAAAAAAAAACACATTTAATTTCTTTCGAGCAGCTTACCTTACACGATATCAAAAAAAGAAGATGTGAAAATTTCCTTGACTATACATACTTTTCTTTATAGTGTTTCTTGAGCGTTTTTGAAAATTTTATAAAAATAAAATCATAGGTTATATATAGATAATACTCGTAATTTAAATAGTCGTTTTATAAATATAGTCGTGTTTTTGTCAATTTAAAATTATTATACAAAAAAATGTGTCGCATAAATAAAAAATTATACTATACACACCAGTATATATACCTAAGTAATGTAATGTAACATATTTGTATAACATATTATAGGTATATAGTTTATATAATTAATTGAAAAAAAATGTTTTAAATATTTTATATTAAATTGAGAACCTATAGAAATTTTGAATCATTTTCAATCATTTAAAATAGGCATAACTCACAGGGTTATATTATAAAAAAATTAGGAAAATATGTAAGGATTTTTATTATTTATGTATAACCGATGAAAAAAATTTTAAAGAATTATTTTCATTATATTGAGATGAATTTGTATACATATATGTATATGTACATGTGTAAATTTATGTTTATAAGAAAAATTTAATATTAAAATGAAATAATAATATTTAATTCACGTCATAATTTTTGTATTAATCGTAATTTTCATTAAAAGAACAATATTTGTAAATATATATATATATACATATATACGCGAATGTCGTTACTATATTTATATTATGTATATTATTTATTAATATTAACATATTTAACAACATTATATATATATAATATATAACTTTATGAGAAATATAAAAGTAATAAAATATCAAAACAAAATTTAAAAGAAAATGTTTTTTATTTTTAATATTAAAGTATATGTATATGGCTTAAAATAGGTATATATATATATATATACGATGTACTGTTTTATTCAAATAAAATTATAGTTTTTGAATCAAAAAATTAGATTGTTGATTTAAAATAATTACATTATATGCACATTAATTACAAGTATATACGTGCACATACTGTTTTATTAACATTAATTTGCTTTTTATTTTTAAATTATATGTACTTTTTCTTTTACTGCAACAATGCGAGTTGTTGTTTTAAAATATATACCTACATTACATTTTGACATGAAAATTTTCAATTATTATTTTTTCTAAATTTTAGAAATGTTAATCTCACAAATACATATATACATATGATACCTACGCAAATTTATTATAAAAGTGTTCGTCTTTATTTTATGGTATATACGAGTATACTGTTGAATAGAATACCATTATAAGATTCATGAATTGAAGTATGTATTAAAAAATGTTAATTAAAAAATGAAAATAATATTTCAAATTAAAAATATTGAATACTATTGTTTTTTCTCTGGGTATGTTATATAATAAATATGTATACCTATATTATATTTGTTAAAGTTTTTAAAATAATTTAAATTTATTATTATGAAATAATAATGTATGTATATATATAGGTATATATAGAGTATCTATGACAATAAATACCTATATACCTAACCTATATATAGAAAAATTATAAAAGTTAATTTGAATGATATACATAATCATATCTAAATCCACCCTAAAAAAATATTTCGATTAATTTTTGATAAAAATGTGTATAATAACCGCAGAAATATATATAGGTATATGTATATGTAGGTATTTTCTATAACTGTATATAATATTGTCATATGAATATAATGTGAAGTGATATTGTATAGGTATATATATGTGTATATAAATAGATACTTTTTATCAACATATTTCTAAACGATATTTCATTTTTGTCATATGAATTCTTTTATATAGTATTTTGAATTTTGATATTATTATTACTTTTACTATATACTCATATACATATATACATTAATACATTCTGTTAACATAATATCAAATGCATAATCAAACTGTGAATTTAATATAATATTAATATATTTTTATACAATGTTTACATTATATATGATATGTATATTGATAGGTATCTATACCAGAAATTGTGTGTTTATATGTTACTGATGATATTATATATAACAATACAGCTCTCCAAAAGTAATTACCCGTGAAACCATGTTTAATCAAAATAATCATCACACTCACACATTGAAATACAAAAAAAAAAAAAAAAATCAAGGTAGGGTGCCAGAATTTGATTTCATTCAATTATTTCTTTATAGTTTATTTTGATATGTATGTATATATAAATGGATATTAATATACCATAGAATATACATGCATATATGCGTCTATATATGTTTTTAATATTACTATATATTTTTGTTATCTTTTTTTTTTTTTTAAATACATATATATTATATATGTATACCTTTTGACACATAATTTTTCTTCCCCTTCATCTATATTTTAGATAATATAAATATTGCACATGATATACAGATGTATACGTATACATATGTATATGAATTTATAATACATTATACATGTCATCACACTTGTAATTTATTCTCAAATAATTGCTGTAACATATGCGGTCTTTGGTTTCGCTTTATTGTTCTTTATGCCATATAGATATAGTATGTATATTCAATTCGTATATTTATTTATCTTACTCACATTTTTTTTTCTTCTTAATATCTATTCCGATTACATATAATATTAGTGAAATGTTTTTATGCTGATAACTTATTTTGTTTATGACAATTTACACATTCAAAAATTGGTCAACCGCAAAAAAACAAACAAAATGTTATAGTATTTTATAGGTATACCCCTAAACCTATGTATATATACATATATTATTTTTAAATATAAACACATATGCAGCATAAATATTTACAGATTTATGGATATACACAATATAATATGTATATATGTATAATAATAAATATCGTTGTAATTGTGTTATATTGAATTATGTATAATTGAAAAATTATTAAATTGACAACTGACAATTTCTGAATTTCCTATAAATTTGTGACATATTCATTTTATTTTTAATCTATAATTAAAATGATTTCTTTTTTTAGAATTTTAAAAAAAAAAAAGGAATGTTGTATGTAAATATGTATACATACATTTTTATAGATTTTAATGAAAAGTATTTGGTCAGTCAGCATAAATATTCGTGAATATTATGTATTACCAATCACATATACATTTCGCATAAAAAATATACCTGTACATCTATCTACATATAGCCTATATAAATTACGAAGTAAAGTCGTAAATTTATGAAACTGAACAGCTGCTAAAAACTACTTCTTATATAACGTTATTATTATGTTTAACCATAATATATCGGTATTGGTAAATGTATGAATATTTTTGTAAAATCGGTATGTGAATTGTATATGCACTCATACATAATATAGTACATATATACATTGTATATATAGTGGTTGAATATTTTTTTATATTTATCCTGAAGTAAAATATTTAAAGATTTCATGCTCAAAGAAAATTAGCGAATATGACCACATTAAAAAAAATATAATTACGTACACACTATTGTGCAAAATTACATACATATATGTATATCTGATATCTCAATAATAAAGAGATAATAAACACTCAAATTTTAGTGTGTTATTTTTGTATATTTTTTGATAATATAAAAAGCGACAAATAAAAGATTTACTATAGGTTAACTCCTATACATTTTGTTTTTCAACACAAAAAATCAATCATTAATCATTCTGTATTTCGAATAATATTCGATTTATTTTCAATTTAAAACTTTCCGCATCTATATACATATATATATACACGAGTATATATATATATATATTTTTTTTTAATATATATTAATACATACAATGTATATAGTACATATTAAGTGCACGCGGATACTCAGTCAATTATGGCACCGCCGATCAGTAATTTCTGTCAGATATATCACATCCAGTTTATCATCAGTAATCAGTTACTGGTGTACATTGCTGATGGGAAATTAATGATCGATTTGGGCAAGAGCAGCATGCTGGCTGGGGTTCGAACCGTGATCTCAAGATCACAAGGCCGACACCTAACCATCGAGCTATTCAAGCCCCTTTTCGGCATATATATTTAACACTCAACTCAAGTTAAAAATTTTACTTATCTTATTATCTTCTTCCTTTTCTGTTATGGCGCTACAGCCCATTCAGGGCATAATGAACGCAGTCAAGCTTCTCCTCCACTCAACCCTATTAGAAGCATTCTGCCTCCAACACCGACTCCAACCCAGTTTTTTGAGGTCAGCTTTTGAGGTCGCCCATCATCTCAGCTTTGGACGTCCTACTGGTCTTCTGTCTTGTGGTTTGTTCAAGAAAATTCTTTTGGTCATGCGAGCTTCGTCCATTCTTTTATTATACATATATTAAAAGCACAATTCAAACTTTTATACTTTAAAATTATTTCGCATTTCGGTTTTATTGTTTCAAATCCAGAAGAGAATTAATAATTATATATATTGATCTATGCATGCATAATAAGATAAGAACTAATCAAATTTAAATAGTTATACAATTTATTTTTATATATAATTTGAATTTCTATCATTTTAATTCTTAATTTTAAATGGAAAAAAAAATGTTTATTTTATGCGCAAATAATTGAAATATTTAACAAAGTTAGGATATAATATAAAAATTTTTTCAACATTTTACCGGAGTGAAGTTAACCAAAAATTCGAATGTGGATTTGATAGCAAATTAAATTACAAATATGTACTATACTTATATAAAATATTATTTTTATAGTGTGTTGATGATGATAAACTGTTGTTAAATTATTATATGTAGGTACTCTATTTTTTGATTTTTTTTATTGTTCAAAAATATTTAAATACAATTTTATTATATAAATTCGAATTTGGTTTCATTTGTTTTGCTCATCACTGTAAATTATCGCATCCGTTTTTCTTATATTTTTATTTTATTTAAATGTTGTATAATACTTCTTACTGAAATCCACATCCAAATCATTAATAACGATTTCTTCCATGAAAAGTATATATAGACTTATAAGATATTAAGACTTGATGATGTATTTTTTTTTCTCATATTATACCATCATATATGTACATATATGAAGAATGTATATATATACGTTTGTATATTGTTAACAATAACACATATTTGTTTTTATTGTGTATATGGTTGCATATGTATACGTGCGCATAATGAAATATCAGCGTATACAGGATACAATTATTTTAACGAAATTTCCATTTTTGATTAGTTTTTTACATTATTTCACCTTAAACACCGTGAATCCTTTTTAAAAAATAAAAGAAAATATTTTTTTTTTTTATTTCATTATAGATTGACTCTTACTTGGTTATTTGACTGATTTCGCATTAACATTATATGCGTAATATTAAAATTATATATATATATATATATATATATATATATATATGTAATATGTAAATATTTTGAAATATATATGTATATATATTAATGCGTATAACTTTTGATCTTTTTATATTACATTTAATTATAGCACGCAATACGCATGTACATATAATAAGAAAAGAAATATGCTCATATCATTGTATAATCAGATAATGTGTACCTACATATATAATATTAAACCATATTAAACCATATTTAACATTAATGGATATTACATTTGTCCCGTATATATATGCATATGTATACTAATGCGTATATAAATATAGATAAAATGAAATACATATATATACGTAATATACGTATATATTAAAGGTATATATTATTTTAATTGTTAAAACTAATAAATTTATCTTTTTTTTTTTTTTCTTTAATTCTCCATACAAAATACAAATAAGAAACATCTCAATTAAAGTAAATTTATTTTTCATTTATATTTCATTATAATATTATATTAATTTTTTGTACATATTTATGTACATATTATATAAAAAATGTTCTATTCATATTATTATTACCTATATATATAATATATGTAATTAACATTATAATTCATTTCAAAATGTATATATGTACATATACATACATATTTACATATGTAATATTTACTAAAACAATTAAAAATATGACATTTTTTAGTTCAAATTTAATTTATATTATATGTATATTTGGTGCTAGATTATAAATATATAATTAATATATAAATAATATCTTTATATATACATGTATATACATATGTATATACGGCGGTATACACGCTACGTAGGTATTGTATATATATATATATAAATGATTGCATTATACACACATTATATACCTAACTTATATGATGTATACCTAAAATAATATATCTTTGCATCAATGGTCATAATTATGTCACTCTCACTTAATTTATCGTCGTTACAAGTAAACAATAAAAATTCTGACAAAGATCAAAAAGACGTAATAATGATGATGATGATAATGATAATATATATTATATAACATTATATATATATAATATATATACATACATATATATGTTACTAAAAATATTATTAAATTAGTTTACCTTGTCTTTTTCTGTTTACTTGTTTACCTTTATTTCTTTAGATATATGTTATGTATATGCTCCCTTGTGAAAACGTGTCGTGAAAGATATATATATAATATATATGTAGGTATGTATATATATATATGAAAATAATTCCAATGTATAATACAAAGACAAAACTTATAAAAGAATTGTGAGTATGTACTATGTACCTACCTAAGTATATATGTATATGTACGTATATGATTGATGCATATACTGGTATACTGTGTACATGAGAGGTCAAAAAGAAGCTATTATACTTACAGATTGCACGCAATCTTAAATTGTTTATAAACGGTTTTGTATATATTTATATGTATGTATGTATATATGTTTATATAACATATTAAGAAAAACAAAAAGTGTATAGTGAATGTGAAATAAAATATGTATGTAATGTATGTTATATTAGGTATATATGTATATAAACGCACATAATATATGTATATAGTACATAATATTTTGCGTGTGTATACTAAATATACAAAAACTTTTATACATACATACATATGTACATATATATAAATCTATATAATCAAAAATAACAATAACAGAAATTATTTTATCTATGGCAAATCAAATTGTAAAATAAAAAATAATTTTTTATGTTTAATAATTTTTTTTTTTCTTCTAACTAATTGTTTCAGAAGTGTGCCGATTGTTAATATAATTTACTGAAGCAAAAAAAAAAAAAAATAAATAAAAAAAAATTGTATACATCTATATATGTACATATATACATATAATACACATATACATTATATGGACATTAAGGCACGTACAAAAATATTAATATGAGTGCAGGTGAAATAATAAAAATGTTTAAAATAACAAAAACAAAATAATGTATGTATACAAATATGTAAAGTAAAATTAATTTTATAAAAATAATAATAATTTTATAATAATTTTTCTGTGTGAACAAAAAAAAAAAAAGGTAAAGGAAAAATAAAATAGAATTCATATTGTGAAAAAAAAAATATTTTTATTTATACTATTGTAATTTATGTCACTATTATAAATAAGAGCTATCAAATGTATGCCTATACTATATATGCAGATGACATTTGTCGTATAATATAGGCAGAACCATACACTAAAATGATTGAAATATTCGAAATGCTGAAACATGAAGCAACCAAAGTGGGTTTAAAGATAAACGAAAATAAAACGAAATATATTAGAATTTCCCGCTCAAGTATAGAGAAAATAGCTCACAAAACATAAAAGTCGATAACTAATATAATATTGAAAATGTAAAAAATTTCAAATACATATCTTGATGCTATACTAAATAATAACAATAATATTGCTGAAATCATTCAAAAAAGAATACAAGCCGGAGGTAAATGCTACTGGTCAAATATCAAAATTTTAAGGTCAAAATTTTTTAAGAAGGGCTACAAAAATATAAGAATCTAAGATGAGAATATAGTTTCCGTATCTTTGAAAGAAAAATATTACGAAAAATCTATGGACCTATAAAACTGGCCAACGGCAGATATTTGCAAAGAAACAAACGATGAAATCGCTAAGACTCAGATGGGTAGGGCACGTAACATATGAATGAGTGATGCAAGAAGAACTTTATGTATTTTCAGAACTAGCCGCGGCAAAATGTAAGAAATCAGGGTAAGTCATAAAGACGAGATGGTATATGTTGACAACATTCAGCAAGACGTCAAGAAAATGAATATAGGAAATTGGAATAAGCAGAAGGCTCAATACCGAAAACTGCTGGAGTGCCATTATGAAGGAAGCCAAAACCCACCTCGGGTTGTAAAGCCAAAAGAAGAAGAAGAATTTATTAGTATAAATAAGAAATGTATTCAATAGAAAAAAAATATATACCTAAATTAGAAATTTTCATTAAATCCATATATCTATATAATATGTATATAGTGTTATTCAAGTATATATATATAGAAGTACATATATATGTACATATGTATGTCATTAATATGTTTCTATCATTGAAAACGATTATACGAAAATGGAATCTCTGTATTTAAATGATAAGATTTTAGAGCAATATACATATATGATAATAACTCATGTATAAATATATAACATATACATACATATAAAAATATGAAATTATTTATAATATATACATTATATACATAAACATATTTTATCTGTTAATTCTTTTGTATCACATAGACATTCTAAATATTTTCATGATGAATACTTTTCTCTAGGGATATATACGAGTATTATAAAATTATGCGTATGCGAGTATAATACTTATGAGCTACTGTTGTAGATATTATGTATTATTATATACATATCATTCGATGACAGCATAGTTAGTATACGCACAATCGCATCTCACATCATAATACATTATATTCGCATCGCATTGGAAAAAAAAAATTTTTTTTTTTTTGTTTTTAAAGAAAAATAAAGCATATAGACACAAAATTTCTAAATAGAATTGAAATCAAAAAGAAAAATACAAAATGATCAAATATACATTACAATTGTTTGTTTTTTTTTTTGGTTTTTTTTTTATTTTTTGTTTTTCAACTTCCTGACTTATATATTTCAAAGATCTGTGTTATATAATAATGTTCATATATAAGTTATATATACTCATATATGTACATATATAATATATAATGAGATTAATATCTTAATCATCAAATTTATCTATACATATACACAATATGTATTCACAATAGTAGTATATAAATACATATAAAACAATAATAATATTAATAATTATAATAATAATAATAATAAAGGATCAAGATAAATTTTTGAATCTTTTCATTTTTGTATATTAATTATAAAAAAATTTTATTCACATACTAAAAAAAATGTCATTTACTATTTGTATACATATATGTAATAATTTAAAATTTTATTAAAACATTACATTACCTAAATATACATATGTAGATAAAATTTATCAACTTTTCATTTTCTTTCATATACATATATAATTTTCATTTATTATAATTTGATTATTTTATTTTCAGATTTCTCATTGATAATAATTTTCTTTCATCATAATATTTGTATATATTTATATGTATCTATACTCGCGTATCTATACACAAAACATAATATTATAAGCAGGTAGGTATATGTATTCAAGTTTATTATTTATATGAGAAATTTATATTACATTATACATAATTTTATTGATATTTCCTTTTTGTTTGTTATCTTTATGAAGAAATTAATTATTTTATGATTCTTTATTTACTTAAATAAAAGAATATTATAGGTATATACATATATACACGGATATTATTTGTATATAATTACAACTTCCTAAATATATTTAAATAAATTTATTAACATAATAACATTTATCTATATACACATTATATAAAATTACAAAAATTTTGATTTTTGTGTGGCATTTTATGGAATTTACAATATAGAGGTACCTAATATACATACACCTTGAATATTAGGTAAATTAATAATATAATACATTTAAATGAATATATACAGAATGTATATATATATATATATATGTATGATTATTTTGAATTATATAGCATACATGAATACAAACACAATTTGTTATATGAATCTAAATCGTTTATCTATAAATTTAATCAATAATTAAATAAAAAAAATTAAAAATATATTTATATGTGATATATGTAAAATAAATTAATTAGTCATAGAAACATATATATGTGATGTATAAAATTATGTTTTCAATAAGTAACCCTGTGTGTGAATGAAAATATATTTTCGTATATATATATATGTATATATGTATATGCATATTTTAGAGGATAATTTATATAATTTTTGAGGATTTTATCATACAGTCAAAGCACTAAATAATATACTATTTTAAAGGGGATTCCTTTTTTGTTTGTATACGCTTTTATACGTTCATTATTATGCATTGCATTATATATTATATACATATATGTACATACATATTTTTTTTTCAAATCAAATTGAATAATAATCATTCAAAAATGTTCATGCGTATATGCGTATATACATAATAATTTTTCTAATTGCATGCATGTTTTAAAATTAAATTATATATATACAGACATAAAATATTTTTTTGGATAAACTTTTAGATTATTATACGCACTTAAAAATATACTAAATATTATACATGCATATATACATTATATAATAATATATTTTCATTTTTAATATACATACATATATAGATACATATATTTATACTAGAATACATATATATATACCCATTAATTATTTATTATGAAGAGTACTAAGTAAAAAAAAATTTTTTTTTGTTTTTCTTGATTATAGTATACATACATACACATGGTTGCATTAATATTCTGGTTCATTTACCTATACATTACATTATTTTATACTATATGTATACATATATGTATGTTCATTATATGTTTATAATATAACAATATAATATTATACTATACATATACGTATATATTTTATATTATGCACCAGATTGAAATAATTTTAGTATCATAAAAACTATCGCAATAGCTTAAAGCGTTTATTTTTGATTTGCTATATAAGTATATACAAATATATATAAATATAAACTTACATAAAATGCATTCAATAAGTATTATATTATAATATATAAGTATTTTTTGTTCTATTTCATTTTATATAGTTAATATGCTTATACAAAAATAATAAGTGTATATAGCATCGATCGTCATTATCATGATTATGATCATATATGCATGCATATCATATGAAAAATAAGTATATATAATATGTCTGTACGTATATGTACACATAAATTTGTTTTTTTTTTTTTTTTCATTACATTGCAATCCTTTTTTTTTGTGTTTGTACTGAAAATTTTTTTCATTTATTCATTTTATATACATTTATAAATGTAAAATCTATGTTCACACTATGTATATATACATAATCACAATATCACATCACATTAAATTTATTTTACATCACATGACATGACTCTATATACATATAAAGCATCAAGCCTCAAGTCTCAGTAAATAATTTGCAACGCATCATCATAAATGGTTAGCTTCATATTCCTTGAAAAAAAAAAAAAAACAAATTTTTTGTTTTATTTTCAAATATCAAATTCATATACATACATATGCATATATATACACATTTTAAGCTAAATAGTATAGATAGTATAGTGAATATAATATTAAGTTTATAATTTCCAAAAAAAAAAAAAAAAAATTGTTCTTCAAAAAATCTGAATTGAAAATGAACAAAAAAAAAAAATAAATAAATAAATAAAATTGCAAAATTCAAATATAAAACTAGAATTAAATGTTACAAAATGAAACAAAAAATGCTTTTTTTTTTGTTGTTTTGTTTTGCATTCCTTTACCGCATATATCAAATATATTTTTAACCTTACACATATTTACATAAATGTATATTATGTTTTTATATAGGTATATAGGCAAGTGCAATGTACCTAAATATGTATTATTTAAAATCAATATTTAATTTATCTACAAATATGTATTATACTTTATATTATACATACTCGTATATACGAGTATATATATAAAAGCAGTTTTTTTTTATATTCAGATAATATTAAGAATTTTTTTAAACCCAGATTTAATTTATATATTATATAGATATGTATATGTATATATAAATACGAGTATATATGATTAAATTTTCAATGATTATACAAGTTTTATATAAACACGTATGAAATTTTACATTTATGAAAAAAAGAAAAAGGGTAAATAATTTCGTATTATATGAGCATATAAAAGATCATTGGACAAAATTTCAAATTACATGCATATAAGTATATGGTCAAGTTCGCGTATATATAATAATATCTCGCATATTATAGTGAACATACTTATAGTATAGATGCTTATATAGTATAGATATATGCATATATTCTTAATCGATATTCATAAAATACTATTAGTAAAAATGAACATTAGGATTTAAATCTATATATATATACACAGGCCCGGACCTACCATAGGAGCAAGTGGAGCACTTGCTCCGGGCGCTGCAATCTTGGGGCGCCAAAAATAATCTACATTTTTTTTATAAAACTTTTTATATAAATATTCAAAAAAAAAATATTTGACTTATGCAAATAATACAAAAATAAAAAATACATTTCTTATTTCTATATGTTACTATCTATGTATTCTAGACCATTAATGATATATGAATTTATATCAAATTTAGAAAAAAATTCAAAAATTTTTTTTTATATATAATTTTTATGTGTATGTACAATATGGGAATGGAGAGCCAAATCCAAAATGATATTAAAAAAAATTAAAAGTAAAATATAAAATCATTCTTATATAAGTATGATATACATATTAAAAATATATGTACTACATTTGAATATACGTATACTGTATACATAATATCACAGACAATATATTGTCTGTGATAATAATTATGTAGATATAATTTCTTATATTCCTATATCCCATCCCCATGTACTCGTATATCTATATAAAAATATTCAAACATCTATTATCATTTATGTATATTGTCTGTCTTGTCTATCCATATTCAAAAGCAACATAATTCGTTTGATTATTATTTCTATTTATTAGACTGCAAAGCAAACAGTCTAAATCTAAATTCATAAATACATTGTAATGGAGCACTAAAATTATCTGCTCCAACGCATGAAAAAATTTTAATATCTACATATTAAAACAGAAAGCATCGCATACAAATATTATTTAGTTTTTTCCATGTTTTTTCTATGAGATATGCGTTAGAATGGTGCACTTAGAAAATTTGCTCCAACGCATCAATTCTTATAATTATTTATATTTATAATTTAGTGCTTTCAATGGTTAGGTATACACAAATGTATGTACAAATTAATGTGTATCATTATACGTGTGTTTATTGTTTGTGGTATCATTGGTATCATGCTGTACACGTACAGACTTTACTATAATTGTTATTTCTTTCATTCTCTTTCTTTTCTTTTTTCTATGTGCATTGATATTTATAAGTGTACATAATCAATTGTATATATTGTTTTGCTCAAAATATTTTGTTGTTCCAATTTACTGGTCATGTGGTATTATGTATAGGAATAGCGAATAGGAACTTATTGTTTTTGTTTTTATATCATATACTATGTACTTTATCAAAAAATACATCGTGACGTTGTTACTTTAATGTTATATACAATTGCACAGTAGCCGGCGTTAAATAAGACTAACTGATATGATATTTGATAATAATTTTTGTGTGAGAAATTTTACACCATTTTAGTCGTTTGATTCTATATAATCTAGATGATATTTGATATATTACTCAAGAACATTTGTTTGAAAAAAAAAATAGATATTTTAAAACATTTTTAGAAATTAATATTATTTTCAACCCAATGTATAAATTATATTCTACATCTTTTTCTATAAATTATATTCTTTCAACGAAATAGGATGTAGAATAAAATTTTGTGACGCCGACTATAACTTATATTTTATATTATTTATACTATTTTGTACACTGTGTGTTCTAATTATGATATTCAAAATTTTAATGATATTAAAAACTTTTTAAAAATTTAAATTTTGAATTTTTTTAGGTAGGAGGGTAATTTATGATCTTAAATTTTAGCCATTAAACGATGTGAAAATTTCTAAATTTTTCTTTTTTTTTATTGTTTTACGTTTTTAACCGTTCAACGTTCAAGTCATATTTAAAATTCTTTAAAAACCAGATAAAATACCCTATTACATATTTGCATCTTTATTTTGCATGTTTCAATGAATTTTTTTTTATACATGGTAGAGGGTTTATCAGTATATATCTGAATGCAAGTTCAAAAAATTATATAATAATATAAAATTATTTTAAATTGTTATTTTTTTTTCAAAAATTATATTTGGTTTTTATACGCGTATTTTTATTGCATAACAAAAATTAATAAGATTTTTCTTTTTGAATATTTGAAATGAGTGCAATATTGAAAAAAAAAATTATCCCCTACAATCCTCATTAAAAAAACGCGTCTATCAAGTTTTACCTCTTGCGTGGCGTTGAAAAGATTATACAGGATGTCCTGAGTTCGGATGCAGGCATTTTGCCAGCATATATTTTATTCAATTATAAAATATATTATATATATTATATATTAAATTGGTAGAACCCACAGTTACATTTTTTTCCATAACTCAAAATCCACGACAGATAATTGAATAAAATAAAATGCTAATGAAAGGCAATTCATTGGGCAATATTTTAAATAAAGAAAATTAAAAAAAAATAGGGTAAAGTTTTGAGATATTTAACCTTGAACTCAAAATTTTGCTTTTTTTTCCATGAAAATTTGAATTTGATGTACCATATCTTTGGCATCACTGGACCGATCTGTACAATTTAAGTATCAAAGTAAAGACTGATTGATTATCTTTCCAATGGATGCAAAATAATTCGAAACGACCAATTTCGTGAATTATGACCACAAATAGGAAACAAGTCACTTGACCTCAAAAAAAATTTCTGAGCCCTCTTTCTACTCACTCGTTGATATTAGAATCAAAATTCTCGCCTCGCGCCTTACGATTTTTTTCGTTTCTCAGCAAGACCTATCGACTGGAAAAATGCCTACATCAGAACTTAGGACACCCTGTATACATAAACAAGAAGGGCGCAAAATTTCAAAAGTGCGCCGGGCGCTAAAATTGCTAGGACCGTCCCTGTATATACATATCTACTATATAATATATGCACGGTTTAATTTGAGAATTTGACCGCAACCGCATCATATTATAAATGATGTATATATGCGCACTTAATAAGAAAGAAATAGGCGTATACTGAAAAAAATGCCTTGAGTAAAAACGAACACTCACCGTAAAAAAGGATTGATGAATTATAAATATGTATAGCTATACGATACATGCGAATATAGTATTTTGATGCTTCTGCGATGATGCTTGCATTTATTAAATTTTTATTCGTATATATACTTATATGTATATGAATGTTGCAAATTGCATAAAACTATACATATTACATATACTAAACTATGCACTTACTATACTTAACATCTAAAATAAAAATTATTATGCATATACATACATACGTATACATATATGAATGACAAGAATTGTAAAAAAGAAAAAAAAAAAATGATTTAATCTAACACGCAACAATTTTTTTTTCTTGAATTTCAACCAATTTAAGAAGCTTAATGAAAGCGTGCGTATAGTATACTTTTGTTCTTATAGTAAGTATATATGTATATGTATAAATATACAAATAGGTACCTGTTGGATTTTAATAAATATATAAATATACTCGTATACCAGAGTATTATATTATTCAAAAATGAAAACGAAATACAAAAAAAAATTTATGTTATTTTTTGAATTGTATAATCAAATAATCGCTCGGAATCTATACATGAATTTATTTTGAAAATTGTTTATTTTTTTTTTTTTTTATAAAATATACCTACCCATTTACATATTTTCAAATATAAAATCATTCTTTTATTTTTTGGATAAGAATATAAATTCAAATTTTAAACTGATAATATTTTGAATTTTTGGAAATCTCACGTTATATAATGACAACAAGAATTGAGGAATTTTCGTTTTGTGTAATTGATATTTTCATAAAATCAAATCTAAAACGTTTTTCATTTATATATATATATATTATGTAAAAACTATTTAATTGTCTCGATAAAATACGAACATATACGTAATATTTGTATATATATGAATATATACTCGTACATATGAACACAATAGCCATATGCATTCATATATAAATTTATTTTGTATTGGAACTTTAAAATCAGTGAAAATAATTTTCTCTGAAAAAATTTAAAAAAAAAAAAAAAATAAATAAAATAAAATTGAAGAACAAAAATCATCTAAAAACTCCATTTATCCAAGTTTAATGTCTATATAAATATACATATAGGTATAAGTATAAATGTATATACATCGTTTACTACCTATTTATATGTATATGTAAAAGAAAAATTTTTATTGCACGTTTCAGATTAATTACAGAAATCGATTCAAACAACTCAAATTTTATGTACTAGGTATAAAGTATATCTTTTTTATATGAGCATACGCAGATTAAATTAAGTTCGATATTCATGTAAAAGAATAAATATATATATATATATATACGTATGTATGTAGGTATATATATATATATATATATATAATATAAGAAAACAATTCGTATTTATATGTTACGATAATTTGAATCGGTTGGTAAGCAAACTGATTTTTTACGCATACACTCATTTTGATAGCCAGGAGCCATTAAACATGAAACATAAAACTGAACACCGTTTTACAATTAAAAATGTGACTGTCATAAAAGTCAGTCAGAGTTCAGTGTATAATCGAAAAACAAGTTGGCGGTTTGAAACGGTAACCATCATATTATATACACTATATAGTAGTCTTATAATATAACATGAAAAAGTGATAAAATTGCTCCTTTAAAAAAAAAAAAAAAGAAAAACAAAAACTCAATGAGTAGCATCATCGACAATAACAATAATGGATGGAATCCACAATGTCATAGACAGTTACCTGCATATTAAACCAGCATCATCGTCGTAACATAGTATATGTATGTATAGTATATACTAGCACTAACATGAAGCTAAAGAATATTATTCTCTGTTATCAACACTAATTTATATAATAAGTATTATCAAGAGGTCAAGTGGGATGAGGAGGTAATTTGAAAATACATCAAATTATCAGTATGCATATAGTATATATACATATATATAGTATATAGACATATATGCCTATATATACAGAACGACAAAATTACTTTATTCACATGTAGATGACCATATCATATACCATATATATCTACTCGTATATATATATATCTGTATAAAATTTTAAAGTCATATAAATTTTTCTTCGGTTCGTTTTTACATCACTAACTTACATATAGCCATATACGCATATTTAGTACTTAAAATGAGTCACTTTGGCTCCATCTAATTTAATTAAGAGCCTTAATTGCCATCAACATGATCTTATGCATGCGCATTTATTCAATAATAATTCATTGTACGCGACATAAAGGATCCATCAATACAAATCCATTAAAAGTATTCATTACGATTTTATTACCGCATATCTATGCGTTCACAAAAACTAGAGCTTATATCTGAGTGTATATATATATACAACATATTATACTTAATACATATTCATATACATATATATGTATATTTATATTTATAAATCCTCTATAGTACATCATGTATATATAGGTATAGATATATGTATGTATAAAAATCACAGAAATAAATACTCGTATATTGGTATTTATACACATATGTATACGATATATATATGTAATATGTATATGGTATCTGAAAGAAATAAAATTATAAACATACGCGCAACAGCATACAATTACTACATCTAACTTTGATTACAACATTTCAACCTTTTATGATAAAATTAATTGTGCGAGTTGATCGCTATTTATGTATTTACCTCGGTGTGTCACCGAAACAAAAGCGATATGATAAAATATTTAATTATAAATATAATATGAATAAAAAAAAGTATGTATATATGTACATACTTATATGCATTTGGTATACAGAATATTATACTGAAACGATATAAAACGGAACGAGAAGATATCAGAATCTTAATCTATAAACATTCAAAATAAAAATAAAAAAATGTGTATAAAATTTAATTAAATTAAATAAAAAAAACTGCAAATATCATAAATATACATATACATACTTATTACATATGTAGTACATTACAAATACATATTACATAAATACATAATGTACACATTAGTTTTTATTGTACTTACGAGTACTATTACATTAACATGTTTTTCCTCTTATAATTGATGTTCAATAAAATAAATGTAAGTATAGATTATTACGAAAAATATCTGAACAATTTATATAAAAATTAACTTAAAAGTGTAGATGAATGTCAAACTAATTGTTAACCTATTGTCACCTAATTATAGCCTGTGTATATAGAAAAATGCTTACACATATCAAACACACATCAATTGTCTTATATGTCTTATGAAAACTGAATAAAAATTTTTAACGAAAAACCGCGATCTGTCATATATAATCATCCCTTAAAAATGTAATCAAAGACACCTGTCTGCATTGAATATGCAATATTTTTATACATCATATATACTTACATACAAATATAATATCAAGTATGTAGTATACATTATAATATGTGAAAACATCAAATATGAAGGATTTCATGTATACTACTTACAAAAATTATTTTATCAGATATGAAGATAAATATTCTTAATATCATTAGACAATCGTCTCAATTAAATTTATTTCAAATTTTTTTCTTATAAATGACGTTTTCATATAATTTTCAATTATAAGTACATATACATATAAATGTATTGTACATATTTAATATTTCAATTTGATATTTCTAACGGTTAAAAAAATTTTTACTTAAAAAACTGATACGATACCTATACTACATACTCAAGTATAAATACGAATACGATACATTTTAAGATTTAATTGCATTGAAAGATATGTATGTAATATACATAAGTGCGTATATAATCAAATATAAACATACGAGTATTTATTATGAAACTTATGTATACACCTGCCCAAAAAATACTATCAACCAAATTTGCTAAGGATTCATTAAAGTGATCATTAGCTGATACCAATATGATCAAAAAACAAATTAAGTACATTATATAAAAAAAAAAGTCCAATATAAAATGATATTTTTGACTTAAATATTTTTGATTCTCTAATTTTACATACATACATACTCGTACACATATACATATATATATTATACCTGTTTTTATGTTTTTAAAAGGATCTTTTTGACTCCTATATTTGTATTGATCATGTACAATTCTTCGTAATATTGGTAATATTTATGTGTTACTGGACATTCTATACGCTTTTTATATGTCAATTTTTAATTTTTTTTTTTTTTTTTTCTACATACATACGAGTATACAATTTTTGTGGATAATAAACCTTAGAGATGATGATGGAAATATAATTATAGTTCTTAGTTTTGTTGTTTTAACAAGAAATCATTGCCTTCTTCTCATAAATTGCATTTGTACATATGTACATATGTATACAACAGCAACTATAGAATAAAAATACCCTTAAAATATCGTGCACAAACGAATGAATGAAATTATAATAATTTCATAAAATCGGCAACTTGTGCTGACATAATTTGCGTAGTTCCGCACGCATTATTCATTAATATCTTTTTCGTGTGTATTTTTTTTTTGTTGACTATTTTTTTTTTCTTTTCATTTTATATTTTGTCTGTACAAAATATACAAAATATGTACATAGGTATATGGTATCATATATAAATGTAAACGTAATGTACGTATAACAGCATTATAGAAAAGGAACAAATAACATTTTTCTCTTTTACTTCTGGGACTGCGGTGCACATTTGAGCAATTTCATTAAGATTAAAAAAATTTTTTTTGAAATGATTAATTATGGAAAACTTAAAAAAAAAATTAACTTCTATTGTTTCTCTTTGATTTTTGAATAAAAGAGTATTATAGGAAGTTAAAAGTAATATAAATTCTACTGTATACTCATTTTTTGATTTTTTTTTTTTTGTTTTTTTGTTTAATTTAATCAATACATCAATGCCTGCTAAGTATTACATACATATACATATTTTCTAGTACTATAACACTAGGTAGTAGGTACTAGGGTACTAGGTGCTATAAATACTACAACTAGTATGTATATATTATATGCATATTCAAATACAGAGTTTGCCTATTCATTTGCATTTGCAAATTATAAGTATGTATTTTGTATATATATAAATGCACATACTCGTACATCTGTGATCAATATATAGTATACGCATATTGTATGAAAACGTAAAACGAATTCATTATTATGTGTATGTATATATATTTTACACATTACAATATACAATATGTTATTAAAATATAAAAAATATAAATATAAGTACATATAAATATATATACGCTCGCATTTATTGAGTGCCATACAGAAATTGCAATTAGCATTTTGAACATATATGCATTATAAACAATTTAAAATTGATGTAACGAATTTCCTAAAAGTAATAAATCATGATGGTAATGATCAAAACTTCTTGAAAATTAAGTTGCATTTTTAGTAAACTAGCTCTTACGCAAAAATATATACATATCTACATAATACATATATGATATACATAGTACATACTAATATAAGAAGTAAAACAGAAGAATTGTGAGTATAAGATCATGTAAAATTAAAAAAAAAAAAAATTAAGAAATAACAAAAAAGAATAACAAAATTAAAATATAATGAAAATGCTTTATGCTATAGATTAATAGTTTACATTTTTTTTTTTTTTTTAATATATAAGCGGATAAAAAGAATGACAGGACATATAAGTATGTATATAGGTAAGGTACCTATATGTATTATATAAAACATGTAATGTATATATTATGTGTTTGAGGCTGTACAGTAGCTGTAGCACATTATATTTCTTTTGCACTATATATTTTTATGTACTATTTATGCATTTCAGTTTTAATTTTGAATGACAAGTTTTAGCCTTCAGCAAGTGTATAACCATCACATTGTACCATAATAATCTTATATATATATTTCTGAATACATATACATATATTAAACTTTGAAAAATTGATATTTTATGGATTTTTAAGAGAAAATTATACGATCGCCCACAAAGTTATTTTGAATTTTTACACTACATTTATATACCTACATAACATTTATATGTACATATGTACATATACATACATTTATATACCAATAGTTCAAGTTTGATTTTTTTTTTCTTTTTTTTTTTAATAACAGTTGGTTGGTTATACATTTGGATAATGTGATGCAAATAATAATGCACACAAAAATTATAAATTATATTACATACATATACATAATATGTAAAATATTCTAAATTCATTATGAATGTGTGTAATATGTATGACAAATGAAACATACATATATGCGAATAAAAGCGTACCTACCATATTATCATTATGTATATACATATATACATATGTAGATACCGAAGTATATGTATGTGTATAATAAAAGTTCATTTTGTTAATTAAAAATTTTAAATTTTTTCAATTTCTCGAATATAGTATACATTACATCCATACATATATTGCATTTGAATTAATATTTTTTCAATTATTTGTGAATAATTTTTACCATCTTATATACCGACAAAATGTAAATTAATCATGTACATACATATATACATGTAAATATATGTACTAATATCAAATATTATCTCCATTACGTATTACATAATATTTAAATAGTTTAACATTTTCTAATTATAGAATTTAGAATTAACTAAATGTTTATCATCTTTTTGATAAAATTAAATTTCAAAGTTTTAAATTAAACAATAGTAATTTTTCTTTTTTTTTTTTTTAATATCAACACAAAGATTTTTTATCTCAAAAATAAATTTAAAATTGTTTTTTCTATTATTCTTAATTTCTTATTACATTACCTTTCTACATTTATAATACTGGAGAATATTTAATTTTTACGGCTATAAAAGCTTAAAAATGTAATATAATTTTTATGTTCGTATATATAGTACAAATATATAGTATATGTACCTAGAAATTCGTACATATACATTTATATTATATGTATAAGAAAAATTTAAAAAAAAAAAAAAAAAAAAAAAAAACATTTGTTTTTATATAGATGTATCTTTATATACGAGTATGTATTTATTATCATAACATCCCGACATAAATGTTTACATTTTTTTCTATATAATATTATATATTATGTTCTTGTAACAGAAATAAAAGTGATTCAATCTACATAATTACTTGTATACGACTATAATATATGTATATAATATTAATACATTTCATATTATAAGTATGTATTTGAATTTGTATTCCTTTATATACGAGTATATACATATGCATATACACACACATACATATATTCATTCTCAAATGTAAAGGTCATGTTATGCTTTTAACTTTTCTTTTTATAACTCATAAAAATTTAAAAAGAAAATAAAACAAAATAAAAAAAAAAAATAAAAAAAAAAATTAAATAAATCCTCATAATATACCTACTTTACTTGATATTGTATGTATGTATGTATATTGTACGTCGCATGTATATACGACTATAATAAATACCTGTATATATATTTATACAAATTACATACATACATATATTTAAACAATTATAATTAAAGAAAGTAATTTTATGTATTCAACGGTAGTTCTCTTATAATTTTATTTTGAAACACTTAAAATATTTTGTAATGTATGTATGTATGTATATATGCATAATTGTATATACATATATGTATATATACTTTTAATATTTATATCGAAATTGTATTTTTATATAATACTTACATTAAATAAAAGTATTTTGATTCATATTCATTTGTTTTTATTTATTTCTTTTAATTTTTTTTTTTTTAATTTTTTAAGTATCATTTTTTATATTCTCGATAAGATAAGATTCTTGGTTCTTATTCCACTGTATAGGTTGTATAGATATAATAGGTACCTATAGTATCATTTTCATCAAATAAATTTATCTCCATGGAAATTATAATATTTATGTATATAAATGATAGAAGATATTAAGTCAAAAAATTTCATGCATTTGAAAATAACCTTTTTTTATGTATCTACATTTATGTACATTTCATACATAATAAATGTAAGTATAGTATAATGTTTAGGTATATTTTTATTTGAATTTGAAATAAAAAAAAAAATATTGAAAGAAAAAAAAATGTTTTTTTTTTTAAATTTAAGTAAGTATTTGCATATAATACATACTCGAATCATGTTATTCTAATAAATCCCTTATTCAAGCTTTTAAGGACTACTGATATTCAATAAGTTTACGCATCTAGGAATATTTTTATATCCTCGTATTCGTATATATGGAAAATTTATTTATTTATCGAATAAAAAAAAAATAAACATGACATTTGACAATCTGTAATGTTCCTATATGTATACATATGTAGATACATACTATAAGTTCCCGTTACATTCATGTAAATATTATGTCAGCATGTTTTTTTTTTTATTCTTCCTTTGTTTTTGGTAAAAAAACTTGTGTGTTTGATTGAAGAAAAAGAAAATATTATATATGTTATCCTATATGACTTTATATAAACTGTGGTAGTTATATGCGATAGTTATTAAATATACCATGAAATTCTATACATCTTACGAGTATATATAGGTATACATTGTTAAATAAATCTTTAAAAAATATTTATAGAATATCCTTATCTATCATCGGACATATGTATAGTTCTCATTTTTAAAGCATATTTCATGTAAGGATTTTGTGTGGCATTTTTGTTTTTTGTTTTTGTTTCTGAAATTTTATATATGTATGTATATATTTTTATCATAATATATCTTTCAAATAACGATTCATATAAATTCTAATTCTAATTTGTTGATTTAAACTTATAATTGTAACATTTTTAAGTTTGATCACGTTTGGTGTATTTTAATGTAAATAAAATTTATTATATATACATATGTATATGTATTTAAAATTTTAATTTTATTAGATATATTTATGTATGTATATCTATATATTATATGTATGTATATGTAAATAAAATTTTAATTAAACATTTTATACAAATTATATTACAGTAAAATAGAGATCTGTGTATACTGTGTATATTATCAAAAATCATATTTAACTAGTATGTTGTATATGATTTTTGGTGTTATATATTATGTATTTGGAATGCGAATATGAAGCTATTATTCGTTATATAATGTACATAATAAGTATATGATTTAAAAAACAAAATTTCAAATTTTATTATTTGCATATTGTATTGTATAATAAAACATAACATGAAATAAAGATAATTTTACAATCATTTCAACACCATCATCGCCGCCATATCATGTATAAAATCAAATGTTTTCTTATTCATATAAATAATGTAATGTATATTTTTTCTAAATTTTCTTTATACATTGTAAATAATTTAAATAATTTATACACATATATGCGACAAATACATATACTATACGTACTTCGCATTTATATAATAATATTATTATAAATGTATATAAATGTAAGAATATAATACATTTTATACATGTATGTATGTATGTATATATGTACATACTCTTTTTTTTTTTTTGAAATTCAATCTTTTATAAATGTTTTTTTTACAACTACATGTGCAACATGTTTTATTTATAATTTTTTTTCTTGCAGTTTTCAAAGTTGTCTTTCAAATTTTTGTTTATTTGTTATTTTTTAACATTTTTTTTTTTTATTTTTAAATATGATTACATTCTTTGTTTGTATAATATTCCAATAGTATCTCCACATAGTATCTCTGGTAAGATGGTAAGATTGAAACAAACAATAAAAGTATAATGCATACTTTATTTCTAATTTTGTATTTATCATGAAATAAAAGTACTTATGTATAGGAGGTATAAGAACTATAAGAAGTATATTGTACATATGTATATATAAAATTTGTTGTAAAAAATGTAATAACATATACTATGTAGATGGCATACACTTAACACCCAATATACAAGATTTTCTGTGAGAATAAAATTGAATTTAAGTACATCATATATGTTTAAACATATTTATGTGAAATTGATGAATATAAATATATTATTGATTGTTTTCTATATTATATTTATATAGATACATGCATGCATAAATACATATATGTATATACATACTATGGATTTACCTCTTCCATGTATATATATATATATATACGAATATCTATCTATTAGATATATACATAAATAAAATATGTATATACATACTTACATTGTACATATGTTACATTTAAAATGTTAGCGGCTAAATTGAATTTTTTATGTTGTATATACATATTATTATTCATACATATAATGTACTTAAAGATATAATATACGAATATTTATAATATATAAATATATACATAGGTGTATGGATTTATTTTTATTCATACATATACATATACATAAATAAAATGTAATGAAAAAAAAAAGTGATCATCTGCTGCGCAGATGAACTCAAACTTAAAACTCATTATCATTCAGTGGCGACCGTGCAAAAATATGTTGTTTGCACTGCACGGATGTGATTCGATCCACGCAATAGAATGCAGTTTTATATAATATTTTTATAAATGTATGAAAGTATCTACCAGTTTTACAATAATATATTTTTTTTTAACATCATATATAGAGGTATATATTATCAAGAAGTTCAGAGAGTTGTGTTTTGTTGATAATACCATACCGATCGATAATATGGTATTATCTACCTATATATAAATGTATGTATATTCATACTTACATATACCACGAGTATAGCATTTTAAATTCACAGATTATTTCTTGCTACATATTTTTATCTGCTCCAACGACATTTATACAATATTATATGCGCACCGCACCGTATGACTTTTTACTGGAACTTTTGAAAAAACCAAAAACAAAAACAAACAAAAAAAAAACATTTTCAATGCAATATTTTCAACCTTATTTTAATGCTACAATACTGCGCGTATTACATTTTTACATTTCATATTGCAGACATACAGTAACCAATCAAATGCAGTTTTTGTTAAAAATTAATTTTTATATGCTGCTTATTATTATTGTATGTACACATATCAACAAGATTACAAAATGCTTATACCGCGCTTACCGATCGCTTCGCTTTAGTTTTCAGTTGTCTATCGCTATTCTTTAGATATAATATTATGTACCTTCTTCATATTATATTTTCGAAGTGTTGATCCGTTGATACTGATGATTGTTGTTATATCTTTGCTACTGTGAAATGTAAAATGTTAAATGTACATATATGTATGTATATACATATGTATTTTATTTATACAAGTATATATATGTATATACATATGTATTTACCAATATTTAAACCCAGAAGCAATATTAAATGCATATATACGAGTATATATACATATATATGTATGTATTAGAGATATACATATGTTATATTTATATCATTTTAAGTTTAAGTAAATGCAGTTAAAAACTTTATATTAACTCCTGCAGCAATATACAATAATATTACGCGCATGAGGTGAGGATATACATGTATATTTATTAAAAAAATATGTAGGTATATATGCATATGTGATATGTATACATATAATATATATATGTACATACGAGTTTTAAGATCGAGGAAAGAATTTTTAATTTTTGTTACTTACAATATATACTTATTATGCATTTACCTATCTACAACAGAATATATAATGTGATATGGTGGTAACTACTGACAATCTTAAGAATTTGGTATTTTCCTATTCTGGTAAGACAGTGACAGGATCGATGAACTTCTGAAGTTTTCACTTAAGAAATAAATAAATAATATAATAATAATACATATAATAATAATAATAAAAAAAAAAATGAATAAAAATTAAATGAAATATATACAAAAAAGGAATATACGTGTATATGCAAGAACGGTGAGAAATTGCAATCTCATAAAGTACTCAACAATCATAAAGTGTGTGAAATTTTTAATTGAAAATTAACGATAATAATCTTTCGTATATGTAAGTATATATATACGTATGTATATGTATATAGCTATTTTGTTATACTTATATATACATATGTACATACACAATTGAAGCGTATATAAATGTATAAGTTACATTTTATTATTACTATCAATTATCTATTTATTATATATATTTAAGTATATAAACAAATATACATATATAAATATAGTATACATATACATATATAATATATACGATTATACACACGTGTACACACCATATATGAACGATTTAAGAAAAAAAAAAACAAAAACAAAAATTGAACAAAAACAATAAATCAAAGTTATATATAATTGTCTGTTTCATATAAATGTATATGAACAATTTATTACATTATACCAATTATACATACATACATACCTACACCTACTAATAATTTCTTTAATTAAAACAAATAAAACAATGTAAACATACAAATTATAATAAAAGTGTATCATTTTAATTTGTACGAATTGAATTATAACTATATACGTACATATATATGTATGTATGTGAAAAAAAAATTTTGTAATTCATTACATTATTTCATTTTCATACAAATATGTATGTACATATATGTATGTATTATGACCTGAATGCAAACACTTTAAAATTGCATTAAATTGCAATTTTATATATAATATGTTTGATAGCAAGCAATTATATTGAATTTGAGATTAAAAAATTTTGAAGAATATAAATTTGATTTTGTGAATTTATTTACCAATTCAAAATATCGCAAAAAAACTGAATTTCAATTTTTTTTTTTTTTTTTTTTTGTATTATCGTATACACACATTCTTATATTCGTATATGTAGTACTTATATCCTACACGACTATATATATACTACACGAATAGCAAAATATGTATATATATACGATGATGCAAGTAATATACACACATAAAAGTTTATATAGTATACTTATATTTTTGATAAATGGTAATACATATCTATACTTACATATATGCATTGTTTATATTTTAGATACATGATGACATGAATGGCATGAGTGCGAAAAAAAAACAAATCACAAGAATATGTCAGATCGCGTCACATCAATCAATGTTTATTCAGTATACCTATACTAAAACTTTTTTATGTCACATTATTAAATATACGAGTATATTGTGCGACGAGATGTTCTACACAATGGGAATTCACAATTTATCTCAACTAGTGGTTAATTTTTCAGAAAAATTGATTTCTTGTATAATACTTTTTATATTATATTCTTCCTTGTTATATATTGATTCTTCTTTTTTTTTGTCGTTTTTTGTTTTCCTTCTATCCATATATACTGACTGATTATATTTTTATTGATGTGCGAATTTCAATTTTTTAGGAAATAAAAAAAAAAATAGGTATATATTTGTTGTTTTTTGAACAAAATAAAAATAAATAAATAAAAATAACTATAAATGTTTTAAAATTAGATTTCAAACCAATAAATAAAATTTATATCTGAATATATTGTATATTGTATATTGTTACCTAATTTATATTATAAATTTCCAATGTAATTTACTGATATCTTATATGTATGAAATAATATATTAAATTAAAATTTTATATATTGATTATTATTTTTCAAATACAAGTGATTCCTTTTTACATCAAATCTAAAACATTTTGTTCACAGTTCAATTGTTATCAGGAAGACATTGTGGGCCCTATTATGAGTGTCAATAATATCGTCTCGTTATCGACTATCGCCTCGACTCGACAAATTTTGTATTATGAGTGTCGATTTGAGACGAGAATATCGACATTTTGAGTCGATCAGCTAAAAGTAATCGACAGGCATTTAGTAGTCTATGGTGATTTGACATTTCATGTATGCTTTGTAATTTGTTTGTATATATTTAAGATAAGGATGTATTTAATTATTCTGCTCGATTTATTTAAGTTTTATTTAATTAATTTAATTACTTAATTAAACAAAAACCATCAAAAATGCTGTTTGAGCGAGACAACTATACAAACATTATTTCCGCTGGAAAAAAAATTATGATCGCATCTCTTAATGGTCTACTTTTATGCAAAAAAAATCAGTTTTTGTTTATTTTCTCTTGCAACTATACTAAAACAAGCTGGATTGAATCCATTATTAAATTAATATATTTTATATTTTCGCACCTAGCTATACAAATCATTATTCATTATTCATGTTTGCTTCATTTTATATTTTATCAACGCATAATAAGATTGAAATTTGAAATTAACTTTATCAGTAAAATTCACATAATAAATATTATAAATTCATATTTTATATGTGCATATGTAAATGCTTTTTTTTTTTGTATATAGCTACATATTTCATATTATATGAATTCCTAATTTAATAACAAAAAATTAAATTCAAATTAAAGCAAGAAATTATTCAAATACATATTATTCATATAGAAAAATTTGTAAATTATATATTATATTGATTTAATTGCTAACTTACATCTTACATATACTACCTACATATATTTCATTATTTATTTTTCTATTTTATTTTATTATTCCAAAAATTTTTTTTTGTCACTAAAGTAATTATTTATACCCTTGCACAACACATTTTACGACTTGTATATATATGTATATATATATGTTGTATGTAAATGTATGCAGTATAATCAAATATAATAAAATTGACAAAGGTCACGAGCTCAGGTTGCACATTCTTCTATTAAAATTTATGACTCTATCGATAAGAAAAGTAAACAAGAAATTACTACTAATAATACATATCTGATGAATGCACAAGTACATATATATAACTACCTATATGACCTATCCTATATGTATATTGCAATCTTATATTATGCTATGCACATTATCAAGTAGATGTTTATCTTTGTACCTATAATACATATAACGTAATAAAAAAATACATATATTTTTGTCAAAAGAAACAAAACTGTTACAGACCATTTCGATAAACAATATAGATATGTATATAAAAAACACATATAAATTTTTTTTCTGTTGTTTTATTTATTTTTCACTTGCTTTTGTTTTTTTTTTTTTTTTTAGACACATCATAAAAGTGAAGTGGCAAAAAATGGCAAGCGGTTATCGTAATTTTTTTTTTTTTATAACATTTTACATTTTACTTAAATGTTTCTGTCTAATAAATTCGATATAGGTATTCATACATATATATGTATCGTATATGTACGTACACATATTAAGATGTATGCACATATATATGTGTATAATTAATATAAAGGACATTGAAAGAAAATTTCAAATATATTTTTTGTAACCGAAAAACATAATTTACGAGTACCATATCACCTGTTCGATAGATAATGTTTATTTTATATAATAAGTATATATATATTATTTATATACATATATATATTATAGACACCGAATGTATTAATAATATATGAAATTGTAAATATTTAATGTATACAAACATATATACATATTTTTACATTACCATTTTATTACTCGTATAGATAAATTGAAGAATAAAAATATACATACATATATTAGTATATTTTTCTTTATTGTTTCGGATGAAATAAATCAAAGGTTCGTATACAAACCAATTAGCATTAAAATTTCATGAAAAATTACTTTAAAAAATTTTTCTATAATGTTTTTTTTTTTATCTTTCTCAATGACTTCTGGTTTCAGTAAATATGCATACATATCTATATTGTCCTCTTCATTATGTCGTTGTCGTTGTGTAAAAAGTCACAAAGTCCATTTTTGTTGAAAATGATTTACATGTTATATAAATGAAATGAGACATACGAGTCATATTTTATCTGAGAAAACTCTCTAGGTCCTCCTATATAAGACATAGGATTTACTGAGAGTGTTACATTGGTTAGCAGTAAAAATTCACTTATATGTGAACCTAGCAATTTTCAGCAAAATGGACTTATCGATAGTAACTTTTCACATAACGACGACGATACGATATATAAGGATATAGATTTGATTATAATTATATTTATGATTTATAATTTGAATTTAATGGTAATTTTTAAATCCATTACAAAACAGTACAAATTAATAAATTATATAATTTGTAATATATTCGCTCGTATATACATATATGTACTTAATTTATTTACACATTTTTCTTTTCAAATATTTATGAAATATATTCATATTCATATACATATGTATATATGTACACCATACATAATTATTTTACTTTATTTAATAAAAACCTTACAATTAATGAAATTGTTAAAAGAAAAAATATTACAATTTTGCATTCAAACATGAAATTTATGTATATAAAAATAAAACCAACAAAAATAAAATAAATTTAATTTTTTTAACGCTCACATGTAAAAAAGTACAGATGATTTGTTTCTTATGTACTTACTCACGTAAGATATATGTAAGTATACATAATGTATATATTTTTCATGCATTCAAATGCTTAAGCAATAAGCATACATGAATTTCCGATATATAATTATATACACATCATCATCATCATCATCATCATCATCATCATCATAATCGTCATATTGTGTACAGGGGTGATTTTTTTTTTTTTTTTTGATGCCTAACAAAATTAATGAAATACCATTGCACAGCATATAATATCACAAAAATAAAGTTAAGTGTTAGTTTGATATGTGATCTGAGAAGTATATTATCAATGCATATGTGTATTTATATACACATAACATTTATGTCTCATATCGTAATTTATATTTGAAATAAATAAAAACAAAAGGACTCATAATGTAATAATGACTGACTGTGGTATTATATACAGAATTAATAAGAAGTTTCTTATTATATTCTTGCTATTATTTAAAAGCAGACGCGTGTATGATTCTTGAGCAAAATTCTCTTAATAATAATTCTTTTGGCAGGTGTTCTTTAAATGCATTTACTTCTTTATGAATTTTTTCAAATTTTTTTTTCAGCATTTCATTTTATTTATTATTATTTTTTTTTTCTTTTTGATTATTGAAAATAAACCATTTAGATTCAGTTATACAACAATGCGCATAGTTAAATTATACAAAAATTATATCAATGTATATATATGGTATATATATGTATGTATATATGAAATTACCCCCCTATGCACCTTATAATGTACATATCATTGGAATAGAATTTTTAAAAATTATCTATAGAATTATTGGTATATTTATGGACAAAATCTCGATCTAATATTTTTTACATATACACTTTTATAAATTCATTTATTACATGTACATACTAACATACATGTACATATATACATATTCATATGCAAATATTATGTAGAAAAAAAAAGGTCAAAAAATAAGACATCATATAAAATACTAAATAAATACTTTTTTTATCCTTTGATAAAATGTACTATGTAAAATGAAATTACATATACATACTTACATATGTATATGTATATACTTAAAAATAAGAATTGTTGCATTCATATATATGAGCGTCAGCATAGAGATATATACACCTGTTTAAAATATTTAATAATACTTCTGGAAAATGAAATAAAAAAAAAAATTATATACCGCATCACTTTCATATTGAAATTAACATTACTTCAATATAAACACATTAAAGAGAAAAATCAAAGATAACATCATATATACATACATATATTTATGTAATAAATAAAAACATAAAACCAACAAACAAACAAAAAGTAATAATAATAAATAAATAAATAAATAAATACATAAATAAAAATAAAGAATTTACACATCAAAAAAACACCTCTTATATTATGAAAAATAATTAAAGAGTTTATATATTTTATGTACTTAAAGATTCAACAATGAGGTGTAATCATAAATTTAAGTGAACCTACATTATATTAAGTTTTTTTTCTTTCATATTCATCTATATACATAATACATTATTAATGATATGTATACATATTATAACGTACATACTAAATGTATATATATCTTTTGGCACGCGAATTTCTTCTTAATTTTAAATCGATTTTATCATTACCTTGCAATCACAACCTATAATTTTCTTGGCATATTAAATATGTATACTGAACATGTTATAAATTTTGTAAAATACATTTAGTACATAAATTATTACATAATAATTTGATACCAATAATGATTGCTACTTATAGATATATGAAAACATATATGTACATAATATGACTATATTATATGTTATACATTTAAAAAAAAAAACAAAGGAAAGGAAAACAACACTTCATCACATATGAATTATATATAAAAGTTGAAATTTAAGCATTCTGAGTTTGTAATGTGAATTAATTAAATTATTTATTAAATTGAAAATAAAATATTTTTTTTTTTTGATATTATAAATACATATATACATATAAATATGTATGCAGCTGCATATACATACATATATTAATATGTGATACTTGCACTTATAATCTATATCTATCTATACTATCACAAATTATCGATTAAATGAATACAATGTGTGTGGCTATCAAAAATATAGATATAAAATCTCTTTTTTTATTTTCAAATATGTTTAAATATTTTATGTGCAAATATATAAAGAGAGTATTATGTAGGTAATGTCATCAAATTTTGAAGATACATATATAGTATATAATAAATATTTTGTTGAAAAAAAAAAAAAACAACTTTGAATAAAAACAGATAGAAAAAGAAAATAAACAAATATTACAACAAAATTTCTTAAAACTTTTATAATTTAATATGTAGACATAAGTATATTTTATTATATGTGCACTATTACCTATACATATATCCTATATTAAAACATTTACATGAATAATATGTGTTATATAAGTATATTATTATTACATACATGTATTTTGTACTCGTGTATACAAATAAATTTCTAACAATAAAATTCATTTTAAGTGTGAGTTAACTCGTGTTCCGACTTACATTATATGTAGGTATATACAGGGTGGGCTAATTAATATTTTTTTCAAAATTATGATTTTATATTTTAAAAATTGGACATTTCCATTTAAGAATGAAACATAAATTCAAATTCAAATGACTGCCTCGCCTGAATCTGGCTTGACAGTACCCATTCCGATCAACCCAATTTTTCAGTACGTTTTCGATTGTTTGGGCTCCAATCGCATGAATAGCAAATTTGATTTCGTGCTTCTATAGGCATCAATCGTCTCTGGGTGGTTATCGCAACACTTATCTTTAAGGCTTCCCCATACAAAAAAAAAAATCCTACAATGTCTAAATCATAGCTATACGAGTGACCAATTGGCATCACAATTTCGGCTGATTATTCAATTTTTTATTAAATTTCTTACCGTTTGTGTATTGAAGACTCACCACTTTGAAAGGAAGTTTTTAATATTTCCCAATTTTGTTCAAGCGTAAAATGTACCATTTCGTATAAATGTCAAAGATAAAACTAAATTTATATTAACTTAAATTAACTTTATATTAATTTAAGTTTACATTAAACTTGTCAAAATCAAAATAGCCAGTAATTCAAATTTCAAACGTTAGATGGCCCACTCTGTATACGTTAATTAAAATTTTATTCATTTATGACTACAATATATTATAAAAATACATTTTTATACAATTTTTTTCAAAATCGAAAACAACAGTTAAATATAATTAAAATAACAAACTTTAATTACCTATTACATATGTGTATATATTATATACTAATATAATTGAAAAAATATTATAAGATGTATGTATATGTATAATAATAATGATCAAACAAAATGTAAATAATAATATATACATTAATTTTTGATTATTGAACAAAAACAGTAACAGTAGTAAAATTTGTTTTAAAAATTATATTTATTGTAAATAATTTTTATACATACATTTTATACATAACATAAAAATACTATGTATATAAAACTATAAAATATACTATACATATATGTGTGTGTATAATACAAAATATATTTAAAAAAGATAAAATTTTATTGATAAACGCGAAAAGCATAAAATCGATAAAAATCTTTTCATGTTTTTGTTTCATTTATTACATATTTGTTCGTTTTTCCTATATTACATATTTACGTTTCTACATAAGTATATAAATTCGACATTTCAAACTATCCAAAACATACATAAATTTTCATGTAAATTTACATGTATCTATACATATATAAATACATGTATGTATGCGCCACGTATTAGGATAATATAAATTTTAAAACATAACATGTTTTGATTATAATCATATATATAATGATTCCATAAAATTAAATTACCACACATTACATAATCAAAATTATATACTATATACCTATATATGTATATGTAAAGCGCATTAATTCTTTAAAATATGTACATACACTAATAAAAATGTAAATCAAAAAAAAAAAAAAATAGTAATAACATAGCGATATATACATAAATGTACCTGAATATGTGTTCTGCATATAAATATATATTGTCTTATTCATTTTCGTATATAATATGATAAAATTTTTGATGTAAATATACATATACATATATATGTACTATATATATAACATATACTTATACAATATATATATACCATAATTATATATAATCAATTCAAAACGATAAAGGTGTATAATCAAATGACTAATTTATAAATTATTTGTGTCCTTAAAATCCTAATTAATTCAACATAGTGCTAATAGCCGCGAATATTATTTAACTTTTCATGAATGGTATATTTGAAAATTATAATGTATACCTGTATAATATCGACATATACTGTAATATAGTATAGTATAGGATTTTTTTTTTTTTGTATTATCCAAAATAATATAATTAGCGAATCTAGAACGTAACAGCATATGAACATATTATGTATACTTGTATAGTCGCGTATAGGTACTAAATGACATGCAATCCGTCAAAATCAGTCAAAATTATCTCAAACTAAAACTTTAATATTTTTGAGTGTGGGACACGACTCTTATGTCTAAAATATGTACGTACATTACATACACATACATATGTATAGTATACATCTATGAGTATACATATTATATGAATATGTAGTAATAGAAATACATTATAATATACATATATGTACATATATCTACTAATGTATTAAAACATAACACAACGATCAAAAATTATACAATAATCCTGTGATAATTTATATAAGCCTAAAATTCATTTTCTTTTGTATTTTATTATACATATACATAAACCTATAAATGTGAAACGTTAATACATGTATGTAAGTACATACTTATATATGTATCCATATATTCAATGAATTTAACTTGCATTCTTCTAACACACAATATAAACTTAATTTAATATCATATAACTAAAATAATCCTTCGTTTTTATTATACCAATTTATATGTGTGTATAGATGTGATTAGATAGTTCATGTTTGACATCTATATATATACAGGGTGTCTCGTCTCGGGTGTCAACCCACTCACAGCAGGGGAGGGGGTGTAATCTCAACAGTTTAGGTGCTAGAGGGCGATGAAAATTTTTCGCACTTACTCTACCAAACACTTTATAACAATTGCGATGTACTAGCTAGAAGGAAGTGGTCTAAAAAGAAATATGTAGAAAACTACCCCCTCTCTCTAGTAATACCTTGCATGCCACTCTACGTTTTCTTTAAAGAGTTATTGTGTTTCAAAGTCAGAATTTAGTGATTTTTTTCATTTTCAATTTTTAGTGATTATTTTCATAGAAAATAAAGGATGTTGAAGTACAGCGCCCTCTCATTAATTTTGACTTACATAAGCAGAGAGCCCAAAATATCCGCTACATTTTAGTTCTGTACAGTGATGGTCTATCTCCTACAGCTCCACTGCCAGCACATAATGCCAGCACCCTAGGCGGGGCACCCGGTATATATGCATGCAATACACCTTTCTGCACATAAACAATATTACACACCTACATAAATAATTTTTCAAAATCTTGTTTATTGTTTTGCTGTTAAATATCCTTTTGTTATATGATATGTTTATGTATATTTATGTATGTATACCTTTTTAATTGTCTTCATAAAATTTCCTCACTAATATGCTTTACGCTTAGAAAATATTTTTGTAATGTGGGTATTATATAATAATAATATTGGCACATAAAACTTACATCTGCATATAAATGATGCATTTCATTAAAAATGAAAACTACATAATATATAATATACATTATTATGTACTCGTATCGTATATACCTATATTATGCGATGACGGTGTAGCATGTAATATGATTTTATGTGTAAGCTGTCATCGAATCCTTAAAAAAAAAAAAACACAAAAGAAAACTGTACACTCACGTGTACTGTACTATATGAAGGATACATTACATTAACAATTAACATAAAAAAGGTCAACTCATTTGCATATGTATTACCATATTACATATTACCATATTACATATTACCATATCGCATATACCATTTACATTATATTTATGTATGTATGTGAACATTTGAATTTATATAATAATATGTATATACATATGTATACGAGGATACTTATACAATTATATTATTTTTATGCATGTGTGTGTATTATTTTAGAATTTTTTTTTGTTTAATACGTGTATATGTATATAATTTCATAACGTATATAAAATATGAATGAATCAAATTAAAATATTAGATTAAATCTTTTCTTTAACGCATTATAATAAAGCATAAAAATCAGAAATTATTGTTAAAAATCATAACATAAAATATTATAAATATCTAACTTAATATTGTGTTTTTTTTTTACATATAAATAGAAATACATACATAATAATGTACATGTATTTAGTTATATAATATGTATTTAAATTTATAACATAAGCATATATGTATATTACAAAATTACAATACATTATGAATTCAAGGATATTAAAATGTACATAAATATAAATACATATGTATTTTTACACAAAGAAAAAAAAAACATTTTTTTTAATCGAATAAAAACTATAATCTTACCCAGCTGACCATTCAGTGAACTAGGTTCACAGTGAATTCATAGTGAATGCCGAAAATCGTCACGAACTGAATAATTTTTCTCTTATTCATTTTGAAAACACGAAATGAAAAATAAGTGAATTATTCAAAAATGGGTACACTATGAATTCACCAAGTGATTGAAATATGAATTATATTCATATAAAATTCATTTGATGAATGACGATTTATGTAAACTTATTTCAATTTTGTGATTAAACGAATTCATTCGTTTTATCTTTGTAAAATGGTTGCGATTTACAAAGCCTAACACTATGGAATCACTTAGTGAACGTATAGTGAAATTTTGGTAAACAATTTAGCTGTTTCTAATAATCTAAACGTAATAAGTGATTTTATGATTTGAATCTAAGAATAAGCAAAAGTATTTTAAATTCTATGCACTATTAGTTTATTGAAAATAAAAAGTAAAATAAATAAAAAATAACGAAGTGATTAATTATTAAGTGATTAAAGAGTTTTTATTTAAATCATTGAAAACACAAAACGAAAAGTAGGAATATAATAATTAGAGCCGGGATTCATTGATTACTCACATTGTGAATGGTATTTTATTTTCACAAACTGCATTCAATATGAATTCATTTCGTGTTTTCATTAAATGTTCAGTAAGTGATTTCAAAATGGGTTCAATAAGTGAATTCAATATGACCAGCCATAGCGTAAAAATTTTTGAAATAAAATATCTTCATTGTGAATTCACTGTGAACGTTCACGTGAAGAATCACTTGGGTGAAATGAATTCAGAACGAATTCACTATGAGTTCACTTGGTCAGCTGGGAAAATTGTTATTTTTATACATTTAATTGAACCCTATACCTGCACAGGTATTATGTATATTATAATGAATGGTTATGTGGATTTTGTGAAAAAAAATTTCATGCCAATAATATTATATACATATATATATATATATGTATTATACGAATTATGTATATTTCGTGTGTTAAAATTATAATAATATTCAAATAATGATATAATCACATGATAAAATTACACTTTTGTATTGTATTTATTTTCCTGTTTTTCTAATTTTTGAATAGAAGAATTTAAGAGTTTCATATAATTTAATTTTCATGAAAATGTGTTGGGTTTTTTTTTTTTTTTAGACTCCTAATTTTCAATAGAGAATTTTATGAAATATAGATACCATACTACATATATATCTGTTCTGAAATATTTTTAAATATTCATACAATAAACAATATGCTTGATATAATATATGCTTCCTTCAGATTTTTCTTAGACCAGATTCTTCTAGCTAGTACACCGTGGTTGTTGGGGGGTGTTTCGTGGATTGAGTGCGAAAAATCTTCGTCGCCCTCTGGCGGCTAAACGGTTGGGATTGCCCCCCTCCCTCTAGAACGATTTTTTGTTTGTCTCAGCGAGACCTGTCTACTGTGTGCCGGATGACCGCCCGAAACCGGACACCCTGTATATGTGTGGGTACCTATCTATATTAATATCTATGAAATGTATCATAAATTGTAATAGATTTGACGATTTGAGATGTAAAATAAATAAATAAAAAAAATTTAAAAATATAAAAAAAAAAATTTTTTTTTATCTTAATACATATACCTAATTTAAATTATTATAAGGATCTATAAGACTAAGGCAAACACATATACATATGCATGCATATATTTTAAAATATCCATATATGTATTGCATAAAATTATTATTTATTACATATGTAGATATGTATGTATATATATGTCTTGTTTATATCAGATTATTATTATAATACATATTATAAATATATTGATACATGTACATAAATAAATACATTGATGACAATACATTTATACATATTATTAAAAAATTCATTTTTCTACATATACATATATGTATATAAAAAAATATATTTATATGCATATGTTATATATGTATGTATGTTATATATAGATATTTCTTTAAATTTATTATTATTAATTCTTGTTTCGTCACGCTAAATGATATGAGTAATTGACGATAACCATACATACCGTTTCGTTGTCGATAAATTGAATTTATTTATATCCACGCACAAATGATTTATTATACTTCGATGTCAATTTAAGTTTTTAAAATGATTTAAACAAAATACATACTATACATATTATATTATGTATAACGTATAACCAAGTTTCTGTGTACTCGTGTATGTATATATGTATATACATACACAAATATATAATTGTATTTAAATAATATATAATATATAAAAATTGTAATTGAAAAAAAAAAATTTGTAAGGATGTGTGATAAAACATATAAAAAAATTTAATAAGCACTTTAAAATTGTACATAAATACATATAGTACATTAATATTGAAAATATGCTCGTATAAGTAAAAATAAGACAAAATATTAACAACAGTATAGATTGCGTATATAGGTGAAATAAATGAAAATTTTGCAGGAACATTATATGTAGTATATTTATTATTTAAGTTATCGTACATACTTATACGAGTATTGTTTATTTTGCATATAAGTGTGATATATTGTACATTTTTGATTAATTTTATATATAGGTAGATTAAATTATATTATATATGTAAATTATATATGTATAGATAATGTATAATAACCCAGCTGACCATTCAGTGAACTAGGTTCACAGTGAATTCATAGTGAATGCCAAAAATCTTCACGAACTGAATAATTTTTCTCTTATTCATTTTGAAAACACGAAATGAAAAATAAGTGAATTATTTAAAAATATGGGTACATTATGAATACATCAAGTGATTGAAATATGAATTATATTCATATAAAATTCATTTGATGAATGACGATTTATGTAAACGAATGACGACTATTTATTTTAATTTTATGATTAAGCGAATTCATTCGTTTTATCTTCGTAAAATGGTTGCGATTCACAAAGGCTAACACTATGGAATCACTTAGTGAACGTAAAGTGAAATTTTGTATTTCTTTTTCATGTACTAATTTGTAAACTGAAGCGATAAAAAATGTAGTTATTTGAGTCTTAGAATAAGGAATAAGCAAGTGTTTTAAATTCTGTGAATATTAGTTTATTAAAAATAAAAATTAAAATAAATAAAAAATAACGAAGTGATTGATATTATTAAGTGATTAAAGAGTTTTTATTTAAATCATTCAGAAAAATCAAAACGAAAAGTAGGAATATAATAATTAGAGCCAGGATTCATTGATTACTCACATTGTGAATGATATTTTACCCTCACAAAGTGCATTCAATATGAATTCATTTCGTGTTTTCATTAAACATTCAGTAAGTGATTTCAAAATGAATTCATGAAGTGAATTCACTGTGACCAGCCATAGCGTAAAAATTTTTGAAATAAAATATCTTCATTGTGAATTCACTGTGAACGTTCACGTGAAGAATCACTTGGTTGAAATGAATTCAGAATGAATTCACTATGAGTTCACTTGGTCAGCTGGGATGCGTTTACATTTTTTACAATTTTTTTTTTTTTCTAAATGAGTTAACTTAAAAACCAAGCAATTAAAATTTAGTATATAATATGCTTAAGATTAAAAATTGAAAATATAATTTCAATATTCAAATTATAATTAGTCGGTGCTCGGTGAAGTGGCGCAAGTGGTAAAGGTAAAGCAACTGGTTACTGATATCGAAATTCAGGTAAGCTGGTTCGAGTTCGATTCCTGCCCACGGCCAAGGTAAAAATAAGAAAAATAATTTGCAATTTTTCATTGCCAATTTCCAAATCCAACTCTCATTATCCCTATGCAAAGTTTACTCAGCTTTGAATGCGAATTAGAGTTGGTATTAGTATTAGGTATCAAGTACCAGCTTGCTGGTAAAAATAACCTAGAAATGCTGAAATATACGTATAAATAGTATAGCTACTGACAACAAGTAACACAAAAAATTATATTAAAGCATTACATCATTCTAAAAAAAGATCAATTAATCTTAGCCAAGATAAATAAGTAGAATACTCTATATAAGGTATGCGATGATCGATAAATGTAAAAAGAGAGTTTCATTATATTGAGTGACGTCATCGAAAATCAAATTGAGTAAAATGTGTTAAATTAAATTGAAATACATGGACTTATAATGTGAATAAAATTAATTGAATTAACATTAAACCTACATAAGTATATAGACATACAACAATTTAAAATAAATTATTTTTATAAATATAGTAAGTATAATTACTAAAATATTTTTTCGAAAAAATATACATACTATAGAATGATGAAAAAAATTGAAATTAAATGATTGAAAACATCATAAAATATTTTACTCAATTTATCGATCATACCATCATACCTTATACAGTATTCTAATTCTATGTACCTTTGAGTCTAAGCAAAGATACTATATACATAAATGAATTTATATATAGTATCATTGATCTATGCTAAGCTCTATGCAGTATGGCCTACCTATAAGGCTTTTCTACCAGCTCAGCAACTCAGTGGTTTGCAATTCACGTTAAACTGTAGGTGCGGTGCGGTGCATACATCACAAAAGTAATAAATAAATCTATAGAAATCACTTTTAAAGCCCTGGCACAACATGAACTGTAGCTGTAGTGTAAGTGCTAGTGCTATTGATAAATGATGATGATAACAATTATGGCTTGTTCAAAATTCCCAGCGAATAATCTGCGCATGTTTCTCTTGAAATTAAATATGTACATAAAATGATTATATGTATTTGTGTTTTTCTCCCATATAAACCTGAAAAAGTGTAACCACTACAATTATAACCTCGCTCAAAGCATGACGCCATACTCTCACTGCGCATATATTCTATTCGCTAGGAATTTTTAACAAGCTATACTTCTATATATCAATCTCAAACCAAATGGTAAAATCAACAAAATTTCGTAAAAAAAAAAAATACATTACATATAGTAATATACACATAATACATATGGATACATATAGAACAGAATTATTGCAAATGAAAAATGAACAAAAATATCAACTTCGCAATTATAAAGAAAAATAAAAAATAATCAATATTTATTAATGGTTGAAAGGAAAAGTGATTTAATTTTTTATATTTAATATACTTATATGTTAGTATGTATATATATACATACATACATATATACATACTGTACATACATCTTTCACGTATATAACGTAAAAGCGTAAAAATATATTACATATATAAATAAATTTTATTAGTACATACACATATGTATATTAACATATCGTAATAAAAATGCAGATCCACATTCATGTATATACTACATATAACATAAACTTTAATCGATGGGTGGTTTTATGATGAATTTTATGTCTTTTTCGAATATATACTTTTAAAAGCGCACCTTTTGCAATATACAGAATATAAGTATATGTATATTGCAATTATATTTGTGGTATGGAGATCATATTCAAGATAAACATATATGTAGATGTCTCATGATATATACATATATATAATATCAGATTTTTATATTATCAAATATTATGCATTCACGTTTTATAAACATTGGCTGGCACGCGAATTGAAGATTCAAATATGCTTATGAGTATTATATTTTATATAACATGAATATAATTCTGTGATATAGATATAGCTATATATGTATATATTTTATATGTGTATGTATACATTTGAATTCTTTAATATTCTAATACTTATATGATTGAACACGAGTATATATAATGTATAAAATATGTATTTATATTATTTACATATACATATATACATATATGCATACATATATATAAAATTTTAATAAAATTTAATTATATATTAGCACAAGTTATATAATAAGTGTATTACAATGTTTTGACCGCATATGTATAAAAATATAAAAAAAATATTCATATATGTACTTATAAGGTAATGTTTAGGTATGCATATGTGTATGTATACATATATAGTAATAGGTATATATGCATTTATGTTTATGCACTTTATGTTTATATTTATAGAATGTGCATCATGTATACTTGGTACAGATATTTTGATGTACAAATGTATATACATACTACATATGTATGTGTATATTAAATACTTATATATCGATGCATCGATGGGTATATAACAGCGTATTTTAAATTTAGTGTTTTTAATTCAATAATAGCCCCGTCGTAATAATAATACATTTATATGTTTTTATATACATATGTTTTGTGTGTATTAATACAAAGATATACCTATATGGTTAATTCTAATAAAAGGTATATGTAATTATATTAATTTTTCAGATTTAATTTTTTTCTGAATCTCTATAAGACAAAAAACAGATATTTCAAAATATTTATTTATTTTAATTATAAAATAATAGGTATGTATTCATCGTTTTATTTTTCTTAAAAAATTTTTAGAAAAGTCGAAAATTCGTAATAAAAATCCATGTTGATTTTGAAGGATGTATGTCGCCAACATTTTACAGTATGTCGTCAACAGTTTTGTAAATTCATTTTAAAATCTATAAACTTACAATTTTTCTAAACTATAGTGAATGAAATGTCAATTTAATACTTGGAACTAATTAAAATAAAAATCATTTGAATTTACGGCTTGAAACTTTGAAGAAATTTAGAATTTTTATCAAGATGTCAATTTGATGTCTAATTTCTTCGAGTATATGTCGCCAACGGACTTTATTCTTTTTATATCTTTTTTAATTGAAATACTTTTGATCCAATCCTTTTCATAATTATTCACAATGACTTCTACTTTGAAATCGTAAAAAATGTTTGAATAATCATAAGGGATGCTTTTGAGTTATAACCTTATAACTCGTTCTTTATCTTCAAACTGTATATGTCGCCAATTTTAGAATTAGCTAATATATAAATGTATATATTAATATAAAAATATATCTCAAAATAATTCGTATATTGTAATTTAATTATATTTTTTAATAATTTATGAATTTATATATGTACATATATGTATAAGCAAAAAATAAAAAAATATCTTTCATATAGATATATGATATCAAAATGTTTCCAATATATTCGAAGTACGTAAAGTACATTATACTTCATCTTCATAGAATGCCTATGTGTGATAATAATTATATGAAAAAAGTTTTATTAATATGTTAGTATATGTATATTACATACCCTTTAAATGTATACATGGTATGGTATTCATTCATTTTTAGTATTTAACATTTAACATTTCAAATTTAATATAAGAATTATAAATATATTTTAAATACATAAGCATGTAAGATAGATAATAAATCTATTAACATTTTTGTATAATAATATATATATAGATAATGTCCTTTTCTCCTATTATAATATGATATTGTATTATTATATACATATAGAAAATCTTTTTATTCCCAATGGTATTTTGAAGTTAAATATAATGTGCGGTGAAACCAAACAAACAAAATTCAATTATAAAATATGTTTTGTAGACAACCCCATTATCCGATGATTACACTAAGGATTAAGGGGTTGATAACGATAACTTTCATGCAATATAAAATTGAAATGGTATATATACAAGTATACTTATATTCTACATTCTACATATAATATATGTCTAGTATATTCTGTTTGTATATATCTACCTTGATCATATTTATAATAATTTCAATACATATACATACATATACAATTATTAGTATGTACGTATATTATATATATAACTTATACGACGGTAAGAAAAAAAAAAAAAAAGATTTTCGTTTGACAAAATTTTAAAGATTACTCGAAATAAACCTTTTATCAGTAAAAGGCGGAGAGAAATGAATGACGTATGTACCTATCACATATATATATATATGTATATGTTTTCAATATACATATCTTTAAAACGTTTATTAATTCATTATACAATTTTAGAAAATTATAAAAATATATGTAGGTATGTATATATAGTAAGTGTATATAGAAAATATATTTACGTTATACATACATATATACATATATGTATATGGATTGGATATACTATAATATAATCTATTCGATGTTCATATAATAATATGAACTGATAGAAAACGTTTATAATTTTTGATGCGGTTCAGTGATTAAGAAAAGTCTTATCCATATAACTGTTAACTTCATTTTCCATTTATAGGTCTTTGTATTTTGTATATATATATAGTTAAATTAACTGTATCTATAGTATAATACAGACGTTATCTTTAGCAGACACACAATTTATTCACGATGAATGTTATTTTACATGTATGTAACGTAACTCTAACTATCTTTATGCTTGTACACCTATATTTTTTTTTTCATATACACACAGAAAAAATTTTTTTTCCAATAGTAGAGTTATTAAAAATGTAAGTACACGTGATAAGGATTTCCTTAAAAAAAAAAAGAAACCATAATATTGCAAACATTTTTTTTTTTTAGGTTTTCTGCTTTTTTGTAAATTTTGACATATGCAAATGTTTTTGGTTTCACATAATATTTAAAATGTTTTCTTCCTTTTATACCTTTATAAACCTTTGTCATTCTTTTATCCACACATAGATATTTAAATACATATTTAGATACAATTACATATATATTTATATACCTAAACCTATACATGACACATTTTTACCAATTTGTTTTAGATTTTTTTATATATGATGGGTACCTACCTAAAATAATTATATTTATTATAAATACATACTACTTTTATTATATAATTATACATTAAACATATACATATACTTACATAAAAAAAATCATTAAAAATAAAAATCATTATGGAAAAAAATAATATGTACATAAATAATTTATATGTTATAGAGGTAGATATCTATACTATTTAAAATTCTATAACGTGAAGTGAAATCGATAAATAAATTTTAAATTCTAGTTTATTTGGTAATAATTTTTTTTAATCTCATTTTTATTGAATTTTCGTTTATTATAGGTATGTCACTAATATGTATCCGGTGTCCGTTAAATGTTGTTCACGCCCATCGATCCGCCCATATTTATAGCTATATGAATGGATTTTAATATGTATTATATCTATACGTATATACTATTGTATTCATATTATTTGTAGACACGCGTATAAACTGACATACATAATTCATTCAAATAAAATTATATATTTTAAAATAAATAGATGCGTAAATATTAGTATAAATAGTTCAAAATAGAATAAATTTTTTATTTGTATATTACAATTTATTTATCAATTACAATAATTTTAAATTTAATTATTAAATTTTTTTTTCCATTTATTGTTTGGGTATCTTATTTTATTATAATGTATAATTTTTAGTCATACTCCGTACTGCATTAAATATATGTAGTATAAATATTATAGTGAATCTATTAGCGTTGATTAATCTATTAGTGAAAAAATTAGCATAATATTCATAATTTCAACCATAACATATTTTGTAAAATATCAATATCATAAAATTATTGATTATAAGTATTTCAATATGTTTGAAATGAAATATACATAGATACAATTATACAATTATACAATTTCAATTTATTAATTTTTCTCAGTCACATATGAATAAAAACGGAAATTAGATAATAAAAATTTAAAAATGGTAGCTATCATAAAAAATTAAATGATTTTACGCTACGCGGCTACGCTTGTTAGTGTAGTAAAGTAACCAATTTTAAAAATTTAAACTATTCTATTATATATAATTTTAAATTATTTCAAATATTTTTCTCCTACAGATATGCAATAGATATTTTAATAAACAAATTCAAATTTATATTTATATTTAATTTATTACGTCGTCGGATATGCATACTTTTTTAAAAAATTTTGTCGCAGTTATATATTCAAATTTTTAAAATTAACATTTTCAATTGAAATAATAAAATTAAAATTTTTGTTTTTTGAATACATAATAACATATTGGTGCATTTTTGATGTACGACTGATTATATTCAAAAAAAAAAAAAAAAAAAATATATATATATGTATAAATATATTTAAGTAAAGTCAGAAAAAATATGTTGAAACCTTATAATAATTTACTTTAATAATATGTGATACTTACAACACTCATGTGTCATTCATAATTAATTTTATATTCATATATGTTATGTAATTAAAAAACTGGGAATTACATAACTTTTAAATTCATTTAAACTTAATCATAATAAAAGAAATTACATATTTCAATTAATTTTATTTTTTGTTTTTTTTACTTACCAAAAAATTAATTTCAAAATATCCTATTATAGATTTATATACTTACACATTACATATTTCTTGAAATTGTAATATCATTTGATTTGATTTTGTGTTTTATAATCATTATTTATCATTATTGATTATTATTACATAAGTAATAATTTTGCATTTATAACTGGTGTATATAATACATAATTTATCATATTAAACACTAATGTATATAAGTATTCATATTTATTATTAAATCAAAATGAAAGTAATCAATTATGTGTATTGTATATACATATATGTATATGTACATACTGGAAAAATATAAGATAACGATAATTATGCGTATTACGATACAGTCGATTTGCAATCAACACATTAAAATAATAATTAATAATTATTGTAATAATATAATGGATTATAGTAAAAAAAATTTTATATGAGCAATGAAAAAATATTTTTATGCATATACATTATATGCAGTGTACATTTAATCATTTAATTTAAGTAATAAAATAAATAATGTACTAATATATACTCGTATTACTTAGCACAATCTCTTATATACATATACCTATAAGTCAATTTTTTTTTTTTTACATATTTATTGATAACTTTACGGATGATCAGAATAATATGATAGTATAGATTTCAATTATCATTCTGAAGTTATAATAAAAATGATGGTTTATTTATTTTTGTTTATATTATTCATCATCACCATATCATTATTCATTTGGTCCACTATTGTCAATTGATTAGATTTTCAATTACAAATTACAATTTTACAATATGTACATTTTAATGCAAACTGCGAAATTATAACTCATACTTGTATTATAACAGCAAAAAAAAAATTTAATAGGTATACATAATTTCCGCATTACTTACATATGTACATACATAACTATAGTATTTTCGTTCATTATACATATATGTATATGTATATATACATAAATTATGTACATACATATATACATATAAATGAATGTATAATAAGTTTGTATAAACCTGAGCTGCACTTTCACTATGTGACCAAATATACTCGAGTAAATATATAACTAAACATATGTATATACATATATATATGTATAATACGTAATTATATTTTTAATGTGCTTTTCTTTACATAAGCGTGCACTCGTTCAACTGGTTATAAAAGTTTAGTTGTTATTATTTATAATTTAATGTTATTTTATTTATTCATTTAAGTATATACGCGTACATTCGATTAAATCAAGTGATAAAATTTGTTTGTATGCAATCTTTTATAAATTATTATATTTCGCATGTAACATAATTATCTTTGAATTTTAAAAAAAATTATTTAATATATTTTTATAGAATTTTGTATGTGTTGTATATACTGGACTGGTACATACATATATGTAGGTACATATATTGTTTTTGTTTTGATTATCAATTATAACATAATACAATCATGATACATAATGTAATAATGAAAATTAAAAAATGAAGTAGAAATTTTATTAATATTTTATAAATTCTGTAATAATTATAATAAATTACTTCACACACATTTATATACGTATACTTGACGTACTTATATAGATGATGGTTTATAAATACACATAAATGTATATGCAATGCTAAAGCATTGAGAAAATAATAATGAAATTATACCTACTAAAATATACATCAAAAAAAATTATTTAAAAAAATAGGTAGGTATGTTGAAATAGAAAATGGAAAATTTCGAAACAATGTTCATTAATTTTTTACACGATGATTACAAAATCTGAGTATAATATATATGAGTGTAATATATGTACGTACACCATGTACACACATATGTTAATAACTATTGAAATTTGAAAAAATGAAAATTGATAAAGAAATGAAATGATAAATGTTATGTGCTTTATATTATATAATACATATTATATTTCAAAAGAATACAATTGAAAAAAAAAAGAAGCTTTTAATCTACATACATATATACGAATATAAAATTAAAAATTTTATTTACAAAATAAAAATTCAAAATAAAGAACATATTATTATTCGTTTTTCATCCTGTTTTATTTTTGACCTATTATATTTTTAAAAAACTATATATTATGTCATATATATACTTATATATATGTACTTCCTATAAAGATAGTTTTAAAAAAGAATATAAATCACAATATAAATAGGAAGTAAATGACGTGCACATATTTTATATAATATTCGAATAGTAAAAAATAAAAAAAAATAAAAATATATAAAAATTTTTTTTATGTTCATTGCCTATACATAATAATAAAGAATAATACACATTTACATATATGAAAATGACTACTTTCAAAACAAAATTATAATAATAATAATAATATACATAATATTTATATAATAATAATATAATTACAAATATCCATACAAAATTAAGAATTTCTATTTTTACAAATATTTTAACATATTTGGCTCACGCTACTATGGAGTGATTTTTTTCTCGTAAAATATGAAGACACAAATCTATACAATACATACATATATATATACAAAAAATAAAAAATACAATAATTTTAAATTTCATTTTTCTAAATCCTTACTAATTTTCGATTATGAGATTTCCATATGAATTTTAAATACAAAAAAAAAAAAAAAAAAAGAAAAAAAAAATGATAAAACTAAAAAATCACTCGTTATAGCTCAACAAGATGCGCAAATTTTATCTAATCATGATGATGATGATGATGATATTCACCACCGTATGATGAATGATGATACTCTTCTTTATGAATTGGTACTTCTACTGGATATTTGACCGGATATGGAATTTCCTTGTGAACGGGCACCTTAACTTCTGAATAAACTGGATATGGTTTATCAATTGGTACCTTAACTTCATATGGTACTGGCTTTTCGACTGTGTATGGAATTTTCTTTTCTACAGTGTATGGTTGTGGAACGGGTACTTTAACATGAACTGGATAAGGTTTTTCAACATAAACTTTGTATGGCTTATCTACTGGTACTTTAACTTCGTATGGAACTTTCTTTTCTACAACAACTGGATATGGTTTCTCAACTTCAACTGGGTATGGTTTAGGTACATGAACTGGATATGGTTTATCTACTGGTACCTTAACTTCAATTGGAACCTTCTTAATTACTTCATATGGTTTTGGAACTGGTACTTCAACTTTTACTTCATATGGAACCTTTTTAATAACTTCATAGGGTTGTGGTACAGGTACTTTTACTTCATATGGAATCTTTTTAATGACTTCGTAGGGTTGTGGTACAGGTACTTTAACTTCATACGGTTTATCAACTGGAACTTTGACTTCATATGGAATTTTCTTAATAACTTCATATGGTTTTGGAACATGTACTGGATATTTGACAATTTCTTTTACTGTAACTGGTACTTTCTTTTCGACAATGTAAGGTTGTGGTACTGGAACTTTTACTTCGTATGGGATTTTTTTTATTACTGGGTAAGGTACATGTTTTTCTACAGTATAGGGAACTGGAACTTTTTTCTCAATTGTAATTGTTTTAATGTGCTCATGATGATGATGTTCGTGATCTCCACCAAAAGAATAATCTCCAATTGAATGATGTAGTCCACGTTTTTCATGAGTTTTTGATTCACTTCCGTCCGGTTCTACAGATTTTTGATCTGTCTTCTTATTTTCAGTAGCATCAGAATTTGCTTCTTTAGCTGGCACTTCTGCACAATTGGCTAATGCCACGCATAAAGCGAGACAAGGTATAACAAACTGAAATTAAATTCAGAATAATAAGTATAGATGAACATTTTATAAATTATATAGAAATAATATAACAATAAATTTATAAAATATTGTGAATTTAAAATATGTATAAAGTGCAAATATTTAGTAATATTTTGCCACAATTCAAATTCACCATTCATTCACCAAACATTATAATATTCTTTGAAAATAATATCAAATAAAAAAAAAATAATAAAAATTTTCTCACAAATACACACATATTATTTATAATAATTTTAATTTTGCTTATCACCGTCACACACAATATTCAATTTGATATCATCTCTTTTATGAGATGTCTCTTCTTGATTGTGTGATCGGTGCAGCACTTTCAATATATTTTTTACGTTTCATTTTCATTTCACTTTTCATTTCACTATATATACTCGTACAATAAAATAATTCCATCACCAGAGAGTCCAAAGACCTTATAATCATTCTCATATGTACATTACATAGTAAAAAAAAAATATATATATATATATATATACTATATATATTTCATTTATCTTTTAATAACATTCACAACCAAAAACAATTTCTCAACAACATTAAATCCAATTGTTTCACAAAAAAAGTAATAATAATCTCAGTTTAGAAATCTTTATTGTATATATATTTTTTTTTGTTTATCGTATTTAACAACGACAGATTTTCAATTTTAAACTTTCATTTATTTTATTTTTTTCTTTTTTATTTTCTATTCTTTAATTTTATTTTCTATTTTCAATCTACTTTTTTTTTTTTTTAATATATATTTTATAATAATAATTACCATTCGCATTTTGTTGAGCTAAATACGTTATTATCCGTTTAAATGAACGAGTTCCTTAACTTAACGTAGTGTATTAAATGAAAACCAAACTTATTCGGTACTGATTCAATCTTTACCTTTCGCTGGTTTTTATACGAAATTGACTACATGCAAAAATTACCTCCTGCCACAATTTATTTAAGGTAGACCATGTATAAAATCTAAAAGTTTTTGAATTATTCCTCCTCCATTACATCTTTATTTCCCTCTTGTATTACTTGTATAATATAAGTACATATATTTTTATTATATACATTATATTTATATATAATTCCTATTAGCTTTTACATTTTATTTATTCACATTTAATAAAAATGCACATAGATACGTATGTTATGTATATATATATGTATTGTATATATGTATATATCATAAATGTATTTTATATACATACATATGTAGATTTATACGTACCTATAATAGTATTCAATGCATAAAATTTATATCTACTATTATGTACTATTATCTATACTATATTACCACATAAATATATGTATAGATACTTACCATTGCATTATAAATAATTATTTCATCGATGAAGATTGTAAGAAATTCTCAGCATTATAAAATTATTGCTGTTGGTTTTTTGTATGTTATATTATCATTATTATCTATATCTTTTAACGCCCAATATATTATGTATTTTTATAAATTACATTTGTATTGTATGTATAATAAATAAATTTTTTGGGCTAACTTCATATAGTTTTGTTATACTATTGCATTACATATTATTAACATACATATATATACGCATATAGTTTCTTTTTAAAACATTATTTTTATCATTTTATGTAGCCGCATTTTTACTTGTACATATACGCATATACATATACATTCAGACTTGGCCTATCTATCTAATTACCTGTTAATTTAGTTAAATTTCATATAAGTATATATAAAACAAAAAAAACTATATTATTGAAAATAATTTCATTTCTTCATGGTTCACCCACAATTATTTTCGATAATAATATACGATAAATTTCTTCCTTCAATTATAATTTTTTTATTAGTATACATATTATTATTTATATAAAAAAAACCATACGAATATATTTATGTATTATTACAATATACTTACTTACATTATTTAGGAATATCAAAAAATTAATTTAGGTATACCTATGTATATAATCGTCGATTTCATATGTACTATATATAAATCATATTTTCGAAATATGAAAGTTTTGAATGTAATATATAGAGTGAGTGATATAATAAATAGTAAACCGAAAATCAACAATATTTGAAGTAACTTTGATTTAATTAATTAATTACATTTATATGAATGTATTATATTAAAAAATGAAATTATATATTTAAAAAAAAAATGGAAATACGAGTACATACTCAAAAATATATGTACATATCTAGAAAAAAAAAAATCAAAATATAAAATCAAATATTCGTGTGAAAAATATTGCAAATTATTTGTAAATTTAATTTATTTTTTTATGATTTTAATCATATATTATATACATATGTATATCGAAGGTTAATTGAGATCATTATATACGTATATATATACGTAACCAAAATCTTATAAATATATTGTACATACCGATATATTACTTATTTATTTTGAATAAAAATTACAAATAATATAATTATAATTATTCTGTAATATTATATGCAAATGTTATATGAGTATTTTAAATATTGTTTGTTGTAAAAAAAAAAAAATGTACAATTATTTTCTATAATTCAATACGTATTATATATACTTACTTTAATTCATATTTAAAACGTAATGTAATATAAATTTATATACATACATACATACATACAGTCCATACATATTGTATTGTAATATATATTATGTATTGCATAAAAGGTAAGTACAGTACCTATATAAAAATTCTCAAATAAAATATATACATAATAATCCTTTGTTAATGAAAATTGCAGAATTTTTCAACATTTAAAATTATGCATATCACATCACCTACATACGAGTATATATTTTATGAATATAAATGATGAATATATCTATATTTATATACATACATATAACATATATTCGTATGTATATTATGTTGCAAGAAAATTCTTATTATTTTTAAATATATATTTTATTCATAGTTTAAAAAAAAAAAAAAAAAAAAAAAAAAAAAACGATACATACGTATAGACGTACATTACATATACATACTACGTAATGTATATAAATGTTATATTTATATACCGAATGTGAATATACTTATGTAAGTGTATGTACATAATATTATAAAAATTGGAAATTATTAATGCATATATACTACATTACTACATAGCTCAAGGTTTATTATTTGGTTATAATAAAAACTTAAGAGTTAAAAACCTAAAAAACTTACATACTTACTTACATAGGTATATAAGGTATATATTAAGAAACAAGGGCATATTTTAATGATATTATCAAATATGTATATACAGTTTTATTTTTTTTTTTTTATTTTCAAATTCTTATTTTTACTATAAATGTAACTCTGTATATATAATAGTGTGTATAGTATAAAGAGAAAAAATATGCAATTTTTTTTTTTTATTATTTTTTATTTTATTTATACATTTCAAAAACGATCTGTCCTAAATTTAAGTTTTAAATCAAATTTATTGTAACAAAAATATGTATCTTTTCTATATACAAATATATATACAGTCAAATTCCTCTAAGTCGAAATTCCTGTAATTCGAATTTTCCTCTATCTCGAATTTTACAGACATTTTTTTGCGTTCCCTTGAAATTTTCATAGTTAAATCATCCTCTAAGTCGAAATTCCTCTAATACTAGAGACAGACCTAAAATTAATCTAGATAAACTTATGTGGGTTATCTCTAATTCAGATTTATAAAGTTGAACGTGACAGATTGCAAATATAGATCATCCCTAGTGCAATCAACTGATTTATTGAATTTATTCATAACCACACAGTGTTATTTGCTATTTAAACATCGAAATATTTTAATTATTTTAACTTTTTTGTTTTTAGAAACGTTTAATTTGTAAAATCACTCATTTCACACAATTTTCATAAGTCGCTGAAAAAAAAAAATCAGAACCATGAAAACTGAAATGTCAATTTTTATGTCTTCTTATTCCTACTGCAAATCCAGTTTATGTGGGTTATCCAGTTTTCAGAACTGGATTAGGATAATCTAGTTATACAACTGGATCATCTAGTTATTGTGATGACAGACATCCACTTTTATCCAGATTAACGACTTAATCTAGATTGAAATGCTTAGCCTGTCAGTGTTATAAGTCAAATATTCCTCTAACTCAACATTTTTGTCAAGTTTTTGTCGATCTTTAAATTCCCTTAACTCGAATTTAAACATGAAACAGTGCTTTAAATTTCTATACATACATACATATTTGGATACATTTATTTCTAGTTAGCTTAACACTTGTTCTATGATGCAAAACATGATTATTCATGTTCACTTTTGTTTGGCTTGTGTATATACAATATGCAAAAATTACAATGAAGAATCAATATCTGTTTGTTTACGAATTCTGTAATGCAAAACATGATCATTCTGATTTAGAAAATGCCATTCAAATATTACAGAATGCTATTGAAATGACTCCTGGTGTTCCTGATGAGGTGCATGTTAGCTTGTATAAATTAGAAACCTTTTTTAAGCAAAAAAATGTAAATTTTCAATCAAAAATAACTGATTTTTTCTCAAAATAAATTAAATAAATATGTACATATCTAAACATGTATGCCCACTGTTTTTTTTTCATATACATACATATTTTTCAAAAAAAAAAAAAACTTATTTTTTATTTATGCCATTTTTGTAAAAATTTATCTAATAAATTGTACGAATTTTATTTATTGATTTAATCCTACTAAAATCATTTTTTTTCTTCAATTCCTCTAACTCAAAATTCTTCTAAAATTCCTTTAACTCGAAGTAATTTTGATGGCAGTTGACGATTCGAGTTAGAGGAATTTGACTGTATATATACATATATATAAATATATATGTATACATAAGTACTACATAATATAATAACGTTTAATATAATAAATAAAGATACATTATCTATGACGAGTATATGAATGATATTTAGATGTAGTTATATAAAAAATTGTTAATTTATGTTATTTAAAATGAAAAATAAAATTTTATTTACTATTATATACTATATATATATGTAGTTTAGAATTGATATTTTTACATTGTATAGCGTATAAATAATGTAACATATTTATGTGAAATTTATCTGTACAACTAATACATTATAATATTATATATATATATACTTATTATATATTAATATTTATATAATACATACATTTTTAAAATAAAACGTATACATAAGTATGTACATATATACTTAGTATTGAAAATGTAGGTACATATACATATATGTATACTCGTATACAAATATTATATAAAAATATATGTATATTTCATGAATGTAAATTTAATATATTTATTTGAATATACATATATATAGGGTCATCAAATAATAAGCAGTATATGCATATATGTATATATTTTTGAGAAATTTTAGCAAGCCAAGTTTTTGTCCGATTCCCGCCAAATTTGACATTACTTGTGTTCATTATTGTTTGGCAAATCATTATACAAATATATACAGTTGCACACCGTGTAGAAATTGTTAATACATATTATAAAAATAATGAATATATAAATTAATTTTATCAACGAATTATTTTCAAGAAGTGCTGATGTGAACTATGGCCACCAAGATTATGCGATATAACTTCATTGGACTTTTTCCTGTGGGATTGTTATATGTGAAATAATTTGTGTATTCAAATAAACCCCACAAACCTTCATAGTGACCTCAAAATGAACATTATTCGTGTAATATTGGTGAAATAAGTGCTGATTTGTGTGGGAAAGTGACCAAAAAAATTGGTATTCCATGAATTCAGATTTTAAAAAAGTCTATATAGGGACAGTCATTTAAACGAAATTATTTTTAAATAAAAATGCCATAAGCTAACGTTTAAAATAAATAAATAAAAAAAAATCATGTTAATATCTAACACCATTCAGTTTTTATTACAATTTGAAAACATATACTCCTTATTTGATGATCCTATTATATATACATACGTATTTATATACTTATATTAAGGGTATTAACGGTTTGGTCTTGTATTATTGTAAACGGTGTAAACTCGTACAATCTTACACCTATTGTAAACATCTTCAATGTATAATTTTTACCTACACTGCTTGTAAAAATTTACAATGCTGAAACCCATTGTATGCGGCGGTGTATATTACATTACTATTGTATATGCCATTCTAAAATTAAATGCTAAAGTAATTTGATTAAATTTATTTTTATAATATTTTAGTTGACATATGTACATATGTTAATGTTATTAATTTGCTTGCTTTCAATACAAAGTTTGCTATGGTGCGTTCACGAAATAGTGTAAGATTTGTAATAGTGTACATACTTTTTACACTTTTACAACAATTCATGAATACCTCTATTATATATAAATTACATATTACCAATATTACATAAATATAAATAATATACGCGTACCACATTAATATAAAAATTTTCAATTTCAGTATTAAATATTTTATTATATTTTTATTTTAAAGAATTAAATAATTTATGATACTACCGCATGCATCACCTATACATTTTTATTAAGTTCATTTTTTATTTATGTATTATTTCTAATAAAGTTAATTTCATCTACATATAGTCGTACATACACACACATATATGTATATGTAATGTAGGTATAGATACAAAATATTTGAAATGTTAAAAAAAAATAAAAATTTAAAATAAACATTTATTAATGGTGAACATTATTATCTATATTTACATGTATTAATATTTCGCAATAAATATATAAATAATAGTATATAACAACGGTACAGCATATATGTAATCAACAATAATAAATTATTATTATTTACATGCTCTTATAGTAACATAGTTTATTATTATATAGTATATATACACATAGGTATGTATATACATTTGTTGTTATAAAATAATTGAAAGTGATAATATGACGAAAAAATTATTATATTGTACCCTAATTTTTATTGTATAAATTTTCATTTCTTTTTCAAGTTTATTTATTTATTTTTTTTTTTTTTTTGGAAGTAAAACTTTATATAATTTTATAATACATATATGTGTGTATAGGTCCATATAAGTATAGATCCATATACATCATACATAAGTAATAATAATAATAATAATGAAAAAAAACAATTAATGATATTTAAAACAGAAAAAAATAAATGCATTATGAAATGTACGTAATATGGTAATGTATATATTCGTATATGATTGCATATTTGTATGTAAACATATATGTATAATTGTATACATATGTGGTACACATAATGATGATGAAGATCGCTTAAAATATGTATAGTAGACCGCGTGTGTATAATGTACTTGGATTATTAATATAGGAAAAGTAAAAGAAGTAAAAGTTCATTTTAAATGTAGTTTAATTTATTTATTATTTTTTTTTTTTTGTTTTTCAATTTTCATTTTATTTTATTGCAACTTTTTCCAATATAAAATAAGCTATTAATTATTTTACATTATGTATGGAATGGAAACATATACATTATATTTATATAATATCTAAGTACATATACATATATACACTCTATGCACTCATTTCATATAAGTATGTATATAAGACCATTCACACGAATAAAATAAAAATTTATTTTAATTTTTATTGAAAAAAAAAAAAAAATTACAAAAATTATTCTTTTTATATACACACATAAATATTATAAATATGTACATACATTCATATATGTATACATATAAAATAATAATTATTGTAAAAATTGTATCTTTTAGGCATTTTTTAATTATTATAAATTTTCAAAAATTGAAATTTTCATTTGTTTGTATACCTACATACATATATCTACATATTGTGATAATACATGCATTTATTGACATAATCTAGACAAAAAAAGAAGATTTCTCTAATTTTTTTTTTTGCAGTTTTTATATATCTAATGATATTATTTTGAAAGTCCAAACAATTTTCGTTTTGAATCTCAACAAAAATTCAATTTAAAATAATAACGCGAATATAATATGTATATATATATATATGGCTGGAGTTCTAAAATGTAAAAAATTAAGCATCGAAGCATATAGGAAGTGATTGTGATTTTGCAATGTTTACTTAAATAATGAGTAAAAAATACATTTACAATGCATTTTGAAACTTATATGACAGTGTAACCGTTTTTATTTTAAACATTTAGAAACTACATATTTACTTTGCATTTAAACCGCATCGATGCATTTTTTTGAACTCAGCCTATATATTATACCATCACATATATTCGCATATTTAAACTCCTTCCTCCTTGATATTATTATACAATGATACATATTTCTTTTTGAAGAATAAGAGAAATTTATTTGAATATAATTAAATATATAACAATTTTATTATATTGCATGTACATATATATATATATATATATACTATTACGTACATTAATATGCATTTCATTTAATGATTATAAACTGTGTACGCATATATGTACAGAAATAATATGGTACGAATATAGTATGTGTGTGTATTTTTTTTATTTTTTAAAATTTCTTTATATTTCATCAGAATAAAAATATGTGAAAAATAAAAAAATTACATATAGTATAACCATAGACTAATAGTATAACGTATATAACATATAATATATGTATGTATATATTATATTGTGACGCTCTATTAAAATTCAAATTTTTTTTTCTCATACAGGTACGTTATGTGTAATATAATGCACATTTATATAAATTTAATATGTATAAAAAAAAAATTCATATTAATTATATGTAGAACGTATACATTTTTTTTTTGTAGTACTATACCTACATATATGTACATTTTATAGAAATACTGTTTATTACCGTAGAAATATGTTAATGATACATATTTTTTTTTTTTCTTCTTTTTTTCTTTTTTATTTTGATTTTTTGAATATGCTCGTACTACTTATATGTATGTATATGTGCATAATTTTTATTTTCTATACATTTTATTTATTTTTACATAATATGTATAAAATATATTTACATATACATGTATTTGTATACATTAAATGATCTGTACAATATATAAGTATGTATGTATACATACCTGTGTGTGTATATTTTTCTAGTAATTAATATTAAACCAACCGCAACATATAAATTAATTTCAATGAAAATTTATGTGCAATTTTTAAATATGTTATATCACAATGTTATTGTTTGTAAAGCCATAAGGATTATTGAAAATTAAATATAAATATATACAGATTTAATATAAATAATAATGTACCCAAATATGTATTGGTAATACATAATATAATAGATTAGATTTTAGTACGTGACATCTTTATTTAAGAAAAATAAAAAAAAAATAAATAAATAAATAAACATCAGAGACTTTTATTTCGATTTCTTCAATTTTCTTAAATCACAAAAATTGCTAAAATATATAAAATAATAATAATAATAATAATATGTATAAATATTTTTTGTATTTTTATTGCTAACGTACTAATATAGATATTTTACTGTTATTATAGTTATATTCTTTTCTTACATATATCATAAATTGAAACCGCAAATATGTACATTAAATAAATGTTATTATACCAGTCAATAATATGTTTCTTTTTATATGAACAACACACTTAGTATAATTATACAGGGTGTCCCGAGTTTGGGTGCAGGCATTTTGCCAGTCGATATGTTTTGCTGAGAAACGAAAAAAAATCATATGAAAGGAGGTGGGAGAGGGCGGTGGGTTTCTAATATCAAGGAATGAGGAGTTAGAGGGCTCAGAAGTTTATTTTTTTTTTATTTTTTTTTTTTTTTATGTCAAGTGACTTGTTTCTAATTTGTGGTCATAACTCACGAAATCCTTGGTCGTTTTCAATTACATATTTTGCCTTAATTGGAAGAAGAATCAATCAGTCCTTGCTTTGATACTTGAATTATTGTCAAAATTGGCCTAGAGTAATGCCAAAGATATATGGTACATCAAATTCAAAATTTCGTGGAAAAAGTATGCAAAATTTTGAGTTCAAATATCTCAAAATTTTTCCACATCTTTTTTAATTTTTCTTTACTTAAAATATTGCCCAATGTATTTACTTTCATCTGCAATTTACCTTATTCAATTATCTATTGTAGTTTTCGAGTTATCGAAAAAAAAAAAAATGTAACTATGGGTTCTACAAAGAAAGTTAATAGTGGGTCATCCCATACCTCGGCATACCCTGTGTATATTAACAATTTATGTGTACATATATGTATAATTTTTTTTAATGAAAACTAAAACCAAATTATGATATTAAATATCCCAATATACATTATTGATATGTATACAATTCCATATATACATACTTACATTTACATAATTATGTATACAATGTACTTATTTTTTATTTAGTATAGATATGTACATATAAGATCTGTTTTTTTTGAATGTCATTCGATCTAATCGGAAGTTAGGATATTAATATATATATACATATATGTATATAATATGGTATAATATGCATTAATAAATAGGTATTTTTACGTATATCAATTATGAAAAAGAAATGTTCCGTATTTAGAAAAGAAAAATGTGTTTTCCTTATTTTGAAAAAATAAATTAATTGAATATTATTATAAAAAAAAATATATATATGTATATTATTAAGTACCTAACTACATTATTTGTATTTGTATGTACACATTTTTTATTTATTTAAAAATATAAAATTTTATTGTTTATACATACATACTCGTTTATTATGTATGTATATTTATTGTTTATATATGTGATCGAAAATATGTATATCGAATTTGATGCAATATATGTATAAGTACATATTTCATGTTCAAATGTCATTCATATAACATACATATTTTTTATGTACATATATATATATAAATTTATTATATCTATCTACATAATTATATATTATAAATATGTAAGCATTGAATATGTATATATATATTAAATATTACACATTTATTTTATGTAAATTTCTTTTTTATCGCATTTCAGCATATCTTTAAGGCAAAAACAAAAATATATATACATATATATTTTTTTCATACACTATGTAAATATATTTGGCATATATATATGATGTACATATCTATATGTATTTATACTCTTCTATATAACTACGTATGTACGTTTAACGTACTATATACTAGTATCCGGAAATTTGAGGAAAAAAAGGAAAGGAAAGCTTTGCACAATATATACTTAATATATATAAATATGTTCATATGTATGTATATGTATATAAAGAAATATACATATTTATTAAGGAAATTATTAATATTTTATTTTTTCTTTCTTTTATTTTATAATAAATCGATATGAAGAAAGAGTATATGATAGTATAATATATATGTATATAATATAATAGATTTATATTAAATTAAATAATATTATTCGAGTATATGTATATGTATATGATTAATGTATGTACTTGTATATATATACAAAAATAAGTATATGAATTAAGTCATATACACTACACATGTAACATATAATAATTACATTTTTATTAAATTTTTCTGTTTTAACTAAGACATAATGTTTGTATATATACATATTTTTACTTATTTATTGTGATTTTGTACTTTATTTATAATTATTTAAGTAATGTATGTATAATCTGATTAATATAGAATATTATCTATATTTACTTGGGTTATACATTTAGGTACATATACAACTAAATACAATGAAGATCAAATAATGTTTATTTAACTAAAATTAACTAATATTCAGGACATTATCTATATAAGTATATGCATTTATGGAATATTGTGATAATGACATTCATATAAAAGTATGCTTACTATATACAGGGTGGCCCAGAATAGACTAAAGGATGTAAACTGAGTATAACTTTTCGCAAATAAAACATATCTTCAATTATTTTTACATTATATGTATTAAAAAAACACTTCTTGCAAATATTTTACAACTACTTAATTACGGAATATTATATCCCGTAAATATCTTCCACTTTTTTTCCGACAAATTCGGGCTCGTTCGAGTACAATTTCCATTACTGGAGCAATAAAAAAATAAAAAATGTAAAAAATAAAATAAATGTCAAAATACGCAATAAAAAAATTTTACAAGTTCAAGGTAGGCACATTTTTTACCATTTCTGCATTACTTTGATCCTTAATAACTCGATAACGCGAATAAATATATCATGCTCTGGTTTTCTTTGTTTGAAAGAGAACATTTTTGTGCATCGATTTCAAAAATAAAAATATTTTTTGCAGTGAAAATTTTTTTCAGGAACCCAATTTATACTCAACATTTTTTAAAACATTCGTCATAAATTTAGAATTTAGGATTTCTTTTCATCTAGAACTAAATTCCAAATATTTTGTTGTATTATATACAAAGAAAAGTAATTTAGTTTTCTATTATTCTCTAGAACACAAAATTTTCCAAAGTAGGGTGTACAAAAAGTTATACATGATTTTATGTTAGAAGGTACTGCAAAAAACTCAAAATTTTCAATGCCTTCTATAGCACAGAAAATAGGGTCGATAGAAATTTTCGTTAATATAATTTTTTTGTCACCACATAATGGGCAAACCATTGGCATATAGCCTGGTACTACTGACTGAAACACCATGTATATATGTATCCATCTACTCATATAATATTCAAATTATTTTCACATACATTATAAATATATTACATTACATATTATTATTTGGCATTAAGGTATATACATACATTATATGAATATAAGCATTCAAAATATTAAGGGTATTTATTTCATATTTCAATTTGTCGTAAACTTCATAATCTTCGTATGTAGTTTATTTCCATACATTTATACAATAATTACGAAAGTTTTGAAAAATTACGAAGATAAAATGATTCGGAATTTCTAAATTATGTATTTCTTATAAATACTTATAGTTTCATAGATGATGTTTAATATATGATGTTTAATATATGATTACATAAATATGATAGCAAAACAAAAAAAAACTACGTAAAAGTGGAAAAAGTAAACTACGAAGAAATTTGAGATGATCATCGTTCATGTCAAATGAACTATAAAACTTCAAAACTGAAAAATTATAATAAACTGAAAAGTAACATTCTGGTAACATAAATTTCAAATTTAGAATACATATATCAAATTAAAAGTAAATAAATATGTATGTACATAGAATTATTGATTTTAAATAATTTTTAATATTTTAAATTTCTATTGCTAAAAAAAAAAAAAAAAAAATTCCTTTAAAAAATTTTATTTAAAAAAATAATATATCTAAATATATGTATTACCATAATAATATATGTACTTATTTAAGCAAACACGAATTATTATAGGTCTATTTATTAATATATATGTACTTATAACATTTTTTTTTTTTTTATTAATTAAAATGCATAAATGTAATAAAAAATAAAAATCAAAAAATATCTATATATTATGTAGATTATTTATTAAATACAAATATTGTAAAGCTTGACTGATTAATATAAGTAATTATTAATAACATTTGTTTTGTTTTCTTCTTTTGTTTTTATTTGTTTTTGAATTTTGAATTTGGATTTTTAATTTGAAAATTTCTATAAATTACATTACATATCATATATGGTGGTAATATATAAGAAGTACACGTGAGTATAATATGACTTTTTTATTTCTATGTATGTAATGTATGTACATATTATATTACGTAATGAAATATTATTATAATTAAATAATTTTACATATATGTATAATATTTACATACTTACATATATATATGTAGAAAATATGATATTTACATTTAAATATATAAATACATATACTCGTACTAGTATATAAAAAATGCATTTTAATTTACAATACATTTAAATAATGAATTCATAATGCATATCTACATATATGTACATAAGTATGTATATATACATTATTTATGTAATGTATACATAATATTTCTTTTTTTTTTTTGGTTTTTCACGATCATTTCATTTCTTTCTTTTTCACTTTTCTATATATATGTACATAATATTAAATACAAATAATAAGTATGTACCTACTACCTACATAATATTAAATATGTGTTATCATATTATGTATATATTATCACAATAAAAACGGTAGTTATCATGTATAATTTTATTGCTTGCATATATGTATCTATATATCTCTATTATAGTCTATATACATATATGTATATGTATTTATTTTACATGCAAGAGAATACACTTACTACATTGTATATATATATATATGTACATACATACATATATGCATACGATACGTGAGGAGTATATAATTTATAGTTTATAGATTTTCTGTTACATATTATCACATAACTACTATATATAAATATTATAACTATATACATAAATATAAAATATGTATAAAATAAATGAACACATGTAAATATTTAATACATCATATACATATGTATATACATAATATAATATTTTTATTCACATAACAATAGCGGTATTGGCTATAATAATTTTATATATGGTCCGTTTTTGTATTTAAATTTCTGATTGTTGCAAATGAATAACTAAAATATTTACATGTAAATATGTATGTATAAAATAAAATCTATATAATGAGTATAATGTAATTGAATTACCTGGTATAAGTTGTAAGCAAGTACATATAGTATGCATCATACTACTTATATTGTGCTCGTGCAAGAATTTCATAGATAAAAATTTTATAACCCTACGTAATACTGGTAAGTCGTCGTTTTAAAGTAAAGAAATATGTAAATTCATGTATGTAATTGTTTTTTTTTTTTTTTTTTTTTTAGTTATAATACAATTATTATTATTTTGATTTAATAAAAAATTTTTGAATTTGTGTAAAATAATTTTACAGCACATTTGCCCGAGTATTATGTAACATATAATAATGTACTCTTGTATTGTATGATGTAATATTATCTTTATATATATAGAACATCTACAATAAAATACATTGTGTACATGTATGTACATATACACGTACATATATACATATGTGTATTTACATAATATATATAAATAGTTTATTAAAATCAATTTTATCGGTTAACTCAGATGTATAATTCATTATATGTATATACCTATATTATAAGTACTCATTTATATGTAACATACATAATATATATTACTATAGTAGTTCCAAAGAGTACACATTTTTTATTGTGTAGTACACGTAGTACATACGTATAATTGACATCTTATAAAAAATTGAATGTAGATAAACAAAAGTACATTTCTATACGAGAATATTATTTATAAGCATATAACTAAATTTGTACATATACATATGTACATATAATATGTAATTGCGATTGCACTTAGGCTTAGGCCATCCATTACAAATTTACAAATTCATACATATGTATATTATATAATGTGTGTGTGTAACACACTATAAATATTCATGTAATTTAATTATTTCATTTAAATTATAACCAATCTATACATATATAGATACGTTATGTTATATTATGTGTATGCGACGAGTATATGTACATATATATAGACATATAAATAAATACATATACATAATTATATGTATGTAACATGAATCTCAGATAATGAATTAAAAGCGAAAATATTATTTGAAACAAATGAAACCAAAAAAAAAAAAAAAAAAAAAAACGCAAAATTAAAAGTATTATATACGTAAAATGCTGGTACAATAAATTTAATCAGTTATAGCATAATCATATAGATAGTATAAATGTGGACACAAAAAATACATATCTATATGTAAAACATATACTAATGTACATACATTACATAGGTACATAATATTCAATTATAAATTTCAATATATTAACTAAAATTTATATAATATAGTAATATGTAGGTATCAATGTAAAAAAAATTTTTTACTTTTGTTCATTTATATGTATTTTTGCAAGATCGAATGCACCTGGAATACACAGTTCGTTATTATTTTTGATCGTTTTGTTCTTCTATAAATGGGTATTATATGAATAATTATATATACTTACATACATACCATAGGTACATATGTATAACTATACATTATTTAAAAAATAAAAAATAAAAACACTTGAATTGAAATAAAAACCGTGTTATAAGTTATAAAAGCATATAACTTTAAACATTTTTGCTTCATTACATATAAATTAATATACTACTGATGCATATTACATTTATGTGTATATACATTCATTATATACATACATATACATATATACTTAAGTATATATATCAATAAAATTACAAAAATTTAAATCTAAAAATAAAGAAAAAAAATGAAAAATGAATATAAAATACAAAAATATTAGTTCGATATCTTTATGAAGTCATGTGTATACAATTGCATGAACTAACGAAATCGTAATTATATATACATATGTATATCTAACATACAATGATGTACATTCATATACATACATACTATATACTATGTATGTATAAAATGAATATATTGGTATATACGCGAATACAATATATTATGAAATGTAAAAAATTCAATTGTATACAATATAAAATGTATAAGTACATATTTATATATATGTAGTCGTAGTTGTAAATATATATGTATATATATACGTATATTGTTTTTTTCTTTTGTTGTTCCGCATTTATTATAATACTCTTATATATAATATATTTGATTATGTATATACATACTATATATACATACATACATATAATATTATAGTGTATGTATTAAAAAAAAAATAATAATACTTTCTATAATAAAAAATAGTGATTTAGATATATAATTGTATAATATAAAAATCTATGAAGAAAAATGCAAATATACACTCTCTACATAAAGTGTATTTTATTAAAAACAAAACAAAAAAATCTATCTAAATACATCATACTACTACCTATACCAACTACATATATTATAAATTTTATAACACATCATTTATAAAATTTATGCTAAGAAAATGTTTCACTTTTTTTAGTTAATTATAATATGCATATATGTATATGTATATACGGTTATAACATTGTAATCAGGATATTTATGTATACCTATACATATATAGTACATAAATAGAAATACATATATGTATGTACATACTTGAATATAATAATGTACATAATATAAATTATATTCAAATTTTAAAAATAAATAAAAATATATGTATTAATTTACAAAATACAAATATAAATATGTATATTATATAAAAATAAACATATATATGTATATATGTACATATACATATATACATATGAGAAAATACTCATATAATACTTAATTTCGTGTTACTATAAAATACTCTTACTACTGTTGTATGATAAAATAATAAACGCAACTTACTTTACATTATAAGATTATAAATTTTAAAATAATGACCATATAAGTAGATATGTACATATACATAAGTATATATATGTATATATATTACATTCATATATTAGATACAATATAATGTAAGAACGTACATATATATTTATATATAATATATATGTTTTATAAATTATATATGTACATACATACATATATATTTGATCATTTATGAGTATTGAATACGCACATACAATACCTACTTACATACCTACACTGTATTTATTATACGAGTATTATAATTTATAATGTGTATGGTAAACATTTTAAATATATACATATGTACATACTTATATATAAATTTTACTAATACAAAGTACATACATATAAAAATGAACATATAATATACATTATATGCATCTACAAACAGACACAGAATATACTCGTACATATATATATGTGTATACTTGTATGGGCACATTGTAACAGAAAATAGCAATAATTGTAATAATCATTACCTATATGTACATTATTATATGTAGTTTGATGATTTTAATATTGATACAGTCAAGTTGTGAAAGGACATAATCTATAATATACTTATATCATTCAAGTGTACATAATATATAAAATATACCAAGATGTATATACGTATAAAAATATGATCAATATACAACATAATAATGCATTATTTATGAATATGTATATGTGATATACATACTGAACTAGATTTTTGTGTATAAAAATAATATTATATATGATGTAGATATACATATAATATGTATGTACATATGTATGTATATGTATGTATATATTACATACGTAACACATTAATAATTATTATGCAATACTTTCTTTATATATGTATATACACAAATATAAAAGATCATGTTCATATATGTATGTTATATTCTATATGCTAGTATATATTAAATATGTACATATACATATAGTAATATAGTAAATGTAAATAATACGTTTATACTTATATACGCGATAAAAATAGCAGATCATCTTTTTTTTTTGCACAAAAATTACAAGTAATATTGATTGTACATATTAAGTATGTATGTATATAACTATTTTTCCGCAATCATATAAATGTACATGTTGTATAATAAAAACATATTGTACATAACAAAACATTGTACATATGTATATATTTGTATATGTATTTATGTATCAAGCACTTATATACACGTATATTAAATATAAATGTTATGCCGTGTTATTGAGTACGTATATACTCGTATAAATCTCGGTACATTTAAAGATATGTTACTGGTTACATAGAGAAGTATATATACTTAGTACAAAATCATTTTATTTAATCGTTTTACTTTTCTTTCCTTTTTCTGAATTTTTTTTTTTTTGTAATTTAAAAAACTAAAAAACTAAAAACAAAAAGCACAAAATAAAAAGGAGAAAAATAAAAACATTTACTCATTTTATATAATTTACGTATGTAGTATGTACATATATATTATAATAAAATCTTTGTATACTGATAATTATTTACATTATGTCTATGTGTATGTGTATATACGAGTGTCAGTGTATAGATATTAAAGATTATCATCAGAGGAAATAAAATTTTATTCATTTTTTGTTTTTTTTTTTTTGATTTTTGTAATTTTTAACTTTTTATCATTGTTTTTCTTTTTTTATTATTATTATTTATTAAGTACAAAACAATAATATATAATATGTATAATGTATCCTACATACATCGTAAATGAATGGCAAACGATCAAGCGACACAAAGACTGGTTTCTCATTCATAATCATAATAAATACTCATATTTAAATGATTTTGGCAAAAAATAAAACAGATGTACATTTATTATGATGCGAATGTACGGCGATGTACATTATGTACGTGATGTATCTACCTACCCTACCTGTATATACATATGTTATATGTATACTATCATATACATGTAATGTATAATGAGGTATTTATTGCATATTACCACAAATTACACAGAAAAGATAACGGATCAGTTTGACATAATATAATATAATTGGATAGAATATACAAAATTCAAAAAAAAAAAAAATTAAATATAAATTGTACATAATAATACACATACATATTTATATACAATGTAATAATTTACAATGTAAGTATGTATGTATATGTATATAGTTTTAAAAAAATACAACATACTAAACTCTATTTAAATACATTAATTACTATACATATATATATTTATGTACATATACATACATACATTTATTATTCATACATACATGTACATACATAAGTATTTGATGAACTCTTTTATATCTTAAAATTATTTCAAACACATACATATAAGTATGTATATTACATGAAAACACTTGTAACTTATTCATACATTTTAAAAAAAAATTTTTTTTTTGTCTTTCTTTTCATGCATAACAAAAATTTATCCAAAATTCGAGAAAATTTTCAAAAATTGTAATTATTATATTGCTTCTCGAAAAATTGTCACAATTTTACGAGTATATAAATGCACTACATATTCTCTTTCTTTTGAATATGCATATACATACTTATATGTATATACTCGTCGTGTATTTGTGTATACAGTGATTAATTATTAAAAATATTGTATAACATGGTATAACATAAATATACATATTATATATATTATGTATAACTGTATAAGTATACATATAATGTATGTAAATAATATAGATAAAAATATAAATAAATAATAACAAAGATATAATTATTATAAATATACACAATAATATAAGTATTTAAATGAATGTTATAAATAAATTTCAAAGTTACGCAATTTATTTGTAATTAAAAAAAAATGAAATTATGTAAATAAATAAATAAAAATGTATCTTATATATTACAATTTATGTATACTTATACACTTTCTGACAATTAATTAAGAACAATAATTATTTTTATGACTGACTCCTAACAGCAAATATTTAGGCAAGTCATACATACATATTTTTCATTTAGGCAACATTTATGCAATAAACTATAATAAATAATAACCGAAGAATATTCATTGTTATTACTTACATTTAAACTTACATTTGATATTGATAGCTTGCGTATTCATATCATTGCTTTGACAAGAATTTAAGTTGCCATAGTATGACAAGATTGCACGTCAACCTTTTTCAAAATGAAACATATTCGTATATGTTCTATGAGATAAATCATATTGCAGCAATAGGTAACTTTTGCCACTGCGATAGGAAAATAATTACATATATTATATATTATACATTTTCTTATTATCATGTTTGCTGAACTGATTTTTTACGTTGATATGCATAACTGCATTTTGAAAATTATTTGCAAAAACAATAATGACACTATATTTTTTAATGCATCTAATAAAATGTATAATTATAAAAATTTCGTTTATTATAGTAAAATTATTTTAAAATGTAATTTGTTTTATTCGATTAGAAAATCAATCATAAAATAATATTATTCTTAAGATTTATGATTCGAGATGTCTGCTATCTTGTGCACCACATATCTCCGAAGTTGCTTAACCGATTTCAATGAGATTTGAAACATACATACTTTGATAGGAATTGTGATGCTTCAATGGAGCACATTCTTTTTAAAAATGTCCTTGTTTCCTTTTTACAAGGTGTTAAAGTTGACAAAATTGCGATTTTTTGGCGGCTTCCAAATGCACCACGCACAGCAAACACTGATTGACCAATTTTTTTTTAGAAATTTTGAATATAGGTAGCCTGAAGGATATTGTGGTCCTTGAATGGAGCACATTTTCGAAATTAACTTCTAAAATTTAGTTATAGTTCTTAAAAAAGGAGAGGGGTTTTTTTTTGAAAAATCGTTCAACTTTGACTTCTCTTTTCATACATTAAATCTTCATATATCTATATGATTTTGGTATCAAAATAAAATTTGGACTTTTCTGAACTGTTTACAAAAAAAAAGTATAAAAGTCTTTGTTATATTTTCATTTTAATTAACAAAATAAAATTATGTTTTTTTTCATCAAAATGTTCAAAAATCCATTTTTATTAGCACGTAAAAGTTATGCAAAAGCATTTTTTTAAAATGTTTGTATGTAAAATCGTTGTTGTTATTTTCGAAATTTTTCAAAGTCGAATCCTACTCTTAATCAAATGTCACGGAGTGTATAATATATAATATGTGAATAAAATGCATATAAGTACTTGTAATTATTTTGTATGTAATAAACGAATAATAAGATTAATTGGAAGAAAAACATACATATATGTATATACTAAAAATTTTAATGAATATCTGGTATACGGAAGATACTTATCTATGCTCATTTAAATTTAACACAAATAAAAAGCATAATACATAGTACATAATATGATATCACATTTTCAATTATATATACATACATATATGTATATATTATAATATTTTTTTTTGTACGAGTACCTAACATAATTTAATTTCTCAATACATATTTTAATTTAAGTTTTTTTTTTATTTATTATTTTCAAAATATTTTTATTCAATATTATTAGTATACCATTCACTATCAAATTTTCTTATTATTTCATTTATACATACATATTTATTTTTTTAATTATTTAGATCTAATAATATGTGATCTAACTATCTACCTACAATTAAGTGCAAAATAGTAATAATAAATTATAATAATAATAATAATTATGATAAAACTAATGTGTGTATGAAAATAAAAATAATGTAATGCATATATAAAAAATTATACACTCGTATTATATATGATACATATTTGTTTATTCAAAATTTATAGAATAGAAAAAAAAATACAGAAAAATGTTACATCACAATTATATACGAATATGTATAAATATACATATGTGAATAATAACGTTAACATTTTCACAAAAAAATTTGTATAAACAAAATAATTAGTATACAAGAATATATATGTACCTATATATATAAATTTTACTTATGAGTGGCTCTATACAATTTTGTTATTTTATTATTATGTATGCATGCATATAGAAATACATATTATGACAGATTTTTTTAATATTTATCTTAATAATTTATATACATTTATCTTTGAATATATCTATAATCTTATATAATATATATATATATATAGTATGCGTGTACATATATGTATTACATATTTTTCATTTTTATAAATTTTTTAATTTTTCATTTTTTACCCAAAACAATCATTTTTACAAAAAGATATTTTATATAACTCTGCTCATATACAAATAATAAAGTAAGTATATATAAGTAAATATGAATATATACTATATGTATATAGATGTATACAAAATTTATGTATATATTTAAATATATGTATTCAAAAAAAAAAAAAAAAAAAAAAAAAAAACAATATTACGTATTTCATATTACTTATTATTTAATATTATTTATTTATTTATTTTTATTTTTTCTTTCACTTTGTTTTTTTTTTTTTTTTAATTTATAAAATTCATCATAATGACCTACATACATCCTACATACACATACATATACTTGCAAGTTTATACCTGTAGTGTTTACTCAAAAGAAAAAAATGCTGCTCTGGTGAAAAATCTGATTCAAATGAGAATGCATCGAATTAATGAAGGGCAAATTATTATTATTTAAGTAAGTGCCTGTGATTAATAATAATTTGTCTATATATGTATGTGTAATATAAAAAGAAATAAAACCTTCTTCTACATAAATATAATACACTAATTTTTTTTTAATATAAATACCATATACTAATACTCGTTTTTTTTGTTATATAGTACATGTGTATTGTATACATAAATTACTCTATCAGAAAAGTATCGGGAATTTATATACTAATGTATTTAAGAAGGCTGTGTTAAGCGGTGATTACAATGTTTTCGTTTCGTTTCGTTTCGGCTAACTGTCAAATTTAATTATTCGTAAAACAAATGGGAGCGATTACAATGTGCTGAATCGAGACGAAACGAAACGAAAAGTTCAATTGAATTTTAATATTTTCCGAATCGAAATGACATTTACTTGATTTGGGTACCCACCACCATCCTCTACTTTGTTTTTATTTTTCATACAAGACGAAACGAAACGAAAATATTGTAATCACCGCTTTAGGAATAATAATTATATTAAACCAAATTTGGTCCATTACTTACTTAGTATTAGTAGCACTGTGCTCGATTACTATACCAAATATTAACACAATCTGCCGTGCCAATTCACTCGTTTGTTTATGGACTGTTATTTTTATTAGTTGTTTACAGCTTTACCTTCTATGAATTTTATTTTTCTTGATGATTTTGGCTTTGTTAATGAAGAGCCATTCTGAAGCTTTTTGACTATATTATTTATAGTTTTTACATGTCTAACTCGTAAATTAATGTCTCGTCACCCTTCTATGAAAGTAAAGTTCAACGTAAATTATACAAGCAATTATTATGTATCTTCAAAAATTTCTTTGCGGTAATGTTATTGAAGAAAATTCAAGTCATTTTGGAATGCTACTCGTGCAACGATCAATACATTTCATGTCCATAAATCGAAAATATCGTTAAACATCGAACTAATTATAGTTTAAAAATTTTTAATTACAGCCTTCTTAAATTACAAATTCCCGATACTTTTCTGACAGTAGTTATAGTTATACATACCTACATAATACATACTAATATAAATATGTAAAGTGTATATAAGTAGTATTATTATATTACGGCTTTGTAATTACTGTAACTTAGCTTTATTTTTTTTTACTTAGCTACAATATATTAAGTAATTAATAATTTTGACAGAAATATTTATCTGCACATAATCAATTGTGTAACAGAAGTTTAATTACAAGTTGCTAATTTAATCTATAATGTCAGATCAGTTAAGGCATGAGATAAAGAATAAAAAAAAAAAAAAAACAATAACAACAACAATAATAACAAAAAACATTACATGATAATAATAATAAGTAATAATGCCAGGCCAGCAGTATACAAATACAACATGATAATTTGATATTTATCTTTAAAAGAAAAAAAAATTACCATCATATTATGTGCATATACGTGTAATATAATATACAATTCATAGATTAATAAAAATATATTTCTATACCTATGTATATATATACCAAACGTACATAATATACGTATGTACATATATAATATCTGCGAGAAACGAAAATAATTACCAACATACATTTATATACATACATACTTACTTATATGAACTTTTTATTAATAAAAAAGGGAACCTACTAATAATTAATTTAGCTTTGAATACCTTTATAAATTATATTTTTTTTTCATTTTTTTTTTTTCAGATATAGTTATAAAAAATATAATGTGTTGTTTGTACTTCAATACAATACATTAATACCTAATAAGTACTTGCAATTCACCCAAAAAGATATGAGTATCAGTATATACACAATATATGTATATGTATGTGTATGTACAATTTACCTATTATACATGATAAATATTATACACATGTGTTTATCTATTTATATATTCGTACGCTCATATATACACATACATACATAAATATGCACAATTTACCTTTATTATAATAAATTTTTAACTTTTACACAATTGGAATTGATAATAAAGTTTTTATTTAAATACAATATTCATATGAGTATAGTATATATGTAATAAGATATAATAGAACATATGTATGTATGTATATGTATGATTAAAGTATAAAAATTAAATCAAAACAATTACATATACATATGTATATAACAACACATAGTATTATATTGAATTGTATTTTATTTTATCATATTTGTATAAGTATATAAATCTTATGTATATGTAATTTATAATTAGAAAAAAAAAGAAACAAAAAATTAAAAGTGAAAACTAATTTTTTTCTTAATGTTTTTTTTTTTTCTATTTTTTTTTAAACAAACTTGAATAGGTACACACATAGATATGAGTATATGTGAGTATATAGTTTAGTAAATAATAAATACAATTTTAATTGGAAAAAAAAACAAAAAAAAATCATTTTTTACTTGAATTAATTTCAATTTTTTGTGTAATTCGCGGTTACTTTTTAAATATCTAAAATAATGTGTTTTGAGATTATGTATCATTTATTATTATTATTATTTTATTATTTCATTACATTTTAGTGTTTAATTTTCGATTTTTAAATTTTCTTTAAATCAAATTCTTTTGTACATAATGTACTTTCATATATGTACATAATTTATTTTTATATAAGTATGTAGTTTATATTTTGTGCATATATGATGAATAGGCAGGTACATATAAGTACTTTTGTACATATTTACGATTATGTGCGCATTGTATATAAAAAAAATAAATAAATAAATAAAAATGAATATATGTATGTATGTACATTATATATTGTATACAAGCATGTCTATAAATAATACATATCAAGGATTAACATGTGATAGGTACCTTATAATTTATTGCAATTTTTACGAAGTTGTGTTTTATAACATTTTATGGTATGAAAATTAAAAAATACATAATTCCTGATGATGTTTATACCAATCGATTCCTTGAAGTGTTATGATCATATAGTGTCATCACGATGAGGCATTTTTTCGAAAAATCACTCTTTCACTCATTTTTTAAAGGTTGAAAATTTTTCGTCTGTGCTCAGGGAGGTGGTGAGCTCATATAAAACGTTATAACTACTTTCTATTCGATAGGATAAGAACACAAAATATAAGTCGATAATTCGACAAATATTATGCATTATGAGCTTTCTAAAAGTATCTGAAATATGTCACGAACCAATGCCAAATGTGGCAAATATGCATATTCAATTTTAAAAATTTTTGAAAAATTTTTGTTCAAAAATTTATCTTTTTATTCTTCGTCCTTAAAAATTTCCTTAATAAGAATATAGTTTTCTAAAAAAAAAAAAAAAAAAAAAATACAGCCATAAAATATCTCTCAAATAAAGAAATAATCATATGTTAATATCTTTAGTACCTATATTTCAAAAGTTATTAACATTTTTGTGGAGTCAAAAGAATACAAAAAGAAAAAAGCTTTGCAACATAACAAATCTCGTAAAATCTCTTCCCTCAATATTTACAAATATACGACAAAATATTAAAAGTAAAAAAAAATACCCTGAAAGAATTAAAAAAAAAATTATTATGTAATTTTTTCTTTTGTAATTTATCATTATTATACAAGTGTTATTGGTTATTGTTATTATTGTTTGTTTTATGCATTAAAATATTTACATATGTATGTACACTACACATGTACATATTTACGTATGTTTTATGTGAATGAATATGAATCTTATAATATTCTTATATCTTTCCCACACATTATACGATTACAGATACGTACCTATCATAAACAATAATAAAAATAAAATACTCATAACTGCATTTTGCATATAGTAAAATATACTTTAGAATTATGTAAATTTAGTATTTTAGTATCTATGTATGTATATATATCTGCTATATAAACAATAAGTAATCATGAGCTGCATAAAAGAAAATAATAAAAAATAATTTTAAAAATTTGAATTTAAAAAAAAATACTATAATTTTATTTATTTATTTATTTATTTATTTATTTATTTTTTTTTAAGAAATAATTAATTTGATACATTTATATACGAGGGGACTAACAAAAATTCTCCGAAAATTATTTTAAAAATAATAAAATAGCTTAATCAAATATAAATTGTTCATTTTATTATTAGTTTTCTACATAATTTACATTTTACATCGTTACATTTTTTTAGTCTGTAGATTCATCTTTCAAAACAGTGCTCAAAATCGTCCTTTTTTAACACTTGAAGCTGTTCATACACTGCATTTATCACAACTCCTCTGCTTTGATACACTCTCTCGCGAAGTGGTTTTTTGATTTTTGGAAATAGCCAAAAATCGCACGACGCCAAGTCAGGAGAATAAGGTGCTGCAACGATTTCGTTTATCCCCGACTGCGCTATAAAATTTGATGTTAATTCTGCCTTATGAGCAGGTGCATTATCATGGTGGAGAAAGTATCTTCTTAATTCACTTTTATCTCGTCCATTTAATATATTGTTAAATACTTTTGGTAGGCATATGTTCGTGTACCAGTCTGCTGTTACTGTTGATCATTCTTCAAGTGGCACTGAAGCTATAATCTAATATAATAATGACTTTTCTTAATGACTTTTGACGATATGCTTTCACGGGTGAAGGTTCTCCTTTATGGCTCCATATTGAGGATTGTTCTTTTGTTTCAGGATCGTTATTATAAATCCATGGACCATGTTTCGTCACCTGTAATTAAGTCATTAAAGGTATTTGAACAACCGTTCGAGCATTTATCTAAAAAAAACTTAGCGAGTTGTACGCGAGCCTCCTTTTCTCTATCGCTCAAAAGTCTTGGAACCCATCTGACACATTTTTTGCTGTACCCAAGACTGTCATTCAAGATTCTTGAAACAGCCATGTCATTTATTCCTAGCCTCTCCGCTACCATATCTTCGGTCATTCTGGAATCCTCGTCCAATAGTTTTTTTACAGCCGCAACATTGGTGTCATCGGTTGATGTCTTTGGGCGCCCTTCACGAGGTTCGTCTTCTACATTAAAATGGCCAGTCTGGAATTTTCTGTACCACTTGTAAATAGTGTCCAGACATGGAGCATTAATACCAAAAGCAGTTTTACACTCTTCGACCTCGACGATAACCAAACAATATCGCGAATCGTACTTCAATTTTGCTAGGAGCTGGGAATATACTAGAACTGCTTTCACCTGCTTTCCGTTTTCTCGTTTCCATCTTCACACACCTGTCTCAAATTATGTATTAACACTAATTAAGAGTCCGTCTTTCTTTATATACTGCAATTTTACAGGTAACTCTGCAGGTAATCCGTTTTTCGGAGAATTTTTGTTAGTCCCCTCGTACATATATGTACATTTTCATTTATATAATACTTATTTGATATCAAATTATTATTATTATTACATTTTCGTTGATATTACTTTTTTTAATATACCTCTCTAATAATTTTGATTTTTAAGTAATTACACCTGTACACCATTTACACCATTTATCTATCAGATACTATTATTCTTCTTCCATAGAACTACACAGCTCAGTTAGCCAAGCTTTCACCAATTTATAGATTTATTACTATTATATGTGCACCTACAGTTTAATATGGATTACAAATCACTGAGTTGCAGAGAAGCAATCTCATTTACGTGATATATAGGGAGGACTTAGACTGACCTATAATTATTAGAATGATCTAATAACACTTTTTGTTACTTGTTGTTGTCTTGTCAGCAAGTAGACTAATCAGCATTTCTAAGCTCTTTTTTCTAATAGGCTACCAGATATTAAAAGGTAATTAATAATAATACTGTATACATAAGTTGTTATATTCTATCGGAAAAACTGCATATACATACATAAGTTCATAAGTATTATTCTATATACGAGTGCACATTACTAATTTTCAGTTAACAGACGCATCGATTGCTTGTATAGAACCATATGATGAAGCTGCTCTAAGTGAGAGAAGTTATCGTGAATGTTTTCAAAAATTTAAGAACAGTGAATTTGACATCGAAGATAAAGAATATATAGTAGAAGGCCGAAAGCGTCCTTAAGTGTACGAAAATACGGAATTGTTGTAATATTGTAAGCATTACTGAATCAAAGATTCGAGCCAAACGGAAGAAAAACTTGAGAGTGAAGAACTCAACAAGCAATTTCACATCGATTGAAACCATTAGAAATGATTCAAAAGCGCAAGAAAATTGAATTCCATTGGTTTGTATTGACGGGGCTGAGAAACATTGAACGCAGATTTCCTCCACGATGTTATAATTTGCCGGTCAAAGATGAAGCATTCTTTCGACACACGGTATCCGTATTCTATCCTATACCAGAAAAATGTAAAAAAGTAGTATGTATAGTTGTTACAAACGATAGACAATACTTCAAATAGAACATAATATTCCGTTCTTTCATAATAGATACTTATAAATATCAAATTTTTTTATAAAAAACAATGGAAACTTATTTGTACATCTATTACAACATATATACATACATATATGTATGTATGAATTATGAAATATATAATGTATGTGTATGTAAAAAAAAAATTATCTTAATTCATAAATTTTTTTAATGATTACATTATTAATTTTTATTTATAAAAATTTCGTTTAATTTTTTGTTTCACATTTTCATGTGAAGATCATATACGTAAATTTACCTATAATAAGTATGTTAACCTATCTATATTCACATAATGTACATGTGTAAATGGGTAAATATACATAAATCTAATACACATACATATGTATTTCATATAATAATCGTACTTAATTTAATACACATATTTTATTTATGATTTTTGTACTGTTAAATTAAATGAAAATAAAACCAATTTAATAAATTTGTACAATAATATCTAATAAAAAAAAAATTACATATAAGTAAGTATCTTATACTTTTATGAAATAAACGTAATTTATTTTTAGTATTATAGATATAATAAATATACATATATATATATATGTATGAATGTGTATATATGTAGGTAGAGGTACATATATATATGTATAATAACACTGATAGATACAAAGTTATGTACTTTTACGTGTACTACATATACATATATATGCATGAATAATCATAGATATATATATATATACATATATACGTTATATGATAGATATAAGGTATTGGTATTATACAGATTTTAAAGTGCAAAAACAAAAGAAAAAAACAAAATCAATTTATGGTACATACTTTAAACGTACATATATAAAATTACATATTATATTGAAATTTAAAAAAAAATATATAAAAATAAATAAAAACTAATAATAAATAATATAACAAATACACGTATTAATTTTAAATACGGATATAATAATAATAATAATAATACAAACAATACAATATATATAATAGTATTATGTATAATATGTATTTGCAGATTTTATATTATATTACATACAAGAATAATACTATACATTATAGTACATAAGTATTTATATACTTTTGTTATGTTTATTGTATATATATATAGGTACATACATATATATTCTAATATGTACACATATGTAAGTATATTTATAGTATACCTATTATAAAATGAATTTTACAAAAAAAAAAAAAAAAAAAAAAACAAAAAAAAAAAAAAAAAATTTTTTTTTTACTTTTTATGTATTTTCACAATGTACCTACAAACGTAAATCCATGTATCATTTATATATATAATATTATGTATGTTGTATGTACATCAGTACATTACATTATACTCATTCGTATACATTATTACTTATATTAACAAAAAATATAATTATTGATATCCAACAGACCATTACTAACTAACAATCTTTTGATTAACCATTACTAAAAACTAACAAAAAAAAAAATAAAATAAAAAAAAAAAATAAAAACAAAAAAACTGAAAAGAAAAACAATATTAAAACATGAAATTAAATTAAAATTTTGTATTGTATATAGTTGGTATGTAGCAAAAGAAAAAAAAACCAAAAAAAAAAACGCAAACGTACAATAAAATCAAAATACGTGCATACATATGTATATACATACATATGTATGTATGTACAATAATGTATGCGTATGGTAAGTATATAATATGTAAGTACTCGCATTATAACAAAATAACAAAGCTAAAGAAGACGGTCAGAAAAAAAAAATGTACATATATGTGTAAGTATGTACATATATACATTGTATATATGTATATACGTATGTACATAATATTACTCATATTTCTTTTACATTTCATTGATTTTTCTATAAATAATATGCACTGGTTTTTTTTTTTTTTTTTTTTTTTTGTTAATTTAAATTTAAATTTTGAAATTTACTAATATTTAATTATATATTTTAATATATGTATATAAAAGAGTATGTACATATAATATTAATATATAGTACATAGATAATAAAATAGCAAGTGATAGGTACATTAATTTATTATACATATACATATACATATATATATAATAATATTATGTATTATATTGCGAGTATGTACATAAATTATTAGCATGTATCGTATCGTATACATAAGCATATATATGTACATAGGCACGTAAGTATGATATGTACATAAATGTATATATGTATGTACTTAAAAGTTTAAGTTTCAATTATTTTATTTTTATTTTAATTAATTTAAACAAAATAAAATAATTGTACAAAAACAAAAAAAACAAAAAAAAAAAAAAACAGAAATACATAATGAAATTGAGTAACCATATACATATATAGAAAATAAAAATTAATTATATAAAATAGAGAGTTTAATTTTTTAATTACACTTTATACGGATACAAATATAAATGAAATAATATTGTAAATATAATAATCATCATAATAAGGTCATTAAAACATATTAAAAATAATATTGTTTAAAAATTAATAAATCAATTCAATGTCATCTATATATATAATATACGTATCTAGTTGAATTTTTTGTTTCTTTAGACTCTATGAAGTTATTTATTTTACGTATAATATACATAAATGTACATACATACATATACATATTTAAAAGGTAAATATTACAATTAATTAATTAATTTGTAAGATATAGAAAAGGTTTTGGCAAATGGCAGATATTAAATTTTCAAATAAACAATAATATACATATATATGTAGGTAATACGCCATACGGTACTGTGTGTACGTAGAAAAAAAAGCAGCCTGTATATATACTATATACTATATATATATGAAACTTTTTAAATGGCGCAAAAAATAAAATTGCGCTAAACGCAAAATATCCCTATAATATTTATTATGTAGTTTACCCAATAAGCGCATAAGAACTTTAAAATGAAACACATTAATGATAATTACAAGCTATACAAGTAATATATTTAAGAGATTTATTTATTATTTTTACGAAAAATCGATTTATTTATTTATTTATTTAGTAATTACATTACATTCTAAAAATAATATCGTTTAAATATCCTCCCCATTTTTAACTGGCTAAATGTATAGTCTTGAGATTCAATTTTCCATTACTTTCTCACACATATCGCGTGGTAAATTTTCAATAGTGTGTTGGATATTTTGTTCAAGATCGTGAATTTGCTCTTGGCGTATTTCTATATACTAAATAATTTAAGTATATATGTATATATACATATATATGTATATAGTTGAACTTTGATTTTCCGGGATAGTCGAAACCAAGTATTGTACCGGATAAAAAAAAATTAAATCCTGATTAATGGAAGGAATATAAAATAGTAAAATAATTTACATAAAATAACAAAAACATTTAATTTCTTATCATATTATTATATGCATTTCTGTAAAAATAAATTATTGATTTTAGTTTATTTTGATGATTTCTTCTTACATTCTAATAATAATGGTATAGTATGTACACTGACTGCTCTTTAATAGGCACAACAAAACAAAAATCAAAGTAATGAAAAATGCAAATGCAAATAAAAGATTTTTTTTCCAATAATAAAATTATGTACATATAGTAATAGTATATATAAAATGGAATAATAATAACTTCCGCCCGGATATTAAAGATAATCCAAAATGAAAGAGGTTTGAAAAAAATTTCAAAAATAGATTACGAATAATCGAGACCCAGATAATCGAAATTCAACTGTATATAATATGCATAATTGGATGTGCATGTACCTACCTATATTTCACTCTGTAGCCAAAACTGCACATCGAAGACAAATGAATGGTGTTTGTGTGTGGTAGTAGCCTCAAGTCTCCAATCGTGCACTTCATAAATGATGATTAGGCGTCGATGAGTATAAGTATATGAAAGATACGAGAATATAGTAAAGTGATTAATGTAAAATTATTAATTAAGGCTGGTATACATACGATTCTAAAAGTAATGATCTAAGGTTGAATATGACAATTGTTATTTATTTCCTTGAAAGCATAATCATCTATAAGGTATAGTATGCCATTTGTTGGATTACTTTGAAAGTGGTCATTTAAGGCTGATATATGCTATTGATATATTTCCATGATCAAATGTGTTTAGATCATGGAAATGGATGGATTTATCAAATGTATGTATGAGGACAGATAATATAATGTACCTAATATACCAATGGTATGTATACCAACCAGCCTTTTTTAATATTAATAAATAAAAATGTATAAACAAGAAAATTCCAGGCAAACAGAAACTTGAAGCTAGTGTAATATATAAATATTATAAAATTAGATTTTTTTAATATTAATCTTAACTACATTTTTTTTTTAAATGAATTTATTTATTTATTTTATATTTAAAAACAATAACATATTATATATATAATCGAATAATTAAAAATTTATTTTTATAAAGTCTTTAAAAAAATATTAGATATTCTATATAATCTGACTTAAATATCCAAATATGTGATTTTATTTATTGATTTTTTTTTTTATTTTTATTATTCCAGTTACTATGATTTTTTACATATGTAGATATATATATAAATAAATATATATATAATTTTTAATTTAATAATTTCAGTATCCAATAATACAATATGCTATTAATATTTAAAAAAAAAAAAAGGTATTTAAAAGAAAATTTTTTTTATAGAAATTTAAAAAATTATAAACAAATAATAAGAAAAATTGAATGAAAAAATAAAATAAATCTTAAAAAAGAAACAAGTTCAAAGGCACTACAAAAAAATCTTCGGTTTACATTTAACCCCATCCCCGTGGAAGTGAGATTATGGTGGAAAGGATAGAGGGTGTACCCGTAGTTATCAGTCAAAAAAAAATTTCGCGGCACTCACCCTCTGTAAAAAAAAGATGCAATCCGCACAAACATTATGTATATTATTTGCCAATAACTTCATAACGGTACACGATATAGATATGTTACATCTCAGGATGCTCTATATTGTGAAAAAAATTATCAAAAAATTCTACAAAAAGGATAATAAAGGACATTTTGAAAACTTCGCGGCGCTCATCTTTGTAAAAATGATACAGCTTACTAAATACATATTTTGTATTATAAATAATATTGCATGTGAATTGATTGAGTTTAATCACTTACATTAATGTATAGACTATAATTGTATGCAATAATCATCCGTCTCGAACGGATATATAATTCGCATCGCATTGAAAAGTTCGCTCACGGAACTCGAATTTTCATTTTTGAACAAATATTCGGCAAGATATGGAATTGCCAACAATCCTTGGACCTACGATCGGGTGAGTTTGAAAACGTTTAAATACCGTCTCGATGCAATTCGATCAACAATTTCAAAACGATAACACTTAAATCGATAACAATGTCTACAGTTTCAAAATTCATTGTGAATGCATCTAATACGCATCTGTCAAGCAATTTACGCATCGTGAATTTTTATGATGCAAAATAGATTTGAATAGATTTCTTTTTCAATAGCATTTCAATAATTTATTTTTATATAAATTTTGTTACATGAAACCAAAGGGTCAATCTGTTTTAAACAAAAATTTTGTACTTTTATGATGATAAATTGAATTTTTAATGTGTAGTGTTTTAATATTAATGAAAAATTCCAAAAAAATGAAGAGTATTGTATTATTATTATTTTCGGTCATCCGAAAATAGTTATAAAAAATGTCATCCTGATATTGTTTAATTTTAATAAAAAAATTGTTACACTTTTGATATTTTTTGTCTTTTTATTTTGTCACAAAATTTGCAGAAATATACTTCTTATGTGTTTTGTTTTTTTTTTTTTCATTATTTTTCATTTCATTTTAGAAATAAGCTGGAGTAACGTATTTTGTTTTAGTGTAGGAAATGAATCAATTAAATTATTTAAAATTACGTTCGGCAAAATGTGATCCATTTTTCTTTTTGTCAAAACAAAGCAAGAAATTTGTTTCAAAATGTCAAAGTTATAGAACTGCAATATCGATGCGAAACACAGCGAAATTTTTTCTGATTAGCGATGAGGAGAACACCTTCTATCATTTCCATCATAACCCCATCCTTTCCGAGAAACCATTAACAATTCTTCTTCTTTATGCAGTTTTTTTTACATTTTTTTTTTTGTTTGTTATTCTAATCATAATTTTGATTGTGGAATGATACATACATACTAAATTGATTTGTATACTCGTAAACTCGTATAGTATGTATGCACGTTAATATCGAATTAAAAAAGAAAGTATGAAATTTAATTTTATAAAATATAGAATAGTACATAATTTATGTAGTAATACATACTAGAAGAAGACTTAAATATAATTTTTTTTAGTTTTTAGAGATACGAATATATACACATATTTTATAATAAATATTACATTTATATATATACATACATATATGATAGGGTAATTCGTAATAAAGTGTTTCAACATATACAAATCGATTTCTTGAAGTGTTGTGATCAGCATTTCTTCAATTTTGCATTCTTTTGATTCCGCAAAAATGTTAATAACTTTTGAAAGACTAATTTTTAAGGACATAAAATAAAAAGGTAAATTTTTGACAAAAATTTTTCAAAATTTTAACTTTAAACTTTCATATCTGCCACAATTGGCAACGGATCGTAACATTTAAGATACTGTTGGAAAGCTAATATTGTATAATTTTTATTAAGGTTCGGAAAATATCACTCATGATCCAAAAAAATTCAATTTTTGTTTATTTCTATCACTCACGAGCAATATTTTTTTTGTACATATGTATATATTCATGAATGATTTGAACGGTTGCTACATTACAAATTCTTATCACTCACAGTACGCGAAAAATATTCCTCTATTTTAATTTTTTTCACTCACGAATGATTGAAAAAATTTCATTATATTTCGTTACTTCTCACGAGTGAAAATGAATAGAAATGAATAGAAATGAATAAAAAAAAAAATCAAAGTGAAGTTATTGAAATGACTTCAAGAACTGAAAGGAACATGAAACAGAAACTGGGGAATTTGGAAAAAACATGGTACAGACATACATATTAAGCAATTGGAAAATTTTAAAAAATAAAGATCAAGATATTCAGAAATTTATGTATGTTGCACTGGCAGTACCAGCTACGCAAGTATCAATCGAACGTGCATTTAGTGCACTTTCAATAATAATCACAAAACAAAAAGTAAAATTGTCGAAAAAAGAAATATTGATGTACTTTTGAATAAATTAAATAGTGATTATTTAAGAAATGTACAATTTGACGAATATAAATTATTCTTGTTATTTAAAACATAAATATTCTTTTTTAAATTTATTTTTCATTTTTATGATAATTTTTTTTTATCATGAATTTTTCATTAGTGATAAATATCACGAATTTTATAATTTTTTGTTCTCAACTGTTTTAAAATCATTCACGATTCAAATGAAACAATACTGTGAATATAAATATAAAACTCATGAGGGAATGAAAAATAAAATTATCTTTCTATTCTATTACTCGTGAGTGAAGAATACAATTTTTTTCATTCTTCTTACACTGATTTTAATCAAAATCTTATTTATCCTTTTATCATGTTCTGAACAGAAGTTATCTCTCACCTCATTGCACAGACGAAAAAATTTCAACTATATATTAAAAAAAAAAAGAGTGAATGAGGGATTTTTTAAAAAAAAAAATGCCTAATCGTAAATGTTGATCACAGCACTTTAAGGAATCGATTGATATGTGTTGAAACACTTTATTACGAATCACCCTATATATGCATATATTATTGTTGAAGACGAAATACTTTCAGATGACAAACTAACAGAAACATTATTATTAATTATTTTTTTTTTCATAATTTTTCTTCCTCTTTTTTTCAAATATTTGGCACTAAAATTTAATTTTAAAATCGAATTTCTTTTTTCAAATTAATAAAAAAAAAATTTATCTATCTATAATTAAGTTGTTCAACTTAAACTTTTACTCATAAGTAAATTAATATTTTCTTACGTATATATATATACATATGTATATATATATATATATATACATATGTGCTAAATAAGTAGGTATATTATTTAATTATTATGTAGACAAAATTTTCTTGGAATAAAATCATCAATTTGTTTCCAATTTTTAAATATTTCTCATTATTAATTATATTTTTATGTACATTAATAGTATACCTATCTTTTTTTAATAATTTTTATGTATTTATTTTTTTTTTTTTTCTGTACAATACTCGATTAAATATTTTACTTTCTATTAGCAGTACATAATCTTAAAAATATTAATATTAAAAATAAAAATAAATTTATATTGAAATTTTGAAAAAAAATGTAAATTTTAAATTTTTTTTAAAAAAAAAAAAATTAACTTAATGGATTTTTTGTTTTTCTTTTCTAAGATAAAAATTCATATTGTAAAAAATATATTTTTCTTAAAAATTATTATAATAATAAAAATGATTGTTTTATTTTTTTTTTTTTTTCTTAAATTTTAGAATTTATTATATCATAAATTTTAACTAAAACAATAACAGATAATTGATGTACAATTTCCAATTAGGTATAAGATAACATTTTTTATTTTTTTTTTTTTTCTAATTTATGGAATATTAACAATTATTATAATCGTATTGATGATTTATTATATTTTTGTTTTTAATTATAAAAATTTTATTTTATACATTAAAAATGAAATTACATATGTATTTACTTTCAATTATGTTTATATAAAAAAAATAATAATAATAATAATAATAAATAAATAAAATAAATGAATTTTAAAATTTTTATATAATTGATTTTATGTGAGAAAATAATACATAATTAATTAGCAGAAAAGACAAAAAAAAAATTTAGTGAATTATGACAAAAATGTTGAACCTTTGAAGAAAAATAATACGATTTTAAACATTATGTTATCTAATAAAAATTTTTCAATTTAATTCAATTCAATTCAATTCAATTTAGAAAATATTCCTTTATTTCTCTATTATTATTTACATACAATATGTTAATCATGTAGTTCGAGTCGAGTTTTCGAATATATCGATCAAATAGTTCGAATTTACAAAATAAATAATCATTCGAGTAGGTACTCGAATAACACACATCTAGTATATAATTGTACTCGAATAACAGGTTATATCAATGTTATGATTAGTTTGTTATAATTTATAAAGTTCTGCGATTGATTAGCCGTGGTAAAAAGAAGTACATAATAAAAATGAGTCGGAAAGATAAATTGTTAAAAAGTTAAGTATAAGTATTTAAAAAATTATTTTTATGTATGGAAGACGTGTGTATTTCAAAATGTCTTATTATACAGTTAAATGCAGGTTTTGTCAAACTAAACAACTTTTTAAATCTGAATTACAATTATTTTAACGGAAAAATTCAGTCAAATAATTGGAATCCAGCAGATTAAATGAGTTGAAGAATTTTCTAAAAATCATTCCTTCATATTTAATAAAACTCCCCTTGTCCCCCTACAAAATTTCTTCTTAATTTTCATCACTATCTCAATTAAACAATTCCAACGATAACATTATAAAAATTTATAATTTTTATCAAAAATCAAAATCTTAATTTACTTTAATTTAAATTAATCAATCTTAATACAAAACGACAAAAACAATTTTTTTTTTTTTTAACAGTTGATACAATATTCGAGTAAAATTTTTCAAACTATACGTGTTTGGGAGAAAATTTCCATTCGAACTCGACCCAAAAGTCTTCGATGATTTCGATCGAAATGATTATGTATTATTTTATTCAATTGTATATTTCTTATGATTTTTCTTAAGTAGACCTCAGATTATCAATATTATTATTGACGAACTCTCGTGTTTTTCAAACCATATTGACAGTGTGAATATGATATTGAATATATATTATATTTATAATATTAAAGCACGAATATTGACAGCAATATAGTTTGTCAATAAATATTGATAATCTGAGGCCTACTTTAAATTATATGAATAAAATAAAAGATTCAAATTTATTTTATTATTTTTTTCAAATACATAATATATGGTAATTGATTTCAATAATTTAATGTAATTTTTTTTTTTGAATACATAATCTTTTAAGAAAAATATTTAAAAAAAAAAAAACATTATGTATATTATTCTAATAAATATACATAATTATATTTTTAAATATATGTATATATCGTTATGTATTTATTTAGTTTATTCAATTTAAATTATTAATACATATTAAAATGATTTTTATAATATTATAATTCTAATGTGTAATAAAAATTTAAAACTAATTATTTTCCTCTATTATATTGTGTATATATATATATGTATAATTATGTATAAATTTTATTTATTTATTTTTATTTTTTGTTTGTTTATTTTTTTTTTTTTTTTTTGTAAGCATAACCTCAGTAAAATTCGAAATATGAATTTATAATTTATATATATACATATATATATATATATATATATATATCTATATATACATATTATATACATGTGCATACATTATTTTTTTGATTTAATTATCTCACAATTTATAATTTTTTTTTATAAATTTTCATAAATTTTAAAATTTTTGTATTCTTCATCACAGAATATGTAGAAAATTATTTACTTTTGATTTTTTTTTTTGAATGCAATCATTAGAATTTTAAAATTTATTCTGTTAAATTAAAATAGTTAATATTTTTTTTATTTTTTTTTTTTTTTTCGTTTTTGCATCAACAAATTTAGAACTGAAAAAAAAAAATAATTAAACTCAATGTACTACATAATAAAAGTGATTGCATTTATGTACCATATTTCTAAAATATCATTTCATATATACTTAATATGATATTATATAATATGTATATAACTTTTGTTAATTTTGAATTTAAAATATTGCATTCAAATTTCATTATTCTAATTTTATTTTATTTTTATTTTATTTAATACACTAAAATGTTATTAAATGAAAGATAAATTATTGATATTTCATACTCTACAACAAAAAAAAAAAAAAATAATAATAATAAAAACATAATAGTAATAAAAAATGTGTAAATTTTAACATTTTGATTTCATTTAAAATTAATACAAAAAAAAAAAATTTATTAACTTTTTTTCTGTTTCAAATAAAATTTTATTATAATTTATTAAATAATATTCTTTGAATGATTAAAAATACATTAAGGTAGAAATCATTTGAGTGATTAGGCACAAAATGTTTTGTTAGATATGATAAATTCTCAAGACGTTATTAAACAAGAAGAAGAGTAATACTTTTCAGTGTAAAGATAAGAAATAAAAATAATGTAAAATATATGTAATAAAAATTGCACTAAATCACATTAGATAAAATACAGAAAAAAAAAAAAACTATTTTTTATAAATGTTTTAAAAAAATTATTTAATTAAAATATCCAAACAGAAATTTTAGTAAAACAAATAAACGGTCACAATCTAAAACATTTAGGTTTCTTGAAAAATGTTTATAATAAACAAAAAGAAAAAATAAATAAATAAAATAAAATAAAATAATTTAATACATTTTGTTTAGTTGGAGATTTCAAAAGAAATATTCAATTTAGAAACAATTTTCTACAAAAATTTCGTATCGAAAAAAAATATGTTATAATTAATGTTGCGAAATAATGTTACAATAAATATTGCACAACAAAGTTGTGAATTCAATTGTGTTTCTTGTTATGTTTTAACATCTACAACACAATTATCAAATTGTGAAAAAAATTTTTCTGTTTGGATATTACATGTATACATAAAAATTTACTTATTTTAAATAATTTTGATTTAATTTTTTTTTTTAATCCAAAAAATTATACATAATTTTTAGATGGATAATATTTTCAGTCTTCGAAATTTTAATTTTCTTGTAAATTCTGTCGTCGTCGAAGTAATGTTAAACTTGCATTTGGATCACTTAATGAATATGTTTCTGGTTCAAAAACAGGTGGACATTCCATATTTGGATATTCTGGTGTTGGATGTGTTGGATTAACATTAACTGATTGACATAAAGTTACTTCAATTGTTGTAGTACCACCACTGGTACATTGATTTCCCTGATTAACTGATATATCAGAAGAAATTTGCTGATTTGTTGTGGAATTCTGAAAATTCAAATTTGATATTTCATATTTTATTATTGAAAGAAATTATTCAATTTTATCACAATAGAAAATTAATATGAATCAAAGATTTTGTATGACCTTTGAAAATATAATTGGTGAAAATATTTCGTGTTCCAAATCATTATGACTACTACTGCTAGAAACAACTGATGATGAGGTTGTACGTCCTCCAAAAATTGCACGATGTAATCTAGGTGAACCGAGTAATTTTTTCTCCTTAACAGTTTTATTATTACCAGCAGAAAATGTAAATTTTGAAAATATTGGAACAGGAGCGGAATTCTTTCGTAATGATTCAAATTTCTTATCTCGTGAATCAGAAAAATATGTGTGACTCTTTTTAAGATTTGTTTGTGGTATACAACTTGGATCGATTTGAATATAAGGATGATTTGATTTTTTATTAAGTGGTAAAGTTAAAGGAGAATAAACGGTGGTTTGTTTCAAAGAAACTGCTTCAGAATTGGAATGTTTAAATTGAAAAAGTTTTTCACTAGATGTTTTAAATGCATCAAATTTTCCCTTAGTGGTCTTTTTAAAACTTCCACCTCTTCCACTATTATTTTGTTTTTCATTATTTGTGTCAGCATGTGAACAACTCATTGAAGAGTGTTTCTTCTTTGGCATAGTTTGAGCTTGATGACTAACTGATACATTTGATTTATTCTCATTACCTGTATCATTTGTCCCTGGCTCATCACCGTAAATAAATTCATAGCCAAAATCTCTAAGTTTTAATCCTTCTTTCGTTCTTGTTCGTTTAATGTCTTCATCATCTGGTTTAAAGCTCATCTCGTAATCAGGTGTTTTAGGTAAGCTTCGGCTTTGGATTTTAGATAATTTTTCTTTACCATTAATGTTAATGCTCCCCGTTTCCCCATCTTGACGATTTCTATTACGAGATGCTAATTTCAAATTTCGATCATATTTCTTTTCAACACCAAGAAAAACTCGATTATTATACATCTCTTGAGCTTCTTCTTTTTGTTTTTGTAACATTAAATCTTTCAAAGTCATAAAACCGGCTAAATTACTGTGAGCTTCCCAAGAATTTGATGAATTTATTTTTGGCAAAGAAAAGTCAAGTGATTTTGATGTTTGAAAGTCGAATTCAACAAGATTAGGATTTGATGCATGTATGTAATTATAAGGAGAAGTTCTTCTAATTTTTTTAGGTTTATCATTATTAAAATTCCAATCATGTTGCTTTTGTTGATAAATATATTGATGTTGATTATCTTTATTTAAATTTGATATTTTACATTCATTATTTCCAATTCCAATTTCATTGTTACTTTGCGTTGAACTCACTGATTGTTTTCTATTTGCTCCTTGATCAACAATAATTTGTAACTGGTTTGGTGGAGAATTTTCATTTTGATAAGGGGTAGAATTTATTCCAATTTGTAAGCCATAATTTCCTCCTGGTACTTTTCGGTAACTTCGAAATTGTGCTGTAGGAACTGGCACATCACTTGAAGTTTTCTTCTCTCCACTACTCTTGAACGGCAATGAAGTTTTTGAGAATAGCTTTAAAGATCCCAAATACTTATCATGTTTTGACGAAGATGATGACGAAAATGAACTTTCTCCAGTTCGTTGAGTATTGTCCTTAATTCCATTACCTGTTTGATTTGCTAACGAAAATGAATTAGAAGATAATTGTTTTGATGAGGAATCATTTTCATCGCCAGAACTGTCTGTTTCTGAAAACAAATTTTTTATGTCTGTTTCAGTTGAAGTTTTAGTTGGAGTGGTTTTTTGTTCAGATAATGTTGCTTGTCGTATAAAGTCGATCCACTGATTCATTGCTTCAACGGATTCAGCAGCAAAATAAAATGTTTTTGTTGGATGATAAACCTTAAAAGCAAATGGCTTCGAATGAACTTCTTTTGCCAATGATACCGTAAAGCCTGGTAAAATTATCATACAATTCGCTTTTTGAGCCTCTTTATTTCGAAATCCATACAGAACTGTTTCAATAAGAACAAAATAAAGTTTTGCCCAGAAAGTTACACCTCGTTTATCTTTTGTTCGACGATAAAGATGACCCTGTATATCACTAATACCCAAAGCTTTTAATGAAATTTTTCTACGTTTTGCTAACAAACTATTTTTCTTCTTCAATGTTAGATTTTTCGTTTTTGTTGGAGTTACCAATTCTGATTCTTCTGCTGCTATTTGAATATTTTCTTGTAAAAAATGAACCGAAGCAGGAATGCTGTGGGAAAGAGATGTTACTTTTGAGGATACTGAGGGCTTTTCTGTAGACTGACATAATGAAATAGGTTTTGGTGGAGGTGGAGGGACAGGAGACTGAATTTCAGTTTGTCTCCTTGGACGTGGAGGTGGTGCTGGTGGTGTAGTCATTTCCTTTCGTGGTTCTATAGCTGGTGGCGTATCTATATGAATTTAGAAGAAATTGTCTCAATATTTTTAATTATATATTATATTAACTCAGTAAATTGAATGTTCTATGTTTTTAAAGGCATTAATGGCACTGTCAATCAGTAATTCTATTAGCTACATATCAACCAGTTTATAATCGGTTATTAGTAACAGGTGAACATTACTGATAGAATTATTGATTGATTTGGGCGAGAATAATACATTGGCTGGGATTAGAACTCGTTACTACGAGCAAACGAGATCAGCACCTCAACCATAGAGCTATCAAAGCCTCTTTTTAATTTTTTTTTTTTTAATTTATATTTTAATACCAGAATCATCGCCTGAATTATCGTACGCTGGTGTACTATGACTTTTGTCTAATCTTCCTCTTTTGTTTACCACACTACAAATTGATAGTTTGGGTTGAATTTGAGTTTGCGTTTGAGCCTGAGTGGTGTCTGCTGTTGTAGTTGAATTTGAAAATTTATTACTTTCCGTAACATCATTTTTCTTTGAAAGGGTACTTGTTTCTCGGCATGAAGGCACATCCTCATCATCAACATATGGTATTGGTTCAAATGTTTCTAAAATCGTGTTGTCAACGTTACATGTGTACTAAATTAAAAATATATATATATATATATTATTATAAAACGAAAAAATTGTAATAAAACACTTTCTACCTCATTATCAATATGATAATCCTCGTATTTCATGTTAGCATCGAATCGAACTACTTTACTTACACCTGGTTTTGGAGATTCCCTGCATACATTGTTACTTTTCTCCCCATTAACTGATGATTTAAGTTTTTCTTGTTCAGCATTAATCTCTGGCAGTGAATTTAATTGCATTAATTCTGTTAATTTTCCATTTGTTGCAATACCTAAACATGTTGTTGGTCTTGGAGCAATTTCAAGACCAAAACCAAACGATACTGATTTATCTCTCAAACTTGGAGAAGTCGCTTCTCCATTTTGACGAAATTTCTTTTCATCCCATAATGGAATATTACCAACATTTTTCAAATATGATAATTCGTCACCACAAATTGTATTTCTTCTTTGTAATACAGCTCTTGGCTTTGGTAAATACAATCGTATTTCTTTATCAACTGATTTTGGATCAGTTGGAGTCAATATATCACTACAACTGGAATCAGTATCTGAAGCTGTATGCTTTTCATTTATTTTTAATGGAAGTGTAAAATCTTGAACTGCTAAAAAATTCGCTCTTGGACTTGGTTGATTTTCTCCCCATCGTCCCGGAGGAGCACGTTTTTTACTTGGCAATCTATAAGGTTGCATGTAAATTTGTCCATAAATTTTTGTATGTTTAGGTCTTTTTTTTAATGTCAATAATACATCCGGTGGTGACTCTCTTAATTGTAAAATCACTGTCTTATATTGCCAACCAACAACAGTTTGATAATTAATTTGTACAATCTCGTCACCATCTTCAATTTTACCAGAATTATGAGCAGGTGAATTGTATTTTATATCACTAATCCTATGTACACCATGAAAACTTGGTACAATGTTAAAACCCAATTCTGATTCACGTTTCTTCAATGTTACCAAACTTAATGATGCTGGTTGTAATAACATTGGATCTGATATATCTTGAATTATATAATCAGCTAATTTTGCTAATTTTTCAGCTGTCATTCGTATTTGATCAACTGGATTTTCAACGAAACGATCTCTTTGAGCACTTGTAGCCATTTCTAAACCTAATCTGAGCATATTTTTGCGAATTTCATTGAATTGAAATTGACCTTGAAACGGTACACGATCTAACCAATTAATTACTGGCTTTATTGTTGCTATTGTTCTTGTAATATCATTTAAAATTTGTGTTTCAATTTTTGATTTATCACAATAATGTGCAAGTTGTTTGTATAAACTTCTTGCAGCTGTTGCCACATGAAGTGCTAAAAATTGTAAATTCTCTTTATCCAAATTGTAATGCTGAAAGATAAAAAATATAACACAAATATATATAATTAAAATTTTATTTATATTTTGCTAATAAAAAAAAAGTAAAATAAATTATTAAATAATGAACATAATATTAATATTTTTCTTTAAAATCTTACAAAATTTCTTAAATGTTCCACAGCTTCAAGTACAATTTCTTGATGACCAATTGAATGCATACCCAATTCTTCAAGCTCATACGGTCTTATATTTAATAATTGTTGACCACCGACTTCATTATTTGTAAACGAATATACATAATTATACATAGAATCATCTAAACCTGAAAAATTAATTTTCAAAATATATATATATTATAATTTTATAGAATAAAAGTATGTATGTATAAAAATAAAAAATTTACTTGATATTCTGTAAATTTAAATAAATATTTTTTTAATTTATTTTATCATTTTTTGTGTACAATGATTATTTGATTGCAGCAAAATTATATTATAAAAAAAAATACATGTAATGTATGTATATATATATTTTCAAAATAATTTTATTAAATAAATTTTTTCATTTAATTAACAAACGATCTACTATTTCTAGGCACAGATTTTTTTCGTTTGTCAATATTTTTTATTTTATTTAAATATTGTATATAATTATTTTGTATATATTTAAATATATTTTCACATAATCCTTGTACCTTTTAACCAATCTGTCACTTGATCAGGAGTCCATTCTGCAACATTTATGTAAGCCATTTTAAACAAAAATCAATTTATGAAGAAAATTCTTTTTAATTTTTTTATTTCTTTGTTAACAGAATTAATTTATTTTCAATCGAATTTATTATTATTTTTAAGAATAGTTAATATACATAATAATATATAAATAAAAATTGGTGTTAACAATATACAAATACAATATACATTATAATTAACAATAATTATAAATAAAAAATAAGTATATTTTGATTTTGATATATGTATATAATAAGATAACATATAACAATAACAACAGTATAATTAATAATAATAATAATACAACTATAACCGCTTGACGTTGACAAATTGAATTAAACATGAATGAACATGAAAAATGGTTTTTGATAATTCAATAAAAGTATGATGTATCGATGTATGATTAATCATTCAATGATATGATTTTTGATTCTACAAATGACATATTTTTTAATTGTATGGTGTTATCGTGTTGTATGTACATATTTCCATATTTCTATGGGCGTGTATGCCGTGGTGTTGTATGTTTAAGAACATGACATAACACAACAAATGTCACACTAAATAAAAGATGGTTTGATAATGCTGGTTGGGTTGCAGTGCGGTGTTAGGAGCGTTGGGTGTTCCTGTTCACATGATCTCATTCTCGCTCCGGGTAAATTTTACGTTTTCCTTTGAAATATATTTGTGCCTATCATCATGTTTATATAATATATAAGACAGTTGATTAACGACAAAAATGACAGTTTGCTAATTATTGTATTTTCATTGCTGGTATTCAGCATTCACTGTTCCATGTTCCATCTGTTCACAGCAGCAGATCGCTACTAAAATATATACGTAAACCTAAACATGCATATTGTATGGATAAAATATTTTATCTTTCTTTTGACGCCAAACGATTTCCGATGAGAAAATAGTTCAAATATATGAACAATGATAATGAATATGGTTATGAAATATCTCTCAGTCAGCAAACAAAAAATTTCAAAAGACTCTGTCAATTCTGTTTAGACGAATTTTTAACTTTATTCTTTATTTTGTGCTTCGTGTTTAAACGGGTCCACATTCCAGAATCCAGATAACAGAAATGACAGTAATGCTAATTAATGAGTAATGACAAACAAAATGAAATATTCTTTAAAGAACGATATTCTGCTAATTTTCTAGGAATGATCTATGAATGCAAGTGCAACACATTTAACCAATTAAGGTAAATATACAGTTTTCTCTTAAATAAAAAGGTAAAAATATCTCTTTCGTATTCTAAGGCGTAGTCACGATAAGCCTGTTCCGTTCCGACACATTTCAAAACATACCTGTTATAATAAAACGGAACGGTATATAGTAAATTTGAAAGCTAATATTGAAAATTTATATGGAAACAGGTTATATTATCCGTAAAAAGTTGAAATTTGTTCAACTTCAACGTTTCGTACCGTTCCGTTCCGTCAATCATAACAGCTTTTCCGTCAATCCATATAAATAACACGGAAATGTCAAATATCCAACTTTTTACTTTTTACTTTTTACGGAACGGAACGGAACGGGCTTATCGTAACTACGCTCTTATTCGTCGTCTCGAAGACTATTAAAGATTTAGAATATTTAGAATAGAATACGGTATTTGAACGATATACGACAACATTCCGAATCTCGTATCCGTCTCGTATCGCAGTCTCACATTGCATTCATGTTTAAGCTATTACAGCTATTGCACAATTCGGGCGACAGCGACAGCGTATCGCCGAAAGTTTGCACAATTCGGGCGCAACTGCAGTGTAAAATATATATGAATTTTACATTTCTTCTTCTTGCGAATAGATTACTACTACTGTAAAATCTATGTCGGGATGACCGGTTATCGCTGAAAAATAGAATAGAATCTATTTGGGCGACAGCGACAGCGTAAAGTACAGTGCAAAAAGTCCCATTTAATGGGCGCATTTACATTGTCTTTTCTTGCTTTCTTATCTTGTTTCAGAAAAGAACGATAGCATTTACATCAAGGCTAATAGAATATATAAGGTTAGCTGTAGCCGTATATAGGAAAACTTTTTGCTTTTTTTACAATCAGATTTTCAACTGATTCTGACGTCATATTGTAAGAAATGTTAAATTGTTATTGTTGTTTTTTAAAACACGAATGTATTTTAGAATTAGAGCACTAAATCAATATTTTATCAACTATTAAAAATAACTTAATTTGTTTTGTTTAGTAATCTTTAGTAATTTTTTAACTTTTAATTCATCTTTTTAACATCGAAATTTCGACTAACATAATACGGTCTTATGAATGCTTCAAGAAATCTTACATTGTGACGTCACAACTTAATTTGTAGGTTATTAGTATCGCTACAGCTAACCTTATATATTTTATTAGCCTTGATTTACATTATATCCATTCTTGCTTTCTTGTTTATGTTTCATCGTATATTTTTATATGCGATGCCTATTAGTAGTATTACCGTGTACTTATTTTTTGATTTTCATTCTTACTTTCATGTTTGACATTTTTCATTAAAATTAAGTTAAAAATTCGATTAAGATAAAAAAAAATAACTAAAAACATATATATACATATAAATTTTTATTTTAATTGATTATTAATTGATTATCAATTATTTAAATTGATTATTATTGAGTAGTATTAATAACCTATAGCAGTATGGCATTTTTGTTGATGGTGAAACATTCTACTAATTATTAACATACCGGCAACACTACATTCAAGAAAACAAGAAAGCAAACCACCTCTGAAGTTGGTTTCCTTTCTTGTTTCCTCTTGTCTCGCCCTTCTATACTTCTCTTCTAAGTTAATGACCTCACGTTCTTGACTTTCAAGATAATGTAAACGCGGGTAATGACGTCACATTCTTGACTTTCAAGATAATGTAAACGCAGTTTCGCGGGTAATTACTATTACTGTATACGCTGTCGCTGTCGCCCCAATTGTGCGTGGCTGTTAAAATGAAACAGATTCAGTTTCAGCTTCAGTCATCTTGAGTATTGAGATATATCGTGTCATTTTATTTATTTTTTATAAATTTCTTTATCGTTGTATATTAAGAAATTATAAATTTTTTAGTTAAAAAAACTATGAAAAATAATAAAATTAGTTATTTCAATATATTATAAAATAATTGTTATTAAAATGGATAATGATTTTATTAATGATTTTATAGAAGAATACAAAAATCAACCATGTTTATGGCAAGCAAGTTCAGCAGATTTTAAAGATAGAAAAAAAAGACAAGACGCGTATTACAAATTAATTGATGTTGCTTGTAAACATGGTGAACATTATAATATTGAAAGAACAAAACAAAAAATAAATAATTTAAGATGTGCATTTAGACATCAATTAAAAAAATTTACAGAAAATAAAAATAAAAGTGGTAAAGATGAAGGATATTGTCCAAAACGTCGTTATATTGAAAGTCTTATGTTTTTATTAAATGAAGAACAACCAGAAAATGCTAAAGTTGATAATTTAAAAACGGCACCAGTAACAAAAAAGAAAGCAAATGGCATATCAAAAAATTTAAATAACAATGAATTAACAAATTCTAAAAAGAATTTAATCAAGAATGAAAAACACCAACTGAAACATAAGCCTCAACAACGCCAACAGCAGCAACAACGCCAACAACAGCAACAACAACAACAGCAGCAGCAACAGCAGCAACAACAGCAGCAGCAACAAGAGAATCAACAAACAATTTATTTTGAAACAATTTATTTTCCAGAAAATACAAAATCAAGTGTAAAGGAAGACAGTGTTACTGTATCCAATGAAGAACAAAATAAACATCATCATCAAGAAAATGCATTACCAGATTCTGCTGTAATAGTACAAAGAGATCCAATACAACAACCGAATACAGTTCATAATGAAGTACATTGTAATGATGACGTTAATGTAATTTGGTCAAGACCAATAATTAAATCAAATGAAAAATCTTCTGTACCAATTTCAATAAATTCACCAACTCCAGTAATAAGTAGCGTACCATTGTCTATGCCAGTAACAACCGTAACCATAATTCCTGCAACAATCACAACATCAGTTCCTACTATAACAACAGCTGCTGCAACAGTAATCGATTCAAATAATACTAATAGTAACAATAGCAGTAATAATATAAATAATTATAATGCTAATATTAGTAATAATAATAATGATCATGATAATATCATAACTGCTAGTGTAATAAATTCGAGTACAATTAGACACAGGACATTTTCGAATTCTTCACAGAACTCATCACATAGTATTATAGAAAATGCACCGAAGAAAGTTAAAATTGACTGCAGTTCTACAAATTTTGAAAAACTTTTATCATTAGCATGTAGTAAAATAAATTCAATAAATGATTCTGATGATGATTTTGCTATTTTTGGTAAAATGGTGGCATATAAATTACGTTCAATGGATCCACAACAAGCGATATTTGCTGAAAAACTAATAACTGATATATTATTAGAAGGACAAATGAAAATGTTAACATACCCTATACGCACAGCAGCCACCACATCAACAATAACATCATTTCCTCAAAACGATGAAAAAGCTTTAGTTATTAATTTAAACGGAAATCCAACTGATCACCATATACAATCGGATTCATCAAAATATTCTCATAACATTCAATACACATCGACGGGAAGTGGATCATAATTATTTTAAATTTATTCTTTTTTTTTTTTAATTTTATCTTTTTTGTAGCTTTATATATTATTTTATTTTTAATCAAATTGATTATGAAAAATTATTTTAACTGATCTCTCGAATAAATTTATAATATGTAATTATAAATTTAACAATAGATTATAGCGACGATCAAGGGACCAAATAAACTGTGGCAGAAATTTTCTGATTACTACATGAATTTTTTTTTAAATCAGTTTTTTGAGGTGACAAAAAGTTGAGAAAATTATTTTTTTTCTTTCTTTCTTTCTAACTTTTTGTTTGTAATACTTTTGTAAAAATTTATTTATTTAAATGATTAAATTGCCTGTCACAGCAGAGTAACTGAATATAAAAGTAATTCGGGGAACTTTTTTGATTTTCGCGATGGTCGCTATAAACAGAATAATAATAATCCTCATAATTATGATACATAATTATATAACAGTGAATTTTACAGTGATTGAGATAATTGAAATAATATAATTACGATGCATTTGATTAAAATAAAAACCAAATCCCTTTTTTTTATAATTATACTCATGTTTAATAAAATAAATTTTTTTTTAAAAAAAATAATTTGTATTGAGTCAAAAAAAAAACAACGACTTAGTAATTTTTTTTTTGTTTTGTTTTTTTTTTTCGTTCTATTCATAATATGAATTTTAAATTGTAATTGTATGTATGAATTTTTAAATGAATTTAATTTACAATATACATACATGAATACATATAATGTATATTTTTACATAATTATATTAATTTATCTATTTGTTAAAAGTATTTATTGCATGTATATATATGTATATATATGCATCATAGGCAATAATCACTTAAGTCAACATAAAAAAAAAAATGAGTTTTGCGTTCTATTGCATTTTTGGTATCAAACTGTATATGCACACATAATCTGATTGATTTTCGTATCATTTTTATAGCCAAAACTATATCATATTTTTCTGATCAGGCTTACACTGTGTTTCAGAACAAATTTATAATATAGTTGAATCGTGTTTTCTTAAAACTTCAATTTCAGACTTAAACGATTATTGTTTATGATCACAGATTATATTCACATTTTTAATATTAATTACATATTTTCTAAAAATGTATTTAACTATTTCATATGGAGACAAAAAAAAAATGTGTTTATTTTATTTTTATTTTTTTTTTTTTTTCTTTAATTTTGTGTTGAATTATACAATAGTATAGTAATAACATTTTTTACATATGTGTAATATATTTTTGTATTGTAAACTATATTAGTAGTATACATAATATGTATGTATTTATTAATATGCAATTTAAGTAAATTAATTTTGCATTTTAATACATTAAAATACATACATTTATATTCATTTAATTATATAAATTTATATTATGTAGATGTATGTATTTGACATGTTTTTCAATTCATTATTATACTTTATTTAATAATTAATTTTTTCTTTCAATTATTAATAAAAATTTATTATAAAAAATATATTTAAAAAAAAAAAAAAAAAAAAAAAAAAAAAAAAAAAAAATTTAAAAAAACAAACAAAAATATTAATTATAACTACTTTAAATACGTAATACCTATTTTTTCAAAATAAAAATAAATCAAAAAAAAAAAATTGTTTTATTTTATTCAATTATATATATGTATGTACTATAATATAAAATAAATTTGAACAAATTCTGAAACATAATTTATACTGTATGTGTACACACCATAATATCAAATGTTTCGAAACATGTATTATGGTAATAATATATCAGGTAGTATATGGTATCAGGTTAGGATGCGTATCAACTATCAAATAATAATGTAAAATGTAAGTAAAGAATACATCAGGAATTTTATTATTGACCAGTGTGTGACTGCGACTTCGTCCGCATCAAGATGTATAGACTAAAGCCGTTCGTAACTAAAATGACTTTTTAGTCTATACATCTTGGTCCGCTTCGCATTGTCATAGACTTGGTCATTTCTATTGAGTTTGTAATCCATGATTATCAGTTCATTTAGAAGAAAAGCTTTTCATAGATTTCATAGATTTTTTTCAGACTTTCATCTGTTTAAACAAAATTTTTATTGTTTTAAATAATTAAATTTGAAAAAAAAAAAGTATCCTATGTTAAGCGGAAAGAATCACTCTTTAAGATAAAAAAAAATTCTATAGAAATTGGTTTAGCCGTTTTCTAGATTACCGCGAACAGACAGACGCACCAAATTTATTAATAAGATGATTATGTGTACATACAAACAGTTACGCGCAATTATACAATATTATTATTATTGGTTTGGTATTATCATTTTTATTAGCATAATTATATATTATATTAAAATTGTATTCATTTTAGATTTTTACAATGTAATGTATCATATCATCATCAATACATTTCGGAAATCGCTTTTCTTTTCAATATTTATGTAATTATAATTAGATAATTATGATTGAATTACATATACAACATATAGGGTGTGTTTCAAAACGTTTAAAGACCGTCTCGATGCATAATCAACAGTTTCAAAACGATAACACTTGAATCGATGACAATGTCTACAGTTTCAAAACTCATTGTGAATGCATCTGATACGCATCTGTCAAGCAATCTACTCATCCAGAATTTTTATGATGCAAAATAAATTTGAATAGATTTTTTTTGTCAGTAGCAATTCAATGATTTAGTTTTATACGAATTTTGTTGTATGGGACCAAAGGTCAGTCTGTTTTAAACAAAAATTTTGTACTTTTATGATGATAAATTGAATTTTTAATGTGTAGTGTTTTAATATTAATGACAAATTCCAAAAAAATTGAGAGTATTATATTATACAAGTACTTACACTGAAGGTGTTTTTGGTCATTTGAAAATGGCTATAAAATATGTCATCCTGATATTGTTTAATTTTATTAAAAAATTGTTTCACCTTTTTTGATTTAGTGTAGAGAATGAATTAATTAAATTTTAAAATTATTTACTGCAGAAAGTGAACCATTTTTCTTGTTGTCAAAACAAAGCAACAAAATCGTTTCAAAACGTCAAAGTTGTAGAACTGCAATATCGATGCGAAGCATTAATGCTGTTTTAAAACTTCGCATCACGACTGTTTTGATGCCGTATCACAACACATTTTTGAGGCGTTTTGAAACTCACCCATACACATTTTATTATACATATATGAATATATACACATAATTATGTAATTCAAAACATTTATTTATTTATATATACATACATATATATATTTTTTTTTTGTATACAACATATACTTTTTATTATCTATTTCATTATTTTTATTGTTTCATAGAATTTCATAGAATTTATAATGTTAATTAAATATAGAATAGGTACATAATAGCGGAAGTGGGATTCATTTCACGTTGTAAACTTCGTATTAATCTTTGTAGTTTTTCAGTTTTTGTAATTCATTTTTCCATACATTTACAAAATTTACGAAAGTTTTTGAAAAACTGCGAAGATAAAATGCTTCGCAAGTTATTCTAAATTTTGTATTTCGTATAGTTTCGTAGTTAATGTTTGATATTTCTTAGAAATGAAAATTTGCATATGTAGTTTGCACAGAAATTAAAATACATATTTTATAAAATAAATATAAAACAGATGAAATAAAAACAACTAGGAAAAATTAAACTACGAAAAAATTTTCAATATAACTATATAGATTAACCAGCCTTCCACCTATAATAAAAATAAAATAAAATAAAAATATAACTAAGAAATTTGAAAACTGAAAAATGTAATGAATCCCCTTAATATTTATGTATGTATGCTTATTTTATGTGCGGGTATGTTTTTCTTTAACTTATTTATTTCCTCCTTACAATGTGAGTTAGTTTTATTTTTTATATTCAAAAAAAAAAAAAAAATAATAATGATATTTCGTTATTTAATTTTTAATTTTAATTTATTTTTTGTTTTTAAATAAAAATTATTTTTTTTTTTTATTATTTTTTTAATTTTTACTTTTATTTATTTATTTTTTTTAATAAAGCCACAATAAACAAATATATAAGAACAAATTCATTTCTATATGATACATTATGTATATACATATGTATATATATGAATAAACATATTATGTGAATATAAATACACACATATATATGCATGCATTTATGGATGTAGTTTATGTATACACATTAATTTTTTCATTATTTTTTTTGTCGGTTTTTGTTTTTGTTTTTGTTTTATCTTGTATTTTTTATTTATAGACGAAAATTTTATACTATATGTACGTATACATTATAATAGTAATTTGGAAATATGTAATGATAAAAATAAAATTCTTCTTCTTCAATGGCACTAAAACTCTCTATGTTGAGTCTTAGCCTCCAGGACAAAAATTAAATTAAAATAATAAATTACACATATGTACATGTATGTACATTTATATAATACGTACATATTCAATAATTTAATATATTCTTTATTTATTTTTCATCATTTTAATTTATTATTATAATCAATAATTTAATGTTTTTTTTTTTTGTTTTTTTTATTTTTTGTAACAGTTTTCTATTTTAATATTATTTACAATATTAGAATAAAATATATGACGTATATTAGTACTGTCCTGTAATTGAAAAAAATACAAAATGAAATACATAATTAGAAATGTTTTAAATGAACTTTAAAAAAAAAAAAAAAAATTTCTTTATTTGTTTTTTATTTTAAATGTATGTATGTATGTATATATTATATTTAATGTAATTTTATAGAAAAACCATTTAAATCCATTCAACAAAATGATAATATATATGTACATTACAATAAAGCGGAATATTAGGTGTTTGTATCGCATTTAAAATTTAATAGAAAAAATAAAATATTAAATGTAGGTATGTGAAAATTATTTATTCATTTTTATTAAAATTTTTGTATAGATTATGTTCGGTGGGGCATACTATATGCATGAAATAATAATAATTGAAGAGGGCTGATATTATGAAGATGTTAACCGACTAATTTGAATAAATTTTGTTTTTCAGTCAGATGAAAGTTTTAAGTGCATATAAATCTTAAGAAATTGAGTGTGACCACCTTATCTATTATTGTGAAAATTAACACCTTCATCATCTCAGCCCTTCAATTATACACATACATACATATGTAGTTTTTACTTTAATTTTTGATAAATTTTATAATTTATTATTAGCATAATGAAATATTATGTAATGTACGTATGTATATAGTTATCTATTTCATTTTCTATATCCATATAATTATACATATGTATATACATATATGTATGTATGTATGTACCTAAATATATGTATATGTAATTTGGAAAAAAAAATAATTTCTATTTAATGATTATCATAATTATGAAAAACAATATTGTGATTTTTAATTTGAAATAATTTTTTTTTTTTTTTTTTTTATTTTATTTATTCATTTGATAAGCAAAATATTTTATAAACAGATTACATAATGTGTATATAATAATGTGTATGTATATATATATATATATAATATATATTATAAATAACTACTTACAGTGTATGTAAATAATGTACATTACTTGATTTTTTTTTTATTTCTTTCTTTTAACTTTCTTTTTACATTTATATATATATGTGGTACATACATATGTATGTACACGTATTAAAATTGTAACAAATAAATACAATATTTAATTATGTTGATACATACATTTATAATAATCATTAATTTTATTACACAAAAGCATTAATTTAAAAGACAAAACAAACAAAAAAAAAAAAACAAATACAAAAACACAAAATACAAACATAAAAATTATTCATTCATATGTACATTATAATAAATCTTATAAAATTTATTAATATAATATTTAATTAAAAATTTTCCAAATAAAAAAAAAATAAATCAAAGAAATTATTTATATTTTTATTTTTAAATAATTTGTACATAATAATAATAATAATACATAATCTTTATTCTTTTTTTTAAAAAAAAATTTCCAAAAACGACAAAAAAACAAGATCTTTGGTTTCAAAACAAAAATACAATTTATCTTATTAAAAATTTATGCTTCTTATACCTATTACATTATATACAGAAAGGAGCAAAAAAATAAAACAAAAAAAAAATTCAATTATGCACTTATTGAATATCTGTACAAAATCGATAAATGCAATGCAAACATTATCCAGAACAATGTAATAGTATCTGCACTGTATTTATAAATTTTTATCAGTTTTACATAATATTTTAATTGAAATTATTTTCTTATATTTTCTTTGAATAAAAATCAAAAACAAAAAAAACACAAAAAAATAATAAATAAATAAATTTTTATAATCAGTAAAGAAATCATAAGTCACAAAACGTATCACAGTTGATAAGAACGATTATTTATTAATTGAAAAAGAAAAAAAAAAGAAAAAAAAAATAATTCCCATATTTATTTATTTATTTTTTGATTCAATTCAATTTTTGAAATTAAAAATCTCAATTCTGCACTTTTTTTTTTTTTTTTTTTTTTGATTATTCCACCCACATTATAAAAATACTGTAGAGGGAGGAGGATAGAATAATAAAAATAAATAATAATAATAGGCTTTTTCGAAAATGCAGGTTGCACTGTGTATTCTTTCGTATGTTAAAAATAGTACTAGAACAGTAATGTGCAGTCTGCAGAAATAAAGCAGAGCTGCAAATGCAATGGTTAAGAGTTTTCACTTCTGACATTTTGCATTTTCGAACGAAAAATTGAATGATAAGTGATAACCAACAATAATAATTATAATATTGAAAAATAATGTGTTCGATGTGTATCGTACAATTTTATTTATTGAAAATATGAAATTTAACCTCAATTTTAATATACTTACTCAAGTAATTTTTCAATATCTTCACTTGAATCTGACATTATAAAGAATAAAACTTTTAAAACCAATTAATACAATTAATACAACAAGTTCGAAATCCCAAAATTATTTTTTTTTTATTTTATTTTTGTAAAAAATTTATGTACGTACAATCTAGCTGTTGTAAAGAATGAAGTGGTAGATAACTTCGACAGTACACTTGTCAGTAGCATATATGCAGTGTTTCAACTCATGCTGCTTATTTGCGTTAAAATCTTTCAGGCTTGTTTTGCATTTTATAGTTTTCGAACGAACTGCAAAAAAGATCTAACTTAGAACTGAATTTACGAAAAGGCCTAATAATTATACTATTATTTTTATGTGTTTAGTGTTTATTTTATTTTTATAATTTTATTTTATTTTATTTATTTTTTTTTTCTAATCTAAAAATTGATTATTAATGAAGAAAACAAATAAAAGTAAATACAAAATTACCTCATCATTTCGTTGTAATAATTTTTTATAACCGAATAATTATGTACATACATATTTAGTGTGTTTTTTTTTTTTCATTTTTTGTTCGAATGATTATGAAAAGACAAAAAAAAAAACAAAAAAAGGAAAACAAAAAAAATGTGTATAACTTAAAAAAAAAATAATTAAATAAATAAAGTAATAAAACAAAAAAACAAAGATAAAATAAATAAAATAAAATAATAGTAAATTATAAAAATAATATGTACACAGATATTTTTTCTTAACTAAGTATATACATATACATATATTATTGATTATAATTTAATTATTTTGTTTTTTATATTTTTTTTTATTTTTATTTATTTTTTTTTTTACATTATTAGTTAATTTTTAATGATAACAATAAAATAAATTGCTTACAATTTGCAATTGAATGCATAATTAATTATAATAAATTTGAATACATATACATATTTATATGATCATTTTAATTTATTCACTGTATACGAGTATAATTTATGTATATATGTATGTAAATAAGTATATATGTATGGTATGTTATTGATTTATTATCTATCATAACATGCTTTATTCAAATTTCATTTTTATTATTTTTTTTTTTTTTGCTTTTTTTTTTTTTTTTATCAACAATAATAATAATAATAATAATAATTATAATAATAACTAACTTATAATAAAATTTAAAAACAATTTAATTTATTTATTTATTTATTTTTTTTTTTTATTTTTTCTGTTTTTTATTTAATTATACATTGCAACAATTTTTTTTTAATATTTTTACTTTTGAAGTTAAAATACATAATAATAATAATAATAATAATTATAATAATTGATATACATTTATATAGTATATAACTATGTATATAATTATAAATTAATTATTTGAGTTTTATCACTTTTATTATACATGATTCATTTTTAGTCTACTGTCACATAAATCTGGGGTGGGTTCACGTAAGGTGATTGGTGATAGGTGATAGGTGATAGTTAAAAAGTGATCACCGAAAAAAAAGATGGAATTTGAAACGCGGCGAATTCCACAGTATATTTGCCACCAATATTGGGCATGTTAGTATACGTATAACGTCAATCAAAACAAATAAAAATTTAAATTGTGAATAACAATAAAAGAAAATTACATAACGTTTTCGTCTATAGCATTTTTTATTTCAGATTCTGAAAATGAATATCAAATAAAAATAATTAGGAGAAAAATGCGAGATAGCAATTAATCCCTTGAAATTACCGGATGTTCAGTAAATTGCAATTATTCATGGAGAATTTCATTTTAAAAATAACACAATATACATATTTTAAATTACAAAATTATTTAAATAAATTATATACCATCAACAGCAAACACCAATTGATTGTATGTATGTGATTATGAGTATTTTATTGTTAGGTAGAAGAAGAATAATAGTAAAAATTAGAAAAGTGACACCTCAAATGCTATCACCTCAAAGTGATAACATTTAGTGATAATTTTTGGTGATTGTCACCATACGTGAACCGAAATTTGTGGTGAATATCACCAATCACCTTACGCGAACCTACCCCTGATTCTAAATCTGAAACGTTGAAAATTTCAGATTCAGAAATAATTTTTTTTTTTTTTATTCATTCTGATTGTGAATTTGAAAAAATTCATTTTTCAATAGTTTTTTTTAAAATTGCTGTTATTATACATAACTGGCTTTTTATCAGAATTTACCTGGATGGTTTTCAGTTATGAATTCAGATTCAAATTTCAGATATATACATATGTGACATGTTACATTTTACATGTTGACAACATGTTTCATTTTTTATTTTGAAAATAATCAAAGATTACAAAAATGAACCGCAGAATTTTTTCAGATGCTGAATTTTTCAGAGCCATATAACAGTTCGTGAAGATACAATGCATTTGAAATTGAATCTGAATTTACATTTATTCTTAATAATAATATGCAATATTTTTTTTTTAATTTTCGCAGTACATTTATATACTATACTTATATATTTATATACACTGAATACAAAAAGTATTTACTCATCTACAAATTCTAGAAATAATCGAAGAGAAACATACAATAAAATACGAAAAAAATTAATTTTACAATTTATTTGTCTTTTTATACATATAGAATATATAAATTTTAATTATTTACTTAAATTCATTACATAACTAGAAAAAAAAAATTAGATAAAAGCTGCTAATTTTTTATTCACAAAACGTATTCGCTCACTTTGAAATTTTTACTAAAATGATTTGTAATAAAAACCGTTAACCGTTGAGGTTGGACATCCTTTATTAGCAGTTACAAGTTAGAATCTTCTGGGAACAAAATCCACCAAATTTTGTGTAACTTCCTGAAAAATTTCAAATTTTGTGTAACTTCTTGTTTTAATATGGTTTTTGAGAATTTTTTCCCAGAAATTTGATGTTGCTATCTTTTTTTTTTCTAATAAATCCTGAAAATTTTTAGCAAATTCTAATAAATCCTGGATTTATATCTGGAGGTTCTGGCGGTGTTTCTATTCACTTAGCGGTACTGTAAAAGAATCACATCTTGGAATTCTATGAGGTGTGTTTAGGATCATTCTCTCTAGCCGGCCCTACGGTCCTAAAAAAACCTTCACCTCCATTCTACCATTTCCGCTACTTTCTGCATCCAGTTTTCTATGTTTAAGAAACGAATATCTACGATGTTGTCATCTTGTCAACGTTTTCTTGGTCTGCCAATCAGTCTTTTCCCTTCTGGTTTACTTTCCCATACTTTCCTCGAACTACGATCATTACTCATTCTGACTAAATGACCCAGCCATCTTAACCTATTGATTTTAATAATATGAGTAATGCTAACTTCTTTATAGACTTGTGCAATTTCAACATTCCATTTAATTCTCTACTAATTCTAGTTATGTAAAGAATTTTAGTAAATAATATAATTAAAATTTATATATTCTGTATAGATTCTAAATCTATAGATGTAAGATTCTAAATAGAAAAGACAAATAAATTGTAAAACTAAATTTTTTAAATTACTAAAATTATTTTATTGTATGTTTTTTTTTTCGATTATTTCTAGAATTTATAGGTGAGGAAATAATTTTTGTTCTCAGTGTATAAGTAGATATTACATATTACACATCATAAATATTCATTGCTACATTTATTTTATTCATTTATTTATTTATTTATTTATTTTTTTAATTTTCATTATTTATATATATATTAGTTTGATATAATAATTTTAATTTTAATATTATATTTTGATATATACATAATAATATGTTGTATACATAATAATTTTTTATAAATACATTTTAATACATTACCAACAACCATTTTTTTTTTTTAATTACTAATTCATGCTTTTTATTTCTTTTTAAATATATACACATTGTACCATTCCCTTTTTTTTAGTTAATTTTTTGAATTTCTTATTACAATACAATTTACATAATACATATTAATTAAAAATTGAAAAAGAAAATAGAATTTAGATAAATATGTTGGGTATATTGATAATTTTTTATTTATTTTTTTATTTATTTAATTTTTTTTTTTTTTTGTTTTTTTTTTTTTTTTTTTTTTGTAAATTATTTAAACGATAATAATTATAATATTTTTGTTATTTTAAGTTAATATATTTAAAAATTTTAATTTTTTTTTTTTTTTTTTTTTACACCTGACTGATTTGAATATGAAGTGCATCTTCCATAGCAGCTACAAGTGATGGTCTTTTCGTAATCGTTGGTATATCATTTGATGTTGATTGTGATTGAATTACAGTTACATCTGTTGCATTCATAATTGTTGATGGGACTGTACTAACTGTGCATGTATCTGATGTTGATACAATTGTTGTGGATCCTATAGATGCTACTGATGATGTACCAGCTGTAACTGTAGATACAATTGAATCATAATTATTTTCATTAAATATTATTCTATTATCAGATGTTTCAGAACCATTCGTTAAATTATGAAGTTGAAATTGAACAATATCTGAATTATTTGTTGTCGTTGTTACCGATAATGCTGTTAATGATGATTGTGATGATATTGAATCTAATATCATTTTATTTTTAATAACTGGTAATGGACTTTTATCATAATCGATAATAATATTGCCACCAGTTACAGTACCAGTACCACAAATAATATTATTACCAATACCAACACCACTAGAATCAGCATTGTTAATCATTTGTATTGAATTTCTACTAGTAAATTTATCTGATTTTTTATTTAATAATTGCTTTTGTGATATAGATGATGATGATGATGATGATGCTGTACCAATAATTCCAGATGTAGATGATAATGATAATTCTTTATTAATAATATCATTATTTGATGAAATTATAATGCCACTACCAACAACACCAACACCAACACCGCCACCATTATTATTATTAATATTATTATTTGTATTTATATTGTTACTGTTATTATTGTTATTGCTTTTATTTAATAATGATGATGGATTATTTTTTGATTCTTTTTCACGATCTTTATCTTTATCTTTATCTTTAGATTTTTTGAAACCTGCTATTAATGCTTTATGTGGTGCTTTCGATGATGATGATGATGATGAGCCCTCTTTACTAGATCGTACACCAACATTACGATTACCTATTTGTTGTTCATTTTCTTCAGTTATACTTGTTAATGTTAAATTATTTGCTTGTTGTTGTTGTTGTTGTTGTTGTAAATCATCTTTGGCTCCTTGAATTGGTATATCATCTGGAAAATGCAATAAATAATTTGTATCATTTTTAATTTTTTCTAAGAAAAAAAAAAAGCAAAAAAAAAAAACAAAAATAATTAAAAAAAATATGAAATAAAATAAACAAATATGTATAATATTTTGATATTTTCTTTATATAAAATAAAAAAATAAATAAAATAAAATAAATTGATAAAACGATGATTGAAATTCAATTTGAATTTCATTTGAACATATAATATTGCTTTTGTATTTTGTTTTTTTTTTTTTAAATAAAATAAAAAATTAATGTTTATTTTTTCTTTTGTATCAAAAAATTTATGCATAATTTAAAAATTTTAAAAATGTATAAATAAATTGCATTCATTCTAATAAATTTGTATAATTTCTGTGTGCATCTGTATACTAATACATAACATTAAAAAAATTCAAATTCATGCATGCAAAATTTCTTAATTGAAAAATAATTAAAAAAAAAAATAATAATAATACATACTACAATAATAAATTAAATAAAATGTGTATAATTATTTGTATTTTTTTATTTTTTTTTTTTTATTTTCATTTTATTCTCTAATAATATACAAAATGCATAAAAATATATTACATAATAAAAGGCAAAAGAAAATTAAAAAAAACAAAAAAAAAAAATACATAATTTCATTAAAAAAATTCATTAATAATAAACACACAAATTAAAAATTTCATTTTTTTTTTTTGTTTTTTTGTTTTTAAACAAATAATTGTGAATATTATTCAAACAATTATCGAGCGTATATTATAACATGTATGTATGTATGTATGTACATATATGTGTATTATTTAAAAATATAAAAAGTAAAAAAAAAAATGCAATCGTTTCTTTTTAAAGATTATTTTTCATTTTAGATCAAAAATTAAATATGTATTTTCATTTTTTTTCACTCTGCAACAAAATGTATTATTTAAAAATAATCGAAAACTTTTAGATACTTATTTTCAAAAATGCAAATGTGCTTATTACTTGCTTGCTTGCTGCTTGCTCACATTATTTAATTGTCTACTTTTGTATGCATTTAAATACACTATATACGTGTGTTCTACTATTGCTTGCATTATTTAAAGAAATTGCAATGCTAAAATACATGCTTTAACTGTCATATTTCGATAAAGTTTTTTATTCCTATTTACATAAGTATAATATGTGTTTACAGATTCATTTTCTTATTGTGTTGTTGCTGCAATATTTGCATTTTTTAATTAAAATGCTTTTGCAAATGCATACACATTTGCATTTTTGTTTTTTAAATATCCCTTTACTTCTATAATATGTACGTTCATTTGTATTTAGATGTACATATATATATGCCAGTACGTAATGCAAGAAAAACTTTTTTTTTTATGAAAAATTTTTTTTTTTTCAAAATTTAAAATTTTCTTAAAACAAAAAAATTATTCTATTTAATTCGAATTTTTCCTTTTTTTTTTTTGTGTTTTTTTTTTGTTTTTGTGTTCAATTTAAAAATAAAAGCAAGAAAATTTAAAAATCAAAACAAAATTTATTATGCTAATTAATAATTACATATTAAATTTGTATAAAAATGTATACAAGCAAAAAATTCCGTTGAAAAAATTTAAATTAAGTGCAGAAAATAAAATTATAAAGACTTGTATATTTTAGTTAAGCTTATACCATTTTGATTTTACAAAAACAGAATTTTATTAATATTATTATGATTATTATTATTATTATGTATGTAGGTACAAAGTGCATACAAAATTATAAAATCGAAGACATTATACCTACATTTATATACATTATCTACACATAAATAAAATGTTGTCATTTAATTACATATTATAGTGCTATTATTTTAAATGGTTTTTGTTTTATTTTTGTAATTATTTATGCCAAATATTGAAGAAAAATTATATTTATATTTTTGTAAAAAAAAAAAAAAAGTTAACAAAAAAAAAAAAAACAAATAAATTATTTATTATTTTTTGTTTAAATTAGAAAAAAGATAATTGAATGAAAAAAAATTGAAATATACATTTCATATGCATGTGCCAGAATTATTGTATTTTGCTGCTGCTGCTGCTGTTGCTGTTGCTTTTTTAATTATACATAGTATCTGATTATTATTTTATATATGTATGTATATATATGTATATATATATATATACGAGTATGTATATACATATATAATTAATAAACAAGAAAAACAAAATAAAGCTTTGAAAGAGAAAACGGACGAATTGTCATACCTCATTATTAATTAGTTAAGTATTTGTATTAATAGCATCTCTGTTTCTCTCTCTCTCTCTCTCTCTCTCTTTCTTTCTCTTTATACCATTTCAAACAATAATAAAAAAGATCTTCAGTACTGCTTTAGATAATATTTTAGATAATATTATAATTTTTATTTAATATGTATATTGCAACATTATAAATAATTTTTAATTAAAAAACAAAAAATTAAAAAGCAGAAAAAATTAAAAGCATTTTAATTTAAATAAAATTTGTAATAAAAAAAAAATAATACACAGTACTTTGAATCTAATTTTTTATTGCTTCAAAACAGTATAACCAACTGGCGTTTGAATTAGATGAATACTAGCTGGCCGACCATTTCCTAATTTCAAATCATTAATGATTTTTTCATCATTCAAATCGTATATACTATTTGCGGCGGTTTTACTGATTGCATTTTCAATATCACAATTATCATCATTATTTCCACTAATATTATCTAAATCACAACATAAACGTGCACCAGCACTAGATCTATTTTCTATAGTATTTTTAGAATGTTTAGGAGATGATGTTGTTCTTCTTTTGAAAACTGCTGTCACAGATATTGTTTGATCATCTTTTAATTGCTGCGGTTGCAGTTGTTGCTGTTGCTGCTGATGCTGTTGCTGTTGTTGTTGCTGCTGCTGCTGTTGTTGCTGTTGTTGTTGCAGTTGTTGTTTTCGTATTTTTGGTGATGCATTTGGACTTGAATTTTTCGATGATGTATGTGATTTTTTTGGTGAATCTGGTTCTTCTTCAATACTTGAAGTTTTACTACCAGGACTATATTTCCATCCCCAATTTTTCCATTTACGATTTTTTATCATATCAAATTTTCTTTCTTTATTCATTTCAGTTGTAAATGATGATATTTGATCATCAACACCACCAACACCACCAACACCACCACCACCACCAATATTTCCGCCAGTAGGACCAGTTTGTATAATTGAAATTGTATTTTCATTTATTGTATTATCAAATGAAGTTTGATGTGGTAGGCTTGCCAAAAATTCCATGTCAAGATCGTCTAATTTAAGTAAATTTTGAATACACCACATAATAATAATATATACATTTTTTATTTTATTATTATTTTTTTTTGTAATTTTAAATCAATCAGACCTATACTCAAATACAAACAAATTTCTTTCTTGTGTTAACAATTATATTAATTAATGTGATAATTGTTATGATGATTTCACTCGTATATGTATGTATCGTACAATAATTATTTTTCGATTATTAATACATACATTTATGTACACATAATGTATTTAGAACGATATATTTTGTAGTATTACAGATGGTTAAAAGGAATATTTGAAAAAAAAAAAATTTTTTTTTTATATGTACATACATATATGTAATTATCACTTCATTTTTAACATGTACGTATATAAAATAAATAAATAATGATAACCATATCGTAGTTATTAATTTCAATATTATATGCACATATCTTATATTTATATAAAATAAATAGGTAACATTGATTTTATTGTTATGTTATATGATGTAAATTATTAGATAAATTTAATTGTAAAAATGATCATTATGTAATTCTGTAATTCTGTATTTTGTAATTTGATTTTAAAATTGAACTTAAAATTTAAACATGAGAAATTAAACAAAATTTGAAACGCTAATATTTATCTTTAATTTTATTGAAAATACATAATATATATATTATTATATATGTATATATGTATGTGTTGTATTATATAGGTAGTTTTTTTTTTTTTTTTTTAATATTCATGCAACATAATAAAACTACTAATTCATTTAAAGACTAATTATATTGTTGATTTTTAACAATATATAGGTATCTATTATTTGAATCCTAATTTTATTTAATCTAAAAATGCAACTACATATGTATAAATGTAATTACATACATATATTTTATATTTTAATATGCAATAATGCAATAATATATATACCTACATATATATATAATATATGTATATTATAATCTTACCATTCAATTATAATAAGAAAAAAAAAAAAAAACTCTGTATAATATACATACACATGTACATAAAATATCTAATGAAATAATTCTGTTTAAAAATTTTATTGTACATGCAATTTAATACATTAAAAAACATAAATAATAATAACTAAGATGAAACAGAGTTACATACATAAAAATGTATTCATGATAATTTATATAGTTATATACTCATCAATTATTTATTTTGGTTTTCAAATATTAATTCTAGAGAATATGTTCAATTTTTTTTTTGTTTTTTTTTTTTAATTTTATTAGTATGTATATATTATATATTTTGATTTTAATACACATATAATTGATTTAGAAACATTTTTTTTTTTGTTTAATGATGATGAAAAAAAAATTAAAGAAATTAATGGAAATATATAATTGTTAAAAGTTAAAATCACAACATCACAATTATAATTATAGTCTTCTTAATGAATAGGAAATTAATAAAAAAAAAAACATGAATTTTTTTTTTTTTGTTTTATGAATAATTATTATTAGTTTTGATATTTAAAAATTAAAATTGAATTTAATTTAAATTTAAAAAATAATAATAATATACATAATATAATTTAAATATGTATTTAGTTATTTTTTATTTATTCACCTGGTAATTTTTTTGTTCTAAATGAAGCATTTGTTATCATCGATTTTGATATTGTGACTGTATTTGTTGCTGGAGTTAAAGCAACACTCAATCCCATTGGACCATCGCTCGGTTGACCTATAAATTAATGAAATATAATTAAATTATTATTAAATAATATGTAATTTTTTTTTTTTTTTTTTTTTTTTTGTAGTCATAAATAAAATATATGTGACAGAGATATAAATATCTATATATATATATATATATATATATATACCTGATGGATTAGAATGTAGTGAATTACGTACAGCATTTGTAACGAGTATTGAATCAGTAAACATTTCATAACATGCTCTATGATGAATATCTTCTAATGTTTGAATTGCAATTGTACCAAATCCATTAAACATTGCAAAATAAATTGCATGAACTAATTCTAATAGAAATGATGATGATAATAATATTCTAGGTAATGGTTTTGGAGCAACTGAAGAGGTAGTTGTCGTTGTTGTTGGATCACTGCCATATGATGAACGATGAACGTGTCCTGGTTTTGAAAATCCTTGATTAACTATTTGTGATGATATTCTACATAAATGAAATAATGCAGATTTTTGAATTAAACATAACTGTTGATTATACGAAAATAATAATGCTGTCATAACATTCATTCTATTCTGTGCATTAATTGATTCAATTTGTTGCATTGGGCCCCATTTAACATCTCTATTACTATTTTCTTCCCATCTTCTAAGATCAACTGCATGTAAACTTTTTTCCTATAATAGAAAATAAAATAATTAAAAGCAATTTATTAAAAATTAATATAAAAAATTTTTAAATTAAATCACAATATCAATTTACTTCATGATAAATAGATGCCTGAGCTAATACAGGCATTCGAAATGATACAACTTTTTGATAACCATCTTCTGTGCTAACTTCAACATTGTAAATGCTAATAAGTAATGTTTCAACACTCCGGCAATTTTTCTTATCGCCCATTACAACTGAATTTAAGTAAATATAAATTAGAATAGGAATAAATTGCATCGTAAATTTTTTCAATTTTTCTTCATTTGATCTATAGAAACTGTAGAATTGATTACAAACAGAATGTAAAAGCTATATTATATGAAAAATTTGAAAAAAAGAATAAAATATATATACAAATAATTTATTATTATAATATAATTATTTAATCAAAATTGTAAATTACTTCTGGATATTTGAGTCTTTCATTAAAAATTGTATATAAAGCTTCAGCAATTTCCTGATTATTTTCATGCATACTAACAAATGCATCCATTTCAGATGGTTGCAAGGATGCATATTCAGATAACCAGTCTTGAACAATTGCTTCAGCCATCATCAATTATCATACTGAAAAAATAAATAAATAATTAAAATAAAAATAGGTATATTTATAAATCAAAATCACCAAAATATTTACTACCGTATTCTAGACAAAAAAAAAAAAAATTGTCTTTATAGTATGATGAATCTTTATTCAAACTAAATTTTATTGTAAATTTAAAGTTTCATAAATTGATATTTCTTATAATATGTAAATATGTACCTATACATATTTCAAAAAATCTAAAATCCTAATTAATTAAATTAACATATTAGTTTAATTTGAATGTACTGTAAACTGTACTAAGCTTAATTATTTAAATTTTAAAATTATTCTTGAAAAAGATATATAGAAATGAAAAGTATTTTTATTTTCTGTTATTAAACATGTAGATACTATACATTATGTACTATCGTAAAATTACTTTAATTAATATATACATATTTTGAACAAAACATGTTTTTTTATTTTTATTTTAAATAAAATAAGAAAAATAGATAAATAATTTTAAAACTAATATTTACAAAAACACAAATATAAAGCTAAAATAAGATAGAATAAATTAGAAATTAATTATCTAGTAGTAGGTATATAGTTTAAAAAACTAAAATATTTATATAATTTGTTTAAAATTGAAAAAAAAAAAAAAAAATTAATTAATATATACATATGTATACATTTATATACAATACTAGAAATTTCAATTGAATTTTGTATCATGAAAATTATATACCTATTTCCTTGAAAAATATTTAGTAAAAGTTAATAGTTAAGTTACATTAAAAAAATAGACGTACTAACATTTAGTTAATTTACAATATATAATTATTAATTAAATATTAAATAGTGAATTATTGGAATACGTTTTTTTTTTTTTTTTTTTGCTTTCCTTTAAAAACGAAAATAATTTTTCTTTACATAATTTGTTTTGTAAGATATATTATAACTACTTAATATGATGAACACTAAAAATATTGTAACTAAAATCGAAATTTATCACACAATAATTACTATTTTATTTAATAATAAATATGATTTATGCCAATTAATAGGTTCTAAAATTAAAAAAAAAAAAATTAAAAATTTACATTTTCTTTTTTACCAAAAATTATCTATAATATAAAATTGCGATAATTAATGTACTTTGCTATTGCTACTTGTACTTGCACTTGTATTATATTATACGTTATTCATATAGAATATGTATATATAATAATAATAAGCACATCACATTTATATTTGATGTTATAATTATTCTATTTTAAATTTATAAATATATAATATAGATAGTAAATAAATATATTATAGTAAATAAAATCGTAAGTATGTATATTATATATATATGTAAATCAATTAATACATATAATACGTAACGTGCACAGACGCACATGCATACATTATTTTATTATTGTGACGTAACATTCGTATGTGTACAAGAAGTAAAAGTAGATAAGATAAATCATTATGTGACGTCATGGTCATTCGCACATATTATCATATTATCGTATATATTCTTTCTTTATTAGCAAGATACCAAATACCAATGTAATGTAATGTATGTTCAGTATGTACCATGTACTGAAGTACCATGTACCATTGTAAAAAGGTATATACATAATATAATACAGTATGGGGACTCGTAATGGAGATTCAAAGACAAGAGCTGCGGCTGCAGATATAAAAATAAAACAAAACAAATAAAAAATACTTTTTCTCTAAAGAAGAAACAGGCAAAAGAATTTCTTATAGAAAATTAAAACATGATAGAGTAGTATCGCACTATATCATTTGAAAAAAAAAAGAAACAAATATATACTAATTTTATATGGCTGCGCCTAGCCCTTGAGCTAATGGATAAGAATGGATTTATATCACCTATCGACCTATCTGTACACGTTTTTTTACACAATGTTTACTTATTTTCACTAATACTACTTATGTAAATGACATAGAACCCGCAAGTGAAAATGTATTGTAATAGTTGCATGAAAATTATATTTTTTAGAAAATGATTAAAAATATTTAGAAAAACTGTCATGTCTTGAAAATAGTTGTACAAGATAAAGAAAATATTGAGAAGTTATAAATAATCGTTTATTTGTATAACTACAAAATCAAAAGTAATAAAAACATGATATTATTTCACCGACAAAAATGTATATAAAATCAGCAAAACAACACAATTTACACTATGCAAATATTATGGATATTGATGTAAATATAATTAAAAACAAATATAAAAATATGAATCAACAATAAACATTTACATCAAAATTATATTTTTTTATTCACTTTCTTTAATTACTTCATACCAACAACTTCATATTACTGACCAGGACCACTGACACAATTTCTTCTATGTATTGCATTTTTTTTTTTACATAAATTTAGATTCCTCTTCAAACTTTTTGTTGTGGTAGTCATGTCATATACTTCTTTTATTCACTTATAAAAGGTATTTCGTTTTAACTTGCATATAATTTCTCTTACTAACGTATGTTAAAAATTCCTCGTCAAAGTTTTTTTTGTTTACATTATACACCATATGTTCGGACTTATTCCGGTGTTATGATGACATAATTTTTGGTAATTTATACAATTATAAATTAAAAAATAAAAAATAAAAACAAAATTAAGAATAAATATGACTGAAAACATTTAAAAAATAATTTTATTTATTTTCCTTCTCCACCCCTCACTACTCTTATGTCTATCTATTTTTTTAAGATATATAATTATTGGTGAAAAAAATTTGAATGAATTGTGATTTAAGCACGTCAAATAAAGTGGGAACTATAATCGACATACCTGACATAAGCTTTGACATATGTCGTGCTACGAACACAGCCAAATCAATGAGCTAAACTATAATTAACATTACTGACATTCGTTAAAAATTCGTTTAACATAAGCTCGACATAAGCAGTACGATCGAGAGCGTACATGACATAAGTAACATAAGCAAAAAGCTCATTTTGTGAAATTCGTATTGCTTATGTTTAGTGTTTAGTATGTTATCTATGTTAATTATAGTTAACCAAATGTTAAGTCGTGGTCAAGGTCAACGAATAAAATCAGCTGTTTTATTCGAAGTGTGCGCTTTTTGTTTAACGTAGTAATTTATTCGATTATTCTATGCTTTTAATCTTATTACGGGACAGACCTAAATTAAACCATTAAACCTAATATTTTCATTTGTTTTCATTTTTGCTTTTCATTCTCATACCCTGTCTATCTCATTTTCTTTAAAGGATGTAGAATGTAAGCAATGTAAATTTGCAAAATGTCAAATTGAATTGATTAATTGATTTGCTTTGTAGTACATGACCGCAGCTAAAGTACATATTATTGGATCGGATTGATTGGACATATATGATTCAAAATATAAAAATTATTTATGTATTTTTTTTTTATTTTGAAAACTTTAAAATGGGAAAATATAATAGAAATATTTTATTATTGAATATTTGTGTTAAATATTTGAACAAATTATGTTAGATTGAATTGATTGTGTAAAAGAACTGAACGCGATCTTTGATATATGGATTAAAATAACAATTAAATCAACATTCAAAAAAACGTATATAAACGTATCAATTGTCAATGTCAATTCAACTGTCAAATTCAATTTCCATACCATAAATCATATTGATTACTGGACTGGACTGCTTTTGATATTTGATATTATCGTTAATAAGTCAAATAAATAAAATTGTAAAATTAATTGTTAAAGAGAAAAAAAATGTCATCATTAATTCGATTAAATAATAAAATTCCTCTTCAAAATTTCATTAATCAAGCAATACGTGGTAAATATGTCCGTAATATTTCCACTTCACAAAAAAATCGTGAAACTGCAACAATCGCTCATCCAATTGAACAACTAAAAAGTGGAACTAGTACAACTTCAACTAAAAAGAATTGGGTAAGCTATGGATTCAGTCATAAAGATGAAGCTGAAGATCGTAATACTATGAAAGCAACATTTTTCTTTACCGTAACATTATGTATTGTATGGGGAACATTCGTATGGTCATATTTACCAGATACACAGATGAGGGACTGGGCTCAACGTGAAGGATATTTAGAATTAAGACGTCGTGAACAAGCTGGTGCTGAACATATAAGTCCAAATTATGTTGATCCAAGCAAAATTCATTTACCATCAGATGAAGAACTAGGCGATACTGAAATTATTATTTAATTTAATTAAGAAAAGTAAGGAATAAATGAACAGCAAAATAATGTTATGTAACTGAAATTATAACATGTATGTAAATAAAAATATGAAGGAAAATTACAACACACATTTCATATATTTCATACATAGCTAAAATAAATGTTTTCTAAAATTTATTTTTGACTTTATATTTTACGTTCAAAAAGGAAAAACTTCTAAATATTTATATTTTTGTTCATTCAAAATTTCATTTTATTTCATATGAATAAACCAAAGACGATATTTTTCAAATTTTAATAAGCATAATTTTATTTATTTAAAATTTATAATTTCATTTTACATTCTTTTAATACAAAGGTTTTTACTTTGAATTTTTATAAATTAATTTGTTTTAAATATTTTTGTTGCATGTAAAACTTGAAAATGAATGCAAATAATACATTTTGTCCTTTTCTTTTTCTCTCTTTGTAAAGTAATTAATTTTCGGATATTGTGTTTTGAATTGGAAATACTTGTAATTTTTGAGTTGGTATTGTTGTATTAGCTGTAACTGATGGCATTCCAGATAAAGTAATTGGTGTTGAAACTGTTTGTTGAACTTGTGGATAAGATGAATATGTTTGAAGTGGAAAAGTTATTGAACTCGTTTGAGATCTTTGTTGTCCAAAATTATAGTTACCTGTCGGTGTAGAATAACTCAAAGCTATTGGATTTATTTGACTTCCAGGCTAAATGAAAACATAAAATTAAAGTTATTTCAATATCTAGTATACAATTATTTAAATGAAATACCACTCCACTCCATGTGTTTGAACTAACTGGATTCAAAACACTTGTTGGTCCGATATTTGATAAATTTTGTAATGTAACAGCACTAGGCAATGAAGATGGTGGTGGTAAATTTGTGAATTGTTGTGGCGAATACATCGGAATAGGTACAATTGGTTGATTTTGTTGTCCTAAAATTTTAAAATACAATGAATATTTAGTAATAAATTATTTGATACTTCTATTTTAGAAAAATATTTGAGAAAATTACATTATCATATAATTTTATATTTGAACAAACCTTCATTAGACGCAGAAATACTGGGATTAATTGGAACCGTCGCACTTTTTGATAACGAATCAAATTGATTAGCTGAGCTTACATATATGATGTTATTTGTTGGACTATTTATTGAACTGCTAATATTTGTGAACATCGCATTAGAAGTATTAGTAATTAATGAGGATGTAGTTATGGATGTAGCAGATTCAGTTGCAGTAGATGCAGCTATATTGAGATTTCCTAAGTTTTTTGTTATGTTACTAACTGTTGTTGTTGTTGGACAAATTATTGTTGATAAAGGCATTAAGGAAGTTGTGTTGATTGTTGGTGCATTCGTTGAAAATGTATTTGTTAATGGTGGTACATATGGATAAGTTGGATTAACTATTGTTGTTGCAATTTTGCAACTTTCATGAGTAGCAGACTAAAAACAGCACATTTAAAATTAAAACATTGTATATATGAACTTTTTTTTTTATGTATGTATAATATCATACCTGAGTTGTTAATATTTCTTGATTCAAAGTTGGGCATTTTAGAAGAGATTTCGGTTCTTCGGGAATAGATCGTACAGGTATTCTATGTAAATAACCGAAACCAATACCGCAACCTAAACTACCTTCTCCACCCCATTTTGAGTTTGGTTTTAGTGTAACTTCGCGACAAGCATCGTCATCAATGTTATAAACATACATTTTCAAAGTTTGACCTTCATGCGTTTCAATTAATGTAAAAAGATCATCACCTTCATGTCTGATTGCATCTGCTCCAATTATATAATCAGTAAAAGCTCTTAATCCGGCTTGTTCAGCTGGTGATGATGGATGAACTTCCTTTTATAAAATTATTATTCTATTTATTGTTATTAAAATAAAATATAATTATAATAATTCTTACAAGCACATGCCAGACATTCTCATTAGCGCCTTCAAAAGAACAAAATCGAATGCTAACTCCTAATAATCCTTGTCCCCCCCAAGAAGTGGTAGGTGTTATAGACACTTCACGAATTGATTGTGTCTTACTACTATATACTGTCATTTTAACAACTTTGTCAATGTTATTTTTTAATTGTTCCTTTAAAGTATCATTATCCTGATCTAAACGAATATTACCAATAGCTACAATAAAATCAAAAAATGCTTCAAGACCAGCTTTTTGTCCAGGTGAATTATCCTGTACCTATCGCCGCAAGAAATTAAATATTTTCTCAAATTTAAATGTTCATTGATATAGAATAATTTAATTAATTTTTACTCTCAAAACATGATATCCTTCACTTCCTCCACCAGGTACTTCTACGCTATGTTTTCCACCCATATTTTATAATTATTTTTTTTTAATTATTCTTTTTGTAAAAATTTTAAAATAAATTTTTATCAAAAAATACGTGGCAATAAATTATACGAATACGACTATTACTATACATCTGACATGACATTAACATTTATTAGAAATTTGACAAGAAAAAAATAAAAGAAAAAATAACAGCAACAATAAATATATGAGCAAGCAAATATAAACACAGTGACCATTGCCAATGATCTATCGTGAGACGTGAACGTGAATGACGTGAATTAAAAATTTGAACCGTTTGAACTACGTTATATTTGAATGTAGATAAATTTAATTTAACTAACAACTGGGAACTGGGTGTTAACCAAGTGTGAAAAAATCGGGCAATAATTTTTATTTAAAGAATATAATTTAATTTGTTATACAGTTTCGATTGCTAATTAATAAAATAATAAAACTAATCAGAAAGTTTCTATATCATTTCACAAAATAATAGTCTTTTGGCGTTAACGTCTTTGCAAGTTGTCATTCATATTGGATTGGTTTAGACCTATGATGACGGAGATTTTAACCTCTACTCTACTGGAATAAAATGTTCTATTGATAATCTACTAGTTTTTAAAACTTATAAGTAGAGTACTGTCAAAGTAGATTGACAAAGAGGATTTGTTACTCCCATTGTACAATTTCGGCGACAACTTCAGCGTATACAGGTCATGTGTGAAAATTCATACATTTTTGCATTTTCTTACTTTTCCCTTTGGTACTTTTTTAGGTGTGCGAATTGAATTTTTGTAACTTACGTCAACTTTAATTAAACAGGAAGCTGTTATCAAAATTTGCTTTCAAAAATTGTCGTTTGAATTTTACTATTTATAAAATTCATTATTTTATTCTTTTTAAAATTATTATTCTCTATTAAAAATTCAATATTTACCATTTTTTTGTCTTCAATTTTCACTTTTTTTATATTTCTTGGAATTTTTCACATATAATTTTTTCATATTTTAGCGTTTTAATTTGAACAGTTGAAATAAACACCTTTATTAATGAACAAAACAAAGTAAGCAACTGTCAAGTACAAATCTACTATTTTTATTACTTTTATAAAAAGTAAGAAAATTTCTCAGTTCGCCCACAGCCGCAGTAATTAAATTGGACTTTTTACCGTTGAATTTTACGCTGTTGCTGTCGCCCAAATAGATTCTATTCTATTTTTCAGCAACATCGAGCCATCCACGATCTGGATTTTGCAGTAGTAGTAATCTATTTGCAAAAAGCAAAAATGTAAAATTCATGTTATGTTATGTTACGCTGTAGCAAGCTGTAGTTGTCGCCGGAATTTTGCGAACTTTCGGCGATACGCTGTATTTGTAATTGTCGCTGGAATTGTGCAATGGCAGTTAAGTTTTTTATAAACTCAAACGTCAAGCACAATGCACAAGCATCATGCATGTCATTGTCATATTGTCATATATCATATTATGATAATGGAGAATATGACATATATATTTAATTTGATTTTAATTTTTTTAAAGTATCTTCCTGCATGTGCATTGCATAAATTCAGTTTGATTTTTATTTAATTATTATATTTGGTAAGTTTTATTTTTATTTTTCATTATAATATAAAAATAATTAATAACTTTGTTCATAATAATTTAAAATGACTGTCGAAAATTAATTTATTGTAAAAATAAATTTTTGTTAATATGAGCGTATAAATTATGGATAGAACGCTTTCATAAAAAAAAATTTGTTTTTAGCATCTTCTAAGAAAAACATATCTAAAGTATGTACATACATAGCCATCATTTAGTATTTCATAATTTTATATAAATTGCACTTCAAACTTTAATATGCTCTAAAAAATATTTTTATGAAATAAAAAATAAAATACTTCTTTAATACAAATATAAACTAAGCTAAAGATGCATTTACCATCCTACAGTTGCTCACAATCAAAGTCGGACAAATATATTTTCGACAAAGAATTATGTTTTTCTTATATAAAGAAATAAGAAATATTCATAATTTTTTCAATATTTATTACTTATTTAAAAATGGCTTTTCTTTAAATTTTACTCAATTTTGATATCACACTCAAAGTCGGAGACATGTTCATTATTTCAAAATTTGCAAATTTTTGTAAAATGCTATGTCTTTCTGCGCTATCTTTGAGAATGTTAAGTTACATTTTACAAAATTTTGTTTTTTATTAGGTTAGGATATTAGGTTATTATTTTTATTATATGTTATAAAAACATCCCCACAATCTCCTGACTTAAGGGGGGAACTATAATTGACATAGCTGACATGGGTAACATGAGAAATAAAGAGTGTTAAAACGTCACATTTGGTTAACTATATAATAACATAGATAACTTACTAAACATAAGCATACGAATTTCACAAAATGAGGTTATGTCATGTACGCTTTCGATCGTGCTGCTTATGTCGAGCTTATGTTAAACGAATTTTTAACGAATGTCGGTAATGTCAATTATAGTTTAGCTCATTGATTTGGCTGTGTTCGGCTACTACATATGTCATAGCCTATGTCACATATGTCGATTATAGTTCTCCCTTAAGTGTCAAAATAAAATAAATATCATGAAGGCCACCAAGAATACAGTATTATATATTTATGTAAAATTTAGTTATTTTGAATTTATAACGAAATTTTAAATATTAAAAACATTTTGAGTTGTTTTTAATTTTTATCTATTGTAATAATTCTAAATGTATGGAAGATTCCATTATTAATATTTATTTTTTTTCATATATTTTCTTTTTATGTTTTATAATTTAAAGGTGATTTTATTCTGAGAATAGTTGTAACTGATTAAAATTAATACAAAAGTAAATTGATTTAAAAAAAGAAAAACATGGGACATTCTAAAAAAAATAAAAATAGAAAAATTCAAAATATAAAAATAAATATTAACAGATCATCACAGAAATATGAAAGGAAATATCGAGAACTAAAAGCTGTAAGTGAGCAAATTCATAAGAAAAACTTTAAAAAAATTTTCCACAATGTAAAAAGTATGAATGTAAGTAATAATCATTGTATTTTATTATAAAAGTTTCATATAAAAATGACAAAAAATTTGTTTACATATTCCTCTTCTTACATTTTTTTTTTTTTTTTAATATTAAAATGGAGGTAGAATATTTTTATAATTATGCAATTTATAACAACTTAATGGTATAACAATTTATTATTCTTATTCTTTTTCAATTTGCATGCATAAATAATATAACAGTTATAACGTATACGATATAATATAAGTTATTTTATGTATAAATATGCTTACATACCTATATTGTACAATTTATTTGTGTTTATGGTTATGGTTTATCATTGGAAAAATCAATTTTTCATTATTCTGTTTTCGTATTCGTACTGTAACTGCTAACTGGTGCTAATAGTAGATGGTTGATTCAGTTCTTTAAAAAAAAAAAAAAAAAAAAAAAATTTAAATTCTAATTGTATAAAATAAAATTGAATTAATATTTTAATTAAATTTTATAATAAAAATAAAAGTAATGGAAACCCTGTGGTTAGAAACTTGTCGTAATTTAAGAATATCTGATGAAATTTCATTAAAATGGTTAAAAAAATTACAACAAAAAATGTCATCTGATAACGAATCACATAGATATTTTCATAATTGGAATAATTTATTATCAAAAAAATTAAAATTTATTAATAATACTGATACAGTAATTGCATTAGCAATATTTTTTCAATATTATGAATTTGATATACGTAAAAATTGTACAGAACAAAATTGTGATGCGTTTAGTGAATTTTGTGAAGACTCAAATTTAAATGATGTAAGTACATAAATCAAATTAAAATGAATTAAAATAAAAAAAAAAAAATGAATATTTACATTTATGCAAAATATTTTATTTGTATTCATTTGTTTTTTCCTAAGGATAATATAATAAAAAGAGTAAAAAAATTGCTGGGAGAAAATATTACAAATATTGCAGAAAATGAAAATGAAAATAATTTCTTTCAAGATTTGGATTTAGTTATATTAGGGTAAATGTTTTTAGCATATTGCATATTAAACATTAAAAAAACACACACACACACACACACACACACACACACACACTACATATGTATATAAAATATAATTTTGTACAGTTCTTCAGAAGATGAATACAAAGAGTATACACAACTTTTAAGAAAAGAATATTCTCATATGGATGATATCAACTATAAACAAATGAGATTAAAAGTAATTTTTATTTAACATTTTATTGAATTCTTAATAAATTATTAATTTTATTTATATTTTAATATATATATATATATATATATATATATTTTTTTTCAGATATTGGAAACTTTTTTAACAATTCCAAAAATATACTCAACCGAAGAGATTCATGATAAATTAGAAGAAATTGCAAGAAGAAATATTAAAAATGAAATAGAAGATTTAAAAAAGTAAAATAATATTCAATTACATATTAAATGAAAAAAAAAAAAGAGTGGTGATTTAATACATACATGATATGTTAAAGATTTAGATAATTTAAATTTATATTCAGAACAAAAACTGAATTAAATTTGAACATTTTTATTGATGTGTCAATGTAAAACAAAATTATAAGCACAATTATAATTTAAGTTACACATAAAAAAAAAAAAAAACGAAAGAAAGGAGCGAAGAAAACAGAAGGAACAAAAAAAAAATGAACAGTAAATTATTTAAAAATAAAATGATATATAATTGATTATCTATATAAATGTATGTATCTATGTATATTTGATGTATAAATGCAATTTTAATGAGCTACATTATTATTTACCTAATTGAAAAAAAATTGTTTATTGTATAAAAATATATATATATATATATATATATAAATGCAATTTAAATAGATGTTAACATGAAATATTAAAAACAAAATCTGTTACATCTATATTTAAATATAGTATAATTGTGTGGATTTATTTATAATTTAATAAATATAAATATTTTTGATCAAAAATAATTTATTAGTTTTTCATTTAATAATTGAATAATATGTTTAAATAACCGAAATTTTGATAAATACATAATAGGGGGGTGGGGGTTATTCATTTCACGTCGTAATTTTCGTAGTTTTTCAGTTTTTGTAATTCATTTCCATACATTTACAAACTTTACGAAAGTTTTGAAAAACTGCGAAGATAAAATGCTTCGCAAGTTATTCTAAATTTTGTATTTCGTTTAATTTCATAGTTAATGTTTGATATTTCTTAGAAATGAAAATTGGCATATTTGGCACAGAAATTAAAATATAAATTAGAAAAAAAAAATATATAACAGATAAAATAAAAACAACTACGAAAAAATTTTATATGGTCGTTCATTTCAATAAAACTACGAAACTTGAAAACTGAAAAATTAAATGAATTCCCTTAATAATATTTCATTTTTGTTTAAATTTTCTTCGTTAAATCGAAATTATCATTACACGTGAAATAATATAAAATTTTCAATAATGCATTAAGATAGAATTCAGTAATTATTCGATAATTATTTTTGATAAATATTTTTCTTGTTATCAAATATAATTAAAAAATATTCACATATTCAATGTAGAACATTAATTAAACAAATAATAATATGTGTATGTAATATGGTAATATATGTGTATACTACATACATATAATGTAGTATGTATCTTCAATTTAAATTTGTAGTACATATTTACCCACTAAATGTGGGTAATTTTTGATGTTGTTGTCGTCAAATTGTTTATTTATTTATATCATATCTTCTTCTTTTTTTTGCATTTTAACCCGGATGGGTTTTAGCCTCCTGCTCCAACAGTACAGATTCTGTGACAGTTGTTTTCAATTTCTTAAATTAATTCTAGCGGTGTCTTGTTTGATATTATCAGACCATCTTGTCTTTCGGCCTTCCTGGATGTCTTACATCTTGTGGGTTTGAATTAAGAATACAAAACGGTTTTCTTATAAAATCCATACGCATCATCTCATATTCATTTCATTTTTGTTATCCTTGTAAGTAATTTGATTTTATCATATTAATATTTAATCAGTAACATTTGCTTCCAGTTTTGTAATCTTTCTTGAATAGTTTCAGAGACAGAGACATTATTGTTATTATTTAGCAGGGTAACAAAGTACTTAAAATTTTTTTACATTTTCGATATTATATTCATCAATTGTAAGATTCTGTGGGTTTCCTTGGTTATCAAATTGAGATACTTTCATATTACTTGGCATTGCTTTCATTATAATAATTAAATTCACTTTAGTTGCTTCAGACTCAAGTTTCTGGAATATCTCTGCTATATATCTGAATATTCTGCCGACTATGAAAATGTCATCTGCATAAACACATATATTTGGTAACTTTTGTTTATTATAGTAAATCAATTATCAATCGTTATCAATTTGTCCTATAAAATAGTGTAAAGTCATGTTAAATAGTAGTGCAGATAGTGGTGCATCGCCTTATTTGACGCCAAAACTGCGATGAAGAAAGCTTGAGAGATATTATTTTGTATTAAAACTTTGGCTTTTGATTCTCCCAATATCATTATAATTAATTTAATTAATTTTACAGAAATATCAAACCATTCTAACGCATTTATAATTTTGGATCTTAGAGCACTATTGAACGCTTTCTTAAAATCGATAAATGACATTATGTGTAGGTCTGTGTTTGACAGTATTTGTTAGATAATATCTAAAAGTTCTGTATTGTAATTGGCACATTCTAGTTTGTCCCCTTTCTTATATATCGGACACAAACTAAGCTAGTTTTCCATCTAATAGGTAGTACTTCGTTTTCCTAAATTTTATACATTAGTTTATGTAATTCTTTTAGCAGGAAACTACCATCATACTTATTCAGCTTAGCAGTAATTGAGTTCTTTCCTTATAAGTTTTACATTATTATAATTTCAGCATGGCTTCATATACCTCTTTTATAGTAGGTAAAGTATAATTTTGGCTGGTTTCTAATTCTTCATTAATATTTATTCTGTCATCATTATTTCGGATATTTAATAGTTTCTCAAAATACAGTTTCCACCTTTCAACTACATATTTTATTTTCCTTCGTAAAAATCGTTTCATTCTTGTTCTTTCAGGCTACAAGTCTTGGTTGATAGCTTTTAGTTAGCTGTTTAAAGGAATGAGCCGACGAAAACGTATCTTCCCAATATGTTTTGTGTGACTGTACTTTTATTTTAAGTATATTAGTTGTAATATAATATGGTTGATACCTATTTCGTAACACGTTATCGTAGAAAAGCGTCTGTTGTCAATGAGGAAGTGATTTTTCTTCCGGAATTTTCCATGTTTTTAGATGTATACTTTATGTAGTAGTATATAGATAGTTTTTATTTTTAAATTTCTTCTGAGAATTGATACAATCTTACTCAGTTAGAACTTATTTCTTCATGCAATGAATATGGACCAGCAACATTTCTAACAAAATACTCTACCAATTTTAGGATTGAAGTTATCCATTAAGATTATAGTATCATATCGCGATACTTTTTCACAAGACTTTTTCCAATTCCTCATAGAAACTATCTTTATATTGTTCGACCCTACTTTCTTTAGGTGCATATGCCGATATAAACGTTATATTATTAGATTTACTTTGATTTCAATTTTACATAAACGTTCATTTATTGGCTCGAATCCTAAAATATAGTTTCTAAATATCTTTGCTAATTAATAAGTCAGTGCCTAGTTGTCCTGCTTTTTTATTATTAACGCTGAAGAACATTGAAAAGCTTTTCTTATCTATGCGTCTTGAATCTTTTTGATAAGGCAAGTAGCCTTATTCCGAATCTATACATTTCATCCGCTATCTCTAACATTAAGTTCGAATTGAGCATCGTTCGAATATTCCAAATTTCTATCATCAAGTAATTGTCCTTTTTCCATTGACATGACATTAACATTGACAGACATGATACAACATGATGAATAATGATACAACTTGTTCAAATATTACATACTACATTTCTACATTTCATTGTATGTGACCAAAAGTTATCCCAAATTCTTTGTTTTATCTTGTTCATAATTCTGTTATGCGCTAAGTGCCAGGTATTTTACATTCAAACATTATGCACAGTAAACTATTATTACACATATGTATTTCTAACTACATATATTCTTTGTTAACTGCAATATAAAAAAAAAAAAGTTAAATACATTTTTAATAATAATTTTTTTTTTTTTCTAATTTTAATATTTAGAAAAAAAAAGAAGAAAAAATGCAAGCTAACCAAAACGCAAGTATTATTCATATTAATGATAGTACTGACGAAGATGATTGTGTTATGGTGGAAAATTCAAATATAAATGAAAACAATGATGAAGCAGTTTTTAATAATAATCAGAAAATTATCAATAATAACTTAAAACCAAATGGTCCCCTGTTTTATTGTGATACGAGACCAACAAAATACATAAAAAATGAAAATATGACAATTTATAATAGATTAAATATATATGAAAAATTATCTGCTGCAAATTCATATACAAAAAAAATTATGATTAACATTGATGATGATGATGAAATCACTGAAATTGTACCATTAGAATTGGTTAATAAAAATAATGTCACTGAAATTGTACCATTAGAATTGGTTAATAAAAATAATATCACTGAAACTCAAAAATTAAAATCGAATAATAAAAATAATGTTGCTGAAATTGAAAATTCGGATGTAATATGTATGGGAGAAATAGTAAATTTAGATGATTCTGAATTTATAAACACAGAATATGATAATGTATATTTAAGATTAATTTTTAATATCAAAGTACATGAATTAATTAATTAATTATTAATTATTTTTTCTATATATAGATTGAACTAGAAAAAAGAGTGATTATTGTAGATGGTAGTAATGTTGCATTTGGGTAAAAATTATTTATTTTTATTTTATTTTATTTTATTTTCTTTATAATCAGATAAATACATAAATTTGTTAATTTTTTTTCAGTCATTCTTTAAGTAAAGGGTTTTCAGTAAAAGGGCTAGAAATATGTATTAATTATTTTAAAGAAATGGGTCATCAAGTAAAAGCTGTTATACCACGATTTCGCCTACAATACAACAAATCATCTGATCCAACATTAATAAATAAACTATATGAAAACGGTAATATTGTTGTAACTCCGTGCAAGAATTTAAGCGATAAAAGATGTACATCATATGATGACCGGTATACAAATTAATTAAATTTTTTTTTTTTTTTTTGTTAATTTTAAAATGAAAAATGATACATATTTTTTTCATTTAGATTTATTCTTGAATTGGCAAGTAAATTAGATGCAGTTATTATTTCAAATGATAATTATTCAGATTTATTAGACGAAAATCCAGTGTACAAAGAAATTATTGAACAACGTGTAGTTGGTTTTGCATGGTGTGACGATTTATTTTTAATTCCAGAAGATCCGTACGGTTGGAAAGGACCATATTTATTTGATATATTACATAAACATAAGTAAAATAATTTTTCTTAAATTTTGACAACATTCGTTAAAACTGAATTGTTATTTTGTATTGAAACTGTTTGATAAATTTTTATTTTTTTTTTTTTTTTTTTTTTGTTAAAGTCAGACATGACAGTAATAAGTCTTTAAATCGTTTTGATGGCATTATGTTCGCAAGAAGGGTAAAATACAAAGAAAAAAAAATATTTTAATATACATATATACGGGTATATAATATACTGCCACAGATCTAAGTAACTATACACATATATGCCAATATCGCAAAGCTCATTTCAAAAAAAAAATTCAGGTTTGTATTTTCATCTATGAAAATTTTTATTTGAAACATAAAATTCGTAAATTGAAAGAGAATAATTCTCTCTTCGAATCAAGAAATATTTTTGTACATTTTTGTTATTCATACATTCATCCTGTTGCCATTTTACTTAGGTATGTGATGTGCAAATCAGGTTAATTTTTAATTTTGATGTTGGCCTATAATAATCTCATTTCCACGAGGAGTGTATAATGTGTTAATGTGATATGTGTATTTTAACACATATATATTTCAATTCAAATAATATGATTGTATGTTGTGTATGGACTGTATTTACATAAAAGTTGTACAAGTCTCAAGTTATCTCTAATAATATGAGATAATAATTACAAATACATATATATATATGATTGATATGTAATACATATATTAATTACTTATCCTTTTGATTATACTTGAAAGGAACATAAAAAAATAAGAACTTGCCGTACCATAATAGCTAGATATAGATTTATATATATATATATGTATATGTGTATCGGTTTTATTATTACATATTGTCACTTCGTATACAAGGAGGCTTGGTTGTCCTTTTTTTATTTTGATTTTACATCAAATACCAGATTTTATAATTGTTTAAAGTTAGATCTTAGATTCTGTTTATATGAAGAAATTGATTAGATATAATGTACAGTGATCATAAAAATTAATTGTGTTACTTGTGCGCAAAAAATTTCAAATTTTTACTAAATAATTCAATTTTTCTCGGAATTTTTCTTGAAAGTCAAAATTAAATCAATTATTTTCATTTTATTATTCATAATAATTTTTGGGATAGAATTCATGCACGAATAATTTTTTTGTTCTAAGAATAATTATAGTTTTTTAACGTATTGTATGTATTTATAAGAGTTTGAAAAAATAACTATAAATATTTAAAAGTATTACAACTGTCTAAATCAAAATTACGGTACTTTAATTATGCACAAATAATTTTTGTGATTACTGTATATACTGTAGAAGCAGCACAATATTTGTAAAATGCATATTAACTTGAAAAAAATGAAATCATAATTAAATAAACATGAATTATTATTAGAAGCAATAGAATATAGAAATAGTAACATAGGGTCGAAAACAAAAACAAACCACAACAAACTATAATTTGCGTATACATATATAATATATATAGATATACATAAATATATTATATCTAAAATTATGGTATAAAACAGTGTATTCCAGTATCAAAGCTTTCTAGAGGGGTAAAAGCCATGAAATAACTTTTATATACTAACACATTGAAAGCAATAGGAGTCCGGTATTTTATTTTAAATTTCACCTTATAGAAAAACAAAATTAGAAGTCTTAATTGAAATTCAATTTTTTGAAAGTTGAAATAAGTAGAAAATGTCTCTTCATTTAAATAAATCATTAAAAAAATAAAAAGTCAGGTTTATTTTTTGTTAAGATAATTTATTGAAAATGATATCTAAGTATTTATTTATTTACTTATTTATTTCATCTAAATTCAATTTACAATTATATTTACATTTAAAATTATTTAATTATTTTTTAAAAATATACCTATTTCATAAATTAAAATTAATATTGTCAAAAAACAAAATAATATCTATATGGGTACATAATAAAATTTTTATTTCTATAACTAATAAAAAAAAAAAAACAAATGTATGCACATACATTAAATAAATAATAATAGTAACTTTAGCCCACTAGTCTAGTATAATTTTCACTCAATGCCATCAATATCCAGTATTTCAGTTTTTCCATCGGCAGTTGAAGTCCATCAGTTTTCAAATGAAAAAAAAAGAACCAAAAACGAAATAAAATTAGCATTAAATTACAATTTTACTATGAAGTAAAGTATAATAATAAATAAACATAAAAAATTAACACAAAAATGAATAAACGTGGCAAAAATAAACATAACAAGAATGAACATAACTAGAATAAACATAACTAGAATAAACATAACAAGAGCAAACATAACAAAAATTATTATTAATTATATGTATATTAATTATTATTTTTACTCTTTGAATTTTAAACAAATCGATTTAAAAAAACTATATTACAAATATGTATACCTAATAATAGGAAATTCATATATACAGTATACTTACACTTGAAATAGTATGTTTGCCTCTTATATTTTATAAAAAATGTTATATTTTATATATTTCACGTTCATCACGTCTTTATTTCTTTTTCAGCATCTTTGAAACTCCAATTCTGTGTATTAGCACCTAAAATAATTAAAGTATTCGGACATTAAATATGTTTCAAATATATAAGGAAGTTGGTTATTTTGATACTATTGTGCTATGGTATTTAAATAAAAATACTAAATAATTACCGATTTATTTATTAAAACATAAATTTATGATATAATTACAAAGTACAAAAATAAAGAGTACACAGACACACTAATATCAAAATAACTATTAAATTATGTCACTGACTATATAAAAATAGTATTATGTACTTATTTTTATATAGTCAATGCTTATACCTACCTAACCTCTACTAATATGATAAAAATTTTTTATAAATTACTTGGTTTTTTTTCACAAATTATCACTTACCTTTTGCAAAAGCAGAATCCAATTAATTTGAATTTAATATTCTTTAATATTTGTTAATTATACTTTGCGAATAAATTATATTTTTGTTAAAAGAATTAATTAATACATGCACTATATTATGTTATGACATTAAATTATAACAAGTAATGAAAACTGACATTTATTTGTTTACATTTCAATCGGACTACCACTACATGCAAAGAGTATCTTCATGGCTTTTACCCCTCTAGAAAGCTTTGCCATTATCCTTTATATTCCATATGTATATGTATATACATACATATTTCTATTGCACAATACAATATATGTACACACACAAAAAAAATAAACTTTCTTCCTTTTTGTACATTATATTACGTGTATGTAAGAATGCATATTTGAAACTGTGTTGTTTTGTTTTGTTTTGCTTATATTTTCTTCTTTCAATTTTCAAAACGTGCTCATAATATAAAAGAAGTTTTGAAAAAGATGAATTTACGGTAATTTCACTATAAAAATTAGCTCGGCAATGGAAAGGATTTTATTGCAACATATGTGTGTGTATAGTTATTTAGATCTGTGATACTACTGTGATCAAAAACAAAAATGCTGAATTTTCCATTTAAATCAGAGTAGAAGGGAGGAGGTGTCTAAACCAAACGATTAGAATTTTTGTCTATAGGTTGATAGTAGTACCCTAATAGGCATATGTGCTAAATTTCATGTCTAAATTTTAAGTATTTAATGAGATGCGTTTGATTACTTTTATTCAAAAAAGTGCAGTCTTCGATTTTTAAAATTATGTGAAAAAGTTCATCACAATAATGCAACGTCTCACGATTATGCATTGTTTGTGCATGATTACTTATTTCGATGAAAATTCGAAAAATGATTTTAATAGAAAATTCACCATATTTTTTGCCCACAGTATTATACCATTTTCGATATGTTCATTCAAAAATAAAAAAAAATTTTTTTTATTTCTTATCAAAAATATTAGTAACATGTAATATATAATTTATCTACTATATACATGCATTTATTTAAATAACTCATACAAATATCTACATATAAATATACATGTATATAATTTCAATAAATTCATTTACGATATCATAGATTATATTTCATTTGTCGATTTGATATCTTATCATTTTTTCATATTATGTATATATATAAATATATAAATATTAAATCAATAGTTATAAGAAAAATTTTTTTTATAAATTACATACTTAGGTGTATATACGATATACAGACAGAATCAAAAGTCATCGGAAAAAGTAAAATTTGAAATTTGAAATTTAAACTCGAATAAAATTAACGAAATTAATATTTTTGTTAACATGAAAAGTAACAAAAAAAAAAATAATTCTTATATTTCTATGCCTTTACATATGTATATGTTGAAGATAGAACTTATGTGTAATTTAAAAACTCTTAGATGATATTCTCAAGAAAAACAATTATAACGAAAATATTAAATCAATTGAATGGTCTGGTCTGTCCAAATTTTTTCGTCAAATTTAGAAAGAAAAATTTCATCAGTGAGTGTTTTATTCTGTATGATTTTCATTTGAGGATGATGATGGCATATTGGTGCTGTTGGTTGGGTTGGTTGGTTGGGTTGGTCAATTAGAACTTTGTGTGCCGTTTTGTTACCACAGACTCGTAGGTGTTGGTTGTTTTCTCTAGGCTATAGCCCTTTCGTCTTGTTCAGGTAGTAGGCCAAGCTGCCTACTGTTAGACTGGCCATCTCCGCGAGTTCTTCGAGGAAAGGCTTACCAAAAGCCTAGTTTTAGCTAATGCTGGACACCTGCAAAGATAATGTAACAGAGTTTCTTTCTTTGAATTGTCCTTGCAGCTTCTGCAGTGCTTATTGTACGGTAGACCCAATCTGGCTGCGTGTTCTCCCGCAGGCCAGTGACCTGTTAGAATCGCCATGATTCTAACGATCTCTCGTCGGTCTCTACCGATGAGTGATAAAGTTCTTTTCTTTTCGAATTCCGGCCAAGTAGCTATTGACACAGAATATGTGGATAAGTTCTTCCATCTGTTATTTGCCTCCGACAAGTAGTAAAGCCAGATTTCTCGCTTAACACTATTTACCGGGATGTTTATTGGTACTGTTGCCGAAAGACGCAGAGATGAGTCCTGTTTCGCCAACGAGTCAGCCTGCTCGTTACCCTCTATGTTCCTGTGACCTGGAAGCCATATGAGGGTAACTTGAGTCTTGCTCGTTAGTCTGTCTAGTGCTCTTCTGCATCTTTCTGTTATCTTTGAGTTGATAAGGTACCGCTCACAGAGCTCTGATTGCAGCCTGGCTATCGGTACATATACCGACGGTTTTTTGTGTTGTTACTGATGTCATATCATACAGAATTTCGCTTGCCTTGAGAATCGCGAGTATCTCTGCCTGAAAGACACTTGCGAAATCTGGCAGACGAAAGGACTCTGAGACCGGGCGTGAGCTCATGTAAACACCCGAGCCCACTCTACCATCCGTCTTAGATCCGTCTGTAAATGGACAAAGGAAGGCCTTGACATTTTTCTTAACTAAAATGCAACTTAAAACAGGTTAAAATCTTTATCTTTTAAGCCCATGATGGTTTCATTCTTCACCCAGGGCTCTTGGATAAGACCTACATCAATGTCTTCCTCCCTGAGAAAGACTCTCAGATTATCTGAAGCAGTTTTTGAGTGTTTCAGATTAATCTGCGCTGCTTGTATGCCCATCCTTGTTTTGCTCAGCGATGTCGAGGGTCATCATGTCCTCGAGCATCGCTTCTTCTGCTTCCTCCTCCTGTCCTGAGGGGCGGAAAATTTTAAGCTTGGCATGCCTTATGCTAAACTTAAGTTTATGGTCCGTCTTCTCTAACGCCTTTAGACATTCCTCATTTGGAAGGAGGAGGTAGGAGGTAGAGTTTTTCTGAGGTTCCTCTGCTTTAATGACTTTCCAGTCATGCATTGGAACCTCAGGGTTTTGTAGCTGCAGGCACTTGAGAAGCTTGTCCGATTCCAGCTTCATCTTGGGCAGCCAAATGCGGTCCCCAGGACTCCTCGGGATCTCCTTAGCTGGGATGAGCTTGAGCTTCAAGCCCTCCCATTCTTCACTAATGCTTACTACGCTTACTTACTACATTGCTCAGAAAATCCTTTGAGAACTCGTTCTCGCACTTGATTACCCTGCACCCGCGTACTACTTCAGACGAGTCAAAAAATGGTAATGGTGTGCCCTTCCCTAAGTGAACGTAGTCCATTATCATCTCTGACAGTCTTGCCTCTATATTGTTCCAAGTCTCTAGACTTATCCGGCCATTAGTCGACTTTTCGTCGACCAAAGCTACCTGCAGGTGGTCCCTTGCCACCTCGCAGAACTTTTTGCCTGGATGGATACTAGAGGCCGTTGATGTAGATGCTATTGGCTGTGGCTGGGGTTTCACAGCCTTCCTTTTTTTGGCTTCCTTTTCGGTCTTGTCCTGAGACCTACTCCTTTTAGAAGCCTTGGAAGGCTGTGATTTCTGATCCATGGGTGAGAGCTTCAGATATTCGTCAACTGGTATTTGACTTTATCCTCCGCGTCTCTCTCATGAACCTTACCCTCGCTCTCATTCTTAGCAATCTTGCTGAGAATGTGCAGAGCTAGTGGGTAACGGTTCTTGAGTGTCCTATCAATGGTTTTTTTATTTTTCTTATTTTTGTTGTTTTTATCACCTTTGGCCGCTACCCTAATTTCACTATCACTTTTAGAGAACGAGGGTGTGCTATTGCTAGCACTCGTCTTGTTCTCTGAAAAGGCGATAGTTTCCTCCTGGGAGACCAACGTATGGTCCGACCTTGAGGACGACGTGCTTTTTTAATTTTTGTTTTGTTTTTTTTTTTTAAATTCTCCTTCCATTTTGTTCCCACGAGTGAGCCGGAAAAATGGTCAATCCTGGCAGAGCCGGTATACCAGGATAAGGCACTTATACAACCGACCTTGCCCGGGCATCGGAGGGGACCGTTAACGATCAGCACTTTTTACTGCCTGCTGATCACGCAGCACATCATTCACGGGTGCTTCAACACTTTATGCTTGGGTGGGATTTTATAAGGGGGTTTACTCCCCCCGCACCTAGCTTGGTCTGGCAACTGACAATTGGCCTGTTCGACATGGGAGACCCTACCGGGATGGGGCGTGCAAATACGTACTCATACATGCGAACTCCATCCCGTCGACATAGCTCAACTGCTCATTGTCGCACACAAGCCTCTCCACCGCGACAAGGTGTAGGTGCAAGGTGTAGGTGCTGTTACTTTAGCAGAGATTTGAGATACTTGATCTTGATATGTCTGATGGTAATTCTTGAATAGCGTTTTGCTCGACGATTTCCTCTGTAGCCATATTATTCTGATCATCGGGCAAATTCAACTTGGAATATATTTTGAATTTGAATATTGTTTTCATTGGATTGGATCATTAGATTCCCATCTGGACAAATTAGCAGCTTAATTGCGTCTCCTACATTATGCACGGAGTTAATAACCAAAGGCAAAGTCCTGTTTCTCCTGTTTGTTCTATATCTTTTCTTTATCTCTTTTAAAATATTTTTGTTAAAACACGTTATGTAAATTGCAAATATCAAATTGGTTTTAATTTTGCATTCGAGTACGAGATACGAGTTAAATAAGTTTTGGTTATTTTATTTACTTATTTATTTATTAAGAATAAAGGTCAGTAAACTGTCTTCCTTCTGCCCATATGACGATTCTCAGGGCCTTTTAGCAATAAGTTTTGGTTAGTAAATTTAATTATTTTGTCATAGAAGGTTAGATTTTTCTTATTATGTATTTCGTTTATTTGATCTGAGTGGTTCAAATCACGTGCGTAATTAAAATTTATTTTTCAAATTTTTTACTCTTCCAATAACTTTTGGTTCTGTCTGTATGTAGATTGGTAAAGTATACTATAATTTAAGTAATAAAAAAAAAAAAAAAGAAAACACTGATAAATACTTTTTACACCTTTTTTTTGTTATTAGATAGAGAGTTTGAAAAAATTCACATTAAATGTTATTTTACAGGCGTAACAAAATTTATCTGAAAAATTCAAAAAGTAATTTAAGAAGAAATATTATATATGAACAAGAAAAAATATACATATATACAATACATTCATATATATATACAGTGAATTTATTTTATTTTGAAAATTTCATAATATTTTTTCATTACAATTATAAACCATACATCATGATGCTGATGTGGATATTTATCATTTTAATCATAATTATTTTTATAGTGGTATGTAAAGTTAACAATGAATTTAACATTATAGTAGTTTTAAGTAAAAATTAAATACATAATTATGTTTTTCTTTTTTAATTATTGTTTTTTTTTCCTTTTAATTTTTAATAAAGAATTGAATTTTTTGTTTTGTTCTGTAATTGAGTTTTTTTCTTATTCATTATTCACAATTCCTTTATAAAAATAAAAAAAAAAAAAATAAAAAACATTTCCTCTTTTTAATTGAATAAATTTGAAACAGTTTTAAGTTTTAATGCTAGCTTCAAGATCAACTAATATGTGCAAGACGCATTTGTTATTATTATTATTATTGATTTATTTGTTTTAAATAAGTGAATTTTTAAAAATATCATAAACGAAAAATATTATCTTTCTGTTATCAATAATAATTAATTTTCATGATTTTAATTTTAATTAAATTATTAAATTAAACAGAAAAAAAAAAAATTCTTACATCACAAAAGTAATCTTTACATTTTGAATTCCATTTGAATTATGATTATTTTTATTTTTAATTTATTTTTAAATTAAAAAAAAAAAAAAATTTGTTATTTAGCTTCAAGCAAAAAGATTTCAAAAATGTGAAAATGAAAGATTAAGAGCACAAACTGAATCAAGAATAAATCAATTGAATGCAAGTTTATCAGGTTAGTAAAATACAAAAATTTAATATTTTTTAATATATATTTTTTTTTTTCATTTTTTTCAATTAATATACAGGTTGTCTCGAGTTCGAGTGCAGGCATTTTTCCAGTCGATAGGTATTGCTGAAAAACGAAAAAAATCGTAAGGTAGGGAAGAGTCTAATATCAAGGGATGAGGAGTTAGGGAGCTCAGAAGTTTTTTTTTTCTTTTTGAGATTAAGTGACTTGTTTCTTATTTGTGGTCATAACTCATGAAATCCTTGGTCGTTCTTTGATACTTGAATTGTACAAATTGGCCAAGTGATGTTAAAAATATGGTATATCATCAAATTCAAATTCAAAAAGAAACAAGTCACTTGACCTGAAGGAAAATTTCTGAGACCCCTAAATCATCACCTGTTGATATTAGACTTCCCCCAAGCAAGACCTATCGACTGGCAAAATGACTGCATCAGAACTCGGCACATACTAATTTATTGTAATATGTACATAATATTGTTTTTAATAAAAAAATGAATCGAAATGAAATTTCAACAAAAAAAAAAAATTTTTTTTTAAAAAATTATTTGTTTGTTATATTATATCACATTATATACATATACCATATATTGTATATAAGTATATATATATATATATTTTTTTTTTTTCAAATTATGTATTATCTTCAGTGTATACTATTGATGGTGACAGAATAAATGATGAAAATAATTATCATCGATCAAACAGATGTAATAGATGTTTTACAACAGAATCATCATCACATAATCAAGTTATTAATAATAATAATAATAATAATAATAATAATAATAATAATAATAATAATATTGGTAATATAGTAAATTATAATAAAAATATCAAATCTTATAATGATGAAAATTATTTGCCAACATATGAAGAAGTTGTTTCTGGTTCATTTTACTTAAAAAATCAATCAACAATATTATCATCAAATTCTATACAAAATACATCAAATATAAATTAATTTAAATATTAATTTATAATTAAAATTATATTTTATTTTCTTATTTATATTTTGTAAATTAAAAAAAAAAAAAATTATTTTATCAATAATATGCATTTAAAATATACGTATTATACTTTCTACTTATAATGTATATCTAAATATGTAAGTTAAGTATCATGGTATCATATATTTATATTAATGATATAATAAAGATATTTTTGCAAATACATATAAACAAATATAAAAAGTTTTTTTTTCTTCTTCTTTATACATGTAATATACCATTATCTATATTGTCATTATGTAAATATTTTTATAAACAGCATATACATCATATACTATATTATTATCGAATAACGTGCATATAATATGTGCCTACATATTATTATATTCGAGTACGAATATAGATATGTATATGTTTTTATTACATAATAACAAAACATAATAAAATAAAATTATTTAAAAAAGAATATATTAAAAATTTTAATTATATTTTATAAAAAAAAGAATAATGCATTAGATAAGGAAATCCTTGATTTTTATGAATAGAGAATATATCGCATATCGTATAATATCTCATAATTGAATATTTCTTTTTAATTTCAAATAAATCATATAAATATGTAGATAAAAATGTAAGTATTTTTTTTTTTCTTTTCTTTTCAACTTTATTCAACTTTTTAAATAAAATTAGTAATGATAGTAATATAATAATATATATATGAATTAATTTTATATTTTACATAATCACAAAAATTATAAGTAAATAAAAATACATACCGAGAACAGGATACAGTCGCTTATGAAAGTATTGAAACTGATATTTATATTTTTTCTTCTTATGTAATATTCACAGAATATGCGATGCGCAACCAGTAGACTATTCTAAGACAGGTCATGTAATAGAAAAGAGTTTGTTTTCCTATACCAGCAACTATGTGATTCGCAATCCACATTATTAAAATGTGTTAGGTGCACACCACATACATATATGACATTTAACAATTGGCGCTATTCTGGTATTTTCTGCTAACTTGAAAATCTGCTAAGTTTCATATAAAATGTTGACAGCTCGTAAAAATCTGTTAACTAAAGTAATTTGTATTCTGATCCTCCTAAAGTTAAAGTAAAAAACTGCTAAAAACAAACTTCTAACTGTAGCAGGTCAGGTACCATTTCTGAAGCCGTAAAGTTAAAGTAAAAAACTGCTAAGCAAAAATGTAAACAAACAACTGTTAAATTAAAAATTACATTTTTACACAGAGTAAAAAAAGTATTCGCCCATCTACAAATTTTAGAAAATTCTAAAATTTGTAGGTGGGTGAATAATTTTTTTTTTAATCTGTGTAAGTTATCTAATTTCTCTAATTTCGGATTTAAATTTAAAGATTCCGAAATTTATCATACACCATCAGAATAGGAAATTTAAAGTATGTATCTGCTATCAACTCAAATACTTAAACTAAAAATCTGCTAGTTAAAGGAAACTGTTAATGTTAATACGACCAGAATAAGTCAAAATATCTAGAAATCACTTCCTAGTTCTAATAGTTTAATTGAGCCTATAATATCGTTATCATTGTATATAGGTTATATAATTCGTGATTGTATATTGTATCTAATTCTCCATACACCTTCTTTGTGTACTGCTCCATAATTATACTTTACGTAAAATTTTTCTTTCAAATATTCTAAGTAGACTCTCATCTTTTTTCAGTAACGTCCACGTTTCCGAGGTCCGTCCGAACAGTATACTTGGATATATTTTTAATAATATGTTTTTAATTTTTTTTTTTTTTTTTTTTTTTTTTTTTTTTCAAAAATATGTTTTAAATGTTGTAAATTGAACAAAAAATGACATTGGAAATACATAGTACATATACATATATGTAGTACTCAAAATAATAAATATCGGTCCAAACTCCCAATACTTTCATGAATAATTTGCATATGTACATTTATTATTTTGATAGATCAATATGAGTATAATGTAAATAATATATTTTGTATGTAATGAATTAAAAGGATAAATTATAAAAATTAATTCATTTTTATATAATATGTAAGTAATAATTTTTAATCAAAATAATAATGTACATTACATATATTTACGTATATAAAAATTTTTATATATAAAATATGTATACATTTACAATGTACATCATATACATACATATTTTTATTTTTTATTTTTTTTATTAAAAGCTAAAATATACAAAACCTACTTATAAAAAAAATTTCATCAATCATTCAAGTTTAATCAAAATAAAAAATTACATTAAACATTCATATAAATGTAATAATGTGGACACGAATATGTACGAGTATTATGTATGTAGACGAATATCTAGGTGTAGTATGTATAATTTTTCTCTTCCATATAATATGATAATATGCATATAATTAAAAAAAATTTTAAAATACAATAAATACATCTATATTATGTACATATTTGATAATTAGATATGTATTTTTTATAATACAGATACCTATTACAACTCTTAATAAAATTAATTTTACAATACATTATAAAGTTTTTATTTTTTTTATAAATACATATACATATGTATATATTTCTTTTTATTCATCTTCATATATTATAAATTTTATTTTATTTTTTTTTATTTAATATTCGTTAATATGTATGTAATAAGTAAGTATAAATATATATGTAGGTATAGGTATATAATTTTAGTTATTATAGATTTATATTTTTCATATATAGGAATGATCATATTTTATCTTCATCATATGTATGTATGTATGTATATTTAATAGAAACAAAATGCAAAAACAAATAAAATTGTATATATAGTACATAAATGTATGTATGTTTATTACACTAAAATAAACATGCAATTTTACCATGTACTATACATACATATAGATATGGTGTAGCGTGTGTATTGTGTACTTTAAAAGTTGAAGATTTTCTTCTTCCACTTTTCTTCAAATGCAAATCATTAGTACGTACCACCATCATCATCATCGTTATACATATGTGTATTGTCGTTGTTGTTAATCTTTCGTATAAGTACTACATATACATACATATTATTATGTACACTACAGTACGGTATTTATTACAGTCTTTTTTATGCTGTATATATTTTTATAATCGTATTGAAATGTAATTTTTCACACGAATACAATATTAAAGTAAAATAGGTATAAAAAATAAAAAAATATAAAAATTTTGTATGCGGTAGTAGACAAAAAGATAAAAATGTTGTTATTTCATGATGGATTCATTATTATTGCTTGGTTGTTTTTAGTTGGTATTATAAAGCATAAAACTTATTTGAGGAAAGTTATCCAATTCAGTATTTGATCTTAACTCAATCTTTACAGTGAACAAACTAACTAAAAATTATTACTATAAACGTATAAATGTACATTATATAAATATTCGTATACATACTCATGTTACATATTACATATATATATATATATATATATATATACGTATATAAAAATAATAAGAAAAAATATTGAAATAAGTATATAAAAATTAATACAATTTCAAAATTTGTATAGTATTATTTAAATTTTCTGACGACAAGAATAATTTAGATGGCAATCATCATGCCAATTAGTTGTAGTATACAGCTATACAAATATGTACAGTGATTTTTTCATATTTTGTGAATATTTTTAATGAATTTAAAACATTTTGAAAAAAAAAATAAAATTTGAATATTTTCTTCATTCATTCATAATGAAACATTAAATAATATAAAGACATATAAAAATAAATTATTAAAAAATTCTGAAAAATATTTTTTTTATATTTACATAAATAAATTACAAGATACCTATACTATATATACGCACATACAGTACATATGTACATATATGTATTTATACCACAGTTACATTTATGAATTTTTTTAAAAAAAAAAATAAAAAAAGAAAAACACATATAAAATAATAATAATTAGATATCTATAAATAAAAATAATATGTACTTAATATAAACTGTGTTGTAAAATAATAATTTGATTATAAAATTGAATAATAACTGTTAACAATAATTGTAATAATAATAAAAATAGACAGTTTTAATAATTTTGTGGTCGTGTATAAATTTTTATTTTTCAAATTGTTAATAAAAATTACAACAAAAAATATACATATATATATATACCTACATAAATTAGTTTTGATTAATTTTTTTTCTTTTGTTTTCTTTTTGAAAATGAAATTACAAATTGAAATTTAAGGAAGGAAATAAAATATATAAAATTAAAAGGAAGTTATATTTATATTATATTAAGTTATATATAATGTATAATGTTTACGTATGTTTTTGTGTGGGTATATTAATTAATTAATTGAGATTGATTATAATAAATAATTGAAACAATTATTAGGAACAAGTAATAAATATAATTACATTTTATTTAAAAAAAAAAAAAAAAAAATAAAAAATAAAAAACATTTTTTTTTTCCTCTTCATATCCTACGTACTTACTTTTTGTATACTCTTCATAAATTTTGATTGTCATCCAGTTTGTGTGTATAAAAATAATTGTTACCTATATCAAATTTAAATATACGTACATATTATATATATACGTTACATTTGTAATTGATATTTATAATCAAATTAAAATGGAAATCATGTAAGTATGGAAATCATTATTATTTACTATAAATACTTACCTAATGTAGAAAAAAAAAAAAATTTGTTTTTTTTATACATACCATATTCCAATTTAAATTAAGTATTATGTATTTTATTTTTTATTTAATTTATTTATTTATTTATTTACGAGTATTATATAGTAATATGTACATAATGTACACATATTTTGCTTATTAAACGCACTTACGCAATATGAATTTTTTAATATTTTTCGAAATATATATTATGTATTTTTTCTTTTTAAATAAATATTATTAAATCAAATAAATAAATATGTATATGTGTATGTTACATAAATATAAGTATATAGTATGTATATATGCATAAATAAATTTGATTTAGATCAAATAATTTTTTATTTTTGCTGTACTATGTAAGTAATTTCATATTTTATAATAAATTTCACTTTCAATTATTGATAAAATTATTAAATTTTTTTATGATTGCACATTTTGTCACCAATTTTTGTTGTTGTTTTTTGTTTTTTCCTATCACTACACTCATACATATATATATATATAGATATATGTATTAACAAACACAAAAATAAATAGAATTAATATACTCGTACACATGTATATATGTATATAATATATAGGTAGATAGGAGTTGAAAATTAAGAGTTTTTTGTGTGCATATTTTATTTTACAATAATATGATAAAATTCAATTTGGTTCAATGATTTTCAAGAATTATTATTAGAAATTGAAACAAAAAAAAAAAACAAAAACCAAATAAATACTTAGGTATGTTAAAATCTTTTTATTTATATGAATTTTGTAATATATTGTAATAATTTTTCTTTACATATACATATACGTATGTATATACATATTATAATATTTTTTTAAATAAATTTTGAAACAAAAAAAAAAAAAAAATAAACAAAAAGAAAATGTAAACCATTCCATTATCGCAATATAGTAATTGAAATTTTTTTTTTTTTTCTGTTTAATTTAAGGAATTATCATGAATTGATTTTATACAGTTTATATACCAGATAATAATAGAAAATAAAATAAATTCAAAAAAAAAAAATGAATAAAATAAAAAATGATATTTCCTTATTATTAAATTTTTGCATTTGCATTTTTTTTAATGTCTTTTTCTTTTATTCCTATAGAAATTTACATCATACACATAAGAAGCTATATATATATTTTTTTTTTTTTTTTTTTTGAGAATAAAAATAAAAATTTGATAATATCACATCAGATAAGGATACAAATGTTTCGCACTGTCCATATTAAAAATGTAACAAAAATCAAATTCATATGAACCTATATTATTGTTAGGTCCAGATTCGAGTATTGGAAATACATATGTATTTAAATATTAAATCCAAAATGTATTTACGTTAATATTCTATTGTTCTTATACATTTAATAAAAGATTTAAAAGAATATATGAATGATTCATAAAATTATATATACATATATGCATACATATATATGTACATATGAATAATTTGATTTTATTGTGTATATATAGGTTTTTCTTTTTTTGTATAAATGTAATATATGGCTATACGATGTGCTTGGAATAAGGTTGACGCGCACTCTAATTGCTCTGTACGATTGCATTCCAATTGATTCTAATAGACATAGCGATAAGAAAGCAATATTAATGTTGCTTGTTCATGGTTTATTATGTTGCGCTTTTATCGCTTACTCGTATATAACCCCAACTATTGCCTAATTATTGCCCATTTATCGTTGAAAACTATTGCCCTTTTATTGCATCCTCGTACTATTGCCCATTTGTTTGCTGGGCAAGGTCATAAATAATTCACTCCCTGAGTATTTGAATCATTGCCATTAAACTCATGCAAATATTTGAGATTTCAAATAGGTACCCAGATTTAAACGCATTGATGAACGTTCGTTATTATGTACTTTGTTCAGATTATACGTTACTTGAATAATCTGCCTCCTGACATTCAAAGAGAGAGAGAGAGAGAGAGTTCATTACCTGAATTCAAGCGATAAAAGGCTTGTATAATTCAAAATTTTAAAGTAAATTACAAATATGTTACATAGTAAAAAAAAAAAATACATAATAAATTAAACAATTTTTTCAACATAACTGAGACACTGATCATCATATTATAATGTTTAAAAATACTAATTTTTCGCAAAATATGTACTAATTATACTTAAAAGGATGTTGTAAAAGTTTGTGTACAGACAGTATACATTTTAATAATTTATAAATACATATGTATATAATACTTATTTCGTTGATTATTATTATCAATTTTATTCCATTCTTTATGCAATTATTATCAACCGCATTAAATTTTGATGGTGTCTCTATCTGTTCTTGATAATATTTTTTCTATAATATATAGCTCTTCTGTTTTCATAGATTTTTTATGAGATTTACATTAGGGGATTGATGTACATATGTATATCTTACGTATAGTACAGGTTATTAGAGCCTCATAACCGTACTACAATCAAAAGACTTGACTAGAGTATCCAAGACATTTAATAACACATATTTTAGTTTAGTATACGATTCAGAGAGCTGAATTCTAAAAGAGGCTAATTCAAATGAATTGAGACGTTTCAAGAGAAAAATTTTAAGAAAAATATATAAAGAGAGGAACGAGAATCAATGAAAACGAATACAGGAGAAAATCTAACAATGAATCATACGATATACATACGTATGTATATGATGATATAGAGATATCGTTTCCTTCATAAAAATTAGCAGATTCAGATGGCTGGGTCACGTGAACAGAATGAAGCAGTTATACCCCTCTGAACGGCTCCTACTATATAACATAGATGGAAAAAGACCCAGAGGAAGACCAAGGAACAGATTGTGGTTGGTGTGCACTTGTGCAGTATTAAAATATATCAGCAGACTCCAGAACCAGATAACGAATTGGAAGCGGAAGTCGTATCATTGTATATCATTGTATTATATCATTGTAGGCGGATTCTTTTAGAGGTCAGAAACCTTTTTAGGAATATAGTGTCGTAGAAAAAGAAGAAGTACAGATTATTATTAATACGAAGTACATATTATAAAAATTATTTCGAATATATTCTAATATACCAACTTCTATAAATCTTATATACTTATTACAGAAATTTTATCAATAATATTACCTAGTTATAATTTCAAATTGTACATGTATACAGAAATAATTATAATTATTCATAAAATATAAAAGTATATATTAACGATTAGATATTCATTTTTTTTTAAGTTTTTAGGTTTTTATATGTTGTCATCATAAACAATATGTATGATGTATGTATGTACATCATATCCTTGTAAATATTTTTCTAAATATAAAATTAATTATAAATTATTATATGAATTCTTAATCGGTCGGTTATATGTAGTTTATGATCTGTCGTCTGTATATGTCTGTAATCTTAGTAATGTAAAATCATTATGTTATTATAAAATCACATTAAATACTAATTGTCTTCTTCAACTTGTACATTACTCGTATATGTACATATATGTTTATGTGCATAATATGAGTATAATACGAGTACCTATACTTGAAAAATATGAAAGTTTCATGTAATAATACGCTTACGCATATTATAAATTTATACAAAGAATTCTCATACAGTGTATGGTATATAAATGTAAATAATTTATTGTAAAAAAAAAAAAAAAAAGATGACAAACAACATTGCATTTAATTTTGAATTATTTATTCGGAATGCAGAATAAAAACAGCAAAACACAAACTCTGCAGTGACTAAATACATACATATATGTATAAAAATGAATTGTAATTGTTTTTTCTTTTCGTATAAGAATTGTATATAGCATACATATACTGGGTCATCCCATAAGTAATGCGGGTTTTAACTATAAAATCATGTTCAGGTACAAATAACTATATTTGACAGGGTTTTTCTGCTAATATCTATATAAATAACGAAGGATTATCTGTTGTTGTTTGTTAGGGGGGACGTATGAAACCAGAGCACTCAGACATAACGCTATCCATTAAGGACTATCTATAGTATATCCTTATTCTTATTCCAATTTTTTAAGTGTGTAGTGTGAGTTAGAGGAATAAATTTTACAGTGTCAAAATGGAAGTGATCAAAGAGCATATTCGGGATATTATGCTCTACGAATTTAAAAAAGGCAACAACGCAACAAGAGTCGCTAAAAACATTTGTGATGCGAAAATGGTCAGTGCATCATAAGTGAAAGTCAAGTGCAAAGATGGTTCCAGGAATTTCGGGTGGAGAATTTTAGCCTCATAAATGAGCCACGATCTGGGAGACTATTTCAGTTTGAAGAAGACTTACTTCGGTCAAAAGTTGAACAAAATCTAAACGTTACTGTTGAGTAATTATCTCAAACACTCGGATTCACCCACTCCACCATCCACCGTCACTTGAAAAATATTGGAAAGGTGTCTAAGTACGAACAGTAGGTATCACATGAATTTTCAGCCACCAATCTTCAAGCACGAGTCTTAACGTCCATTAGTCTTTTATCAAGACTAGAAAATAAACCATTTTTAAACAGAATTGTGACAGGAGTTGAAAAATGGATCACATATTTCAAAGTTTACAGAATCATCTAGACAGAAAAGTGCTTGGTATTTTCAACAGACGAGATCGGAGATGACCTCAATAGCTTTTTTTCAGTCAAAGCCAAAAAGTTTTTATGCAAGTGGAATACGAAAATTGGAGAAAAGGTGGAGAAAAGGTTGTAGAAAATGAAAGAACAACATTCTCGATTAAAAATTAAAAAAAAAAAATATTTTTGTTGACTTTTAAACTCCTTGTAAAAAACCCGCATTACTTATGGGATGACCCGAATACATAATAAATACATAATAAAAAAAAAAGTATATACGAGTATTACGTAGTAAAAAAAAAATAACACATTATAATGATTGAATATTTTTCCTTTTTTTTTTATTTATTTAAAATAAGATTTTAAAATGAAATTTATTATTAAGGCGGTGGTTACTTTATATAATATACATAATATATACAGACAGATAAAAGTTTTCAGTTAACATACTTATACATAATTATGTATATATATAGTTATTTATATATAATATAGTTATTTATAATATAGTTATTGATAATAAATAATTGATACCATACAATATGATACCGAGTACATATGCATAGGTTCCATTCCAGTACAAGTGAATTACGTAAAAATTATTCGGTTAGTATATGTACATATGTATCTACCTTACCTATACCTACTTATATATACTTATTACATCAAAATAATATGGACAAAATAAGGATTTTATAGACGAAATAAATATTGCGTTTACATAATAATATATGTATGTACATACATACGATAGGTATTATATGATTATTATACTTGTAGTTTCAAAAAATCCGTACAGGTTGTTATAGAGGTTAGAGTTAGAAGAATATAAGTATAAAAGATCAATTGAAAATTCTTTAATGTTCTCCATAAAAGAAATATACGAGTCGAGTAGGTAGGATCATTGCTGATGTTGTGCATATTATATTGTATTTTATCTTTGGACATATGTACATACATAGATATACGAGTAGTTATAATTTTAATATGAGTTTATATTTTATTTTGATTGTTTTTTTTTTTTTTTTTGACATAAAAATAGAAATAATAAATAAATTCTGCAATGCATTATGCATATTATAATGTAAGTAACTAAAACACCCTATATACCTAATACACGCACATAATACTTATTTTCGATATTTTGTATAAATTATAAGGTATGTATGTATGTATGTGTATAATAAATATCATATAATATATGTAATACTATACATACTCGTATATTATATATGTATGTTGTGCAAATAATATTTTCTTTTACTTGATTTTATATTTTAAAATGTTGCAATTTTATACGTTATAAATAATTGGACTAAATGTATATATAGTAATACATATATGTAGTGCTGTTAATCTTATATAACGCACTTTTATTTTAAACCAGTTATTTATATTAAAATACATAATATGTATATAAAATGTACATAAATGTACATTTATATAAATAGGTATAAAATAATGTGTAATCAACATGAATCGAATCGAATATGCTATCATCATTATTATCATCATTTATAAACATAAATATGTTGCATACACTTTTTAAAGGTGAAATGCGAACTTGTTTTGGAAAATTGAAAAAAAAAAATAAAAAATAAAATAAAATAAAAAATAAAAAAAAATGTTTTTGTCCACTTTAAACATTATATACAGACATGGCATATAAGAATATACAATACGAATACGAATAGTAGTTAAGTAGTTGGTAGTATAATAGCAGTATTATAGGAAAATCATTTAATTTAATTTTATTTTTTTCTTCTTCGTCTTCTTCTTCTTCTTATTTTATATTTATTTACTATTTATTTAAAATAAAAATGAAATTAAATTATTATATGTACTATCACTTTCGTATTTACATATGATTATTATGATATATGTTAATTAATTTTTGAATATCCTTATATAATGTATGTTATGTACATGAAGGTACCTACATGAAGATACAAGTACGTAAAAAATAATATGTATGTACAACTACAAAAATATACAAAACACATAATGTTTATCTATCATTTTTAATATTAATATTATATAATTACATTTATATAATAATTGTTAGATATTATTGGTAAAATTTTGCAACTGATACTGTATATACTATATGTAATTTGCTAGGCCAGACAGACGAAAATGAATCAATGATAATTCTTCCAGTTTTCATATTCGTTTAAATGATGATAATAATTCAAAAATTCCCTGACACATGACGACACATTTTTAATGATAATTCTGGCTGTTATACATTAATGCGTATCATACGTATTTTTAATTTTTAGTTTTTATATATAAGTATCATGGTTTTGTGCTGTCATTTTTTTTTTTTTTTTTTTTTTTTTTTTATTATATTATATCTTCATTCGTTCCTGAAACTTTATTCGAATCTATACTTTAATGAAGTTAGAATTAAAATGTAATGATAAATTTATTAAAATTAATTTTGAAGTGACAGACAGTAAAATGAATGATAATTCGCAACGAATTAAGTATCATTGATTCGTTATTTCGTCTGTCTAGCACATATGTATATACCTAATAACTAATCATAATATGTATATATAGTATATAAAGATTTATACATAAATTCAAATTATCTACTCGTACATAATAATATAAATTACAATTTGAATTTGAATTAATTAAATTCGTTTTGTGTTTTTATACATAAAATAATTTTTCTCAAGTACCTATATAATTTCTTTATGAATACGAGTATACCATATATAAGTATATCTTATATTATGTACTATGTGTATATACAAATAAACATACTATACCTATATTTAGAATTTATTTAGAATTTAATTACGATTATAATTTATTTATTTATTATATACGAGTATATTGTATTGTATGTATATATCTGTGACTGTGCCATATATATGTATATTTATACTTACATTATATGTATATATACGCTTTAGTATGTAATACCATATAATTTGTTAATTTGCAAAAAAAGTTAATTGCGCTCATACATATGTAAATAATATGTATAGAGTATAGATATAATTTCTTCGGATTCATTTTTTTTTTCGATATACATTTCGAATTTAAGAAAAAAAATTTTTATTTTAATTTTTTTTTTTTTTTTAATCTTTCTACTTACCAAAAAATAAAATAAAAATGAAAAGTAAAAGTTCAAAAAGACACAGAAAAAAAACAAAAAATGAAAAATATTCAAAAGTAAAATAAAATAAATAATAATTATGTATTTTAAAGCATGCAATCACGTACATAGATATAATTATGCATGGCTATATATACACATTATGTAGATTATATAGAGATTAAGAGTATGGTGATTTTGGTTAATAATACATCGCATGTACTATATACCTATAATACTATCTAATAATACCTATATATTCTACAATCTACATACATATGTATATATAATATGTATATTTATTATAACAAATAAAAATCATAATTATATATATATATATATATATAGATCATATACGTATGTACACATATCATTGAATATTTTGATCCAAAATTTATACAAATTCATACAATTTAAGTAAGTAATATGTATACGCATACATGTAATGTATATACAATATCGTCGGTTAAGTAGTGAAACCTCGTAACTAACAAAAAAAAAAAAAATTTTTTTTATTTTTTTTCAGGAGAAACAAAAAATCTTATTTTTAGGTACAATTTTAATGACTTTTCCAAAAAATTTAAAAGCTGTTTAAAATTTAAAGAAATAATTACTGGAAATTATGTATTTTCCGATTTTAAATTGAATAAAAAGCAAAAAATTATTGTTTTTCGACAAATTGCACATACGAGGTTTCACTACTTAACCGACGATATGTAGTTATGTATGTACAATACATATTTAGCTTTATGTATTTATCTCAACAAAACAAAAAAAAAATATACATATATAATATATATATAATAATAAATACCTACTCAAAATTATAATAAATATAACAACAATATATAGATATGTACATAATTATGTGTATGTGAAAATAGTCCAATGATATATATATATATACATATATGTATATACTATATATATATGTATATGTACATTAATCAATTTATAATCATCATTAGATCATTATTTTATTTATTTAAAAAGTTTATAATGATTGCAAAAAATTTTTACTTTCTTTCAAGTTTAATGCTATCCAATCGTACAATGTACAATATGTATAAGTATATAGTATACATATTATATAGTATATTATATAGAGATATCTACTCTTATTATATTCATGTATATATTATGTACATATGTACATATATTATAAAATGAAAAAAAAAAAAAAAATAAAGAAAAGTATAATCAAATCGTAATTAAAATAAAGCAAAAAAAGAAAAATAACTGGACCAACAAAAATGCAGCATTTTAAATATATATATATACATATATACATAATATACAATACAGTATATTATGTACGTATACATGTACATAATAATGTATATACTTAATATGTAAAATGTGTAGTAGACCGAAACAAGTAAGTATGTAATTTGAATTTTTTAGGAAAACGAAAAATTAATACATATACATATATATACATACATATATACACATATATACATATATGTATATATATATACAGGTACATTAGGTGCATATATACTCGTATTATATATATTATTATAATCAAAAGAAAATTATTATTAAAAATATTTTTTTTCCGCATTATAGTAAATTAATATGAAAATCAAATGAATTTATTATATGAACATATAATATAAATAAAAATAATAAAATAAAAACGGCATTATGTAAATAATTTTTACTTTTTTTATACATACTATCATATTATACTCATATAAATATTTACATACATATATGTATATATATTATTATAATATGTATAAATAAAACAAAATTAAATATTATTCTTTCTATATATTTCATAATATATAGGCATATACATTATGTAGGATATACATATGTAGTATATTTTTTATTTCTTAAATTTTATGAATATTTTATACAGTTATACTATACGGTTATATCCTTATACATTTTTATAATGTATAATTATTATTTATATCATATATGCGCACATACATACATAGACATTATATGTATAACATTAACATAACCTATATGTACAGTACTCGTATGTGAATTCATAAGATAGTTAATAATAAATAATAATAATAATAATAATAATAATAATAATAATAATAATAATAATAATAATAATAATAATAATAATAATGGTATTCATGATGTATGGTAAATGGTAAACCGATGGTAAATCGTAAAGTTTGTAAAGAAAATTTCTTGAGCACAACTGAAACAAAAAAAAATTAATATCGAATATGATAAATAGTAAATTTATGCGGTAATTAAAATTTAAAAAAAAAAGCATACTATAATGATTAAATATTGTCAGAATCGATAGATTCAAAATTTAGAAATTTAAATTTATATAAAAATGTAATTTCGTAATAATATTTACATATAGTATATGAATTTAAAATATGCCAAAAAATAGTGAAAGATTGAAATGAATTATTAATATTGTTGATCTAAATGTATATGTAAGTATTTAAAATTATCAATTTAGCCTTAAATAAATTACTTGAAATGAATGATAGGATAGATATAAAATTCGATTTTAATTCGATTATGATTTACCATTAATTAACAACAATACAAAAACATTTCTGAAATCATGGTAAAAATTTACGATATCGTATAATCGTTTTCCCATATATATAATGTTTATGATTACCATGGTTTATATGATTTACCACAATAATGACGACTACCATACACTTTTATCACATATCATGAACATCACTAATATAATTCACACATATAAATTATTAATATAAATAATATTATTATTCATATATAAAATTACCATTCATATATTATTACTTACATATTATGTATACGCGTAATAAAAATTAATACAAAATTTTTCTCAAAATAATGCGATCATCATAAAATAATACAATATATGTATACTCTATACATTCAAAGGTAACCTCTATCTGTATATAAATTTTATTAGTTAAAGAAAAAACTCTTCTTTAAAACAAAAACAAAAAAAAAAAAAAAAAATCAAATTATAAATAGAAACTATATAAATACTAAAACTATAGATCTGTTCATTATACATAATTATTATGTTATGTCCATATAAAATATTATGTTTATAATGTAGGTACATATATATACAAACATATTATGTATACATTAATTAAAATATAGTCAATTATATGCATGTGTGAAAAATATTTTCTTTCTTTCTTTTTTTTTTTTTTTTCATTTCATTTCATTTCATTTCATCCAAAAAACAAAATTACTTATTTTCATGCCGTTACAGTGTGCTAAATGTGATTAAATCGTTAAATGCAATTTCTACATACGAGTATGCACTTATAGAGTATAAAAGGTATATAATGTACTGTGCAAAATACTCATATACATATGTATATGTGTAGGTAGATAAATACATAAATTTATGAATTTTTATGAAGATATGTACATCATAATGTATACCTTATATACCTACATATACATATGTACATATCTCAAGATATCAAAAAATTAATGTAATATGTACATTATAATGTAATAAAATAAAATTATAAATTATTTTTTTTTTTTTTTGTTTTTGCTGCACATATACGAATATGTATAATGTACTCACATTTATAATATCTCTAATATATGTACATACATATGTATAATATTCTTCAAAATCGACATAAAAAAAATGTTTCTGTTTTATTTTTGAAATTTATTACATATATGTACTTACATAATATTATATTATTTAAAAATTTAAAATTTTTACATTTATCTTTACATACATATATTTTTCATTGTACATATACGAGTATATACAAACATACATACATAATGATATATGTATGAATAAATTTTTAAATTTATTGCGGATATATTGTTATATCATAATTATAAGTAATGCATAAGTACATAAAAACAAACAACAAATCTATCTATATGAGTATGAATAAATCTACATTACATACATAAATGTTTTACTATGAGTATTAAAAGTGAGTAAACACTTTAGATTTTTTTTTTTTGTGATTCAAATTAATTAATCTACCAAACAAATGATGTATTTATATGCAATTAAATTATGCAAAATAGGATTTTTTATTTTCTCCTATAGGGGAGGAGGTGGTACAAGTGATAGAACAACTAGCCTATACTGACCTACGCTCGGAGTGCAGGTGGGAATCCTGTATTCTGGTTTCTGCTGCCCATGCTCACAGTAAAAGTAAAAAAAAATAATTTTCAATCTTTCATTGTCAATTTCAAACTCTCATTTATTACCCCCAAAGTTCGTTAAGCTTTGAATGAGTATCAGTGAGTGTGAGCTTGCTTCCATACCAGCAACTCAGTGATTTGAAATCCACGTTAGACTGTAAATGCATTCATGATAGTAATAAAGTTCTGCCTGACTCACTTAGAACTGTAGTGCTACATAATGTAAGAGGGAGAAATTTGATTACAATTGGAGGTGTCTTAAAATACATATTTCATAAAATATCGTTACATTTAACAATTAAATTTCATGAAATTTTTGACTTATAATTTTATGAATATTTTTATTCTATAAATTATTTATAATATTTCTTGATAATAATATTTATGAATTAAATTTTTTTTTTTCATCATATAAATAAGATATAAAAGGATTTTATACAATTTGTGTCATTTAGTTTTTACATAAATATACATTATGTACATAGATAATATTCATTCAAAAATAATTCACTTTGGACGCTCACTGTATCTACATATATGTATGTATATATAAAAAATTCATATTATGTGTATTATTTAAATATCTTTTTATATCATAAAATTTTACATATCTGTATATAATGCGATTGTATATGCATATGTACGGGTATATAAAATAATAATGATATACTCATAATATAATATATAATTTTTTTTTAAATTAATCTATATTACATATTACATTATAAATAATAATATATATGTATGTATGTTCATAAATAATATTGGTACACATTCATATACAAACGAGAATATTATTATGTATTTTTTAATTTTCGGCTAAAAACAGTTAAATATATAAAGTTGAATATTTTATTTCAGATGCGTATAAATCGATCTAAAGAATTAAATACTTATAATATATATATATATATATATATATATATATACATATATCTATTAAATATATGCGATTATATAAAAAATAAAACATAAAAGAAACAAAAAATAATAATAAAGATAAATAAATTAATTATTGTAATAAACTGAAATAAATCATGTAAAATATTTACATACTATATTTTTTGAACTTCGATATAAAGCAAATTAATCTTAAAATTTTTGGGTATTGTATTAGTAGAGTGCGTATAATTATAAATTATAATGTACACAAATATGATATACATAATACACATGCATAATATTATACTTTTATATTTATATGCGTTTATTATATACATATGTATGTACACATTTAAATATGTAATTTTTTTCTAATATTTATATGTATAGTTTTAAATTGATATGCACGAGTGTATTTCTAAATTTTTTAATAAAATTTCAGTATTAATCAAATTCTTTTTATTACAAAAATATTTTAATAAATTTAAAAAATTAAAAAAAGGCGTAAAAAAATTATGGGACATGAGTAATTTTTCATGAATAGAAAACACGTAATCATACTGACATAAATATACGATCTTTAGTGATTTATCACACATGAAAAGGTAAATGTAATTGTCCTCATATATGTGATGGAACAATGTGTACCTCCATAAAGTCCCGACTTAGTAAATCAAATCGAATATATTTTTTTCATATTTAGAAAGAAGAAATTTGAAAAAAATTTCATCTCCTATAAAATAAAATAAAAAATTAATTACAAGATAAATCTAGTAAGATTCTACAAGATTTTGTTAAAAATCCTGTAGACTCAATGCGAAAACAATTTTAGCAGGTCTCTATATAGACGTAAAAAGGTTGTCAAATAAGTAAATTATTGAATTCATTTTTTCATATATAAATTTTAATAATTTTTTGTACTATATGTACATTTTCATTTATTTGAATTTATTTTTGAATAACGAAATTGAAAATATTTCTAATTTTTGTTGTGTATTAAATTGAATAAAATATTTTGTTAAAAAAATGTTGATTTCTTTTTCATAATACTTATTTATGCGTTTTGAAGTAATTTATTTTGAAAAGTTATGTTTGTCTCATACTTTTTTTACGCCTCTGTGTATGTGCAGTTTTACTTACTGTATTGTGGTAAAATAATAACGGCAAAAAAAAAAAAAATATTAATTTTTTTTAATTAAATTAATATAGAAACGTAAAACTGGTAAAACTGTGAAAGTGAATATAATTTTAATAAATTAAATAAGTACATTATTATTGGTACTATACACTACACACACAGCATACACTACACTACACTACTGATGATAATAATACAAATTTTTCTTTTCGTTTCATACAAATGTTAATGTATGATGGTTATTAACAATGGAATGGACATGGCATGGCAATGGCACAAACAAAAAAAAAAAAAAAACAAAAAAAAAATAAATAAATAAATTGTTTACCTAACTAATTTTATTTGACTGTAACTCTTATTTTCTCTTACTCGTAAATCTTATTATTATTATTATTAGCTGTTTTTCTTTGGTCACGATTATCTGATAATTCTCAGTTCTCAATTGAGCAATGCGTTTCTTTGGTATGTGTTTTTTCTATTCTGTTATAGGTGGCAGCAGCAACGAAGTGAGATTTATGTAATCCAACTGAAGAAAAATATTTTTGCTCAATTGATGTGACGAACTGAGATTTAAAAAAAAGACACAATTTTGACAATCTTTCGTGTTCATACTTCGTAAATTTTTGGATATACATAGTTTATTTGTAATAAATAATTTGTGAAAATTAATTTGTAAAAATAAAAATTTTTTTAATTATTTCTTTTCAAAATGACAATTAACTGAGAATAAAGTACCAATCCATTTCTTTCAGTTTGTTTGCTAAGTTAGTAACAAGATCTCATTTAGTAACATCTAAATGAGATGTCGAACTGAGAAATATCAGATAATTGTGACCAAAGAAAAACAGCTATTTTATAAGTAGTATAAGTGTAGTAGATATAAGTTATCTAAAATAAATAGTCTTTAAAATGTTTTTAAAGAAATTGACCGTTTTCGGTAATTCAGATCTGAGTTAGATATTAAATTTAAGCGTGTTCGATAAATAAAAGATCTTAGTAGTAAGACTGTTCGAAAAGTTCAGATATGAATATTAAGTGTGGTCGGTTAACTAGATCTAGAATGGTAAGTTTGTTTGAAAAATCAGTTACATAGTAGATAGTATAGCAGCATTAAGTTTGATAAGTTATAGGTATTTATATTGAATAGCTGACTTTGATGTTATTTTAGTGTCCGAATAGACAGAACTTTTGTAACTGAATTCACATAATATGCTTTTTAATCAGTGTTAAACAGGTCAGACCTAACTGAAAAAGTCAGAAAAAATCTGAATTACCAAAAACGATCGATCATTATCTTAAAAATAATTTATTAAAATTAAATTAGTACGATATTTCAAGATAAATAGAATACTCATAAAAGGTATGATCGAAAAATTTTTTAAGAGAGTGTGACGTCATCCGAAGTCAAATTGAGTAAAATATTTTCTTGTACACAGCAATGTGCATATGCAATATGCATATTAAAATGCTGTTTTTGATAGTTGAATTTTAATTTTTATTCATTTTTTCTAAGATAATATTTTAATAACATGTGAGTTACATAAAGTATGTACATACTTATATAAATTTTACATTATTATAACTATAAGTAATTGAAATTTAATTTATTGCATTTTTTTTTTACATATGTATGTATTTATTTTTTTTTTTTTAATATTTTCAAATCATTAATAATAGAATTTAATTGTTTCGCATGAATGAATTTTCAATTTATTCATATTCGTGTAAAATAAAATATGTACATATGTATATGTATAAATACATATGTACGTTATATGTATGTAAGTATGTATAGAGGTATAAATAATGTGTATTATGTTAATGTACATATTAGTTGATATTTGATATTATATACACCAAATTATAATTATACATGAATAATCATATTGTAAATTTGTATAATCATACGAATATATATATAAATTTTTACATTCATTTATTTATTTGTGTTACTTTAACACAAATCATTTATGTATAATAAATAAATATATATGTACAAAAATCAATTTTGAAAAAAAAAAAAGTAAAATTAAAGTTACAAGTTACAAGTATGTATATGTATGTATAATATATAGATATAGAAACGTGCATAACACTGGTGATACACCGCAGCAAATAGTAATATCAATACTACATTATTTTGCTAAATTATAATATAAACGCGGTGTATTAATGTAAATTAGATTGTATATTACTTTGGTACGTTGTTTAAACATAGTATTGATACTACGTACAGGTACGTAGTATTCGTATGCTTTAGCTAATATCCGTATGCAAAAACCAATGATGTCACATACAACAAATTTTTTTTTTGATTTTAAAGCTGATTTTTTTGACAGCTTTATACTACATTTATCAATATAGCAATATTTCGGTGTATCATGGCCAACTTTATATTATAATATACGCTAATATTACTATTTGTTTAAAGTAGTATTGATATTACTATTTGCTGCGGTGTATCACCACTTTAAATGGTATATATATACAATAATATACTTATATATTTTATGAATGAATGCAATATTTATAATGTCAATGTCCTCATCATCATCATCTCAAATCATAAAAAGTGATAATATTATTAACAAATCTAATATGGATTTGTTATTTGTATATATGTATATATTTACATATGTATACTTATACGTACGTACATAATATTCGCGTATCCAATTGTATTATTATATTTAATGCTTAAATATTTTACATTCATTTATCTTTGTATACGCATAATACCTAATTATTATTATTTCTATACTATTATCACTAATACATATATGTGTTTGTTATATGTATATATACTATATACTTAGATGTTTATGTATCTAATTATACACACTTTCTTATATATTTTATTGATTGAAAAAATTATTGAAGTATAATTAAGAAAATAAATAAAATAAAATAAATAAATAAGAAAAATAATAAATAATAAAATAAAATAAATAAGAAAAAAAAAATAACATAAAATACGCATAATAAATATAATATATCTACTTAAATATGTAAATAACTAAATATGTATACCATGTCTTTAATATCTATCTAAGTACATAGCTAAATATATATGATATTAAATAATGTACTATATTTTGTTTTTTGTATATATGTATGTACATATATCTATATTAATTATGTTATATATGTAGTATATATACATTATATATGCTGTTTCATTAAATAGATTTTTCTTAAAGCCAAAAGAGCATAACATACGTAACATAAAATAAAAATATTTTTAAAAAAATTTAACTAACTTTATTTCATTAAATCTGAATAGCTAATACTTGCTAATACTCACACAAATATACACTATTATTATATGTAGAAAGTAAAAAGATATGTATTATATATGTTCACATTATATATATGTACATATGTATATGCATATACTACATACACGTACTTAATATATTTTATTTTCATTTTATTTGTACATTATATATACATATGTATATGCATATACTACATACGTACTTAATATATTTTATTTTCATTTTATTTGTACATTATATGTATGTAGATATATATGAATATGTATACATTATTATACATATATAGTACACCACATTATATTCTTCATCTGTTTAAAAATTAAAAACAAAAGAAAAACAAAATGTTCAAAAATTTTAAATAAAATAAAACATAAAATTAATTTAAAAAACAAAATAATAATAATAAAATTGAAAAAAAAAAAATTTTTTTATTAACTTTCATTTTCATTTTGTTTGTTAATGGTAAGATGCAGTAATTAAAAAACGAAGTCATATAGACAGAAAAACATAAAAAATATATATGTAAATAAATATAGCCCAGATACTAGAAATTTAACATACATACTATATTATCTATGTATATATATTTATGTACATATACATATGACATATCTACCTGAAATATTTTGTATTTTTGATTATAATATAAAATTATTAAATACGATAAAAAGTATAAAATAACTCATAGAAATGAAATGATCGTTTAATTTGTACACTATATATAACTGTATATACTTGTATTTCTTTTATATTATATTTATTTATTTATGTATTATATACTATATAATTTCCTTTGAATACATACAAAGTTATAGTTTAAATTTTTCTTTCATTTTAATTTCTTCATCATATCAATATATACATAACATAATATGTAGTTATCTATATTTATGACATACGAGAATGATATACGAATGAGTATTTTTTTTTTTTTCTTCATTTTATAAACGCAAAATAAATTTTTTTTTATTTATTTTTTGATTTTTTATTTCCTTGCAAACTTTTACATTTATGTAGTAAATATTTTTTGAATGAATTTTAAATGAATTCAATTTAATTTTTATTTGTTTTTTTTTTTCTTCTTTTATATAATATATAATGTACATATACATAATATAATTTCAGTAAAATATCCATCAGTATTATAATATTTTTAACACTTCGAATTATTTTAACAAATGCTAACAACAACAATAATAACGATGAGATACAACAACAAAAACCAACGGGTTTTTCATCGAAATCATTTAATACAGAGAATTATGATTATGATGGTCAAGCACAAACTCCAATTGGATATAGAGCTAGATTAAATGGATATAATTACGATGATCAAACTGATGATCAGCCAATATTACAACAACAACAACAACAACAACAGCAACATCAAACACCACGATCAATATATCAGGTTAAGAAGCAACAACAGCCAACACATCATGCACAATTATCATCGTATATTCAAAAAAAAGAAAAAAATCATCGAAAATATAATAATGATCAGCAACAGCAACAACAACAGCATCCATCATCATCATCAGCAACAAAATATTGAACAGGAAGAAGAACCAGAAGAAGAAGAAGAAGAAGTTGATCGATTAACATTATTATTAGAAAGAACATCATTTAAATGCAATGATCGTATATCTGGGTA